>OY728145.1:184284884-185534884 GCA_963277665.1 Viscum album
ACTTAGGATATGTAATTTGATTTTCATCTAAATAAAACTAATGTTAACTCTATATATGGAAAACCAATCCATTCCTAAAATAAATTTAATTCCACTAAATGGAGTATAAAAATATTTTCAAGGAGATTAATCACAATATCATATAATGGGGAGGAGTTATATGATTGAGATACAATAATTTATCTATTTGTTTTTCCCTAATAATTCAACCTCCATGTTTTGAGGCGGTTTTTGAATATTTCTATTAAAAATGCATGATATGAAAGATTGAGTAGAAAAAAATCAATAATATGTTTTTTATTCTGGAATAAATAACTAGTTTAGCTATAATAACTTCTTTTTTAGGATCCACCTCAGTAGTAGCTCTAATATAATCTTTCTATTTCTCCCTTAGATTTTGAGGTTCCTATTATTGGTTATTTTTGAAAAAAATTGGCATAAGTCATTGATTTGAATAGTGTCCAAGTTCCATACACTGGACAGATTGGACTATAAGTTGACCATTGATTGAGATATTTTTATCCTCCATTAAATTAGTGAGATTATTCATCTCCTTATAATATTCATTAGCTTGATACCCTTACCTTCCACACTTGAAACACCTCCTTGTTCCCTTGATGCAGTTTCTAGTATTATTCATCCTACATGTATGACATATGGGGTGTTATATTCTATTGTATCCATCATAATTATCGAAGGATACTAATGATTTAAACATCGTTCTATAATTCTTATCTCTAGTCCCATGGGAACATTGAGAATTATAATTTTCTATCTTGATTTTGAGGGAACATCAGACAATTTCCTTATAGCTACTAAAGTCTCAAATCGCCAATAATTTTATAATAATTTTTTTCAACCCGTGATTAAATTGTTTGACCATAATTTCATTATCCATGATAAATAGATAGGAGTATCATTCAATCCTTGTAATCTATACATAATAATACTTAATAGTTTTATCATCCTTTTTTGTAAATCCAAGTAATTCCCTTGCTATTTTAAAATAGAGATTATGGGAAAAATATTTATTTAAAAATATTTTGTTGAATCTATACTATTACATAGATTCAATTTCCTCTTTTGTCATTATATTTTTGATCAATTTTCACTATTAATCATATATATTTTCTAGTAGAAAACAATCAATGTAAAAATATCTTGCTCATAAAATTTTAGGATATTTAATAACATCGAAATGCAGTTAATCCATTGCGATGCAATTTTTGGATCATAATATGAAAAAACATTTAGAGGGATTTTTCATATAAAGGACTCACCTGCAACATGATATATCCTAGTGGAAGGATGGAGTTCAATGTTATTCAGGTTATTAATCACAACTTGAGTCATTTTTTCTTTTACATCCATATATTTCTCAACTCACACTCACATAGTATAATACATTCGATTAGGGAAATCATAACATTTCTCATTATATATGTTGTTGAAATGATTCCTGCTATTTCCCACCACTTTCAAAAATAATGTAAATTTTGCGATGAGGATACACGATTCAAGAAGAATATAAAAATGAAAATTACATCACTTATAAGGAATGACATATATATACCCTAACATATGAATCTATATGTTTTAATAAAGGTTATGCACAATTTATTTCTAATTATGTTCTTTAATATATCATTATATTTCAATCTTTTATAATGGGTTTTGAAGACCATTTGGATTTTCCAAATAAAATCCCATGAGAGTCTCTGGCATGGTGCAAAAGTTTATACCCACTCATCATGCACCAAGAAAGAATTAATTCAATTATCAAACCAAATTTTTTAGGTTGATTACCTCTGGGTGCATCTATGTCACAATCACATCCACTTTCTAGAACCTAGACAGGATGGAATCACTAGGAAACTACATACATTATACTTTACCCAAATTTAAGCATTTATTCTTATATTTACACTTATACTTAGGGTTTTCAATAATATTTTCTCAATCTAATCCCAAAAAATAAATATAACTTCCTCCAATAGAAAATATAACAACCCATATTCCTATAAATTATTTTTAGTTATGTTTAATTATTTTTAACATAATGATGGAAAATATATAGTCCTAGAAAATCAAGAGTACAAGTTTATTAGGGAAATTTGATACATAAACTGTTATCTTAAAATAAAATACAATAGCATGGTTTAAAACTCCATAATGTTCTCTTAGTTTCCTTTTAACTCTAAATACTACATAGGATGACTTGTGGATATACATAAGAATATGGGTGAGATATAAAACCTATTATGGTAATAATAAAGAATCTAATGATAAAACGTAATATATGTGATTAATGAGGAAAAATAAGGGAAAATTAAAAAGGTGAAAATCATAATCATTCGATCATTACATGGGAGGATGATATCATAAAATCATGGCATCATATGAATGTAGAAACAATATAAAATGGGACATAATAAGAATAATTTAATACTGACTAAAAATAAATGATAACATAGCGTGTTTAGGATAACCACGCATGCATCATACAAGTCATCTCATAACATGAAACCAATACCCAATGCATTGGAGTGATATCATATCACACCCTTTATATGCCTAACTTTATGTCTTCCACATAAAACACAGAACATAAGAATACATTTAAAAATTTAAATACCATGATTAAATAATTTGGTTTTTATAAATGGAATTCCCCGATCAATGATGTGTAGTTTTATATAGGTTAATACCCTTGAATTAAAATAGGGTTTTCTATTCACAACACAAAGGATTGGCATGGAAAATCAAGGGATAATTTTGATAGCATAACGAGTGTACATTAAATTTCATGGAATGGATAAATGATAGATGAAGGTAGTATGTTGTTATTTGGGAGACATTTAGATAAAAACATTAATGTTCATAAACATTATATGACTTAATAAATTGAGAATAAAAAGACTTATTACAATGGAAGTTCCTAAATAGAAAAGAAGATGGAGGGAATCACCAACCTTGATAGGTTTCTTCTTAAATATTGGGAGGAGATCCTTATAGCCTTAACAAATACTTTTGCGGGATCTAGAGAAGAAATATGAGATTAAATTCATTTTTAAAGTCTTTATAGAGAATAATAATGGTATAATGAGTGGGTAATTATAGGAAAAGAGGGGGAATTATTTATTAATTTCCAATCATAAGACATGGACACGTAGTTAATAAAAAATAAAATACCATTATCTTTACCATGGTTTTATCCCATGGTATTTTCCAAGTAGTAGTGTTTTTGAATGTTTTATTTTTTTTATGAATAAATTCATTAAAATAATAACATTCATTATTTGGAAGTGAGTCATTCCCATAAAGAAGATACAGGGGGTTAAAACAAAGAGATAAGAGATACAATATCACCCAAACATGTCCAAATTTTATTATATGATAGTATTTGTAAGTAATTATCACAATATATTAGAAATATATCAATTTTATCCACATAAATATGAAAATTAATTCATATTAATTCAATACATTAAGTATATCCAAGAGTTTCCCTCTCATCACTTATAAAAATGAAACTATTCTCCTCACTAAATTTGATCAATATATCTTGCAAAAAATCTATTTATTTATCTTATAAACATATATAGACACTAATTATAGGTGATAGTCTTGATAAAAGACAATTACTAGGGTCTTTGAGAAGGGATCTAAAGGAAATATACTGAAGAAGAGGTAATCATCTTCACCGAATCTGTCAAATGTATTTATTCATCTAATTATAATTAATATATTGTAACCATAATAAAATAATAACTCCATTATAATAAATATACATATATGTTATTATGATAATGGGACACTAATTTTCTATCTCTTTTTCATCCTCTAAAAAGTTAAAACACCACTCATGTGTATATATGACTTACCATCTCTGTGTAGCGGTGAAATTCATTTTTCATCACCATTTTTTTATCATTATAATTATGGAAATAATTAATATATATGTTATATGTGAAATATTTATGCTTTTTAATTATAATATCATATCTACCATCATACTTTCCAATCTGTTGGAAGATGACAATGTTGCTCGTGTGTACAGGTGGACTACCACCTCCACAAAGAAATGTGATCCTTTATTAATTTTTTACATTAAATGGATGGTAATATGGACAGATTTAATTAATATATATGATATATTTTATATAATAATTATTTTTGTAATTTTAATTATTATTTAATTTTATTTCATTTTATCTGTTGAAATTTGAAAACAATGTTCATGCGTATGTACGACATATCGTCTCAATGAACGATGTTATTAATTTTTCAATCTCTGCATTTTATGTGAGAATATAAATATATAAATAATTAATATATATAAATAGGATATTTATATCATGATTAAAATTCTGTATTTTATGTAAAAATGATAAATGTACATGGTCTTGAACTACCAAATCGACATTCTCATGAAAAATGAAACTGTTAACACTCGAAAACAATGATATTAATAAGGAATTAATAATGAATGACTCTTGAAATGTTTTATCTGGATTATATATTATATTAAAAGTATATAATTGATTATAATATATAATTATAATTAGTTTAAATTTATTATACATGTGGTTATATCACTTTCAACAGAATTCAAACTTGATGTAAGGGTTTATCATCTCATGTTGTCTTCTTTGGGGCATATGCTATTTTATGCATCAATATTTTTTATGAGGATTATATAAATCAATTTTTCATACTATATAATTAATAATATTATGATTAAATACTTAATGTTCCATTTTATTTTATTCTTTCATGAGGGTTATAATTCAAAAATAACCAAAGTGGGAATAGATTATTGTTTCAATATCATTTTAATCAGGATTTTAAATAATTAAATTTGAATTAAAGTAAATTATATTATCCTTTGCTAAAAAATAAATTTATGTTTCTAATTATATATTTATTTATTAAGAATACATATTTTCCTTTAATTTTCATCAATTTAAGTTCTCAAGATACATGAATAATGTTTTTAAGCTAAAATAACGTTCTTTCTCCCTTTAGTTGAAAATCCTTTTTCTTCAATGTCAATGTTTATTAAAATGTGATTAATAATTTTTTAATACTATAATATATTTTTTAAATTAATTTTTACACATTATTTTATTTTTTAAAAATAGTTTAAAATGAATACCTTTTTATTTTTCAGAACGAGGTAATTTTGGTTTTTTACCGAAAATGTGAACAAAATCATGATTTTAACTTACATGGAATGAACAGAATTTTCCTCCTTCATGAAAACTAAATACTTTGAATATTTATTTACATGTTTTCAATTTTATTTTCATATAAATGTTTCCCTTAATATTTGGCAAGATTTTATTTTTTAATCAAGGTATTTCAAAGTGAATATGTTATTTTCTTGAAGAAATGTTTTGATGATCATTTAAGGATATTTTAAATCAATGATAAAATCATTTGATGTTACTTAGAATTTATTGGGTGATTGATGCAATGATAGAATACTTAATCTATATATGTATGTATTATGGTTATGATGATGAAATGTCAATGAAATTTATTTTCTCTTCCACGATTTATGTTATGATGAATGTTTTTAGGATCTTTTGGAATACACATGAATGGATTTATTATTATGTGATGAGTGGGTCTAAACTTATATATACTTATAATGGATCTTTAAATATTAATATTATATTATATCAAAGATCACATGTGAGGTTATCCATATCCTAAAAAATGAGAATAAACAGGTGGTTATCCAAAGTCTGAAAGAGGGTACACAAGAGGTTATCCAATGCACGAAGTTGATAAACGAGTGGTTTTCTGAAGACTAACATGTTATGAATGTATCATTGGATATAATTGAAATAATATTACAATTTTTTTTATTATTACACAATTTTCGGTACTCTTTTATGGCATGATTTTATGCCAATGTTAAATTCTGGTGGCTCATGTTCTTCGACTCCTTTATGATTCAGGTCTTATGAATTGCCATGATTTATGAAATGACTCATGTTTATGATAAAATAATTTTTGTGTATGACTTTTAAAGGTTAATATAATTTCTCCATACCAATTATTATCATGTTATGTTTGAATGATGATTGATATCTCCTTTTTTTAACCTTACTGGGCATCTGGTCTCACCCTTTATTATGTTTTATTTTCCCCTGGATATGAAAAATTGTTATTTATGTATAGTGTGTCTAAGAATACTGATAGTTGTTAAGAACTATGTGGGATATGATATATAACTTTTATGAACCAGATTTTATGTATCCAAGTTTCCAAGGACACTAAAACTTTATAGTTTTAGCATCGATTACAATGTTATATAATGAATATTCATCAAATAAGATGTAATATTTATATATAAAAATTATGGGTCAGTTTAATTGATATCAAAGAAAGTTTTAGTTTTCTTTGGAAACTATGATGATAAAAACATAGTGATTACCCTTAGGATAATCATTTGTATAGTAGAACATCATTAGTTATGGAAAATAAAGTATTGTGGTTTTCCTATAAAAACATTCCACCCTAGATACTAAAACCAGATGTGGTTTTGGAATATAGGAATATAGGGGTATTAACCCCAAAAATAGTTGGTTGAGTATATCTAGGTCATCATTCTAGTGAATAGTGAGTGACCCTTACCATGCACTAGGTTTAACACTCCCAGTGGATACCCTTGGGTTAATTCATATTTTATTTATAAATAATCAGGAAGGATTTAAATATATTATGATCATGGATGTTCTACTTTAAACATAAGGTTTCATAAATTTAAAATAATGTGTTGTTATTTAGACATCCTATAAATGAGTTTTCATGATTATGACTTCTGTTTTCACACCATGATTTTTGGATTTTATCAGTGGCCATGACCAAGAGGAATCATGTTAACACTAAATATGCTGAAAAATGTAGTGATTATGAGTAATGAAATGGGGTGACATCTGAAGTGGATGATATTGTGATTATTCAAAACATTTATCACTATATATGATTAATAAAATATACCTTAATTAACTTTTAGACTCAATAAAAATATAAGACTAGAGTTCATTGAGAGATAACGTATTGGAGACAATAGAGGGAAGAAGGTATAATTTCCTTTATATTAGAAATGTGAAAAGATACACCATGGAGAATGTCTCAAAGGAATAGAAAAATGTTTTATTTAGGGAAAATAAGGGCATAGAGAAATGAATTGATAACGTAAAATGAGGGTTTTGATATAGGGAAAAAAAATTAATCCCAATGATCCATTTATAGTTAATTTTATTAAATGCGGGGAACCTGGGGACTTTCCATGAAAATGACCTCTTCTAAAATTTAACTCCTAGAGCCAAGAAGGAACTATGTTATGCCAATAATTGATGTGAAAGGATATAAATTTTTATTATTGGGATTTTAGAATTATGTTTTACATGTATTTTTATAAATGGTATTTTGGTCATAAAAATCATGAAACATCTAAGAATTTTTCTTTAGTAATTTTTCTTTATGGATATGTAGGAATATGCTGAATGGTATTAATGAAATAGAAAGGTCACTTAGTGGTATGGATATATTTTTATAAAATACATGATCTAGGGAATGATAAACCTTAATATGTGATGAATTCTAATATAACAATGTTTAGTTGAGATAAAGATACAATTAACATTGATAATGTAAATGGGATGGTATTAGTGACCTTGAAATTGGTTAGGGATTTGATGAAAAAGTTATTTATCTCGTTTTTTAATGTTTATTTCATTTATTTATTTATGGAATATACTTGATAGTGTATTATTTTATTTGAGGAATAAGAATTATGTTATCTTTTAAAATAATATAAGTTTTCATTAAGGTTTTATAGTGATTCAGGTTATTAATATGTTTTAAGAGAATTTATGATCAAGGTATTCAGATGTTTGGTATGTGATATTATGAGTTATATTATGTTATATTGGGATAATTTTTTTATTTTGATCTTGAAAAAAATGCTTGATCAAATATTTCAGGTTTTTTGGCTTTTAAATTTGGTTAAACATATTCTAATGGAGTCTTAAGGTTAACAATTTGTTGAATTGATTAGCTTTAACTTTTCTGGTTATTATTGAAGGTTTAGAGATTAATTTATTATATTATATAAATTTTAGTAACCATTTTTTATGTATTAATTTTTTTTAAAAAGGAATGATTTTTCATTATTTCTTTGATCTAATAATATGTCAAAAGTTAACATTATTAATTCAGGCAAGACAATTTCATCATAAAATAAGATATGAAATTGAAATCCATAAAATCCAAACAAAATGATGAAATTATTCTTATGAAATCAAAATAATTCATTTAAGTAAATTTTCACGTTTTTTATATCTTTAAAGTAAATGAATACCTAAAATTTATTACAATGATCCTAAAATAAAAAAATCATTTTATATTCATTTCCATTAAATTGATGGTCTTTCTACACCTAGCTAATTAATAGTTTTCCAGTCATTATGTTTATCATGAATATTTTCACTATCACTATCCATAATTATGTATACATTAATTTTTCCTCCATGGCCATATTTTTACTTACAACTAATGCTATAGTATTTGGACACCTAATTATGTGTTATTCCATATGGATTTCATATTTCTGTTTCCCCCTTTTTAAGATGATGATTTATAAAACAAATATATGATGTGGGTTTTCATTGATTATTTTATAATATCAAACCCATTATTACCAAGATAAAGTTTAAATTAAAAGGATGAAATTTATTTAGGGGGGAGAATTCAACACACCAAAATTTTTGTTTAAAATAATTATAATTTCTACAGCTAGTTTAACACACAACATTGTACTTTAAGGGAATTGAAATGTATTATAAAAATATATTTATTTAAATGTGACCTAGCCATTGAATTGGTAGGTATGAATATGAATAACCATATTATGAAATTTATTTATATTACTCATAATCAATTCTATTTAACTGAACAATTATTAAGAAATAATAACTCATTTTTTAGTGAATTCATTTTATACTTCAAAAATATATTTTTTTAAAATGGTTTTTATTACATTTGTTTCTAGAAAATATGAGCAATTTCAACCGGTTTTAGATATTTTATTTTAAAAATTAATTTCGTATTTTAAATCACTACATAAATATTTTATTAGGGTAAAATTTTAGGGTTTTTCTAAAAAGATTGAGTTCTCAGTGAATAGTGTTTTTTTACAACTGTCTTTGATTTTCATTTAAGAGTCTCTTTATGATTTGAATTTTATCAAAATTTAGAAAAAGTATTATTTAAATATATATATATATATAATCTAATTAATTTTATATGAATTATTATTATACTTGATTTTTTTATATGATTATTTTTGGGCATAAAAAATTAGTTTTTTTTTCTAAAAACTATTTTTTATTATTTTTTAAGCATTTATATTAAAATTAATTTCCTGAACTTATATAAATTTGTAACCTATCAGATCTGGATGCCACTCATGGTTCTATATACACAGTTGTCTATGTGTCCTCAAGAGCATTTCCCTAAATATCAGATAGGACCGACTAGCAACAAGGGCCTTGGTTGTGATAGCTGGGAAAATATTCCCTCATTTGAAGAGCGTAACACATCAGAATAAATAATAATACAATAGCGGAAGTAGTAAAAATAGTACATCTAAAATAAATAGTTTAAGACTGATAAGATAAATAACAAAGAATCATTCCATACAGAAGATGATGTTTCATGTTATGTTCTATGAAAACAGCCAAGACAATTACACTGTAAAAATCTAAAATATATGTTCCCAATGAAAATAGAAAATAAGGAAACTAATAAGCATCACAAGGCTCGACTCGGTCCTATTTTCTCCGAATCCTAAATAGCTTCTCAAGTACCTTTATAAGGGCACATTCTCTTATCAGCATCTACAACTATATAATCTATTTGGGCCCAAAATCATAACCCAAACCTAGTGTGAGAAATAAATCTTAGTAGGCGGCCACCAAGATCTATGCCTATCTGTCAGTGAGTAACTTCAATAGGTAGTTTACAAAAAATAAGAATAATAAACTAGGAAGTTTTCAAAAGTAAATAATCCTACAAGTCATGTTTTCAATTTTTATTCATTATGTTATGTTCAAACATTCAATTATATTGAATTATATAAGTCTCAAGATTCATCCTAAGCCTACCAATCCCCCATATAAAAACAGCTCAACAGACACCTCATATGTCTATCTAAAAAATAGAGTGAAGACTGGATCAAATCTTGTTCTTTGACTTGGTAGTTGTATCACAAGTCATTCAATTCAATATTCAATTCAACATCAGTCCCACAGGCGTAAAAAACCCCATCCATAGGCATAAAAATTCTCACCCATAGGCATAAAAAATCCTCACCCGCAGGAATAACAAATCCTGCCTGCATGCATAACAAATCCTTACCCACAGGCTTAACAATCAATAGGGTTGAGCCCAGTACATCAGCAGTACAACATAGAAGACAACACATGTAAATTACACTATTACATAGTTAACATTATAAAAACTCATGTGGGCATCATACAAAACAAGTAACATGTGAATTAAACTATCAAAAGTCTTAAACAATTATACTCACATGGAAAGTTCATATCATGAGCCTAGTATGTAATCTAATAATTATAAGGCTTAAACTAATATACTCATATGGGATGTTAATGTATAAGAAGAAAACATATGAATTGAACTATCAAAATGATTAAGAAATTGCTATCTCATGTGAGAAATATTCAATTTTCCAATTACATTTTCATTAACCTCAAAAAAGGGAAACAAAGGCATGACCATAAGAATCCTAGGCCAAATGGTCAAATAATCATCATCTAAGTGAAATGCACCCACAGGGTGTCCCTTAATCAAACCAACAAGCTCAAACATGCTTAAATTTATTTAATTCAAAACCTAATAATCATTCGGAAACAATAAGTGTTTATTTATATTCAAGGATACACCCAAAACATGGGTGAATTACACTACAACACATATAAACTACTCGACATTAAGTGGAAGGCACATGACCACCTACCTCATCATAGTACACCACTCCTCATTTTTCATTAACCTCCAATTCAAGGTAGAATGATGTTGATATACACAAAAATGATAAATTCTCAACCTTAAATAACATATTTGAGAGATGAAGTATGGAAGAAAGTCTCAAGATGAATTTATATTGTAACAATTGGGTTTAAACACATCTGACATCATTCGATTCAGAGTTTGGATGGAGATTTGGGAGAAAAAAATCCCACCTGGGGCTGCTATTTGTGGAACTCAGTGAGACCTCTCTCCATCTGAAAAAACACGAGGCTACTAACTATTTTATCCAAAAAAAATTGCATAGAGTGCACTTGAAATTACACATTGTTTAGTTCCTTTTTCCATACAGGTCTCGGACAAACCGTCAGATGGCATGTACTCGGTAGTAAATGTCATGTGCCTAGATTAAACAACATGTTATTGAAAATACACGATGTGTAATCCTATTTTTCTTCAATTTCATTAAGGAAAAACATAAAAGTAAATATATGTACCTCAAAGGATGAACCAAGTTCTTACAAACATTCCCCCTTAAATATATTTGTCCTCGAATTTCCCTTAGAAGGGTGGTGAAGAAAAATCAGAGAATAACTTCAGCCACTACGATCGTACATCAGTCTCCCTCTCCCATGTATCATCCTATACTCGGTCATGCTTACATAGCACCTATATAGATGGAATAGACCAACCATGGAGAACCTTCATTCTATGATCCTCAATACGAAAATATTATCCTCAAAGGATGAATCTACTTGGAACTCAACCTCCTCATATTGAAAATCAAGAGATGGGTCTGAAATTTAATGTTGCAACAGAGAAGTATAGAAGACATTGTGCATAGCCTTTTGCCTCTGAGGTGACTACAACCAATAGGCAACTAGCCTGACTCTTTCTAAAATCCTTAACAGCCCGATGTATCTAACTGAAATTTTTTCCTATCTCCTGATCCTCTTGTGTCCCACACTAAGTGAAACACATAATAAAACATGATCCCTGACCTCGAACTCTAGAAGTAGTCTATAGTGATCGACAATGATTTTTGACAAGAATCTGCAATACCAGCTGCTTCTAAATCACCTGAACTAGTTCAGTGGTCTCCTAGTCAAGATGAGTTCCCATCCTAGCTACCTATGCTACCTCGTACCAACATATGGGTTTCTATCTGGTAGTGGTAAGCTATTCTCATAAGCACATGTGTACCTAGCACCCTTTGTATCCCTTTCCATAATCAAGAAGTAAACTGGGAATCCCTCTCTGAAACTATAGATTATGGGAGCCCATGCAGTCTTATAACCTCATGGATGTACAACCTTTGAATCTCATCAACAATGAATGTTTCATTGATTAGTTAGAAATGTACAACCTTCGTGGGTATTTTAAGAACAACATGAAAAACATCGTTACCACAACACCTCCACAATTGCAAACATATAGCAAGAACACCCCAGATCGGTCTAGCGACACATCCGGCATGATTTAGCTTTAACTTGGAAAACCCGAACATAACTGGGGTCATAACAGTGGCCTCATAAAAAAGAATGACTGAAACCCAATTGATCTCATTAAAAGTGGTCATTCAATCTTTCCTGAAAAGGCATTGCATAATTTTACACCACACTCACCTTAAACTGGTGGAGTATATAAACTTGTCCACCGGAACTAAACATGAAGAACATGAAGAACAACGAGTCAGTCCATCACTCGATGACTTATCTCAGAACACCCAGATTAGAAAGATGGCTTATTGAAATAGAACACAATTCTTTCTCCCAAGGAACCATATGACCATAAATATCTCATTCACTGAAGGTCATACCTATCTATCAGTGAAGATCCTTTGTCAAGCCATCCCTTGATCAATTAAAAGTTTATTTTACAACATTAATAAAGAGTAATTCCATATTCACCCCTTTAGAATAATTCTTATTTTTAATCATCACATCCAAACCCAAAAATAATTTCGAGATAACCACAGGTTCACCAACTCATAGTCTATATAACTCCCCAAGATGGTTGATACTTTCTATTACAAGTGAGACACGGGTACAAGGACAAAATTTCACATAAGAACACTAACTGAACCTTGAGCGGAATCCATCTATAGGTCACATCAAGGAAAGTGGAAGGAATTGATAGTCTATTTAAGGAATTCCAACATGGAAACCCATGTATCACTCAAAATTAACCAAGACCCATTTAAAGAAATGCATCCAACACACAACATAAAAAAAGATCACGAACTATCCCAATAACTTTAAACTATAGCATGACGTATAATAGATATTATCTTAGTTCATTTAAGACAACGTCAATATAGGGGACATTCTCACCTCTAAAGGAAGAGTACACTAAATTTATTTAAAGGATTACAAGAAAGCATAGACAAACTACTTCTGGTCGACCTCCAGAAAGAAACATAGATTCACCTATCGACGCCTCATCATTTAAGTGGTCATAATGCCTTTATCCCTGAGGAATTTCTGATAGCATACGCTTAACCACCGAGTTCCATCTATGATCATCGGTGCCTCACATGCATTAATGTATAAAAAACCATTTACAAATGGTCCTTGATTGTGATAATTCTACCTAAGAGGTCACATTTGAATGCATGAGTGTCGTTCCACCAACCACGATCACCACGTCATATCTATTGGCATGAAATCCAAAATTAAACCAATCGGCATGTTTAAACACCCGTATTGCAGAATTTCCTCCCGAGTATTGGGATGAACTTGGTTCCAAAACGTTCATCCACTCTATTCAAGAGAAAATTGAGAACAAACACAATAGATCAAATCTCAACAATTTAACCAAACTCAGTGGATCGTTTTTAACATTTATCACTCAATGGGTACCACCCATGTCACCATATACTACCCTGAGTTTACAATAAGAAACAACATATTATAGGTATTATTCATATGTTGTCTACCATATGCATCCTAGTACCAGATTCCACATGCACGAAATGTCTAAAAAACATATCATCAACCTAACCATTTACATGAATGACGAGGTACCAAGTCTCCCATCACATAAAAAAATAGACGTTCACATGACCTCATAAGAAGGTGTCCATGATCGAGGCATGTCTACTCTGCTGAACTGAGAATTTCTCAAAGATAATTCATATATCAAGGGTCAAGATACAATGTTCACCCATTCACACAAGGGTTTCCTCTCTATAACCAAACATCCTATTAAGTAAAAAGACCAAATAGCATGTAAGTTTATATTTTAACAAATAAAGAAACCTATGAGGGTCTCTAAATACAAGAAAAGATCGTAGCACAGAAGAAAATATATCAAACCGGGAAGGTCAACATCTTTCTATAAGCACTCACCCCTCTTTTTTCCCCATGGGTCAGGTCTAGGTGTCAAACAATGGGAGATATTTCCAAAATACCACAACTAAGGTCAGATCTAGTCAAGTCAACCCCTGAGAGAAATCCTACTTGGGATCCTCTAGGTAAACATGAATGATATCATCCTACTCTGGATCCATCGATGAAAGGAAAAGGAGGAACCCTACATGGTTTCCTTGAACGGAAACCAACAGAGGCATCATACCACATCGATCCTCTTGTTCGAAACATAATTAGAAGAATTACATAGGGAATCCTTTATAACATCTAGTCTCATAGCCTCATTGGCCATAAGGGAATGCCTTTCAAGGGAGATGTCCTCAAAACATAGATCACGAGAGATAGTACATAGCTCAACTCAGATCAAAGGTCTCAACTAGGTAGGTCCAAACACCCAACCGATCATTCATTCTAAGCTTCACTCTTAGGTGACAACTCGAAACGATAAATGGAGGAATAACCTCTCCATTAAGACATAAACCACAAAACACCCATTAGGAGTCCTCAGAATGATCTATGGGATTCACCATTGCGGTTTACGAGAAAAACAATGTATAAGGGACTACTCTCTGGTCCCAAACTAACAACATGGGAAAAAAAAGAAAAATAACTTAAAGTGTACCATAAAAAGTACATGGAGTGAAGAAACCACACATGACTTGTAACCTCAAGCTCTTATATAGGTGTGTACTCCCACTAACCTAGGTGTGTAAACATCCTCGGTACATGGCATATCATCATGACACATATCATGTACATTTAAACACTCATAAGGGAATATAACATCACTTTCCTTGGTCTTGTAAACATCCAAGGTACACGGGGTGTCAAGCTATACATGAAATGTACCAATGTCTTCCCTTTTATACAAGTACTTTTATATGTCCAGAGCCACATGTGGTCTACCTATGTAACACTACATAGTGTGTATCTAGTTTACACATTATGCACTAACCAAAATCCAACAACCCATGTTATCTCTCACATGGTCAAACACATAGTCAAACAACAAATGATATATTCTATGAGTACATGGCGTGTATTTAATAAAAGTTCTCTCTTCCAGAATAGAATAACACATGGCATGGGTTTATAGCATCACACATCATGTTGTCTGCATTTCCATACAATAAGCCTCATGAACTTCCCCAGAACCCTTGTTTTTGAAAAATAAATCAATACAATGCCAAATTACGATCCGTGGGGGTCCATACTCTTTGTGAATAAATGTTTGGCATCTACATATAGCACATAACAACACAATCAATATCCCTTGGGCGAAACCTGATCCAACAAATTCTGATCCTAGAGGGCCCATACACCTTAGGGATCAAAGCCTTTCGTCCATCTAAATTGATCCATATAACACACCAATACACCTATCACAACAGTAGGAATATTTATCAAGGCACAATCATAACAACATGCATATCTATCACAATAAATGAAATTAGTAATGCTCCCTTAATGGAATTGAAATAATGCATGGAACATGACTTCTAAAAATTTCATATATGATGTATGAGAAGGCATATTCTCATCTCATTGGGATTCAAAAAAAAGAACCACAATTATATAAATTTTAACAGCACAAAACTAGTGTGTCACCCAAAGGTGAAATCGAATCAATTGTAATAGCTCAAAATACAAAAACAATTACAATTTTATTCAAGAAAATTTGGATTTACCATGTACATGGGGTTACTACTCCTAGGTAAAACTTATTACCAAATCCATTTCATTTAAATCTTTTTCTATCATTTCCATAAATAAGGAAAACTAGAAAAGAAACATCCTCTGATACAACTTTGTAACATCTCGGATCTGGATGCCACTCATGGTGCCCCATACCAGGTTGGACACATGTCCTCAAGGGAATTTTACCAAATTCCAGAGGCTTCCAACTTGTAGCGAGGTCCAAGGATGTGAAAGTGGGGAAACTATTACCTCATTGGAAGAGTGTAACATAGTGGAATAAATAATAATAGAATAACTGAAGCACTAAACACCATATATCATAAAATAAACAGGGGAAGAATGATAAGATAAATAACTAAGCATCATTCTATACAAAAGATAACGCAACATGTCATTTTCTAAGGAAACTAGAAAAATATGTACACTGTATAAATCCAAAATTTATGTTCCAAAAGAAAAAAGAAATAATGGAAACTAATAAGCTTCGAAAGCCTCGACTAGGTCCCTAGCTCTCTGGCTCCTAAACGACATCTCAAGTACCTATAGAAGGGACCTTTCCCATATTGACACTTACTATAATATAATATTTTTGGTCCCAATAGTATGATCCAAATATGGATTGAGAAAGATATCCAAGTTGGATACCACTTACGATATGTTCCTATATGTCAGTAAGTATATGCATCTAGTAGTGTAGAAAATGGAAAAATAGTAAACAACGAAGTATTCAAAATTAAATAATCCTACACGTATTGTTTTATATTTTGATTAATTATGATTAATTAAACAATTCAATTACATTGAGTTATATAAGTCTCAAGATCCATCCTAATCTCATCAATCCCCCATATAATGAATGGTCAATAGAGACCTGCGATGTATATTTAAAAAATAAAGTGAAGACCAAATCCAAGCTTGTTCTTTGGATTGGTAGTCACATCATAAGTCATTCCATTCAATATTCAATTCCACATCTCACCCATAGGCCTGACAAAACCCCCCTCACAAGAATAATAATCCTCACCCCTAGGCATAAAAAATACTCTCCTGCAGGCATAACAAATCCTCACCGAAAGGAATAAGAAATCCTCACCCATAGGCATAACAATCAACATGGTTGAGCCTGGTATATCAACATTTTAGCATAAAATAAAACACATGTTGATTAAATTATTACGTGGTTAACATTACAAAAACACAAGTGGGCATCATTCAAAATAAGAAACAAGTTAATTAAACTATCACAAGGATTAAAAAAATATACTCCCATGGGCAGTTCATATCCCAAGATCAGTATATAATCTAATAGTTACAAGTCTTAAACAATTATACTCACATGGGAAATTTATGTATAACAAGAAGACATGTGAATTAAACTATCACATGGATTAATCAATTTTTATATCTTGTGGGAAACATTAAATTAGAAAATTATGTTTTCAACAACCTCAAAAAAGGTAAAAAAAAGTCATTCCCATAGGCATCCTAGGCCAAATGGGAAAACAATGGTAATTTGAGGGAAATGGACCCACATGGTGGCCCTTAACCAACCAACAAGCTCAAACATTCTTTAATCAATTTAATTCAGAACATAATCGTCATTAGGAAACAAAATGGTTCAATTTAAATTGACGGATACACCCTAAACATGGGAGAATGGAACTACTACACATATAAACCAATTGACATTGAGAGAAAGGCACAAGACCACCTACCTCGTCGTAGTACAACTCTCCTTGTCCATTCTGAACCTCCAATTCATTCTAGAATGACATAGATCTACAAAATGGAAATAATCTATCATCCTTAAATAACATAATCGAGAGAAAAAATATGTAAGATAGGCTCAATAGGAATTTAGAGAATACCATTTGGGCTTAAAGGAATCCGACGATATTCGATTCAGAGATCAGATGGATATTCGAGAGCTACAATCCCCTCTAGTTCTACTGTTCATTTAATGGGGCAGGCCCTCTGCCCGTGTCATGAAACATGAGGCTAATACCCATTTTACACAAAAAAAGAAAATTACATGGTGTGTACTTAAAGCTACACAAGGTGTATTGAATTTTTTTATATAGGTCCTAGCCAGACCGTCACATGGCGTGTACTCAGTAGTATATGGAATGTTCCCATATTATACATCGTGTCCTTGAAAATACATGGTGTGTAATCCTTTTTTTCCTCCATTTCCTTAAGTACAAACATAGAAGGAATGATTCTTAACTAAAAGGAAGAACCAGGTATTTATAAAATTGAATCATAAAAAATGGGTTTCATATTTTGAATTACATGGTTCAAATTTTATAAATATTTACTTTTTATTTTTTTATCATGATCAGTAACCTTAGTAAATATTATCAACTCAGTAATTGTAAATTAGATAATTATGGTTAAAAATAATATGAAAAAGGCCAAAAATAACCCTAAAAATTATGTTTAGTATATGTTATAAGTGTTTATCTACCACCATAATCCAATATTTTAATTTAAATCAATTTTTTTCCATTTTCCTTTAAAATGACTTATATTTTATTTTATGTATATATAATGTCAAAAATGAGACTCTCTTACTTTTAATATTTGTAAAATTTTGTGATAGGGACAGAAAAACTTATGTTCAGTTATAATTATGTATTTTAAATATAAATTATCATTTTATATCATTGTATTTTTTTAATTTTAAGTGATGAAAATTTACCTTTATTACTTAGGCAATGCCAACTCAGCGCTTGTTCAAGTTATAAAAAAAATATAGTAAATAATTTTACAAACACTAAAAGTAATATTGAAAAGGTGAGTTAAAGTATCATAATAATTTTGAAGATAAATATAACATAATATATATTTTTTAAAGGTTTATATTTTAATTCTATTTTTTCATGTTTTTCTAATTTCAAATTATGAGAATTGTACTTAAAATGAAATTAATAGTATTTTATGTTAAATATTATTTTATAAACTGTTTAAAAATAATAAAAATATTTAAATAGGAAATTTTGGATTATAAATCATCTAAAATTTCATAACATTCCCATTTATTATCCAATTTTCACCATATAAATAAAATTATAACCCTATAATTATGAAAAGGTAATTTCCATAGTTAACGTTAAAACTAGTTAGCCAATGGGTATATCCAAAACATAAGGCCTAAAATGATATCAAAAGCTGTCAAAAACTAATTTTTGAATCATATTAAGAACATATAATTGTTATATTTTAATCCATTTCTTTTTTTAACCAATTTACCTGAGTTAGAACCATATTATATTTTAATATTTCATATATTTCTAAAATTGAAATTAATAATATTTTATAATAAACAATATTTTATTAAATTATTAAAAAATCATAAAAATTATACATTCATCCAATTTAATGTTATATGGTATTAAATATCAAAATATTTCAATTTATGGGTTAATTTTTCATTTATGGAAATATTCCTGACCCTTAAAAAATAAAAAACTTTGATATTGTGGTAATTGTCAAAAGGGGTAATGATGGTTAAAACAATGATATAAGAGTGAAATAATTACGTAAAACTATGAGAATACTATTGTATGAGAATAAGTTTACTCATAATCACCATATATTTTAAATATATCAATTTGGATCCACATGAACCTAAAAAGTAATATATATTAATTTAATATTTTATGTAATTCCAAGAGTGCCCTCTCCTCACTTATAAAAGTGAACCTCTTCACCTCTCATCCTAACACACTTTGATATATATATCTCAAAAAACATGATGGTTATCTTCTAAAATTTCCCATATATTAATTAGAGTTTTTTTTATTCTTAAAATAGAATTCTTATAGTACATAAGAAGGGGCCTAAAGGAAATCTACTGAAGAAGACGTAATCATATTTTCTAACACATTATAATTTATTTCTTCTTATACTTCCAATAAATATATTATAACCATACTAAAAAAATAAATCCAGTATCATAAATATAATTTTACATTATTATGAGTATGATACAACCATTTTACATCTATTTTGATTCTGTGAAAAGTGAAAACATCGGTTGTGCGTACATACAACTTACCATCTCCATTTAAAGGCAAATTTACTTTTTAATAACAATTTTATTTGGATAATTATAAAAAATAAAAAATGGATATATATTATATTTATGATATTGTTATGGATATTTAATTATAATACAATATATACCTTCATACCTTCCAATCCATGGGAAAATGAGAACATCACTTGTTTGTGCATATGGACTACCACCTCCACAAAGTGATGTGGACTGTTTTTCATTTTTGATTTATAGGGTTTTTAATAAGTATATATTTAATTAATATATATGATATATATTATAGTGTAATGATTATATTAAGGTAAATGTTTATTTACATTTCATTATTATCAACCTTTGAAAAGTGAATGTAGCATTCATGCATACGTACGACCTACCATCTCCCTGAATAGTCTAATTCATTTTTCTATATCTATTTTTTATGAATGAAACTAGAAAAATAAATAATTATATAAAAGTATATTTATATCATGATTTAAATTAGGTATATGAAGGAACCATGATCAAAATACAAGTACTAGAAGCATCAAATAGAAATTCTTAAGAAAAAAAGAAACATTCAACACCAGAAAATGATGATTCTAGTAAAAAAATTATAAATAATGGGTATTGAAATGTTATAAGTGGATATTATAAGATATTTTAAGTATTTAAATTATTTTTTATTGATTTTTAATAAAATTAAATTTATTATTCAGGAATTTGTTGCACTTTATATGAAATTCAAACTTGAGGTCAGGTTTATTCATCTGAAATTGTATTCTTTGGGAAATGTGTTATGTTATGAACCTATTATCATTTTTAAGGTGTATATGGAGACTTTTTTCATGTTATATCTTGAATATTTTTGTTATTATTATATTTTTAGTTTCATTTGAAGTTTTGATTTTATGGGTAATAGGATTCAAAATTTAGAAATGTGGTAAGGGATTTATGTTTAAATTTAATTTTAAAGGGTATTTCTAATGATTGAGTTTCCATTAAAGGATATTATATGATAATTTACTAATAAATACATTTCATTTTATTATCATACGGTTATTTATTTTTAATAAATTTTTTCCTTTTATTTCCCTCACATTAATTACTCAAGATACTGAAATAGTTTTTTAATGAAAAATGATTTTATTTTTCTCTTTGGTATCCTTTTTATTCAATGTATATGTTTTCTTAGAATTTTTTCGGCATGTTTTTATTATTCTCACATAATTGTTTAAATTAATTTTTACCCACTATTTAATTTTTAAAAAATGGGTTAAAATAAATATTCTTATTATTTTCCGAACTAGGTACTTTTAACTTTTTATTAAAAATATTAAAAGAGTCATTGATTTAACATACACAACACAAACAGAATTTACCATGATTAGGAAAACATAGTTATTTGAATATTACTTTAAAATCTTACATGTTTATAATTTATCTTGATCATATAATTGATTTTCATAACAATTGTCCCCATTGAAAATTTATCTTGTTGATCCATGTGATTTGGCAGCATGATTATAATATCTAGGAGAATTGGGGGTGGGAATATTTGTTCAAGGAATATTGGACTCACCTATTTTATTATGGGGATGTCTGAGGAATTTTCAGTGTAATAAAGTGACATGGTGGTGAGTTTTATGACACCCATTAGGTCACTAGTATGTCTCATTTGAGTTTTCATTTATATTGTCTCTCATTTTTATTATTTCTATAAGTTGGGGTTTAGAATTTTGGTTATTGGGGAAAACAGGCCCTCGTGCATGGTTGGAATGCTGTTTTTCTAACCATTAAGCTCACTATGAAAAGGTGGGTTTTTTGGGATAGTGAACCTTCTCAAAATTTGATTATAGTTTTTCAAACTATTTGAGGATGAATGGATACTTTACATATTTGAATTTTGTGATACAGTATTAGACACATGGTTGGAACATGGTTTTTCTAACCATGTGGCCAAACCATGTGAGTTTATTAGATCTTTAAATTTATTTGATTTTTACCAAAATTTTTCTGAAAAAACATAGATTATTTTGGCCCTATTTCTCTCCATTTCATACATTAACCTTTCACGTTTATTTGAATATTATTCCCTATCCTTAGTGGAAGATTCTATTTAGTCTCTTGGTGTTTTGGGTTGAGGTATTACCTAATATTCTTAATTTACTAAACACCCCTCATGGCTTGTTCTTCGATTTATATGGGAGTTGAAAACTGTAGATGGTCGATTGGTTGAACATACTATTAATAATGGGGGTTTTTGTTTTATTTCATATGGTTTAGGTGTATGAGGACTCATTCATCCTAAATTTAGTATTTCTCTCTGAAGGTGAAAATTTTGGAACCATTTCTCAGGTTGGTGTCTATATTTAAGGGTTTTCTCCATAGCTAACCATTTAATTGTTTATCACCTTTGATTTTTTGTTAAATTTATATTCAATTGATTTATGGTTCATTTTTAATTTAATATTTGTGGTGGTTCATGGTTTTTATTGTAAATTTTATTTTTATTATAGGGTTTCCGAATTGGGTTGGTTGTAATACACCTTATATATTTGATAAAATAACCCAACTAAGATTTATAGATTTAAAAAAAGTTCTAAATAGGTTTTAGAAATGGTTTTACCTTCAGAGCGGTGTTTTTTTGAAATGTGATTTTTTTGTTAAATTATCTTTTGAAATGGATTTTATTCATTGAATATTAGATATTGATTTTCTTAGAATTGAATATCACATGTGATACCTAGGTTGTGAGAGTGTGTTGTTCAGGGGAATGTAATAGACTTTGGGGATGAAGATTGTGAGAGTTTCTACTTTTTTGACAAAGTGACCTAAATTTATCTTAGGAGTTAGGCTTGGGGAAGACAATGAGAGGTTCAAAACATGTTATATTTTTTTGTTTTCTAGAATTTTATGTTTATACTATCTCACATTAGATCCTTATGGTTATATCCCATGATGTATATTAATTATACATGGTTTATTTGTAATAAATCTTGTATTGGGTTAGTTCCTTGTTTGATTGTGATATATTATGTTATAACCATTTCATCTTATTTTATTATATAATAATTTTTATGATTATACATTTGGTATACCATTTTTGGGTCAATTGATCATGATTATGTTAGATGGTTTCTATTTCATTAATTTATCTATGTTGATTAATGTTTTGGAAACATGTTTTGTTTAAATAAAATGAAATTTACTGATTGATTTAAAGTGAGATACATCAAATAGAGTTGGTTTTTTAAAATGATTTTTTAATACCAGATTTATTTGTTTTCATGGTTTAAAAAACATAAACAGCTTCATGGTGGTATCATACTGGGTATTGTGTCATACACATTATATATTACATAAGAAGTATGTACACTTTTTTTGTAGAATACTAGTAAAGGTAATGTCATAATGTATTTAGGGGAATCTGATTCCTAACCATTTTTTTGATGGTGTCTGTAGTGGATATGTGGTCTCACTAGGTTAGATCATGATGACCTATTATTATTTTTTGTATCATTGGGATGCATGTAATTAATTTATGGGTCTTAATCCCTATTTTATATTATTTTTTATTTTTACTTCAGATACATTGTATAGGTATCATTTATAGAATATTATGTTTTTATGCGATATTGTTTATGGTATCCATTTTTATTCATTATTGTGTTACTATGGTTGTATATTTATATTTGGTAAACTCTGATTAGGTTAGTTTGTCGATTTCATTTCATGGATGGGTCATGCTAGCTTACTATTAGAAAAACTATTCTAGTTAGGTTAATTATTATTCCCTAGTGCTTTTTTCTTGCATGTGATGATCGAGAATGCACTTTGGCTGTTATGGCATAACATCTTGGGTGATAAGTGGGTCGACCAGGGTTACATTGCTACAAGATCATTCATTAGTTATACCATGTCTAGATTCAATAAATATTATGGATCTAGTATGAACATCCTTAAGAGGTATACATAGAAAAAATCATGTACTTGAGATGCATTTTGTTTGAGTGCCAGTCAGTAGGCCAAAAATCTTATTTGATAAATAATATATAAGGGGTAAATATACCTTGGATATTGCTTTCCCTTCTTCCCAAACCACATGACTCTATTCTAGGGATATATTTGAAGGAACACTTTATCTCAAACATCAAACTCATGTTCTTATTAATGGTTATCAAATTATATCTTCTTTCAACGTTTCATGACTTTGATATCTTGTGGAATGGACTTAACCATCTTAGTAATTTCTCCCACCATTTATAGTCTCAATAGATTTCATTCTCCAAGTTCATACCAACATATTATATATTTTCATTTCTTTCTATAGAGGTATTCATTATGAGTAATATAAATTATCAAGTGAATACATTGTTATATGGGGAATCCAACATAGTAAAATTTTAATCACAATGTATTTGGAATTCCATTGATAAATGTCTCTAATTATCCTAAGTGTTTGGTTATTCCATTCTGATTTTCCATCACATGAAGGGTGACAGGATAAATTAAAGTTCATCTCTATATCCATAGCATGTTGGATGCATTTACATACTTTTTTGGTGAATATAATATCTCTATCTTGTATAATAAATAGTTTTATTCCATTTTACCTTGTGACATATTTAATATATATCCATGCAAGATGATAGAGTGATAAATTCTCCCAAATGAAATTGAAATGAGAATTCATTACAAGACATTCCACCACAACCTATATGTAATTGTTTCCTTAGGTTTTATTTTCAAGACATTTGATAATATATATAGTGATGTTCTCACATTTTCATATAGGTATGAGTAATGTTATAATCATCCCTTATGAATTTTTTCTTTCTTCCCTAATTGGATGAAACACTAGGAAGGTTGATGTACATTCCATAATGCCCCTATTCATATTATCCCACAAATAGTGCACATGAAGATCTCTATACATATTTGTGATCCCGAGGTGGATGGAAAATCTTGATTTGTAAGAATAATTCAGTTACACATTCTTTATCACATGCCTCGAAGGTACGTATAGTCATCTCCCAAATCTCACAACCCTGTCTTTATCGATATTAAATTCTTAGTATTTAACTTTCCATAAAACCAATCCTTTTTATCTATCTATATATCACACCTTTATGTTTTCTTTTTCTTATTTGGGAATTATAAATGAGAAATTTTTTTAACAATGTATGATGGTGTTCCTTCATTTATGATTCACATACCCAGCATTTTTGTGTCCAAATAGATTGGATCCCTCACAATCAACATCGGGGATAACGTTGTAGGATCATTTCTACTCAAAAATTATACCACTTTATTTTCCTCATCAAGATGGTAATGGATTGAAAATTCATAATTGTTTAACATATATAACCACCTTCAATGGTGTATGTTGAGATCTTTTCTTATGGACATATGATTGAATATCTTAGAATATATATATATATATGTAACACTGTACTCTATATAGATAATACCAAAAAATCCTTAATTTAAAGATTATTGTAGCTAGTTTATATACCTTATAAGATAATTTTACTCATTCAAATTCAAGCATCGAGAGCCACAAGCTGTCACTTTATAATTATTATGAGGAAAAAAATTAATAACTTCTTTGATGCATCTTTATAGATCACAAACCATTCCCCATATGTGTGCAGTGTTAGTACAGGTGAATTGATTAGCCTATTTATCAACTATTTGAAGCTTTCTTCACATTAATCTAATAAAGAACCATTAATATATTCTAATTTAACTTGGTTAATAGGATTTAAAATCATAAAAAAGTTTCTCACAAATCACTGATAGTAGCTATATAATAAAAAGATGCTATTGATTCCAGTTATAAATTTTGGTATCGGTTATTCATCAACCAACTTTATCTTTGAAGTATATATAGATATCAAATTGTGTGTGATACAATTACCCATGAATGATACTTTATCCTTCCAAAACCCACATTTACAATAGATTTTATATAATTTATCATTTCACAATGTTCTTATTATAGTACATACATTGTCCTACTATTCTTCTTTGATTATATTGTATATGATAATATCATCTATAAGGACAAGAACACATTTTTCAAAGCAGCCTATAAAAACTATATTCCATAAGTCCATAAATATTGTTGATGAATTAGTGAGGATCAATGTAATTACTATTAACTCATAGTGTTTGTACCTTGTACGAAAGGCCATCTTGGGTATATCATCCTTCTATATATTTATTTTATGAAACCCTAATTGATGTTCCACTTTAGATAAGTTTTTGCCTCTGTATAGATAATCGAATAAGTTATTGATCTGTGGAAGGGGATACTAATTTTTCATCATGATTTTGTTGATCTTACAATAATCAATGTGTAAACACAATGACCCATCCTTCTTGGAAAAGAGGACCATTGTACACCATTCCAAAGCACTTGGATGTGTGAAGACCTTGTCTTAATTCTCTTGTAGTTTTTTCTTTAGATCTTCTAGTTTAATTGTAGTCATTCTACAGGGAGTATTGGATATCTAGAGAGATACCAGTATATATTCAATTATGAAATAAAAATATCAATTTGGGGGAAGGACATAAAAATCTTTAAGGAAAACATCGTCACATTCCCTAATAAAGGACATTTCTTCAAGAGTGATTCCCTCCATTATCTCAATCATTTGAGCGAGATATGCCTGCTCATGAGCAATATTTCCCAGATTGATAAGTGGTTTCCAAAGGAGAACAATCCTCCTATTTACATTTTTTTAGATTCAGATGATGACTTAGGATGTGGAAGTTGATTTTAATCTTACTAAAACTAATGTTAACTCTATATATGGAAAACCAATCCATTCCAAAAAATAAATTTAATTACACTAAAGGGTGTATAAAAATATTTTCTAGGAGATAAATCCTAAGGTAATTTAATGAGTAGGAGTTATATTCTTTAGATAAAATAATTTATCTATTTCTTTCACTGATATCTCAACCTCTATTTTTTGAGGTGCTATTTGAATATTTCTATTAAAAATACATGATATGAAATAATGGGTAGAACCAAAATCAATAATATGTTTTTTATTCACGGATAAATAACTAATATATTAATAACTACTTCATTGTATGGATCCACATCAGTAGTTGTGATAGTATATTCCTTCACTTTCTCACTTAGATTTAGAGGACACTATCATTAGTTATTATTGAAAAAATATGTGTGAGTCATTGATCCGTATAGTGTCCAAGTTCCTTAAAACTAAAACATTGTACTATCAGTTGAACATTGATTGAATCTTTTTTATCCTCCATCACATTAGTGAGATTATTTATCTATTTATGATATTCATTATCATGATACCCTTCCCATCCACACTTGATACACCTCTTTGTTCCCTTGAGGTAGTTTCTATGATTATTCTTCCTACACGTATGACATATGTGGGGTGGTATTCTATTGTATCCATCATAATTATATAATTTTAGTAATGATTAAAAAATTATTCTATCCTTATTATCTCTCGTCCCTTGGGAATATTGAGAATTAAGATTTTCTATCTTGATTTTGTGGGAACATCAATATTTTTTTTACAGCTACTGAAGTCTCATATAACCAATAATTTTCTATGAATTTTCTTCAACCCACTATTAAAATTGTCAACCTTAATTTCACCATCCATGATAAATCTAGATGAGTATCATGCATTCCTTGTAATGTATACTTTATAAGACCTAATATACTTATCATCCTTTTTCATAAATCCAAAGAATACCCTCTCTATTTAAAAATAGAGAGTGTGGGGAAAATATTTATTTAAATTATCTTCATTAATCTATATCATTCCATGGATTCAATTTCCTCTTTATTTATTATATTATGGATCGATTTCCACTATTAATTAGCTTATTTCAATAGTATAAAATAATCAGTGTTACTTTCTTCTACTCAGAGCATTTGAGGCTATTGAATAACTTCTAAATGGAGTAAATCAATTATGATGTAACTATGTGACCATAATATGCACTAAAATTAGGAGGCCTTTTTCATATAAATGACTCGCCTGCGACATGCTATTTTAAAGGGGGGGAGGGTGTTCAATGTGATTCATGTTATTAATCCCAACAAGAGTAATTTTTTCTAGTACTTACATATATTTCTCGACTCACACTCCTATCCTATTAGACATTTGATTAGTGAAATCAACACATTTTACATTATAGATGTCTTTAACATGATTCCTTCTATTTCACACCATTTTCTATAATAAAGGAAAATTTGGGATGAGAATACACGATTCAATGAGAATATAAAATAAAAAATTACTTAACATATAATTAATTACATATATATACCCTAAATTATGAGACTATTCATTTTAATCTAGGTTATCCCTAGTTAATTTCTAATTATGTTCTTTAACATATCATTATATTTTAATCATTTATAATGGATTTTGTATAACAATTTAGTTATCCAAATAAAATCCCATGAGAGTGTCTATAAAGGTGAAAACTTTTAGGCCCACTCATCATGTACCATGAAAACATAAATTAAATTATCAAAAAAGATTTTTTAGGTGGATTACCTATAGGTGCATCTATTTCAAAATCACATCCACTTTATAGTATATAGATTTGGATGGAATCCCTAGGAAACTACATACATTATACTTTACCCACATTTATTCATGTGTTCTTATATTTACACTTATACTTAGGGTTTTCAAAAATGTTTTCTATATCCTAATCCCAAAAAATAAATATAACATGTTCAAATACCAAATATAACAACCAATTTTCCTATAAATTAAATTTAATTATTTTTAACATAATGATGCATATTATAATGTCTGAGAAAATCAAGAGTACTAGTTCATTTGTGAGATTAGATACATAAACCGTTTACAAAAAATAAAATACAACAAAAAGTTTTAAAACTCCATAATATTCTCTTAGTTTCCTTTGAACTAAAATACTTCAGAGGATATCTTTGGGATATATATAAGAAAATGGGTGAGATATAAATCCTAGTCTGGGAATAATGAAAAAATCTAATGATGAAAAGTAATACATGTGATTCAAGAGGTAAATCACGAGAACATTAAAAAGGTGAAAATCATAATCATTGGGTCATTAAATGGGAGGATGATATCATAAAATCAAGGCATCATATGAATGTAGAAACAATATAAAATGTGACATAATAATAATAGTTTGATACTTTCTAAAAATACATCATAACATATTTTGGTTAGGATAACCACCCATGCATCGTACATGTCATCTCATAACATGAAAGCATTACCCAATGCATTGGAGTGATAGCATACCACACCCTTTATATGCCTAACTTTATGTGTGCCACATAAAACACAGAACATAAGAATAAATTTAATAATTTAAATCCCATGACTAAATAATTCAGTTTTTATACATGGAATTCTCTAATCAATTAAGGATAGTTATATATAGGTGAATACCCTTGAGTTAAAATAGGGTTCGGTATTCACAACACAAAGGTTTGACATGGAAAATGAATGGATAACTTTATTAGAATAACAAGTGTACATTAAATTTCATGGAATGGATAAATGATAGATGAAGGTAGTATCTCGTGATTTGGGAGACAATTAGAAAAAAAAATTAATGTTCATAAACAAAATTATACTTAATAAATTGATAATCAAAAGGATTATTATAAATGAAGTTCATGAATGGAGAAGAAGATAGAGGGAATCACCTACCTTGATAGGTTTTTCCCAAAATATTAAGAGGAGATCCTTATAACCATAAAAACTACATTTGATGGATCTAGAGAAGAAAAAAGAGATTAAATTCATTTTTCAAGTCTTTAGAGTGAAAAATAATGGTATAATGAGCGGGTAATTATAGGAAAAGAGAGGGAATTGTTTATTAATTTCCAAACATAAAACCTGGCACTTAGTTAATAAAAAATAAAAAACCATTAGCCTTACCATGGGTTTATCCCATGATATTTTCTATGTAGTACGAGTTTTAAATGTTTTATTTTTTAATAAATTAAATCCTTAAAATAATATCATTCAATATTTGGAAGTGAGTCATTCCCATAAAGGAGTTACAGGGGATTAAAACAACGAGATAAGGGTTAAAATATCACCAAAATTTCCAGATTTTATCGGATGATAGTATTTTTAACTGATTATCACAGTATGTTATAAATATATCAATTTTTTCCTCATAAATATGAAAATTAATTTCTATTAATTTAATACATTAAGTTAATCCAAGAGTTTCCCTCTCCTCTATTATAAAAAGGAACCTATTTTCCTCTCATCCTCACAAAATTTGAGCCATATATATTTAAAAAAATCTATTTATTTATCTTATAGACATATATAGACACTAATTATAGGTGATAGTCTTGATAAAAGACAATTACTAGGGTCCTTGAGAAGGGATATAAAGGAAATATACTTAAGAAGAGGTAATCGTCTTCACCGAATCTTTCAAATGTATTTCTTCTTCTAATTATAATTTATATATTTTAACCAAAATAAAATAATAACTCCATTATAATAAATATAAATATATGATATTATGATAATGGGACAACCATTTTCTATCTCATTTTCATCCTATAAAAAGTTAAAACATCACTCATGTGTATATATGACTTACCATCTCTATGTAGCGGTGAAATTCATTTTTCATCATAATTTTATTTTTATTATTATAATGATGGAAATAATTAATATATATATTTTATTTATGAAATAATTATTCTTTTTAATTATAATATCATATCTACCTTCATACTTTCCCATCTGTGGAAGATGATAATGTTGCTCCTGTGTACGTGTGGACTACCACCTCTACAAAACAATGCGATCTTTTATTCATTTTTACATTAAATGGATGGTAATAAGGATATATTTAATGAAAATATATAATATATATGATATGATAATTATTTTTAATGATAATTATTATTTAACTTTATTTCTTTCCATTTATTTAAACTTTACAACGTTCACGCGTATGTACGACATACCGTCTCCATGAACGATGTTATTAATTTTTCTATCTATTACTTTTATATGTGAATATAAATATAAAAATAATATATATATATATAAATAGGATATTTATATCACGATTAAAATTCTTGATATTATAGAACAATGGTTAAGGTACAAAAACTATAACTACCAAATAGACATTTTCATGAAAAACGAAACAGTTAACACTCGAAAACAATGATTCTAGTAAGGAATTATTAATAAAAGAGTGTTGAAATGTTTTATGTTGATTATATATTATAGTTTAAGTATATTAATTATTATATAATAAAATTATAATAAATTTAAATTTATTATACATGTGCTTATATCACTTGTAAAGCAAGTGAAACTTGTGGTAAGGGATTATCATCGCAAGTTGTCTTCTTTGGGGTACATGATATTTTATGGACCTATATTTTTTATGAGGTGTATATAAATTAATTTTTCATATTATATCATTAATATAATTATGATATAAATATTTAATGTTCTATTTTATTTTATTCTTTCATGGGGATTATGATTCTTAAATAACTAAAGCGGTAATAGATTTGTGTTTCAATATCATTTTAATCAGCATTCTTTTTAATAAAATTTAAATTGAAGGAAATTATATGATCCTTTGAAAAATAATTACATTTAATTTTTTTATTATATGAATATTTCTTAAGAATACATTTTTTCCTTTAATTTTCATCACTTTATGTTCTTAACATATTGAAATAATGTTTTCAAGGAAAAATGACTTTCTTTCACTATTTAGTTTTAAATACATTTTTTCCATGTCAATGTCATATTAAAATATTTTTAATAATTTTTATAATAATATAATATATATTTTTTAAATTATTATTGATACCTGGTTTTTTTAAATAGTTTAAAATGAATCCCTTTGTATTTTTCGAAAGGAGATAATTTTGATTTTTTACAGAAAATACGAACAGAATCTTGATTTTAGCTTACACGGAAAGAACAAAATTTTCCTCCCTCATGAAAACTAAATACATTGAGTATTTATTTAGATGTTTCCAATTTTATTTTCAGAAAAATTGTTTTCTTTAATATTTGATAAGATTTTAATTTTTAAATAAGGGATTTCAAAGTCAATTGGGTATTTTCTTCTTGAAATGTTTTGATGATCATCTAAAAGAATTTGTCATCTATGATAAAATCTTTTGATATTACTTAGGATTTATTGGTTTTTTGTTATAATGATATAATATTTATTAATTATATGGATAGATTATGATTATTATGATAAAATGTCAATGAAATCTATTTTATTTTCTGCAATTTTAGTTAGGATGAATTTTTTTATGATCTTATGGAATACACATGAATGGATTTATGATTATGTGATGATTGGGTATAGAATTATATATACCTATAATGAATTTTTTAAATATAAATATTATATTATATCAAAAGTAACATGTGAGGTTATCCCTATCCTGAAAAATGAGGATACACGGGTGGTTATCTTAATCCTGAAAGAGCATACACATGAGGTTATTCCAGGCCTGAAGTCGGTAAACTTGTGGTTATACCAAGATTAACATGTTATTCATGTACTATTGGATATAATTGACATAATTTTTATATGATTATGATTATTTCATAATTTATGTTACTCTTTTATGGCATGATTTTATGCCAATGATAAATTCTCGTGGCTCGTGTTATTCGATCCTTTATGATCCATGTCTTATGAATTGACAAAATTAATGTCATGACTCGTGCTTATGATCAAAAAATTTTGGGTATGATTTTCAATGGTTAATATAATTTTCTCATACCAGTTATTCCCATGTTATGTTTGAGTTATCATTGATATGCCTATTTTATACCCTTACTGAGCACTTGAACTCACCCTTTATTATTTTTTATTTTCCCTAGGATATGAAAAATAGTTTTTTATGTATGGTGTGTATAAGAAGGTTGATACTCATTAATAACTAAGTGGGATATGATATATAACTTTTATTAATGAGATTTTATGTATCTACGTTTCCAAGGACACTAAAAATTTATTGTTTTAGCACGGATTCCAATGTTATATAATGAATATTCATATTGTAATGCCCCGAACCCAAATACCTAGATTCGGTGCATTATTACATAACATTGGCATGTTCACAAGGAATCACATCCCGAAGGACCGACCAGTTTAGCAGTCTTGAAAAATAGATTACATACATGAATGTTACATTACACTTTATAACATACAACACAACATTAATAATCTTTTATAAACGCCATTATTCCCTTAGCTTAACCCTGCATATCAAAAACAATATACATCTTAGAATCCTATAAAAAATAAAACATAGAAAGGGGTGGGCTCAAACGCTCAGTAAGGGTAGGAAATATATCGGAAAATAACATAAATATTAAGCATAAGGACTCAGCCAAGATGTCTAAAAATGATTAAGGCCTTCGCCAAAACCATAAATAATATTGGGAAAGGTCCTCACCCAATTACACGTCTAGTTGTCTCATGAGACCTAACGATGCATCGAGGAGCTATAGCGGGCTCGACCCATCACTTACTAAGTCCAATACATTCCTCATATGAAAAGGTTTAAACATGTCATTAACATTCGTATTAAAACTAGCATACAAAATGTCAATACATTATCCATAAATCATGAATGGTATAAAAATAACACATCCACATTCAAACATATCACAAACCCTTCAATACAATATGGAAGTTTTGTATCATAATAAATCAACTCCATATAAACTTAAAATCCATCAAAGGATGTTGACATAGATGAAATCAAAATCCTTTTTAGAGAAATATATCTTTCTATTTTGAAACCATTTAAGAATCACATAATTATAAAATAAAACATTTACTTTTAAAATATTCTTATAATACTGTATGGGAAGATTCAACAAGTTTATAATGGTAGAAAATAGCTGCACCCTCCGTATAAGTTAAAAAAAGACATTCTCACCTTAATTTTGTAGAAACGGTTAAAAAGGACCTTGTTTGGAAAATGACGGAAAGATTCCATTATAAAAATCATATAAAAAGTCAAAAAGGGTATAAATTACTTTAACCCATAGTCCATAAAATAGTTATAATGTTTTGAAATATATTTTTAAGAAACATGGATGTGGATGATAAAGTGGTGCCAATAGATAATAACGTATAAACAACCTCGAATAATGAAGAGATTGTGAAATAAACCCTTACCATGTAATTTTTCTTGGTTGAAGGTAGTTTAACCTACTTTATATTGGTGAAATAATTGTTATTAAATTATACAAGAATCATATACATTAATATTAAATCATATATGATCTTTTAACACTACTTTGTTAATAGTATCTTAGAATTATTGTTGTTTCGGGTGTTAAATTACTCATTTTCTTTTATATGTTTTGTTACATAATCCGTGTTTGTTATGGATAGGTTGTATATTATTCATATCCAAATTTATATCAAGTCCTTAAACATTATTTTTAATCATAAAATGATAATTATACTTGAATGGATACGATGGGGAATTAATCTCATCACGTTCGTGGAGACGGTAGTTCGTATGTACGAACGAGCGACAATATCATTATTTTGATATTAAAATAATATATTATTGGATATTATATCATATATATAGAATCATTATCATGTTTTATTTATTATTTACATGAATTACACATCATTATCATACCCTTCAAAATAATAATGTTTTCAATAATAATTACACCACGATGTGGAGACGGTAAGCCATACGTACGCACGTATGGTGACATGTCATTAAAAGATGGATAGAATAATGAATATGGTTGTAACATATTTATAATAAAATAAAATTATATAGAAGACATTGATGTTCTTATTTTATAAAGGAAATAACAAAGAAAGAAGAAGTTGAAGAAGAAAGGAACTTGAAAAAGGGTGGTGAAAAAACATTAACTCTTCCTCGGGTTCTTCCTTTTGATTTTATCAAAAGGGATCCTTAGGATGGCTTTATGATTAAAGTAAGGCCTATAGGATTAAGGGAGGATACATTAGATGGAATTTGGGTAGAGTTTGGACAAACCAAAATGCTTTTAATGTATGAATAATTGGTTAGAAGTGGAGTCCTTTTATAAGGGGAACGGGGGCTCTTTAGAAAAAACTTAAACTATTAACTTATAATAAATTCATATTCAGTTTATAATGGCTCCAAAGTGGATTATTAAAAGTCTGAGGTGGGTATGGGTCTAAATAATTTCAACCAATATATTTTAGTCATGTTCGGGGCACTATTTTATCCTTATCGTTTAGATTTAACTCTAAGTTAAATAGTTTAACATTTACCAGGTCTCTTTGTATTTTTATATTATATGGTTAATAAAATTACTATAAACTGCCAAGAGAACCCCAAGTGGTTCATTAATGAAATAACTATTCTCATATAAGTCCTTTGGCCGAACCATATATTTTTAGGAATATTATATCAATTAGTAATATAATATTTGTTTGAAAAATTCCTTTATGTCAATTTTTACACTATTTAATAATTGATTTTTTAATGTCTTAATATCTTTATTAATTCGAAAAAAATTAATTTAATCAGTCGTAACATGTCATATTAACCAATAAAATTCATTTAATTCATTAAAAGTCTCATATTATATTTATTTCGGTATTTATAATATCAATTATTTTAATATTTCACTAATAAGGTAATTACTGCATCATCATTGTGTCATAAATAAATTAAATTATTTAAAGTCCATAAATTATAAATAAAATACCATTATGTAGGAAATATTTTTATTGTTCTAATTAATATTTATAATCTAAATTATCTTATTTTTTACGATATATTAAAAATGTTTTAATTATTAAACTTTGATTTTATCTCTTTTAACTCTTCTTTCATCATAATCATTTATTTATTTATTCAGAGATAAAAAAATGAGTTCAAGCACACCCAAGGATAAGAAAAAGACAACCAAGAGACTATGGAGGTCTGAAATAATGTAACCTAAGGGAATCCCCTTGAATGACAGCCACACTCTCTGGTTTCAAGAGATCCACATTCGAGACGCAGTAAATGTTGGAGTTGGGCTCAGCCACGGAGGCAAGGTGATCCGCCACTTTGTTCCCTTCACGCCATGTGTGAAGCACTTTGGTGTTGTTATTGAGAAGCATGCCCAGACACCTTCAAATGATATAGGATATTTTCCATGGGATAGAACCTATACCCTTGAGAGCATTATGCAGAATGAGGGAGTCAGTCTCCGCCTCAGAGAGAGTGATTTTGGCCTGCTGGCAAAGGGTGAGGCCAGTGAGAGTGGCCTTGGCCTCTGCCTGGATGGAGGACCCACTACCGAGATAGGAAGAGAAGTCCATAATGACTGCTCCTTTGGAGTCCCGAACAATCCCACCTCCACGTATGGTTCCCGAGCGACATGAGCCATCAGTATTACGTTTCGAACCGCAAGTAGGAGGATTCCACCGCACCCAAAAGGATCCAGGAGTATTACTTGGATGAAGAGGCACTGATACATTGAGAAGAATGGGTTGCAAGGTAGATGCCTCCCACCATCCAGTAAAAATCTTGACCATATCCAGAAGCAATTTCTTGATATGCACAATAATTTAACTACCAGAGGATTGGATACCCTCAAAAACCATCTTGTTCCGAGCTTTCCATAAAAACCAGAAGGCCGAAGGAAGCACCAGAGTGTGGGCTGTCTTCTCCGTGCCAGTAGAACCCGCGCCACTGTTCCAGGACTTTAGAAAGGAGGCCTCGGTTCTGGAAGAAGTTGAGAAAGAGTTTAATGGGTTGAAATAATGCCATAACTCATTTTACCAATCACCCTCAAAGAAAATGTGCACCACAGATTCTTCCCGGTGATTCTTGCAACAACAGCACCTGGAATCCAAGTTGATGCCGCCACGTTTGATATTGGCCTCCGAGTGAAGATCATTGTTCCTAATCTTCCAGAGGAGGAAGTTAAACTTAATTGGTACCATTTTTCACCACATAGGTTCATTCCAACCATATGATGGAGGGATAATATTTGAGACACGTCGAAAGTCCTTGAAAGAGAAGGTTCCTGAGCTGGAACGAGTAAAAACACACATGTCCTCCACATCGGTGATAACGATGAGATCAAACAGTGGCTTTTGATCCTTATCAAGCACAACATAAATGAAAGACGAATGTGTGGACACTTTTTTGAACGTGATATCAGAAACAGGGAACCCCGCGAAGCCAATGGGAATGCCAGCCCAGTTTTGGTTCCAAAAAGATAAGTTTCCATTCCCCACGATCAAACGGGTAAGGGGCTGAATGGATGGAATAAGAGCGAGGATACTGGACCAGAAGGGAGTAGCACAGTGAGAGCCCTGACCCAGTCCCATGAGCCATCAGCCCTCCATGGATTTCCCCCAAAGAGAACGCTGTTCGAGGACCTCCCAAGAAAATTTAGCATGCATGTAATGGATGGTTTCACCAAGGCTTGGAACATTGATTCCTCCTTGCTGAACAGGGTGAGACATGTTTCTCCAAAAAGCCCAATGGGTTTTTACCTCCTGAAGAGCATCCCAAATAAAGTTTGAAATAATCCGATCTATCCTAGAAATAACTCCCTTGGGTACGTGGACTGATGAAAGGGCATGAACCAGAGTAGCTAACAATGCGCTATTAACTAAAGCAATCCGACCCCAAAAGGAGAGGAACTGGTTCTTCCGATTAAGCACTCTACGCAATATTATGCTCACCACATGGTCGAAGTACCTAATCTGAAGCCTGCCCGAGGAAATGGGAGATCCCATATAGTCCATCGGGAAGTGTCGTCTCTGCATGCCAAAGGAATTACACAGGGACAAGGCGCGTCCCGCTGAAGATTTAATGGAGATGAGGAGGTTACTCTTGGTAGAATTAACAATTTGCCCACTCCATTGGTAGTAGGTCTCCAGGACCTTGGTAAAACCTCTGACTGATCTCCTGCTGGAATTCAAGAAAACCGTGGTGTCCTCCACAAACATCATATAAGTAATGAAAAGGGAGCTAAATCTCCTATGGTAGGGGCACATCTCTCCATTCAACACACTCTTGTTGATGAGCCGACTCAGAACATCCTGGGCAAGGATGAAGAGGGCAGGAGACAAGGGGTCCCCCTGTCTAAGGCTACGGGAGGCCTTGAAGAACCCATGTGTTTTACCCATGTAGGAAACCACAAGCCATGGGGAACTAAATCACCTGAAGAAAAGATCTGTAGACATGGGAGAGAACCCCATACCTTTCAAGACCTTGTTGATGAAGCTCCACTCGATCCAATCATACGACTTGTTCATGTCAATTTTGATGACCATGTTGGATCCATGTGTTTTGTTTTCAAGGTCCCTGAAGAGGTCTTGGGCCAAGGCAATTGCACCTTGGATGCACCTGCCCTTCACAAAACCGTGCTGCTCTAGGGAAACCCATTCCGGGAGAAGAGGCACAATTCTGGAGTTGACGATGCTGGCCAGAATTTTGTAAGGTATGTTGCACATACTCACTGGTCTGAAGTGGAGAAGGGATGAAGGTTTCTTGATCATAGGGATAAGAACCAAGGTCGTAGCAGATGCAACCCGCAGCAGGATCCCCCCCTTGAAAAAATCCAGAATAGCCGTGATGAAATCTTGCTTAATCAAATCCCAAGCATCTCTATAGAACGAGCTCGGGAACCCATCCGGGCCTGGTGCACTCTCAGGGTTGATGTTGGGCATCGCCGCATGAATCTCAGCTTCCTCAGTAATTCCACAGAGAAAGTCATTGGACTGGGAAGAGACAACTCTTGGAATGACGTCAAGGATGTCCTCATTCCTCCAGGGATATCCATTAGGCATTCGTGGGTTAGGACCTGCTAGAAGATCATAGAAGAAGGTATGAGCACTAGACCCCACAACATCTTAGTCCACCGAGGAGGTTCCATTATCCAACACAATTGATGGGTTCATATGTAATTTCCGTTCTCTGATGCATGCATGAAAATAGGAATTATTTTCCCCCCTCCCTTAACCATTTAATTCTGGATTCTTCCCTTGCATCTTTTTCCTGCCCAAGGATGAGATCCAAGAGGGCATTCTTCTTCACAGCTAAATCCTTAAAAATTTGGTCATTTCATTGCTCCTCCAGGCTTGTTTCATGATTATTGACAGAATCCATAATCTCATCAAGGTCCATGCCAATGGGGGGGGGAGAGAGCTGGCCCAGACTCGTAGCGCCTTCTTCAACCTTCTGAGTTTCTCATGAAAAACAATCCACGGATGACCCTGGAGAGGATCTACCCATACCCTACTAACCAGATGATGAAAACCAGGGTGAGGGATCCAGTGTTGATAGAATCTGAACCTGGAAGGATTATCTTGTATTGTGGAGAGATATACAAGAAGGGAAGAATGATTAGAGATACCACGAGCTAAATTGTCTACCTTGCCATCATTAAACATGGATATGGCTTGCATGTTAGCGAGGCAACGATCAATGCGGCTCCAGGATCACCAGTTCCCCTTTTGGTTATTACACCATGTGAACGGGTCACCCAAAAAACCCATACCCATGAGCCCTTTCCCAGCCATAAACTGTACAAAGTCCATGCTACCCTTCCTTGGAAAAGGGCCTCTGCCTTTCCTCTCCTCAGGGCTAGAAACAATGTTTAAATCACCCCCGATGATCCAAGGAAGGTTTCCAGGGTCAAAATATTTAAGGTCATTCCATAAGGATTCCCTCTTTTTGGTATCGTAACTCTCGTAGATAAAGGTCATAAAGATGCACCTGTTCCCCTGGGACACCCTTGCAGTGATTTTTTGATCATCAGCCAGCACACTAACCACCGAGATACACTTGTCCCAAAAAATCCAGATATGGCGGTTGGATGGATCAGCATGCATGGAGCCATGCATCCTATGTTTGCGAGAAAAGCTATTGATTTTCATAGGGCTCTGCTTATGTTCAAGGACAACAACAATGGAAACTTTATGGATTCTAATCTTGGAGACAATAAAATCAGACTTCACTGGAGCACCAAGCATGCGGGCATTCCAAATTAGGGCACTTAACATTAGAACAATAGTGCCATGGAAGTGGCCCCAGGGCTCCTGACCTTTTTGAAGTGGGAGGAGACATGCTCCTTGCTTTGCCTGGATTTGGATCTTGTGAATATCGCAGAGGTCATAGGGGTCACTAGAGGAGATGAGGGATACTCATTCAGAGCTCAAGAGTCCTACCAGCCCTGTCTCCTGCCCGAGCATAGACGGGGCCGGGTGATATTATCACCTTTATGAGTAGAGAGAACAAAGTAACCAGGATGATTGGGAGGCGGGGGAACCTTAGTCCTGGAACTGGTGGAAGAGGCATCCAGGAGGTTGCACCCCTTTGAGGCAGGGAAAACATGAGCAGCTAGCAGACCATGCGCCTCGAGAAAGGAAAGCCTCATTGAAGGAGAGGAAACCATAGAGCCCAGACCCTCCATCAATATCTTCAAAGCATCTGCCAACCGGTGATAGGGGAGCATGGGGCTGAGAAGAAGAGCTGAGGGGATCTGAAGACTACGGGGTAACATCGCCATAAGGGTCGAGCATGGATCAGAATCAATCGCTGCTCTCTCCACCACAGCTTCCCCCTAGCATATGAGACGAGGGGAAGATCTTCCACCACAGGGGCCTCAGGATAAATAGGCGGAGCCTCTGTGTTCACAACCACATCCGGAGCTGAGGATCCCCTAGCACTAACCCTGTTAGCCTCCCGAGGATGCTGGTGACGACCACCCGGGTGAAGCTTACGAAAAACCTCCATAGAGTGGCCTTGAATCAAGCAGTGGGAGCAGTACCTTGGGATAACCGGGTATAAAATGGGTTGGTCCCAGTAGAAGGATTCCTCCACGCTTAGGGAAAGCTTGTCTGTAAGGGGAGATGAAGTGTCCACTTTCACACAGATGTGGGCCACAAGGACCTCCTCACAACGTCGGGTTCGGTCATCTGAGCACAGAAAAACACCGAGGCCATCGCCAATAAACGTCATGAAGCCTTCATTCTGAAATGGCAAGGGAAGGCCAGGGAGAAAGATCCAGATGACCATGAGGGGGCACAACTTTCCCTTGTGGACCTCCAGAGACCACCACGACAGACTAAAACGCCAACAACCCAACGCACGGGGGCCCTACACCAGGCAAAAACGATGTCCTCCTCTGAGTTGAGGACTAGGCAGAAAGAATTCTGATGCACAGAAGAAATACTGGATGGAGCATTAAGGCCCCAGGAAAGGACAAACCGCTGGAAGGCTTGGAGAGATGGCATCACACCCCCAAATAGAGCCACCAGCATCCACTTGAGGTAGGCCGAAGCATCCGAATATGCCGAAGCCGGGATGTCCAGAGATACACAGGAGCCCACCCTAGGTCCCAGAGATGGGGGTAAGGAGATCACCGGAAAACAAGACCCCGAGGGATCGGCGAGGCGCCCACTAACAACATCGCTGAAGGAGATATTACTGCGGAGGGAGCCAGAGGGAGGGGGAAGCGCCTCCGGAAGCACCGGCGGGGGCGCCAAGCCGGAGGAGGAACCATGATCCAGGGCCGACGGGATCGTGGGGAGCGGCGGAGGCTAGGTAGTCAGAGAGGCAACTGACGAAAAATTTGAAACGAGGGGTGGTGTGTAAGGCGCGTTCATTCGATCAAAGAGGTTAATATTTTATTCCTAAGGTTGTCTTTGGTCTAATTATACTTATCCAATTGAATTAGGACATGTGTTAGGGTAATAATAATATCGATTTTACCCTTAATTACCCTATTTACTTTTTACTGTGGTAAATAACAGTAAAACGTTAATATTCATCAAAACAAATTTATCTTATTGAACAAAATTTTACTCCTTGATATTAACCGTTTCTCTAGGATTTTCTAAATTCTACTCACAGAAGTGGTAAAATTATGTTTTATGTGAATTTGTAAATTCTCCTAGGAGGTGGGTAAAAGACGGTGAAAAGTTCAATATAATTTTTATATATCTAAAATTATTATAAACTGACTCCAATTAATTACATTGAAATTATTTAGGTATTATTTATCTATTTTACATAAAATAAATTTAAATAATATAAATAATTATTCAAATAAAAATTTGGTTTTAAACTATAACTCAGTTTTTTCACTATTCATCAAAAATTAAAAGTTTTCAGAAAAATACCAAAAATTTACCCTAAGATAATTTTGATATTCTGAATTCAATAATGAAGTCTATTTTACCAAATTAAAAACATAGAAGTTGAATTTATTAATTTAGAAATTAATTCCCGCTATCAAAACCAAAAGGCGTATTTTTAAGAAATAATAACTACCAAAAGATTGACAGTTGATTATGTCCAATTTGAAAGTGAAATTACTTAAAATGACCGTAATTGGATTAAATGGTAAAAATATAATATATTTATACTTCAAAACCATTGAAATTTATAATTTAACAATATAAATTATTTTGATTTAAAAAGTTGTTTTCAGTTAAAATTTAGTAATTTTCACTATTCACCCAAATATGAAAGTTATCAAAAAAACACCAAAACATTATTGAAACTAAATTATTATGTCATTATTCTAAAGAATAAGTTTATTTTTTCTAATTTAATATATAAAATATTCAAATATGGGATTTAAATAGGCTTCTCCATTAAATGGCGGTAAAATTGCATTTTTTGAAGAATAAATCTTTTATCTAAAAAAATGTATTTGTTCTTACATTATGTCTAAGAGACTCATAATATGGATTCTAAAATTTTAAGTATTATATAAAGTTAAAAATTTAGTTAATACTATTCATAACCGCTTTTGAACGGCTTGTTTGGTAAGTCAGGGTGCGCTAGAACTCGGTGTTGCGTGTAGTGCAAGTTATTGAATTACTTTGAAGAAATAACGTACTATTGAAAGATTGGGGTGTTACATTCTTCCTTCCCTCAACAAATTGTTTCCGCACAATGTGAAATTATTTTTCAAAAATAAAAGGTTGAAAATAGAAAATACCTTTTGGAAAACCCACATCGGAAATTAGGTTAATAAAATTTAGTCTTAATAAGAGGAAAAGAGAAATGAAAGGGTCACCACCAAATTATGATCTCGATTAGCAGAACATTGGTAGAAATTTGAGATATATAATTGGAGGAAAAATGTAAATATTTATAGCTATTGATTGAGGTCATCAATCACAAACAAGTGTAAAATTTAGGGCCTTAAATTCATTTATCTATGATGATTTAAAATACTATCGGTTCCACAAAACATATTGTATTAGGATAACACATTATTTATTTTAAGATCCCTTCAATAAATTATAAGAACTAATTTCTTCATTCTATAAGAGAAGAAGAAAAATATATACTTGACAAGTAGAGTCCCATACTTTAACTAAGTTCTACTACAAACTCATCATTCACTCTAAAATATAATAAAAATAAAAAATTATTCTATTTATCCTACTCATATAGGGTTCAAAAAATGAATTTATAATTCATATAACAGAACCATTAAAAAAACTACATTATTCAATACAGGACATCATGTGGGTCAGTGGTAGGTGATACACCCTTGTCGCCCTTCAGTTGTGGGTTCATGTCTTGCAGCCTAGCCGGACGCGACGGGTTGCCGCCCAACCTCCGGGTTGTCCTTTTTATGGAAATAAAAAAATAATATCAAACTAGACATGTCCAAAATACTTCGGTCCAAACTCACAGTACAAAATTTATATGGTAGGTAAACACAATGAATATCCTTTTTTCTATGTAATAGCATGTGAACACCTTCATCGTGTATTCTTTTAAAACACTACAACATTCTGAAAAACCATAAAACCTTATTGATTACATTCATGATCCGTTATTACTGATAGAATACTGGATATACTCCTTCTATCCAAAAATGTTGTAAACTCCAACAATGATGGAATATACAAATAATTAATCAGATTCAAGGTAGTCAATAATATCTAATATATTTTATCCAAATCAATCATGTATTATTCCAAAATCACTACCTCAGTATCAAAACCATATTATGGTTTATCTTTCTCTCTACCATATATTTTCTAAAAATTTAACCTGCTATTGAGTCACTTTTCTTGGTTCCAAAAAATCTCAAGTCCTTATTGAAATAGTACTGTAGTACAATCCTTATATACTCCATAACTATTATAACCAGTACGTCATTGATACAACACTCAAATGACATAATTCATTAATAACAACATATGAACTCTAATCATTACTCCTCATTTGTGGAAGTATCATAACTATATTATTATCTAATAGAATCATTTGGGGTATACACTGATGATTTGGAAATTAGTTCTCGTAGTGTCCCTACTCCTTGCAGATGAAGCATTGTACATTTGAAACCTTTTTCTTTCCCTTGCAGTCATTTACACAGTGTCCTTTTTCTCTACACTTATAAAAAACTCTCATTCCTTTCAGGAAAGTTCTAGGTTGTTTCTTCCCACAGTTAGCACATATGGGAAAATTATTCTTTTCCCTCTCCCCTTAATCCATCTTTCTCTCTTTCATCCTTTTATTCTCTTTCTTCCCTTCAAATCCATGGGACATGGGGAATTATTTACTTATCTTTTTAACACATGATAGTATTTCATCATATGTTGAGAATACATGGGAGACTATTTCCCTTCTAAATGTTGGCTTAATACTATGAAATATATGATCCTTCTTACTCTTTGGATCATACAGATTTCTGGAGTTCACATTCCTTCTACTGGCCTCCATTTCTATACAATAGCATAAACTAGGTCAGTTTAGGAATTGCAATGAATAATTCCAAACTTGTAAAATACCTAAAATAAATTGAACAGTTTATGGATATAATCCATAATCATAAATTTTTTTTCTTTGAGTATGTATATACTCATAATCACTTCATAGTGGTTTGTAAAGAAAATGAGAATTATACTAATCATATCCCCTGGGAGTGTCGTAACCTAAAGTGCAGAAAGGCATGTTGTCATTCACCAGTTCCCGTTCGAGTCTAGCTCAAAGCGGTGTTTTTAGGTTTTACACCTAGGTACATCTATGCCAGAGCCGCCTCTATCTGTTCATATCTAGATAGGGATGTATTTCTAGGAAAACTCAAAAAATATTTACAATACCAAAATTCTAGGAAGTTCTTCTATAGTAATCCTCAAAGTCCTTCTTAGGACTATGTGCTGTAATCAGAGTTTATCTAAATATAGCTTCCAAGGTTTTTACTAAACTTACTCTTATACCAACTGTAACGCCCCGACCCCAGTTACCTAGAGTCCGTGCATTATTACATAACATTGGCATGATCACAAGGAATTATGTCCCGAAGGTCCGATCGGTTGAGCAGTATAGGAAAATAAATTACATACATGAATGTTACATTACACTTTATAACATAAAAAAACTTAAATAATCCTTTATGAATTCCATTATTCCCTTAGCTTAAACCTGCATATCAAACACAATATAATTCTTAGAATCCTGGAAAAAATAAAACATTGAAAGGGGTGAGCTCAAACGCTCAGTAAGGGTAAGAAAACTAGCAGAAAATAACATAAATATTAATCATGGTGAAGAATTGAAACTGCATGCCTTTACCAATAATAAACATGAATACTTTTATGGAAATAATATGAGATGAGTAAATAAATCCATAATAAAATATAATCATGGGTATTCTACTAGTCGAATGACCACATTAACCATCAATATTATTTCCTTAATGAGGGAATGTATAATGACGGACATTTTGAATCATTTTGTCAAGGCCTCAGCCAAGATGTCTAAAAATGATTAAGGCCTAAGCCAAAAACATAAATCAAATTTGGAAAGGGCCTCGGCCAATTCCACATATACATGTATCATTAGACCTACTGATGCATCGAGGAGCTATAGAAGGATCCCCCATCACTTACTAAGTCCAATACATTCCTCATATGAAAAGGCTTAAACATGACATAAACATTCGTATTACAACTAGCATACGAAATGTCAATACTTTTACCATAAATAATGAATGGTATAGAAATAGAACATCCACAGTCAAACATATCACAAAACATTAAATACAATATGGAAGTTTTTTATCATAATAAATCAACTCCATATAAACTTAAAATCTATCAAAGGATGTTGACATAGATGAAATCAAAACCCTTTTTAGAGAAATATCGCTTTTCTCTTTTTAAATCATTTAAAAGCCACATAATTATAAAATAAAACATTTACTTTGAAAATATTTTTATATGCTTGTAAGGGAATATTCGACGAGTTTATAATGGTAGAAAATAGCCGTACCCTCCGTAGAAGTTAAAAAAAGACATTCTTACCTTAATTTTGTCGAAAAGGTTAAAAATGACCTTGTTTTGAAAAAGACAGAAAGATTCCTCTATAAAAATCTTATAAAAATTAAACAAGGGTATATATGACTTTAAACCATAGTCTATAAAATAGTAAGAATGTTTTGAAATACATTTTTAAGAAACATGGATGTGGATGATAAAGAGGTGCTAGTAGATAATTACGTATAAACAACCTCGGATAATGAAGAGATTGTGAAATAAACCATTACCTTGTACTTTTTCTAGGTTGAGGGTAGTTTAACCTCTTATATAATTGTGAAATAATTGTTATTAAGTTATAAAATAATGATATACATTAATATTATATCATATAAGATCTTTTAATATTGTTGTGTTAATAATATCTTAGTATTATCGTCGTTTCGGGTGTTTACTTACTCGTTTTCTTTTATATGTTTTGTTACACAAGTCGTGTTTGTTATGGATAGGTTGTATCTTATTCATATAAAGAATTATATCGAGTCATTAAACATTATTTTTAATCATCAAATGAGAATTATACTTGAATGGATTGGATGTGGAATGAATCTAATCGCATTTGGGGAGATGGTAGTCCGTACGTACGCACGAGTGACAATATCATTATTTTGATATTAAAATAATATATAATTGGATGGTATATCATATATACAGAATACTTCTCATGTTTTATTTATTATTTACATCAATTACACATAATTATCATACCCATCAAAAAATAATGTTTTGAATAACAATTACACCACAACGTGGAGACGGTAAGTCGTACATACGCACGTTTGGTGACATGTAATTCAAAGGATGGATCGAATACTGAATATGGTTGTAACATATTTATAATAACATCAATGTATATAGAAGATACTAGAGTTATTATTTTATAAAGGAAATAACAAATAAATAATAAGTTGAATAAGAAAGAAACTTGAAAAAGGGTGTTGAAAAACATTACCTCTTCTTCGGGTTTTTCCTTTTGATTTGATCAAAAGGGATCCTTAGGTTAGATTTCTGACTAAATTAAGGACTGTAGTATTAAGGTAGGATAGTTGAGAGGGTATGATTTAGAGGTTGGCTGAACCAAAATACTTTGAAGGTACGAAGAATTGGTTAGAAGTGGTGTCTTTTTATAAGGGGAAGGAGTGGCTCTTTAGAAAAAACTAAAAGTATTAATTTATAATATATTCATATTCGGTTTATAATAGCTCCAAAGTGTATTATTCAAATTCTAAGGTGGGGATGGGTCTTAAAACGTTCAACAAATATATTTTAGAAAAGTTTGGGTCACTATTTTACCCTTTTCATTTAGATTTAACTCTTAGATAAATAGTTTGACATTTACCATGTCTCTTTGTATTTTTATATTATATGGTTAATAAACATATTATAAACAGCCAATAGAATCCCAAGTGGTTAATTAATGACATACCTATAATAATATAATTCCTTTAGCTGAACCTTATATTTTTATGAATATTATTTCAATTAATAATATAATATTTATTTTAAAAACTCTTTTATATAAATTTTGGCACTATTTAATAATTGATTTTTGTTAAAGTCTTAATAACATTATTAATTAGAAAAAAATTCATTTAATCAATCCTAACATTTAATATTAACCAATAAAATTCTTTTAATTCATTTAAAGTCTAAAATTATATTTATTTGAGTATTTATAATATCAATTAATTTAATATTTCACTAATAAGGTAATTACTGCATCATCATTGTGTGATAAATTAATGAAATTATTTAATGTCTAAAAATTATAAATAAAATACTATTATGGTGGAAATATTTTTATCTTTCTAATGAATATTTATAATCGAATGTATCTTATGTATAACCCTATATTAAAAATGTTTTAGTTATTAAACATGGATTTTAACTCTTTTAACTCTTCTTTGAATTAAATAATAATAAATGTCCTAATCTAATCCAAGTTGACTAAAGGGGTTCATATTTTCTTCCTAAGGTTGATTTCGGTCGAAATATACTTATCCAATAGAATTAAGACATGTGTTAGGGTAATAATAATATCATTTTTACCCTTAATTACCCTATTTTCTTCTTACCATGGTAAATAAAAGTAAAACGTTACTATTCACCAAAAATTATTTTTATCTTATTGAACCACATTTTACTCCTTGATATTAACCATGTTTCTCTTATTTTCAAAATTCCACTCACAGAAGCGGTAAAATTATGTTTTATGTGAATTTGCAAATTCTCCTAGGAGGTGGGTAAAAGACGGAGAAAAGATCAATAAAATTTTTACATATCTAAAATTATTATAAAATGCCTCCAATGAATTACATTGAACATATATATGTATTATGTATATATTTTGACGTAAAATAAATTTAAATAAAATAAATAATAATTTACATAAAAATTCGGTTTTAAACTATAACTTAGGGCTTTTCACCATTCATCAAAAATTAAAAGTTTTCAGAAAAATAACAAAACATTACCCTAAGCTAATTTTGATATTCCGAATTCAATAATGAAGTCTATTTTACAAAATTCAAAACATAGAAGTTTCATTTATTAATTTAAAATTAATTCCCACTGTCAAAACCAAAATGCGTCTTTTTAAGAAATAATAACTACCAAACGTTTGACATTTGTTTATGTCCAATTTCAATGTGATATTACTAACAATGACCATAATTTGATTAAATGGTAAAAATATAATCTATTTATAAATCCAAACCATGAAAAATTATAATTTAACAATATAAATTATTTTTATTTAAAAAGTGGTTTTCAGTTAAAATATAGTATTTTTCAATATTCTCCCAAATATAAAAGTTATCAGAAAAACACCAAAACTATATTGAAACTAAATTATTATGTCCTGATTCGAAAGAAGAATTTTTATTTTTTGAAATTGAATATATAAAAGTTTCAAATATTGGATTTTAAAAGGATTCTCCATTAAAAGGTGGTAAAATTTCGTTTTTTGAAAAATACTTATTTTATCTGAAAAAATGTATTTGTTCTTACATTATGTCTAAGAAACTCATATTATGGATTCTAAAATTATAAGGATTATATAAAGTTAAAAATTTAGTTAATAATATTCATAACCATTTTTGAACAGCTTGTTTGGTAAGTCATGGTGCGCTAGAACTCGGTGTTGCATGTAGTGCAAGTTATTGAATTACTCTGATGAAATAACATACTATAGAATCCTGGGGTGTTACACATATAATAAGATTTAATATTAATATATGAAATTTATGGGTCATTATAGTTGTTATCAAAGAATGTTTTAATTACCTTTTGAAATTAGGATGAGAAAAACATAGTGATATCCCTTAGGATAATCCTATGTATTGAAGAAAATCATTAGTTAGGGAAAATAGAGAAGTAAGGTTATCCTATAAAAACATTCCTCCATGGATACTAAAACTACATGTGGGTTTTGGAACATAGTAATATAAGGGTAATAACCCCAAAAATAGTTGGTTGATTATATCTTGATCATCATTCTAGTTCACGGTGAGTGTCCCTTACCATGCACTAGGTTTAAGACTCCAAATGGATACCCTAGGGTTAATTCACATTTTATTTATGAACCATCATGATGGATTTAAATATATGATGATCATGAATGTTCTATGTTAAAACTATGGTTTAATAGATTTAAAATAATTTGTTGTGATTTATACATCCAATAAATGATTTTTCATGATTATGATTATTATTTTCACACCATGATTTTTGGTTTTAGTCAATGTCCATAACCAAGAGGAATCATGTTAACACTAAATGTGCTGGAAAATGTTGTGATTATGAGTAAAGAAATGGGATGACAGCTGAAGTGGAAGATGTTGTGATTATTCAAAACATTTATCATGATATTTAATTACTAACATATACCTTAATTAACTTTTAGAGTCACTGAAAATAAAAGACTGGAGTTCAATGAGAGATCAGGTGGTGGAGACCATAGAGGAAAGAAGGTAAAACTTCCTTTATATTGGAAATGTGAAAAGATGAACCATGGAGAATTTCTCAAAGGAATATAAAAGTATTTTATATGGGGAAAATAAGGGCATATAACAATTAATTTATAATGTAAAATGAGGGTTTTGATAGAGGGAAATAAATGTCATCCCAATGATCCATTTATAGTTAATTTTCTTAAATGTGGGGAACCTGGAAACTATTCATGTAAGTGACCTCTTCTAAAATTTAACTCCAAGAGAAAATAAGGAAGTATTTAATGCCAATAATTGAAGTGAAGGGATTGAAATTTTTATATATAGGTATTTGAGAATTATGTTTTATATTCATTTTTATGAATGGTATTTTGGTCATACGGATCATGAAACATTTAATAATTGTTTTCTAGTAGTTTTTCTTTATGGTTATGTAAGAATATGGTGAATGGTACTAGTGACATAAAATAGTGATTTAGTTGGATGGATATATTTTTATAAAATACATGATCACGGAAATGATAAACCTGAATATGTGCTGAATGCTAAGATAACAATGTGTAGTTGACATTAAGAGATGATTAACATTGATAATGTAAATGGGATGGTATTGGTGACCTTTAAATTGGTTAGTGTGTTGTTGAAAAATTTATTTACCTCATTTTTGTAATTTTATTTCATTTCCTTATTTATGGAATATACTCAATAGTGTATGATTTTATTTGAGGAAAAAACATTATGTTGGTTTTTTAAAGCATATAAGTTTTCATTAACGTTTTATGGTAATTCAGGTTATTAATATGTTTTAAGATAATATATGATCAAGGTATCTACATGTTTGGTCTGTGATAATATGAGTTATTTTATGTTTTATGAGAATAATTGTTAATTTTTATCTTTAAAAAAATGCTTGATCAAATATTTCAGGTTTTTTGGGTTTTAAATTTGGTGGGACATATTCTTAAGGAGTCTAAATGATAAATATTTATTGAATGGATTAGGTCGAACTATGGTGGTTATTTTTGAAGCTTTAGATATTAATGTATTATATTAGATAAATTTGTATAACCAATTTTGATCGATTAAAAATTTAAAGGAATAAGGAATGATTTGTCATTATGTTTTTGAACTTATGATCTATTAAAAGTTAACTTTATTACTTCAGGTGAGAAATTTTTATCTTATAATAAGATATGAAATAGAAATTCATAAATTCTAAAACAAATGATGAAATTATTCTTATGAAATAAAATGAAATCATAAAATTACATTTTATTGTTTTTTCTATCATGACTGTAAATGAATACCTAAAATTTATCAATATGATCCTAATATAAAAAATATATATTTATTTCCGATTAATTTATGGTCTTTCCACCCATCGATAATTTATAGTTTTGTGGCCATTATGGTTATCATGAACATGTTCTCTATCAATATACATAATTATGTGTACATTAATTTTTATTCCATGTCAATATTTTTAATTACCACTAATGCTATAGTATTTGGAATCCTAGTTATGTGTTATTCCAGATGACCTTCATATTTCTATTTCCCCCTTTTTAAGATGAAGTTTTATTAAAAAAAAAATTGATGTGGGTTTTCATCAAGTATTTTCTAATATCAAACCCATTATTTCCAATATAAAGTTTAAATTAAAAGGATGAAATTTATTTTGGGGGGATAATGTAACACCCAATTTTTGTTTAAAAGAATAATAATCTCTATAGCTAGTTTAACACACAACACTTTACTTTATGGGAATTGAAATGAATTATAAAAATATTTTTATTTAAATGTGACCAAGACAATGAATTGGTAGGTATGAATATGAATATCCAAATTATGATATATATATATATATATATATTACTCATAAACAATAAAATTTATTAAATAATTATTAGGAAATAATAACTCATTTTTTAGTGAATTCATTTTATGCTTCAAAAATAATTTTTTTCAATAATGTTTTTTATTGAATTTTTTTTGTCGAAATTATGATTAATTTCAACCACTTTTAGAATTTTTTTTAAAAAATAAACATCACATTTTAAATCATCTCATGAAAATTTTATTAGGTTTAAATATTTGGGTTTTTGTTCTGAAAAGATTGAGTTCATAGTGAATAGTGAAAAAATTCTGAATTTTTACTACTTTCTTTGATTTTCATTTAAGAGTCTCCTTATGATATTAATTTTATTTTAAAGTAGAAATGTACTATTTAAATATATTTAATCTAATTAATTTCTTAGGAACTAGTTTTATACGTGATTTCTGAATATGATTATTTTTTGGCTTAAAAATTAGTTTTTTTTCTAAAAACTATTTTTTATTATGTTTTACACATTTATATTAAAATTGATTTTATACACCTATAGAAATGTATAAACTACCAGATCTAGATACCCCTCATGGTTCCCCATACCCAGTTGGCCACATGGTCTCAAGTGTATTTTCCCCAAATGTCAGATGCCACCGATTAGCAGCGAGGGACTAGGATGTGATAGTTGCGAAACTATTCCCTCATTGGATGCGTGTAATAGATCAGAACAAATCATAATACAATAGAGGATGTATTAAACATAATACATCTAAAATAATGCAGTGTTAGACTGATAAGATAAATAACCAAGCATTATTCCATACAAAACATAATGTAGCATGAAATGTTCTAGGAAAAAAACCAAAATAATTACAATGTAGAAATCCACAATAGAAGTTCCAAAAGAAAAAATAAAAAAAGGAAACTAATAAGAATCGCGAGGCTCGGCTCTGTCCCATGCTCTACGACTCCTAAATACCATCCCAAGTACTTGTGTAAGGGTGATTTCACTTATCGACACCTGCAGAAATATAATTTATTTCGGCCCAAAATCATAACCCAATGAGGGTGTGAGAAATAAATCATAATAGGTGACCACCATGATATGTGCCTATATGTCAGTGATTATATGCAATAGTTAGTGTACAAAAAGGAAGAATAATAAACTAGGAAGTGATCAAATGTAAATAATCCTACAAGTCACGTTCTCTATTTTCATTCATTATGTTCTTTTGAACCATTATATTACATAGAATTATAAAAGCCTCTAGATCTTGACTAATCCTGTGAATCCCCTGTATAAAGAATGCTCAATATATACCTCAGAAGTCTATCTAACAAATAAAGTGAAGACTAAATCCAATCTTTTTCATTTTCTTGGAAGTCGCATCATAAGTCATTCCATTATGTATTAAATTCTACATCTATCCCACATGCATAGAAAAACCCCATCCATGGGCATAAAAATCCTCAACCATAGGAATAATAAATCCTTGCTCGTAGGCATACAAATCCTTACCTGCAGGCATAAAAAATCTTCACCCACAGGAACAACAATCAATAGGGTCGAGCATAGTATATCAGTATTTTAGCATAAATACAACACATGTAAATTTCACTATAACATGGTTAACATAATAATAACTCGCGTGGGCATCATACAAAACAAGCAAAAGGTGAATTAAACTATCACAAGGCTTAAAAAATTATACACACATGGGAAGTTCATATCACAAGCCAAGTATGTAATCTAACAATTATAAGGCTTAAATTAATATACATAGATGGGTAGTTTATGTATAATAAGAAAACATGTCAATTAAACTATCAAAAGGGTTAATAAATTTTTATCTCACATGAGAATCAATCAATTTTCCAATTACAATTTCAAAATCCTCAAAAAGGGAAACAAAGGAATTATCATATGCATCCAAGGACAAATGGCCAAAAAATGGTAATCTGAGTGAAATGAACCCACAGGGTGGCCCTTAATCAAACCAACAAGTTCAATCATGCTTAATTTAATTTAATTAATAACGCAATCATCATTAATAAACAATAAGCGTAAATTTCCATTCAATGATACACCCTAAACATGGGTGAATGAAACTACGACACATAAAAAAAAATCGACACTGAGAAAAAGGAACAAAGAAACCTACCTCATCATAGTACGACACTCCTCATCTAGTCTCAACATCTAACTCAAGCTAGAACGATGTAGATCTACAAAACAATGATAAATGATCATCCATAAATTAGTTAATTGAGAGATGATGGAAGAAAGTCTCAAGAGGTATCGATAGAATAAAAATTGGGTTTAAACGCATCCAACAACATTTGATTTTGATTTTGGAAGGCTATTTGGGATGAAAAATCCAATATGGTGTTGCTATTCATGTAACTGAGTGATACCTCTCTATTTCTGACCCAACATGAGGCTACTTCCTATTTTACCCAAAAAAATATTACATGGCGTTCACTTAAAATTACACACCGTGTAGTTTCTTTTTTCTTACAGGTCCTGGCCAGACTATCACATGGCATGTACTGGGTATTAAATGGTGTGTACTCAGATTACACAACATGTTCTTAAAAATAAACATTGTTTAATCCTCTTTTTCCTTAATTCCTTTAATTAAAAACTTAAATGTAAAGATATGTACCACAAATGAAGAACCGTATTCTTACAAACATCCCCCCCATAAATAAATTTTTCCCCAAATTTTCCTTCGAATGGTGGTCAAGAGAAATCCGAGAATAACTCCAACCACTACGATCATACATTGGTCTCCCTCTCCCAAGTCTCATCCTGCACTCGTTCATGCTTCCATAGCACACATACTAAATGAATAGACCAGCCATGGGGAACCTTCATGCTACGATCCACAATATGAAAGGATGCTCCTCAAAGGAAGCATCTACATGGAACGCAACATCCTCATGTTGAAAATCAGGAGATGGGTTTGAAAGATACTATGGCAACTGAGAATCATAGAAGACATAGTGCATATCCTTGTTCTTCTGAGGTGACAAAAACTAATAAGAAACTAGCCCGACTCTTTCCAAAATATTGAACATCCCGATGTATCTCAGTGAAATCATTCCCTATCTCCTAATCCTCTCATGTCCCAACCTAAGTGAAACACGTAGGAAAACTCAATCCCTAAACTCAAACTCCAGAGGTCATCTATGGTGATCGACAATGATTTTTGACAAGAATGTGCAATCACCATCCACTTTTGAATCACCTAAACCTATTCAGTGGTCTCCTAGAGAAGATGAGGTCCCATCATAGCTGCCTATCCAACCTCCAGCCAACACATGGATGATCATCATGAACTACCGTACAAGCCTCATATGGCTATATCTGAAAATTATCCTAAAATATATCATTAAAGGAAAACTCAACCAATGTTATGTGTCTCTCTAAACAACCCTTGAAATTTAGGATGCATAGGTGAAGCATTTCCTCCATCACCTGAATTGTGCACTCTGAGTGGCTATTCATTTGGTTGTGGTAATATTTTCCTAGAAGCACCTATGTACATATAGCCCTTCGTATCCATTATGAGAAAAAAGAATTAAATTGGTCATCCATATCTGAAATGATGGATTACGGGACCCCATATAGTCAGACAACCTCACAGATGTGAAACCTTCAAATCTCCTGAACACTGAAAATTTCCTTGATCGGCAGGAAGAGTATAAACTTCATGGGTATGTTAAGAACAATGCAAAAAACATCATTACTTCAACACCTTCACCATTAGAAAACTCCACCAAGAACACCCCTGAGAATTCTAGCGACACTTCCATAATGATTTACCATTAACTTGTAAAACGTGAACATAATTGGTGTCATAACAGTGGCCTTATAAAAAAGAATGACCAAAACCCGATCAAACTCATTAAAAGTGGTCATGAATTATTTCCTCAAAAGTCGTTGCAGAATATTACCACACAATCCCCGTAAATTGGCACATTATTTTTACTGGTCCACTAGAACCAAACATGAATAACAAGAAGGATGACGAGCCTAACCTTCAATTGATGACTTATCTATGAATTCCCAGCTTAGAAAGACGACATATTGAAATAGAACACAATTTTTAATCCCAAGGAACCATATGCCCACAAATATCTCATTCACTGAAGGGCATACCTATCTCTCAGTGACGCTCTTTTTCAATCCATCCCCTGATTAATTAAAAGTTTATTCCAAAACATGAATAAAGTGTAATTACAGATCCACCCCACCGTAATAATTATATATTTTTTAGAATCACATCCAAACCTGAAAATATGATTGAGATAGCCTCGAATTAACCAACTCTTATTCTAAGGAAATCAATCTCCAATGTGGTCTATAATCCCCGTTACAAGTGAGACATTGGTACAAGGATGAAATTCCACATAAGAACACTGAAGGAACCTTGATCAATATTCATCTAGGTGTCACATCAAATAAAGTGGAAGGAATCCAGATTCTATTCAAGGAATTCATACACAAAAACCAATATATCACTAAGAATTAACCAAGACCCATTTAAAGCAATGCATCTAGTACAAAACATATAAAAAGATCATGAACTAGCCAAATGACTTTCAACTGTAGCACATCGTATAAGATATGCTCTCTTTGTGCATCTAAGATGACATCAAGATAGGGGACATGATCATCTTTCAAGGAAGAGTACACTAAGATGATTTAAAGGATTACCCGATTGGATAGTCATGTAAATACTAGTATACCTCCTGAAAGAAACTCATATTCACCTGTCAATGCCTCATAATTTAACTGATCACAATGCCTTTATCCCCATGTAATTTCATATAGCATTCGGTTAACCGCAGTGGTCCATCTGTGATCATAGTTGCCTCACACACATTAAATTAGAATCAAACATCTCTAAATGATCATTGATTGTGATCCTTCTACCAGGAGGTCACATTTAAACGCATGAGTTTCATTTCTCCAACCACGATCAACGCGTCATATCTCTTGTCATGAAAGTTAAAATTAAACCAACCATTATTTTAGACACCCATATCGCAGAATTTACTCCTGATTAGTTGGACAAACTTGCTCCCAAAACGTTCAAGAAACTCTACTCGAGAGACAACTAAGAACAAACACAGCAGCTCAAAGATCAACAATTTAGCCAAAATCGATGGCTCATTTTTAACATTTTTCACTCCATGGGTACCGCGTATGTCACCATATACTACCATGAATTTACAATAACAAATGACACATTTTGGGTAATATTCATAGGCTTTCAACCCAATACATCCTAGTACCAGATGCCTCATGCGAGAACTGTCTCAAAATCTTATCATCAACCCAACAATTTACATGGATGATGATGTACCAAGTCTCACATCACATAAAGAAATAGAGGTTCACCTGACCTCTTAAGAATATGACCATGCTCGAGGCATTTCTACTTTATTGAACCAAGCATTTCTCAAAGATCATTCCCATATTAAGGTTCAAGATACACTGATCACCCATTCACACATGGGTGTCCTCTCTAGAAACCAAACATCCTACTAGGGACAAAGACAAAACATCATGTAAGCACCTTCTTAACAAACAATGAAACCTACAAGGGTATCTAGATACAAGAAAATATCACAGTTCAAAAGTAAATATATCAAACAGGTAAGGTCAACACTTTCTATATGCACTCACCCCTATTTTTTCCCATGGGTCAGGTCTAGGTGTCAAACAATGAGAGATATTACCAAAATCCCACCACTAATGTCAGATCTGGTCAAGTCAAACCCTGAGAGAAATCTTACTTGGGATACTTTAGGTAAACATGAGTGATAGCGTCCTACTCAAGATCCTTAGATGAAAGTAAAAGAAGGAAACCTACATGGGGTCCTCAGATGATAACCAACAGAGTCATCCTACCACATGAATCAACTTAGTCAAAACTTAGTTAGAAGAATTATATAGGGAATTCTTGATAATATCTAGTCTCACGGCCTCATAGGCCAGAAGGGAATTTCTTGGAAGGGAGACGTCCTCAAAACACAAGTCACAAGAGATAGCGCATAGCTCATCTAAGATCAAATTTCTCAACTAGGTTTTTCCAAACACCCAACTGATCATTCATACTAATTTTTACTCTTAAGTGAAAACTAGAAACGATAACTAGAGGAAGAACTTATCCATATATATGGAAACCCAAAAGACCCATTAGGAGTCCTCAGAATGCTATATGGGCTTCACCATTGCGGTCTACGAGAAAAACTACATAGAAAGGACTACTCCCTGGTCCCAAACAGACAACAAGGGATTCAACTGAAAAAGAACTTAATGGGTTCTTGAAAGAAGTACACGACGAGTAGAAACCACACATGACGTGTACCCTCAAGCTATTACATAGGTGTGTACTCCCGCCATACTAGGTGTGTAAACATCATCAGTATACAATGTATCATCCTGACACACAACATGTCAATTTAAATACCCACATGGGCGTGTAACTCCACTTACCATGGTCATGTAAACATCCAAGGTACATTGAGTGTCAGGATAAACATGGAGCGTACTAATGTCTTCCCTCCTAGACATGTACTTTTATATGTTCAGAGCCACACCGTGCCTACCTATGTTAAACTACATGGTGTGTATCTAGTGTACACATCGTGCATTAACCAAAAACCAAAAACCAGTGTTCCCTCTCACATGGTCGGACACATAGTCAAAAACAAAAACGACATATACTTTGAGTACATGGAATATACTTAACGAAAAGTTATCTCTTCCCAGACATATGAACACATGGCATGTAATCATAGCATCACACATCGTGTTGTTTGGGTTTCTCGACAATATGCCTCATGAACTTGCCTAGAACCTTTTTTTTTGAAAAATAAAGCAACAGTGTGCCAAATTCCGATCATTGGGGGTCCATACTCCAAGTGAATCAATGATTGGCATCCATATATAGCACATAAAAACACAATCATTATCCCATGGCCGAAACCGGATCCATCAAATTCTGATCCAAGAGGGACCATACACCTTTAGGATCAAAGATTGGTGTTCAACCAAGTTGAACCATATCACACCCTAATACACCTATCACAATATTAAGAATAACTATCAAATAAATATCAAAACAACATGCATATCTAGCATGAAATATTTTACATTAAATGATATAAGTAATGATCCCTAAATGAAATGGAAAAAATGCATGGAATGTGACTTCTAACAATTACCTATATGATTCATGAGATGGAATACCCTCATCTCATCAGGTTTCAAAAAAAATGAAACCACGATGATATCAACGTTAACATCACAAAACAAGTGTGCCACCCAAAGGTGAAATCGAATCAACTGTAATAGCTCAAAATAAAAAAAATTACAATTTTATTCGAGTCAATTTGGTTTTACTCTATACGCGGGGTAGCTACTCCCAGGAATAGCTTAGTACCTAGTCCATTTAATTTACATCTATTAATATCATTGCCAAAAAATAAGGAAAACTTGAAAAGAAACAACCTCTGATACCACTTTCTGACGTCCCAGATCTGGATGCCACTCACAGTGCCCCATACCCGGTTGTCTACATGGACTCAAGCACATTTTATCAAATTCCAGAGGCTTCCAACTAGCAGCAAGGGCCAAGGATGTGATATTGGAGAAACTATACCATCATTGAAAAAGTTTCACATAGTGTAATAAATAATAATACAATAATGGAAGTAGTAAAAAACATATATCTGAAATAAATAGCGGATGACTGATAAGATAAATAACCAAGAACCATTCCACACAAAAGTTAATTCAACATGTTATGATCTAAGGAAACATAAAAAATAGGTACACTAAAGAAATAAACAATATAATTTCTAAAAGAAAAAAGAAAAAAATGAAACTAATAATCATCGCACGCCGCGACTTGGTCCCATGCTCTCTGGATCCGAAACGGTGTCTCAAGAACCAATAGAAGGGAGATTGGACATATTGACACCTACAATAATATAACCTGTTTGGCCCCAAAAGCAAGAGCCACACAGGGTGTGATAAAGAATTCCAAGTAAAAGACCACCCAAGATATGTGCCGATCTGTCAATAAGTATATGCAACTAGTAGTCTAGAAAAAGGAAGAATTTTAAACTAGGAAGTACTCAAAAGTAAATAATCCTAAAACTATTGTTTTATATTTTGATTCCTTATGTTTAGTTTAACCATTTAATTACATTGAGTTATATAAGTCTCGATATCCATCCTAATTTCGTTAATACCCAGTATAATGAATGCTCAATAGATACCTCATAAGGCTATCTAACAAATAAAGTGAAGACAGAATCCAAGCTTTGACTTTGGCTTGGGCGTCACATCATAAGTCATTCTATTCAATATTCAAGTCAATGTCTCACTCTTAGGTGTAGACAAACCCCGCTCATAGGAAGAACAATCCTCACCCAGAGGCATAACAAATTATCACCAATAGGCATAACAAATCCTCACCTGCAGTCATAACAATTCCTCACCCACATGCATAACAATCAATGGGGTTGATCCTGGTATATCAACATTTCAGTATAAAATACAACACATGTGAATTACACTATTAAATGGTGAAAATTAACAACAACTCGTGTGGGAATCATACAAAATAAGTAAAAAAGAAAATTAAACTATCACAAGGCTTAAACAGTTATACTCACGTGAGAAGTTCATACCACTAGACTTGTATGTAATCTAATAGTTACAAGGCTAATACAAATATACTCACATGGGCAGTTTATGTATAAGAAGAAAACATGTGAATTAGACAATCACAAGGAATTATCAATTTTAATATCATGTGGGAAACATTCAATAGGCCAATTTGGTTATACAAAAAGCCCTAAAAATGGAAAAAAGGCATTCCTATAGGCATCCTAGGAAAATTGGCCAAACAATGGTAATCTGAGTGAAGCGCACCCATAGGGTGTCCCTTAACCAACCAGTAATCTCAAACATGATTAAATCATATTTATTCATAACTTAATCATCATTACACAACAAAAGGTTAAATATCTATAAACGGATACACCCTAAACATGGGAGAATGGAACTAAGACACATATAAACAATATAGAAATGAGATAGAGGAATAAGACCACCTACCTCATCATAGTATGACTCTCCTCGTCCATCCTCATCCTCCAATTCATGCTAGATAACATAGACCTACAAAATGGAAATAAACTCTCAACCTTAAATAACATAATAAAGAGAAAAAATGAGTAATAAAGTATAAATAAGAATCGATAGCTTACTGATGGAGTGTAAAGGCATCCAACAACTTTCAATTTAGAGTATGAACCGAGATTTGGGATCAAAAATCTCCTATGGCATTGTTGTTCATGTAATGGGGTGAGCCCTCTTCCCATCTGATGAAACATGCAGCTACATCCCATTTTTTTCAAAAATAATAGAAATGTACATGGTGTATAATTAATTCTAAACACCGTGTATTACATATTTTTCATACAGGTCCTTACCAGACCATCACATGGCAAGTACTCGGTAGTACATGGCGAGTACCCATATTACACCACGTGTTATCGAAAATAACCAGTGTGTAATCCTATTTTTACTCCATTTACATAAGTACAAACATAAAAGGAAATATTTGTACCTAAAAGGAAGAACCAGGTACTTATAATATTGAATTGTAAAAAATGGGTTCTATATTTTGAATTACTAGGTTCAAATTTTATAAATATGTTCTTTTTATTTCTTTCATCATGATTAGTAGCCTTAGTAAATATTTTCATCCCATTATGGGTAAATCAAATAATTATGGTTAAAGATAATATGACAAAGACTAAAAATAAAACTAAAAATTATATTTAGTATATTTTTGAAGTGTTTATCTACCACCATAATTCCAATATTTTAATTTATATCATTTTTTCCATTTTTCCTTTAAAATGAATTATATTTTATTTTTAAGTTTATATAATTTCAAAAATGAGATTCAATTACTTTTAATATTTATAGAATTATGTGACAAGAATAAATAACTTATGTTCAGTTATAATTATTTATTTTAAATATAAATAATCATTTTTATCATGGTATTTTTCTTAATTTCTAGTGATGAAAAAATATCTTTATTACTTATGCAACGCCGACCTAGTACTTGTTCAAGTGGAAGAAAAATCTAATAAATAATTCTAAAGCTGTAAAAGAAAAATTCCCTATGTGAGTTAAAGTATCACAATAATTATGAAGATAAATGTTGCGCAATATATATGTTTTTGATGGTTTATATTTTAATTCTATTTTTTCATGTTTTTTCAATTACAAATTATGTGAATAGTTCCTAAAATGGCATCAATATTATTTTAGGATAAATATTATTTTATTAAACTATTTAAAAATAATAATAATATTTAAATATGAAATTTTGGATTATAAATCGTCTAAAATTTCATAACTTGGCCATTTAAAATAAAATATTTACCCTATATTTAAAATCATAACCTTTTAATTATGTAAAAGTCATTATTATAGTTAACGTTAAAACTAGTTAGCCAATGAGTAAATTTCAAACCTAAGGTCTAAAATGATATCAAAACCTATAAAAAATTAATTTTGTAATCATATTAAGACCATATAAAAGTTATATTTTAATTTATTCCTTTTTAACCATTTTATAAGAGTTAGACACATATTATATTTTAATATTTCATGAATTTCCAAAAATGAAATTAATAATGTTTTATAATAAACAATATTTTATTAAATTATTTAAAATTCATAAAAATTATATTTTCAAACAATTTAATGTTATATGGTTTTAAATATAAAAAATAGTCAATTTATGGGTTAATTTTTCTATTATGGTAATATTTTTGACCCTTAAAATGTAAAAAACATTGATATTGTGGTAATTATAAAAAAGGGGTAATGAGGGTTAAAATAAAGATATAAGAGTGAAAAATTATGTAAAATTCTAAAAATATTATTTTATGAGAATAATTTGACTCATAATCACCATATTTTCTAAATATATTAATTTGGAACCATATGAACCTAAAAAAGTAATTTATATTAATTTAATATTTTTTGTAATTCCAAGAGTGCCCCTATCCTAACTTATAGAGGGGAACCTATTCGTTTTTCTTCCTTGCACCCTTTGAGATATATATCTCAAAAAAATGATAATTTATCTTCTAAAAATTCCTATAAATTGATTTGAGTTTCTGTTATTCATAAAATAGCATTCTTAGGGTATTTAACAATGGACCTAAAAGAAATCTACCGAAGAAGATGTAATCGTCCTTAAAAAAACTTTCCAATTTATTTCTTCTTATACATCAAATAAATATATTGTAACCATCATAAAATAATAAATCCAGTATCATATATATACTTTTACTTTATTATTATTTTTATACAACCATTTTACATATATTTTTGATCTTGTGAAAAGTGAAAACATCGCTCGTGCATACGTACGACATACCATCTCCATGTAGAGGTGAAATTAGTTTTTAATAACCATTTTAATTGGAGAATTATAAAAATAAAAATAATGGTTACATATTATATTTATGATATAATTATTCTTATTTTATTATAATACAATATCTACCTTCTTACCTTCAAATCCATTAGAAAACGAGAACATCACTTTTGTGTACATGTGGACTACCACCTCCACAAAGTGATGTGAACTGATTTTCATTTATGATTTATGTGAATGGTAATAAATATATATTTAATGAATATATATGATATATTAATTATTATATTAAGGTAATGTTTTATTTATATTTATTTATTTTCATCATTTGAAAAATGAAAGTAGTATTCATGAATATGTACGACCTACCGTCTTCATGAATGGACTAATTCATTTTTAATATATACCTTTTATGAATGAAAATAAATAAATAAATAAATAAATAAATAATATATAAATTATATCTATATCATTATTTAAATTTTTTATATGAAGTAATCATGATCAAATTACATGTACTATAACCATCAAATAGAAATCCATAGGAGAAAACAAAACATTTGACACCAACAAATGATAATTTTAGAAAGGAATTATAAATAAATGAGTGTTGAAATGTTATAAGTGGATATTCTATGATATTATAAGAATTTAAATTATTTTTGACATATTTATAATAAATTTAAATTTATTATTCAGGAGTTTATTGAATTTGATATGAAATTCAAACTTGAGGTAAGAGTTTATCATCTCAAATTGTCTTCTTTGGGAAATATGTTATGTTATGAACCTATTATCGTTGATGAGGTGTATATAGAAACAATTTTAATGTTATATCATGAATATTTTTGTTATTATTATATTAATATTTTCATTTGATTTTATTATTTTACGAGGAATAGGATTCAAAACTAACCAATGTGGTAAGGGTTTTATGTTTAAATCTAATTTTAAATGGGATTGTTTATGCTTGAGTTTCAATTAAAAGAAATAATAAGATAATTTCATGATAAATCCATTTCATTTTATTATCAAATGGTTATTTATTTTTAATACATGTTTTCATTTTATTTTCCTCACATTAATTACATAAGATACAGAAATAGTTTTTAAGGAAAACTGATTTTATTTCTCTCCTTGATATCCTTTTTTTCCATGTCTATGTCTTCTCAAATGAAATTCAAATTTTTTTTTATTATTCTTCAATAATTGTTTAAATTCATTTTTAAAAATGATTTAATTTTTAAAAAATAGGGTAAAATGAATATTTAATCATTTTTTGAACTAAGTACTATTTACTTTTTATTAAAAATGTTAAAGTAATCATGGTTTTAACATACATGACATAAACAGAATTTACGATGATCATGGATAAGTAGTTATTTGAATATTACTTTTAAATTTTAAAAGTTTATTTTCAAATAAATGTTTTCCATTAATATTTGTGAAATTATTTAACTTTTAATCAAGCGATTTCAAGGTGAAAAGATTATTTTCCTCAATAAATGTTTCAGAGATATTTGAAAGGAATTTGTCATCTATGATAAAATACTTTGATTTTCCATAATATTTATTGAGGATTTGATCTAATGATACCATTTTTATTATTTATTTATATGTTTTATGGTTATGATGATTAAATATCGATGAAACCTATTTTTTCAATGAGTTAAATTATAATGAATGTTTTTATGATCTTATGGTATACACATGAATGGTTTTATGATTATATGATGGGTGGGAGTATAGCCCTATAATGCTTTTGGTGAACATGTATTTTCTATGATATTAAAGGGTACACAATATGTCATCCCTATCTTGAAAAAAATAGGTTACATGTGTGGTTATCGCATGCCTGAAAGAGGGTGAAAAGGAGGATTTACCAAGTCCCATGTAGGTATTTGGGTGGTTATCCTAATCCTAAAATATCATAAATGTTATGTTGGTTAGCATTGACACAAGATTTCAATGATTATCATTTTACACCCCTTATTCCACTCTCTTATGACATGATCTTATTCCAGTGGTATGTTCTCATGGCTCATGATCTTTGATCCCTTTATGACTCATATCTTATGAACTTCCACATTTTATTCCATGAATCGTTTTTTTGCTCTAATAAGCGATGGGTGTGATTTTGAAGGTTTATCTCATATTATCATACCCATTGTGATCATGTTATGTTTAAATGATACTTAATATCTCCATTTTTTATCCATTCTAAGAATCTAAGATAACCCATTATTATTATTTCATATCCATGGGATATGAAGAAATGTTTTAAGTATAATGTGTCTGAGAACGGTTCTAGTAGTGAAGAACTAAGTGGGCGACAATGTATAAATTTTATAAACTAGTTTTTTATGTATCTAAGTTTCCAAATATACAAAACCATTACAGTTCTGGTGTGAATCGTAATATTATATAATGAATATTCATCTAATAAGATATAATATTTATGTATAGAAAGTATTGGTCACTATAGAACTCCCTCCTAAACTATGATAAATGACATTCATAAGGTATGATCCTACTGGTTGAGACCATGTTAAAACCAATTTTTATTAAATATTTCTCATTATTAATATTAATATTCACTAATCCCAATGATCACTTTATAATCAAAACATTTCTAATATTCATAATGCCCAACAAAAATATTAAACGATGTTCACATTGACCAATGCTTAGGTATCATTCATAAAACGGTTAGATCCAAATAATCACTTTTACTATTATACACATTATATATATATTCCACTATTCTCATACAGTAACTTCAGTTTTATACTTCCCTTGATAATGACCATTATGTTCTTAGCGGTTCTCTTTTTTGGTAGTCTTTATGGAAGGAGAGTTTTCAATGGGAAAACATGGGCCTATGGAGTTAACCTTGTGTGTCCGTTAATATTTAATGTTTATATTGATATAATATTCCAAGATATTATAATCTATATTATTTATTCTATTTTGATAAAATTCAATAGACCTTATATCTATTTCCATTATAGGAAATAATAAAACAGTCCTTGTGAAACATAATTTCTTTTATTAACAATAAAAATAAATTTTAGTTCATTATTACCACAACCCCTATGATTAATAAATCCTATATAAGTTCAAAATATTATACTTTGAAACAAATTTATCCCCAAACCATAGGCCATGGGTAATTATTACCGCATCCTCCCCACAGAAGTCGATCTTCTCATGATTGGGATTATCTTTATAGGAAAATCCATCACAGTTGCATTCAGTAAATAAATCATCCTTATCATTTATAAAATGTTCCATGTGAGATATTGGTAACTCCCATTGGATCAATATATATAAATCACTTTTTGTGTACTATCATAGAGAGAGAGGAAAGCCTCATAGAGGCCACAAGCCAAAACTGTTCACTTGGAAGGAAACAACTGAGGATGATTACGGTGTGACCCAATAGGAATATTCATAATGTGAAAATTCCCCTTACCATTTAGATGAAGATATGATCCCTAATATGTATTATTAAATTTTAAATTTCTTCACCATCATCCACATGCCTATTTTGGAGCATGATGATGACATAGAAAAACATAATGATAGAAATGTATTTCAAAATACGATCTACACCAAAATACTTGAACAATGTGTGTGTAACCAACGTGAAAGTTAGACTCCAAATCTGGGAGAGACATAAAACATTAAATGAAAACTATAATACCTTTATATTTTATGATACATTTCTCTTTAAACAAATTTAATTTCTTTGATATCTTTCTTTACATGCAACATCGAGTTTAAAAAAAATTGTTCCATACTATTAAAATATTATTATTTAATGTGATCGTTACAGTCTACCCATTATATTGGTGGGTATAAATATAAATAACTTAATTATAGAAAATTATTTTTTAAATACTTAAAAAATTAATTCATGGGTTATTAATTGGTTTCAAATGAAAATAAAATAAATGGATTGTAAATATAGATGTTTCTTTAAAAAATAAATTTTAGGCATAAAATTTGTTTTAATATTAATAAATTAAATTATTATCTTTTTATAAATTATTTTAACTAATTTTTTATATTATATATTCATTAAATATTATAACATTCATTTAATAATTTTTACATAGAAATAAAAAAGGTAAACCTAATTTTATTCTTGAAAATGGATTTTTCTAAAATTTATTTTGTTGTGTTTTGTACACTTATTGAAAGATATATTTCTACCACTTATATAAATTAAAAATTCAAAAATGGATACTATATTTTAATCATATTAATTACTATAATTAAAAAATTCCAACATAATTTTTCTTCATAATAAATAGTAACAATGTTAAATATTTGTTACCTCGATAATGGTAAATCGGTTAATAAAGATAAAAAATAATGTGACACGACTTTAAAAATATCTCTAAAACCTAACTTGTTTATACTAAATGAGTTTATACCAACCATAGTAATCCAATACTCTAATATAAAAAAAATTGGTTCCATTTCTATTTGATAATGACATTAATATTAATTTATGTAAAGAATAAGTACAAAATGTCACTCTCTTTGTTTTAATATCTATAATATTTTTTCATCAGGGTAAAAAAAGTAATGTTTAGTTATAAATGTTTATCTAAAATAAGAATTATTTTTCTTATGATGTTAATTTTTTTTTAAAATTTTTTTACTGGAATATTTACCTAAAATGATTACACAACACTGGCATAGTGGAGATTCAAGTAATATAAAAATAAAATAAATAATTTTAAAAATAATTAAATAAATACTATTTAGATGTATTATTTTATTTTGTTAATTTTTTTTGATAAATATAACATATTATTAATTTTTTAAAAGTTTTTTTAATTCCATTTCTAGCTTGTTTTTCTAAAAGGCAATCTGTGTGAATAGTCTCAAAAATGACTTTAGTGGTATCTTATGTTAAATAATATTTTATAAAATGATTTAAACTTAAAAAATTATCCTTTGAAATTTTAATGGTGTATATTAGATAATATCAACCATTTTCCACCTATGGTTCACTTTTCATTTTTTAGTAACATTCATGACCTCTAAAGAGTAAAAACTTTGATATTACGGTAATCATCAAAAGGGTAATCGAGGTGTTAAAACTATGTAATAAGGGAAAATAATCACTTAAACATGTCAAAATTTTATTCTATGAGATAATTTATAATCACACTTATAATAGATACTAAATATATTAATTTGGTTCCATATTAAGATTAAAATTAATTTTTATCAATTCAATATTTTAGGTCATTTGAAGGGATTTGACCTGTTCCTATCACGGGGACTGGAAATAACAATTATTCACTAAGATAAAATGTATTTTAGTTTTATACTAGGTTTTCTCTTGAGAGGAGAGCACAACAATCATGTTTTTTATTATGTTTTTGAATTTTTTTGGTTTCGAAATAGTGAGAAATGAAACAAAAGGAAGCAATTAAGTAAAATATATAAAAAAATTGAAATATCAGGTAATTTAAATTATTAATATAAATTAGGTGATCAGGTCAGGGTTTGTTTTCGAATTTCAATGTTACCATTGTCTTATTTTATCCATTTCTCTTTGGAAAAATAAATTAATTTGAGATTTCACAATCGCTTCTTGTCACTCTGTTGGTAAATGGTGTTTGTGAGATTAAACCTTACCAATATCATATTTTGGTCAAATATACTTCCTTTTTTGATAGATTTTTATCGAATACCCTAAATTGATTTAGGCAATTCCCAATCTGGTCTTTTTTATCCAAAATAATTTAGAATAACTACTACAATTCTCACATGTACAGATAATCGCCAAGGACTTCACCATGATCATCTATTCTATTCCATCGTATATAGATCAGAATGTAATTGAGAGAGATAATTATAATTTTACAAATCATTTATAACTACCGAATCTAAATTCATATACGATCACAGAAGATAATAAAAACCTCTATTACAATTGAAACCATCTTTATAAAAGAGTGAATGATTTCTTAACAATAAGAAAATGAACTCAAACATATCAAAAGGTAAACCATAATCTTCACAAATCACTCATAATATTTACCCCACCATGTTATGAGTGAATGAAAATAATTGTGAGTAAAAATATATTCAAAAACTAAAAAAAGGAAACGGAGAAAAAGAAGAACATAAAAATGTATCCTTTAGAATCTGTCCTCCAGAAGTTCATATTTGGTTATCCCAACATATGGTCTAATGAGGCCGAGGTCAATAATTATAAGATGTGAGGAATGGGGTTGGTTAGATTCCCCTGAAAGTTCATAGAAATTGGAACAATGTGAAATATGTTATGGACGAAATACTAGTCCTAACATTTTATGGCCACGAAACACTATTCCATCAACCCTACTTTGACTGGTTCAAGGGCGGCCTTAATGATATAATTTCTCCTATTAATTTATTTATAATATTACTCATCGGGTTTGATTTCGAACCCAGCTTTAATCATCCCATTTTATGGTCAATAGCCCGATATTTGGCTATTTGAATGAGGTAAGGTCCATTATGCCGGCCAGAGTAAGTGTTCACATTTATTTGAGGCTGAATGAGGAGGGTTTGGATCTTTTTTGAAGCAGAATTGCAATATTGTAATTTTCACTCAAGTATGATATCCTCATCACTCCCAAAAGTGGAAATTCAACTCCATCAGCATGGCAAATTAAGTGATTTTCATACCATTCAACATTTCAATGGAAAAAATTTCAATCATCCCAAACATGTTTTTTCTTGAAATCTCCAGAAAGGAAAAATTTTCCTTCTCCATTGGATGCTTCAGAAAGACAAAACTTCTTTTATCATGAAATATACATAAAGGCATAACATTCGAAAGAATGGATTTTTTTTCAATAGCATAATTATATCTTCAAAATTTTCTTTTCCACACAATGTATCACCATATAAGGTAGTAGAATATAATACATCTTCCCCACACTTAAGTTCAACTCGATGAAACAATTTCACTTCAAGATCAGGATAGATAGGGAAAATTGGTCTGTAATGTGGCAAAACTAATAGTTTTTTCATGGATTAAAAGGTATTCAAGGATTAAATGTGAAATGAAGTCAATATTAAAAAAGGATTATCTTGAAAAGGGAAATTTAACACCAAATAAATTCCTCAGTCATTCAAAACACATGTACATCAAACCCTCATGTTTTGAAAGAAATAAATGAAATTTTACCTAAATAAATATTGGGTTGGTTATCTTAAGAAGTGAGGTGAATGAAAATAATATGAAAACAATTGGTTCATAATCCTCACATGAAATTGATTCCAAGTATAAAGACAGTGATATGTGTCATGGGAATTAAAAATTCCGAGTAATTTTCGTGAAATTTCTAAATATTTAATAATGAAATAAATCAATTTTTAGAATCCATTTAAGCTCAGTTTCGTGGAATTAATTGTTTCACTCATAGGCATGGATTTCAAAAATTTCCTTGTTAGTCATTTTACCTCAAAAGATTCAGAAAGCAAGAAATATTTTAAAATTTTTTTTTTAATAACAAAAATATAAACAATTGAAATTGATAATTTGTAAAGGTTCCCTCTCCCACACTTAAATGATGTAGTGTATGTAATGAATTAAAATTGATTTAACATGAAAGAAGTTTTTTGAAATTAAATCACAACATGAATTCAAGTGATAAAGATAGGTATAACCTGACTTATTAGAAGTGAAATGATGAGTTGAGCTCTTAAGTGCCACAAACATGAAAACTTACAGCCAAAAGTAGATAAAATAATATATGAAATTTATTAAAAAACTAAAATAGAAATAGAGTTATAAAAGAATAATAGATCTTTATTTAATCGCCCCAAGTGGGCTTTGGGTTTTGACAGCCTCCAGATGGGCAGTTTCAGTTTGTTATCCTCAATATGAATGTGGATTGAGTTTCTTTAATAGGAACCACCAATAATTATTCTTTACATATTGAACTTATTCTTTTTTTAGGACTCTAGGGATATAGTATTCCAAATCCTCCACCATTAAAATTATGTTCATCTTGAATGGTGGGGTTAGGATAAAGAATGATTCTTCCTCTTTATTTGTTTCCACATTCATCAATTCTTCTTCATTGTCCAACGGTTTTTCAAGGAATGAGACGTCAAAATAATATTCAAATAGAAAATTTGAGTGTAATTCTATTTGAAAAAAAATAAATCATGTAGAATCAATATCATATTCTTCCCATTCAAAATAATAATCTCGTGGCTCAATTTCCTCAAGAAATTACACTTTGTAATCCTATTGAACTCCTTTTAATAAGTGTTCATAAAGTTTAAGAACTCTATATGTTTTATATTAGGTGCATATTCTTATTTTTATTACTCATTGAGGAAGGAAATACAATTATTATCCAAATATGAAAATTTATAAAAAGGGGTGGTAATTATAAATTTAGATTTAATAAAATCAGAATAAAAAGATTATAATAAAATATTATCTCGCTAAGTTATTTTAGCTTCAATTTCTTATTTAATTGGAGGTTCTTATTGTAGATTAATTTCACAAGATAGTGGTAGGTATCTAGGCTCCATCTATTCTTCAAATTCCACTACATTGGTGGTGTCTTTCTTCATTGGTTCTAGATCTTTTAATTTGTAATAAATAGGGGGATCAAGTAGGTCTTCACGATCCGTACAGAATATATACAGATCTTTTTGATCTTCCACATGTATCTCAATTGTAAATTCTTCCATATTGGCCTCCTCAAGTTCATTCTTATGTTCTTGGTTCTCCATAAATGTACAGACATATTCAAATGCTAGTTATAATTTTCTCTCTAGTTGTTCTATGTATTTTCAAAGTTTATTCATCTGTAATATATCATAACCATCCCCATATACTTGTTTAACGAGTGATTATTTGTTAAATGAATTAAAGAAATAATCATTTGAAAATAACATGGAAAAATATTTTTTTATGTTTTTTTAAAATGAAAAGAGTAAAATATTTTCCATCATATTGTTGGCACTACCTCCCCAGAAATGACGCAATGTTTTGACACATTCCTACTGTGGGTGTGGGAAAAACAATTATTAACTATGTTAAAATGTAGTCTATTTTTTAACCTAGGTTGTCTCATGGGATGGGTGCACAACAATCATGTTTTTCACTTTTTTTGAATTTGTTTGGTTTAGAAATTGAGAGAAATAAAAAAATTAATAAATTAAGTAAAATATGGAAAAAAATTGAAATATCATGTGATTTAAAATAGTAATATAAAATGGGTGATCAGGTCGTTTTTTTTAATTTCAATGTTATCATAGTTTTATTTTATCCATTTCACTTTTGCAAAATCAATTAAACTGAGATTTCCAAATCGCTTCCTCTAACTCCTTTGGTAAATTTTATAGGTGACATTAAACCTTACCAAGATCTTAGTTTGGTAAAATATCATTCCTTTTGTGAAATATTTATATTAAATACCCTCAATTGTTTTAGAAATTTCTCGATTAGTTCTTGTTTATCACAAATAATTAAGAATAATTACTACAATTTTGACATGTACTAACGATCACCAAGTACTTCACCACTACATTTTGATCTATTCCATAGTATATAGATCAAAATCTAGTGTAGGGAGATCATTATCATTTAAAAAGTCAATTATAACCATATAATCTAAAATCATATATGCTCCCACAAGATAATAAAAACTCGTATGACAATTGTAACAAACTTTGCAAAAGAGAGAAATAATTATTAACATTAAGCACATAAACTAAAACATAATAAAAGGTAAAACCTAACCTTCCCCAATCACTACTATTATTTACACCACCATGGTATGGGTAATTGAGAATAATTGGTAGGAATAATACATTAAAAAAATAAAATAAAGGGAGAAAAGGAAGAACATAATAATGTATCCTCCAGAATGTGTCCATCAGAATCTCAGCTTTGGTGCTTCCACCATATGGTCTAATCAGGCCGATGTTACTTATTATAAGATGTGAGGAATGTTTTTCAATAGCTTCCCTTGAAATTTCATAGAAATTGGTTAATTTTGAAAGATGTTATTTCTGAAATACTAGACATGAATTTTTCTGGCCTCCAAACACTATTTTTCCATCCCTACATTGACCGGTTCAAGAGCGGCCTTCATGAAAGGATTTCAACAAAAAATTTATTTTTGATCTTCCTAATAAAGTTTTATTTCAAAAATATCTGGAATAATCCCATTTTATGATTGGTATCCCGATATATGGCTCTTTGAATGAGGTATGGTCCATTATGTCGTCCAGAATAAGTGTTCACATTGTTTTATTTTTTAGGTTTATAGGATTTTGAATGGGATCATAGTACATAAAAATAATTTGTATCCCATGAAACATGTAATCCAAAAAAACTCAGAAATTGGATCAATATTTTAAAAGTTATTCATAAAATACATAGGTGAATGAGAACTCTTAAATTTACAGAATTAGCTATTTTTCATATTTATGTTCAAAACTCACCTAAAACATAAAATTATCCAAAGCGGACCAAATTTATTAATTTGTAGGGATAAAATTATTGAAAAACATATGAATAATAATGAAAATTTTATCTCTCTCAATTTACCCACACATTTCACTTGTACTCCTAGAAAAGTAAATATCAAAATATAATCAAAGCAATTTTAAACACATATCTATGAGATCCACCAATTTTACAAAAACAAAATATATCATTATTCCTCAAAAACCATAATTTATAGTTCAAAATTCCTATAATTCAACATATTTCCACTTAATTTATCCTCCCATGCACACAAAACACTTACCTGAAATTTATTTTCTCCTATCACACAAATATGAATTTTTCACCCATGTCTGTCTCATCCAATCTCATACAAGGGTCACTAAAGGCTTGATAAATTCCTAAATCACCACACAATGTGAGTAAAAGACATATGTTTAACATTAGGTCTAATAAATTGTTTTCTTTGTATTTATGTTTTTAGGATTTAAATGTGAATAAATATAAGGCTGAATGTGGAGGGTTTGGCTCTTTTTTTAAGCGGGATTGTAATATTCTAATTTTCACTCAAGTAGGGTCTCCTCCTCACTCCCCTTATTATAAATTCAACTCCACAACCATGAAAACTTAAGTAAATTTCCCACCATTCATCATTTCAATATAAAAAATGGGAATCATCTAAAACATGGTTTTTCTTAAAAGCTCCAGAAAGGCACAACTTTCTTTCTCCATAGGAAGCTCTAGAAAGGCATAAAATCTTTTATCATGAAAGATCTATAAAGGCACAACATTCACAATAATGACATTTTTTAGTAGCATAATCATATCTTAAAATTTTTATTTTCCACTCAAAGTATCACCAAATAAGGTAGTACAATACAAGATATCTTCCCCAAACTTAAGTTCAACTAGATTATACAATTTCACTTCATGATCAGGTTGAATAAGGAAATTTGGTTTGTAATGTGTCTATCCAATTTAGTAGTTCATGGATTCTAAGGTATAAATGGATTAAATATGAATGGAAAAACATAATAAAAAGGAATATCTTGAAATTGGTGCTTTTAAACTAAAGAAATCCCTCAATCATTTAAAACACATGTACCTTAAACTCTCAAGTTTTGATAGAAATAATTCAAGTTAAAGATAAATCAAGCATGGTTTGGTTCTCTCATGACGTGACGTGAAAAAATAGAATATGAAAAAATAGGTTCAGAATCCTCACTAGAAAGTCAATTCAAATATAAATATATTGAGATGTGGCATGGGATTCAAAAATTCCAAGTACTTTTTTTGAAATTTCTAAAGATTTTATCCTGAAATAAAGTCATTTTTATCATTTATTTATGCTTAGTTTCGTGGAATAAATTATTTCTATCATAGAAATGGTTTTGAAAAGTTGAATTGATAAAAATTTTAGCTTAAAGGATTCAGAAACACACAAAAATTTTAAAAAATAATTTAAAAAAACAAAAAAATAAACAATTCAAAATAATAAACATTAAAGGTTACCTCCCACAAACATAAATGATGCAGTTTTGGGGATGCATTAAAATTGATTTAATATGTAAGAATATATTATAAATTAAATCTTAGTAAGAAAACAAGTGATAAGGAGAGGTACAACCTGACTTATTAGAAGTGAAATGACGAGTCAGGCTCTTAAGTGCTACACACATGAAAACCTACATTCAAAAGTAGATAAAATAATATAGTAAAAATATTAAAGTAAAATAAAATAAAAATATAATTAGAATAAAATGATAGATCTCAGTTTAATACCACAAGTGGGCCCTAGATTTTGATAGCCTCTAGATGGGTTGTTTCAGTTGTTTATCCCCAATCTGAAGGTGTATTGAGTTTTTTAATATGAATCGCAAACACTTCTTCTTTACATATTGAACTTCTTATTTTTTGTTTAGGTATTCATAAATATAGTATTCCAAATAAACCCCCATGAAAATTATATGCATCTTGAATTGTGGGGTTAGGATAAAGAACGAGTCTTCCTATTTCTTGGTTTCCACTATCAAAACTTCTACTTCATTCTCCAATGGTTTATCAAGGTAAGTGATGCCAAAATTATAGTCAAATAGAAATCAGAGTGTAATTCAACTTGATCAAAAATAAAGAATCAAGAATCAATATCATATCCCTTCATTTCAATGTAATAATATCGTGTCTTAGTTTACTCAAAAAATTACACTTTTAATCCTATTGAAATACTTCAAATACGATTTAATCAAGTTCATGGAGATCCATATGCTCTAAATCAGGTGAAGCTTTATTTTTTTCTTCCTCATCCACCATGGAAATACAATTTTTAGTTGAATCTGGAAATTTATAAAAAGGGGAGGTAATAATCAATTTAGATTTAATAAAATCAGAATGAAAATATTAAAAAATATTATCACCATAAGTTTTTTAGCTTCGATTTATTCTTTAATTAGGGTTACCTATAACAGTTGAATTTCACAAGATAGAGGTCGGTAGTCGGGCTCCTTTATCTTTTCATTAAATACCACTATTTGGGTACTATCTTTCTTCAATGGTTCAGGATTCTATACTTTTTATGAAATATAGGGATCAAGTAGTTTATAATTCTTAGGGAAGAATCCATCAAGGTATTTTTGTTCTTCTACATATATCTCATTATTAAATTCTTCCATCTTGGCCACCTCAAGTTCATGTTTAGGATCTGGTTTCTCCATAAATGCACAAACATATTAAAATTTCAGGTCTATTATTCTATATAGTTGTTATATGTCAATATAAATTTATTGCATCATTACTATATCATAACCAGCATAATATATTTGTTTCACATGTGGGTATTTTTTCCTTGAATTAATGAAATGATAAATTGAAAGAATCATGGAATAATATTTTTTATGTTTTTTTAATTTGAAAATAGTCAAGTATTTTCAATTAGATTGTTGGAACTACCTTTTTAGAAACGGAGTTGAGTTTTGACATGTGCCCATCATGGGGTGCAGAAAAAACAATTATTTACTAATTTAAAATACAGTTAGTGGTCAACCTGGGATGTCTCTAGAGAGGAGTGAAAAACAATCACGTTTGTCACTTTTTTTGAATTTTTTTAGATTGTAAATTGAGAGAAATGAAACAAAAGGAATAAATTAAGTAAAATATGTATGTGAAATTTAAATATAATGTGATTGAAAATAGTAATATAAATTTAGGAATTAGTTAGGCGCTTGTTTTACAATTTCAATTTTATCATCGTTAGATTTTATCCATTTCTCTTCTACAACATCAATTGACGTGATATTTCACATTCGCTTCCTATCACTCCTTTGGTAAATGGTGTTGGTGAGATTAAAAAATTCCAATATATTAGTTTGGTCAAATATCCTTCATTTGGTGAAATATGTGTATCAAATACCCTAAATTGATTTAGGCAATTCTTGATTGGTTCTTGTTCATCCCAAATAACTATGAATAATTACTATAATTCTCACATGAACTGACGATCTCCAACTACTTAACCACTAAGATATGATATATTCCATCATATATAGATCAGAATCTAGTGGAGAGATATAATTATCATTTAAAAAATCAACTATAACAATAGAATCTGAAATCATCGACCATCGCATGATATAATAAAAACAACTATTACCATTGAAACCAATTTTGATCAAGAGATAATGATTTTCTAACAATAATCACATGAACTCGAACATATAAAAGCTAAATCCTTACCTTACCCAATAACTAATACGATTTTCCCCATAATGGTATGGGTAATTGAGAATAATTGGGAGGAAGAATACATTACAAAACTAAAATAAAGGAAAGTGGAAAAACAAAGAACTAAAAATGTATCCTCTAGAATCTGTCCTCCAAAATTTATGCTTTGGCACTCCCTCCATAGGTCTAATCAGGCTAAGGCCCCATATTATATGACTTTAGGAATGGGGTTGTCTATATACCCTTTAAATTTCAGAGAAATTGGCTCATGGTGAAAAAGGTTATGGCTGAAATACTAGACTTAACTTTTTTTTGCCATAAAACACTATTCTACCAACCCTAATTTGACCAGTTCAAGGATGTTCTTACTGAAATACTTTATCCTATATATTTATTTTTTATTTTCCGAGTATAGTTTCATTTAGAACCCACCTATAATTATACCATTTTATGACCGTTATCCCAGGATATGGCTCTTTGAATGAGGTAAGGTTGATTCTGCCATCCAGAATAAGTGTTCACAGTGTTTGATTTTTTTCGGATAGTATGATTTAAAATGGGATAATGGTATAGAAGAATAGGTTGTAGCCCACAAACCATATAATACTAAAAATAAGATTCAAACAAATTGAATCTAGGATTTAAAAGTTATGTATGAAATACATAGGTGAAATAAAACTGTTAAATTTACAGAATTAACTACTTTTCACATTTAAGCTCAAAACTCACCAAAAAACACAAAATGTTAAAAATAAGATCAAATTGATATATTTTTTGTGATAAATTATTTAAAAACATATCAATAATAATTAAAATGTTAGCTCTATCAAGATCCCCACCCCTCACATATAAAAGAGAACCTCATATTCTTCTTTAATCACATTGTTTGAGCCTTGTAGCTCAGCCAATACCTGGCCTAATACAATAATAGATTGTTTCCCAAAATCCTAGAGATTTTGGTATTTCAAAAATACCATCCTTTCATGGAATAATGTGTAAACTAAAGGAGGTTTTTCAAAGAAGAGGTATAACTCCTAACCGATTACTTTCATTTTTATTTCTTCTTTAACATCATATAAATATATGATTTACAATATAAAATATTTATTTAAGTATATTAAATATAGTTAATTGTTATTATGATTATGGAATAATAATTAGATACATTTTTACATCAAATTGTAAAATAAAACATCATTTATGCTTATGTGTGGACTACCACCGCCACAAAGTGATGCATTTCATTTTTCACTGCCGCATCACTTTGATCGTTATAATGTTGTATTTTCTGAATATATATGATATTTCTAGTATTATTATAGTACTATGATTGTGAATTATTATTTACTATTCTTTCATTCCATCCAAAAAAAGTGGAAACATAACTCGTGTGTACGTATGAACTATCATCTCCATGAAGTGATGTAATTTATTTATCATCAATGCATTATATGAATAGATATAAATGTGTATATAATGATGAAATATTATAATAGTTAAATTTCTAATGATTTATAGTTGATGTAACTATGATAAAATTACAATTAGTGGGATTTTTTAATCGAATAATACATGAAAAAAAGCAGTTGTCAACTGAAACTGTGATTTTAATAAATAATTATTAAAAAATTGTAATAAGATGTTAAAAGTATATCATATAAAGAATGATATATATGATTTTGGTTATGCAATAAATTTATAATAAATCTATAATTATTATACATGAGGTTAGAACATGTATGATGAAATATGAGACTTTAGGTGGTATATATATATGTTTCAATATCATGTAATCAAGATTTTTTATACTTGAATTTACATTGAGGGAAATTATGGTATCCTTATTTGGTAAACCCATGTAATTTTATATCCTTTAATTATTTATGGAATTTCGTAGTTTTTTCTACCATTTTTCCCTTTGGTACTCCAAATGGTTTATAGTTTTTTATGAAATGTTGAGTTTATTTATCCTCTTTCAGTTGGAATCTTTCTCTATAATATATAAGTTCTCTAAATTTTTTTGAAGAATGTTTTCAATATTCTTCAATGATTGTTTAAATTCACTTCTTTCAATGTTTTACTTTCTATAAAAAGTTTTAAAAATATTCTTATTATCATTATCTGAACTAGGTAGTTTTTACCAAAGCTGTAGATATAATATTTATTTTAGATGATTATTACATGAATGGAATATCCTACCATCATGACCCCTCAATACTTTGAGACTTAATTTATAGTTTACATGTTTATTTTTGAAGAGAAAATTTTCCATAACATTTTTTAAATTTTTTACATTAAATTAGATATTTCAAAAAATGAAATGGTTTTTTCCTCATGAAATATTCCTGTGATATTTTAAATTTGTGTTTTATCTATGATAAGATCCATTGATATTACTTATGATTTACTGGTGATATGATCCAACTATAGAATCCTTGTTCTTTCTCTTGATGGATTATTATTATGATAATGAGATGTTTATGGGCCCTATATTTTCTATGGGTCTATACTATGATGATATGATGAATGTTTTATGGTCTTGTATCATATAAAGATGAATAGATTATTATTATGTGATGTTTGGGATGGGAATTATATATACCTAAAATTCATTCGGTAATGATGATGCAGGAGAGAAACTTTGAAGAGATCATAGAGTTAGGAAAATCTTATATTATGGTGGAGTTAATAAACTATTAAGAGATAATGGATTTAATAAACTCTTAATTGATGTTGGAGTTAACTAGATATAAGTTACACATAACATAATATTGAAATTATATTATTTTGGTAATTCTGTGATGAATGTATAATGCATAAGATATTATTATAATTATGATTATGAATATGATTATGATAAAGAAACAAGATTCTTAAGACATGATCATATTATTATGAAATTCTATCATGGTTCATTGTTTATTTTTTATGATTCTTTACACTTATGATTCATGTATTTTAAAATGATAAATTTTTATGTCATGAATCATGTTTTTGATCAATGATATAATGGCTATAAACATTGTAAGTTATGATCATTATTTTATACCCTTCTTCCAATCAAATTTTTGGTTATGATCATTGATTCATCATGTTTACCCTTACTAAGAAATTGATCTCTAGATTTCTTTTGTTTTCTTTCCCAGGGTGAATAAGAAACAATTTATGTGTGGTATGTATATAATCGATAATATATGAGAATAAAATTGTCAGATATTTGAAGATACTTCTTGAAATATGTGTTTTATGTATCTAGTCTCTAAATACACTAATCGTTTTGGGTCCTTAGACATGTATTATTTTGACTACATTAAATATTCACTTAAAATTATGCAATATTACTATATGATATTCTTAGGTCACCATAACCTCTTTTTCTATTAACTTCATCCATAGAATAAAGGATGGTCGTGGCCACTACCCAATTACCACCTAATTAATATCATTCTATATTGATTTAGTGGTAGTTACCACAATATGAAATTTAGTTGGATGAATATGGACAACTTAATATTGAATTACTCAGATAACATATTCATGTTAAGTATAATTCCAAGATGGAGGAAGATGCTTCCATTATCATGTACATCTAATAGGATGGAACTTCTCAACCTATAAGAGTAAAGTCCCCAAATCCATCAAGATCTAGGATAGAATGATTAGTGTGTATACATAAGATTGATGAATATTATAAATAGTTTTCTCAAAAGGGCAATTATTCATAACCATGACATGAAAGTTACCCCATGACAACTCATATTGAATATTTACTACCAGAACATGTAATCCAATCATATCAGGCTTCACATACAACCTATACTCGAGGTTCTGCACAAATAATAGTTCTAACAAAAATTTATAACTCTATAATGCTTATATATTCTCAAATAGAATAAATGGATAAGAGATTTGCTCCATTACTTTCAAAGAGGAAACAATATCCTGGGTGGGAGGATGTGAATCATCTTCTTCCTTACTTTGGGAGTCCTATATTCCCCATCATTAACGGCATAGTGGACCCAAAAAATCATTTATATAATATACAGACACTATGAATTCATAGTGATGCCATTAATACTTACAAAATCCCTTTCCATATTTATGAATATGATGAAAAAATTCTTTTGAGATTTCATTAATCAATTTATTAATGTCTGTATAGATGATACTCTAATATATTATATGGGAAAGTAATAGCATGAATATCATTTTAGGATTATTCTAAAGGCATTGAGAAAGGGGAATTTTTTTTCCAATTTTTAAAAGCATGAATTTTGGATATAAAAATTATCATTCTAGGATCATGTAAACCCTAGTGGGTGTATATATGTGAATCCTTAAAATAATTTTCTGATTGAACAATGTCATAGAAAACCACTGAAATGGTGATCTGTAGTGTTCTTAGATTGGATAGATATTATTTATGTATTGTGAGAATTTCTCGTGGCCATAAAGTACACTAACCAAGTTAACTCAAAATGGATTCAGGTTCCTTTAAATATATGAATCTGAAAAAAAAATTAAGTAGCTCAAGGAATGGTTGGGGACTACACTTATACTCACACATACCCTATAGTGGATAAGGGTTTGTGATATATAGTGATGCATCAAAGAAGGCATTGAGATGTTTCCTCATACACTATGACTTGGTGGAAACTTATACATCACATAAATTAATGATTAATGAGAAATATTACCGAATGCATTATCTGGATCTAGCAACTATAAATTGTATATTAAAGATTTATATGAATTATCTCTATAGTGAAAAGTGTGAAATAAATACTAATAATAAGAGCATAGAATATATATTCAAAATGAATAAGTTGAATTTCCACTAAATGATATAGTTAGAGTTGAACAAGGACAATGACTACTTGATAAATTAGAACCTTAGGAAGGAAAACAATATGGTTAAGGGTTTGATCTAGAAATATCACACTACTTTACCCATAGTGAGGATTTAAAGAGACCTTGTACTCATGTATTTGAAAATCATTGAACTCGAAATCACAATAGATAGGGGAAATCCTATCTTTCCCAAATGAATAATCAACCATCCATCTATTTGAATATCAAGGAGGCATAGAAAGAGAATATAGATTTACAAAATTAAGTAAGTAATGTTCAAGATATTAAATTTGATAATAATGGAATTATAAGACTTGTGAAAATAATATGTGTTCCATGAAGACCAGAATTGATGGATATGATGAATTATTCACGTAGCTCATTATTTTCCATCAATCCTAGAAGTACAAAGATGTATATAGATATCAATAATCATTTCTAGAGGTACAAAATTAGGAGGAATATTGGAGAGTGTATATCAGAATGCTTGGTTTTACAATAAGAGAAGGATGATCATTAGAAGTCTAAGGGGATGATGCAACCATTACCCATACCTATATGGAAATGGGATATAATGACCATAAATTTCTTATAATACTTCCTACGACCTATTAAGGTCATAATTCCATTTGGTTTTTATTTGATCACCTTATGAGGTTTTTAGATTTCATTTCTATTCAATTTGATTTTTTCTTAAGAAATTTTAAATGATATTTATAATGGAAGTGTTAAGGCTGCATATAGTAACACTATCTATTATATTTGATCATGATATAAGATTTACCTCCATGGTTTTGAGAATTATTCAATAATAAATTGAAACATAGTTGTGTTTCATCATTGTTTATCATACTCAAGTTGATGGTGAATTTGAATGGACCATTCAAAATTTGGGGGATATACTAAGATCCTATTCAATGTTATTAAAAATATGTTGGGATCAACACCTTCCCTTGGTAGTGTTCTCATTTAATAATGTTTTCTATTCTAGAATTAAAATAGCATCATACGAAGCTCAGTTTGGGAAAAGGTGCCTAACTCCAACATGTTATAAAGAAGTTGTATAGTGTAAGACACTTGGGCAAAATATTTCTCAAGAAAATATTGAGAAGATTCAATCCATTTAATGAAAAATTAGAACCACCCAAATTAACTACTATATAATTTTCTTTACACAGCACCACGTTTTAGTAGTACTAAAAAAAGAACCGATAAAGGGGTATCTTTATCAGCAATAAAAAATGTTGTTACATGGTGCTTTAATAAGTTCTAACACAATCATTAATGATAGAACCCCTTATTAGCACTTTTTGGTACTGATAAATGGTACTTTTAACATGTATTTTCCTCGCACTGATAAAATGTATATTTCATAAAAAAATATCATTAAAAAGAATATATTAATATATACATGTATTTATATACATGTAAATATGTTAATACTGATATAAATATATTTATATTGATATAAATATAATATATCTTATAAAATGTGATTTATATAAGGCTAAATATGAATTTACACATAATATATAAGATATTTAGTGAAAATGTATTTTAAAAAATAATAGTAATTAATAATTTTCTAATTATCAACTAGTAATAGTCATTAAATAACAATTTGAAAAAATTAAAATAAAAAAAATAATAAATGATCTAAAAAAAGATGATAATATGACTCAAACATCAACCAAATGTAAATTTTGATCCGGGTGTCCGTTTGAGCTCTACCAAATACTAAATCAAATTCTACGATGAGCTCCACACGATAAATATTTAGGGGGACCCAGTTAACTATTTTTTCTATGCCAAAAAAGGCTTAAAACACCTCCAAAACTATGTTTTTAGTCGGGCTATCCCAATTGTTTAATATTCGATAGAATTTTCGCCTCAGATAAGAGGGACTTATTATTTTATCTCAATGGAGAATCAATTTATTTTCAAGGATTAAAATCATAAGGATATTTTGACGTTAAATGTTTTTCATTTTTCATAATTTATTGTTATTTATATTTAAGTATACACACATATATACATATTTTTATATATTGACACATAGATATTTAATTTTAAAAATACATATTTAAACGTATTTACATATAAAATATCTTTAAAAATATATAAACCATATATAAATAAAAAATAATATTCATTTTTTTAAATTAAAAAATATATGAATATTAATATACCAACATAATGTGTGTGTCTGTATTTGTGAGAGTCTGCAATAGACTGATATATGTTATCTAAATATTCTAATACATGCATATAAATATTAATATATAATATATGTAAATAATTAAAAAATATATATAAATATATATAAATATATTTATAGATACACATATATATGTATGTTATATATATATTTGTATGTATGTATCTATTTATTTATAAACACACACACGCAGAAATATTTTATAAAAGTATTTAAAAATGATTATAAAAATATATATTAATATAAGAATAATGGAGGGTTTTTTTGTGTTTTACATTTTAGTTTTTATTTTTTATTTTATATTTTTTTATTCTTTTTATTTTGATTTTTTTGCAGTTTGGGGCTTGTATGAGTGGTAAAGTCTCCCTATTATCATTCATCATACCTGGGTTCAAATTTGGGTGGGAATTAATTTCCCTAGGTAGGCAGTGACGTAGGCCTGATGCAGGCCTAACGCAGGTATGATGCAGGCATGATGAGGCCATAATGCTGCACTAGGTCTTTGGGCCTTGTAATGGGCTTCGTTCCCACTAGGGCTTCAGTCAATGTACTGAATAAATAAGTCTTGATGGGTGGGTTATCCCTTGGGGGATATGATCTGTCTATTCTGGCTTGTGTGTGTGGGATGTGTGTGTTTAATGTAATTATAGCCCCAGTTAGATAATATATATCATAAAATGGAGAACGAAGCAACGTGGAGGAGTGGTAAGGGTCCAAATAGGTAAGGGAGAGGTCTCGGGTTCGAATCCGGAGGAGGTAGGGGCATGCGCGGGGGTGGGTGAAGGGGGTTCCTAGCGCTGTTAAAGGGGGGTGGCGTGCGTAGCACAATTAAAGGGAGGTAATGCTATTAAAGTTGGGTTCAAGTGTTAATAAGGAGGGGTGGTCGCCACCGATTTTTTTTTTTCAAATTTAATAAAATGAATTATATTTCCATTTTTTAGCACTGATAAAAGGAGAATTTGTCAGGGATTTTTTAGTGCTAATAAAAGTATCCCCTTTTAATAGCACCTCGATTATCTGTGCTTTTTGCGCTAATAAATTCTTTTTAGCGATATTAAAACCTTTTTTTGTAGTAGTGAGTTTATATAAGTGATATACTAATAATCATAATTGATATTTGGATTTTAAAGTTTGAGGGAAGGTATTCCTTCAAATATCACCATAGAAGTGAGTTATGAGATTTGGAAGGATGGTAAAGTTGAGCAATATATATACATATATATATATATTGGATTCATTGAAATATAAAATCATCTTGGGATGGTATATTATCATATCTTAGTTTCAGTGAACCTCACTCTAGAGAAATATTTTTTCTATATTTTACCTTTATGGAAGCATATTCCCAACCCTTCTGTGTACTGAACGTAGATGTAGTACAACTTGAACATTATGTCTCTTATAAGGAACATCTGATAAAAAAATAAATCATAGAGATAATTTAATACAAAATAATACCACTCACTTTGATAGTGTTCTAAGGAGGAATCATGAGTTTTAAGAAGCTAAATGGGAACTCAATGATGTAATTAGGTAGAAGTAGCTTCATTTTTTCCATCAGAGTAATGAAATTTTGATAGAAAAATTCTTTTATGTGGGTAGAATGTAACACCCTAATATTTTAGTATATATTTTACATAAATAAATAATGTTTTGACTATATTATTTCACATAAATCAATAAGATAAAACGAACCACAATATATATTATTTTTAAGAAATTTTAAAATGAAAGTAAAACATTAATTAATTATTATAATGAAATATGAAGAATCGCTATGAAAACTGCACGAGGAATAAAATTAAATGTAAATAAATGAAATAAAAACATGAAATCGTTTTCCTCATGGTTATATGGAAAGAAAATAATTTCAATTATAACAATGGAAAAAAGTAAACATATTATAAATACAATAGATTATTTGAGAACGTATTAAATGAATAGGATGATTGATTATTGGAACGTATATAATCCTATATATAAAAATGTAATAGTATAATTTTATATAATATCATTAAACATATGATTGTTGGATATATGGTCATTTATCATATGATCATTGGATATTTGGTCATATTATATGCTTGTATCAAATAGTTATACTCAAGTAGTGTAATTATTAATAAAAAATTATAATTACTATAATTTAAAAATAAAAAAATTATAAAATGAAATACAAAAATTAAAAATATTTTATAATGAAAATATGTATTTTTTTCATTAAAATTTATTATTTTTATTATTATAAAAAATATTGATTTTATGTGTATATAAAATCCATAGAAAGATCCAAATGCATATGGATTGATAAAATTACATGGTTAAATGATAAATAATTTTAATGGGATGTGATTAAAATTATTTAATGGAATATCAGTTGATTAATGTAAAATGAATGTAATGGATCTCAATTTTGTTTCAGAGAATGCACACCACACGCCCATTCCTCTTCCCCTCTCCCTCCTCGGATCATTGAATGATATTTCTGAATTCTCATATGGATCGCCTCCTTGACTGGCGGGAAGGTCGGGCCTATAGTAGGGATTACTCAAGGATATACTACTTCGGCCTTTTCCACCACATGAAGTATCTCGGTTTCTTTTTCCTAAAATTCCGATAGGATATTCCAAGGTGAGTTTTTTTAAGAGAATACCAGAGGTTTTCTTCCCCACTAAATCTATTGTAGAGGCAGAAGATCTTATCTAATGTATGTGGGTGGCTCTCTTTGGTCTGGAAAACCCTCTTCTAGCTCTCTTGCAATGTTTTATTGATTCTTGGGGTTTAGCAGCTCCTTCTAGGGTTTCGGTTATGAATACAAAATGATATTGTGTCATTAATTATTCCTATAATGATTTCATTAAAGCATGGTCTTGGACTATAAGATACTTTGGAAGATGGTTTTTTCTCATTTTAGGTGGACGATGGAGATTCATTCAGTGTGGGATCCTCCTCTTGCATCTGTCTTTGTGGAATTATGTATTGGATGCCTTGCGTTCAAACATCTAATCCTCACCACAGGCCTGGGTTGGCCAATGATCATGTGCCGAGTTTGTCTGTTAATCATCATGGTTTTGTTTTATTGGATCAGTAAGTGATGGATAACCCCAGCGAGGTCATTTCCTCTAATAATGTCATGTTTTCTTCTCCTTCTATTCCATCATCTCTTTCCTGTCATCATATGGAATTGAGGGAGAATCCTTCTCTAGATATGGTGCTGTTCAGACTTAGTTGTAATCTTGGTTTATCTGATGAACTTTCTATTTCTATGGATTCACATATAGAGAATTATTTTGATAGAGGTTTAGGTAATAGCTCTTCCACTAGCATCCCCAATGGGTTCTTCGATTGTTGATATAGGTCTGTCCGTTTTTCCCCATTACCCATGATGAATGTTTATAAAGTTTTAGGGGAATGTTATATGTTTTATGGAGCCTCATATGTTTATCTAAATGCTATTAATTCCCACTATTCTCTAATGAGTGGTGTTCTCACTAGAGAATAATTCAAAAGAGAACCATTTTTTTATTATTCGTTGTCTAAGTACCTTCTGATGACTGGGGCCAAATCCAAGAGTCCGCTCTTCAAATGGTTGTCTAATAACCTTATAATTCATGGGGCCAAATCCAAGAGTCACCTCTTCAAATGATTTTTATTATTGTCGAGAATTCCTATGGAATTATATCCTGAGTTAAATGTAGCTTCTTAGTCTCTGTAACGAGTAATACAAAAAATTCTGTTGTAGCTGTGTTGGAACATAGGCAGCACCATTTCCAAATTTTGGTTTTTCCCATAGGTTAGGCCTCTCTAATTTCAAGAACGGTGAAGATATTAACAATTATATTTTAATTTTTTGTACGAGTTTGATCATGGTGGATCAGATTGATATTTCGATCCAACACATATATCTATGAAGACTTGCTGCAACATTTACTATTTCTTCATTTAATTTCTGTATGCCAAATGTGATAGTCAAGTGAGGAAACGTTTGTGGATTTAGATTGGTTCTTTCAATCCATGGGATGAACCTTGGTTTGTGGGTTGAAATTTTAACATAATTCTAGATAATTTTAAAGAAGAAAAGTGGTGCCCTCTTTCCATGTAAGGACAAGAAATATTTTTCTTCTTTTTCATTTAGTAATGGTTTATTTTATATTGGGTTCATGGGTGATAAATTTAAATGGTGTAAAAATCAAATATGTAATATATGGGTTTAAATGAGGGTTGACTGATGCTTTTCCAACCAACATGTGTTATCCTCATTTTCAAATGCAAGAGTTCATAATATTTTTAGAAATTTATCGGATCAATCTTCCATCCTCATCTCTCTTGATTTTATAGGAGTTGGAAAAATAGTTTCTTCTTCTCTAGAAGATGGCCATTCAACATTGGATATCTTAAGAAAGTTTTGTACTCCTATAACAAGCACATTTAGGAGATTTTATGAGTAGTATTTCATAAGAAACATTGATGTTTAAAATTATATTTACTTTCCTAGTGTAGAAATTTCTTCTACTATTTTCTAGGATCTATAGGCTGTTAATGTTGATCTTGAACAAGAAGAGGCGGGTTTGGAGGATTGATATGATGAGGGAATTATTATTTACATGGTTTTTAAGAAAAATATATATTAGAGATGATATTAGAGGAGGAAAGAGTCATTATAGAATGATGTCGATCCCCATAACATAGGTAAAGTGATCTAAATTCTACATATTTCCATGTGTGCATCAAAGAGAAGAATATATTATTGGTTCCTAACATCTACATGGACGATGGCTATTTAACCAACTACATGGAGATTGTGGGAGGTATGGAGGAGGTTCATTTTAATTAAATTATTTCTAAGAATAAATAATTTATGTAATATGGATACCCATAGTGCAGTTATTTTCCTTTTTATATTATTCCCATGGTGGTTTTAGAGGGAACCAATTGTTTTATTTCAATCATTTCTAATAAGGACATATTTTTGGAGGCTATTCATTCTCTAAACCTTGAAAGCTCACCTATTATAGATGTTTTCCTAGAGTATTTTTATGTTTCCTCATTGGATATTATCAAAAGAGAGATTTTGAACATTATTCAATATTCTTTTAGAGGTGGGAGTATTTTGAGGGTGGTATGTTTAACTACCATGGTTTTAATTACAAAGGTTATAGACCCATCTTTCCATAAAATATTTAGACCCATAATCATGTGTAATTTTCCTTAGAACATTTTTCCCACCATTATCATAAGAATATTTTCTCTTCGTATCAACAAGTGGGTCGTGGTTTAGTAGCATGGTTTTATTAGAAGAAGATCTCTGCAAGCTGGTATTAGAGCAAGATCAACTCAAGCTGCCATTATCCTTTCATCCTCTTTGAGGGATTAAGATATTTTCCGCTGAATTGAACGCGAATTGTTAGGGTCGATGCCCTTTTACTACATTATTTTCACCCAACTTAATTTATTTTGGTCTTTTGTTCTCTTACCTTCCCTTTTAATGACAATATCTACATTCAAATACATGATTAAAATTATTTATCTTTAAAAGGGTTATTTTTATCGAAGAACTATTTTTTTTATGCTTTTGTATTTTCATCTAAATAAATTAAATCAATCAATTTTAAATGATAATTCTAATAAAATTTAATTTTTCAATATATAAAAAAATTAACACTCATTTAATTAGTAATTAATATGAAATAATATTAAGAACACAAAAGTTTTTGAAAAGCCATTTTTTATAAAACAAAATTCTATATACATTATGTTTTCCTTTAAAAGTGATATTAATAATATTTATGAATTAAATTTTATTTAATGGAGTTCAAAATTTAAATCATCAGGTCAAAATTATGTAATATGTGAAATTTCAATTTTAGACATAAAAATAAGTTACTGGGTTGAATAATGCATGACATTAGTAAGATGTAAAAAAATAAAACAGAGTATATGTTAAAAATAAAAAATAAAAATATATATATACATTTTATATTTTAGGTAATATCAAGACTCATTTGTTGTTTCTACTTATGGTCACTTTCCTTTTAAAAATGACTTTCCATAACCATTAAGTAATGATAGATTATAAAAGTGCCACTCAAACTCACTTATAAAAGGACCTCTCCCCCCCCCCCTTTATTTATCCCTTTAATATTTATAAATTTTTACTTAAAATTTGTTATTAGATGTTTGGTTACATTTAGTCCCAAGGAGGCTTAAATCATTCATTTTGAAGGAACTTGTTTCGAGGAGAAAATTCATCAGAGTATCTAGGTTCTTCTCTAACCATTTCAATTACTATATAAAATATACTCTTTCTAAATATAATTAACTACTCTATTGATTTTATATTAACATAATTATTCTTCTTTAAAAATTATATTACTATTATATAACTCTAAACTCTAACTCAACCATTAGTATATCATATTCTTATTTCGGCGAGTTCAACCACCTACATGAATGATGTTATACCAACATAACCATATTAAGTATGAATAAGTATCAAGAAATTAATATTGTTAATATATAATATTAAATAGTAATTTATTTTTTGAATATAATTTTTGAAGGGTGTCAAAAAAATGAATTTTCATTATAATGTATCTTTTTTATCTATAAATTACATGAAAAATGCTTCTTATGTATTCTGTTATCGTGAGCCATAACCACAACTTCCACAAATGGAAAAGGGACTGAATAAATCATTGAAACAAAATTATTCCAGTACCTTGAATATATTTTATTGATGAGATTATTATCAAATAACAAGAATTAACATTTTTGTTATGAAGATTGTATGAAAGAATCATAACTACTAACATTTGATGGTGAAAATAAGATTTAACTACCTAATATATGTGTAATAGATGATTATGATTATAAAGTATAAAAGGTAATAGACATGAATAAGGTTTTTAACCAAGTTATTAAGATGGTTATATATTTTATACATGAGGTTAATGTTCCTTTATTGAAATCTGTAGTAAATTTAAGGGTTTCATTCGAATCTCACTTAGAAATCGAGATTATTTTTGACTAATTTTTTATTGAGGGAACTTCTATGTTATTTTTCACTAAAATAACATATATTTTATTATTTTATATTTATTTATGGTTTTTTCATGTCTTCTTACCATTTCACCTTTTTTGGTTCACAACTCATTTAAAAGGTTTCCTATAAGTAGAACCAACCTTATCCAATATTTTTAGTCAAAAATCATTTTATTACTTGTTTATATTATTTAGTTTATTTTATAAATGGTCTATATAAATAATGAATTATTACGGTTATTTTATATTGATTTATAATTTCTATACCAAGTGAAATGAAACAGTTTTTATGTTTTTTTGAATGGGTGGTTTTTTATTGACTTTATTTACAAAGTATGAAAGGAATGTTTTTTAATAATTTACACATGGATGAATTTTCCAACCATATTCTTTAATTTTCTTTATGAATTTTACTTTCCATGTTTTAATGGGTTTATAGTGTAATTTTAATTCTTATTTTTTTATAAATTATTTATTTTGAAATAAAATTCAATGAAAATATAAAGTGAATTTCTTAGTAATTTTCTAATTGTTATATAATTTTTTTATCTATGTCAACATCCTTTAATATTTATTATGATTAACTATGTATAATATTCAATTATACCATCCAAATTAATTCTCTAGATGAATTTTGATCATGTTTTATGATACTATTGATCAAACCTATGTATTTATCATGAGTTAATTAAGAAATGATGGGATCATAAAGGATTTCATGTTCTTGTAGTACAAATATATATGTTTTATCATTATGTAATGTGTGGGTAAATTATAGAATATAATTAATTATGTAAAGTTTTATATATAATTAGATAAGTATGAGACATTATTGGTTATCCCATGTTCAATATGTTGTAGGGTGCAGGTGGTTACCCCATGTGCACTTTGTTATGGGAAAGTGATTAGCCATGTCCATTATGATATGATTGGCTTGGTGGTTAACCATTAAACGTGTTATTATTTATATTATTATGTTTTTCCACATTCTTATCTTATTCAATGTACCTTTTTCATGTTCTCACGGATCATTATTATTGAGTCATATTTCCACACTCCTATTACTCATGTCTTATGTTATGCCCAAATATTTATTCCATGGTTTATGGTTTATGATCCATGTTTCATTAGGTAATATTTTAATATGTTATGTTTGTATATAATGATTATATTATCTAGCCCACATGTTGATATTATGATTACATGCAGTCTTTGACTGATATATCTTATGTTCAACCCTTTTTGAGTGTTAGATCTTACCCTCTCCTATATTTCCATTTCCCTAGGTTGTGAAGTATAGTATTATGTACAATATTTTTATAAGTGAATCATATGTGAATAATTATTGTGGGAGATATTACAGAATAGTTATAAAATATGTTTATTATGTTTTTTTTCACTAAAGACACTAACCCTATCGGTTCTATGATGTGTTTTATTATAAAATGCAATGAATAATCATATAAAATGATTATAAATATATGTATAATTTACCAAGGTTCTAGTGTGACTAATTAATTTTCAGGTAAGTCTGTTAAATTTCCAAAAATCGTTCATTATAATCCCCTCATCAATAGGAGTAGGGTGATAGGAAATGTGAATATAGTTTTATGTTCTTCTCAGTATAATGGGGTGGGGAGATTACTAAAATATAGGCTAAATTGATGGTTTATATAACGTTGTAGGAATATTTAGTGGTAAAGAATCATAATCATAAGAGAATTAATTTTTATGACTGTATGGTAATTTCCAATTTCGGCTTACCAGATGTAGTGGATGAGTTGGTGATGGATAAAGGGAATTGAAGGTTTCCACTTCTAGTGTAAAGTTCTCTACAAACATCATACGGTGTTATAACATGTTTAATCAGATGAACACTTCTATAAAATATGGGTGGGACCATGTTTTTGATGTATGTATTAAGACAGTGGTACTTAACTTGAGTATAATATTCAAATAACAAAAATCACTAATTGAAAATTATTAATCCCTATATCATTTGAGTAATAAAATTTGATAGTATTCTACCATAGATGTAGTACCTAATGTTAGAACCACATTACCTTTTTGTTTCTCTTTTATTTTCTGTTATCATCAATTTTTTTTGAATGTTTTATGAGTTTATTGGAATGATTGTGTGATATGATCAAAATAGTGTGGAGATCGGGCTATATATAATTCCCATTATTTGAAACCAAGATCATGAGATGTTATAGAGGTGTGATTATACTATACAGAATCTTCTAGTGTGTGTAATCATCTAGTGGATTGATATTCTAGGTTCTTTTATTTGAAAGAATGAAACTTCCCAACAAGTTGAATAAAAAATCTTCAATAACATTAAATAAAATGTTGGGTGAGTAATGATAGTTCATTTAGAATAAAATTCATTGGTTCAACTGATATTGAAGGAAATAAGATTTATGAAAATGATATTCTTTATATTGAAGGAATGAAGCACAATCACTTGAGTATAATCCAATTTTGTGATAAATTTAATTAAGTTATATTAAATAATAACCCATGTGTCATAAGGAGTTCTAAGGATAGAAGTGTAATCATTAGAGTTGAAATGAAAAGTTGTAGCTTATTCCAAATTGTGATTCAACTAACTCATGCAACCTAAATTCCAAAGAAGAAAATTAATTGTGACACATGAGAGTTGGCCACATTCTCCTAAAGTGTCTAAGTAAAATATCAAATTAATACATGGTAAGAGATATTCTCCAAATGAATAGGTAATGAGATTTAATTTTTGAATCGTAAAAAAAGGAAGATAGTCCAATTAACACATTGAAAAGTGATGACACAATAATCAAGGCCACTTGAACTCATTCACTTGGATGAATGTTGATTAATGAGAAATTAGTCAATAAGTGGTTATTTTTATTTTTTCAAATTAATTTATGATTTCACATAGGTAATAAATTATCATAATGCATAATTCTGAATATGTTAACTTGTAAAAAGTATTTAGAGGAAATGTTGAGGAAATAATGGGAGTGTACATATAAATGTTGATAAGGGATAATAAAAGGTAATTCACATGAAATTAAATTTCTAATTATATATAAAATCATGATATAAAACAATAATTTCATTCTCCCTATACTATATATAAGAACATAATAGTTGATAAAAAAACCAAAGAATCACCAAAATTTGTGGGACAATGTTATCAAAGTATAAAATTTTTAAATTTTTGGGAGAGAAACTATAGGCATGATTATTAATATTAAGAATTAATACATAATGAGATATGATAAAAATAAAACACGATATGATATATGGTTCCAATGTAAGTCCACTATAAAATACTACAATATTTTTAGAATCCCATGCTTTATAATGATCAAGGGTAGCAATCTGGGAAAATTTAATTAAAATTTTGAAAAAAACATTTTTATTGGTTATATTTCAAATAAAAGTGGTTAAAAGTGATAAATCAGAAGGATTTATAAAATAATTGACTATTATGATGATACAATTACAGATAATAACTGTATCGATCCATATTGGGTTAACTTGACTTGTCACCATAGTAAGCCTTCCACAAGGTATAGAGTAACAAACACCCAAGATAATTCTCAAGAATAAAAAAACCATGTAATAGAATAGAGTAAAAACTAGTAGAATGTGTAAATATCCATGAAATATACAATGTCATTCCTAAAGTGATAAACCATAAAATAAAAAAGACAATCCATAAGATGAGTCTCTATGTGACTATCTATCACCAACAATCCCTCCCACTATGAAGGCGATGATAACCACGAAAATACGACAAGCCCTTCTCTTTACCCAAGTCCATAAAAACCACATCTACAAATACAAAATGGAAAACGTTGGGTGTGAGCCTAAGTCTCAGTTAGATTTTAACAAATAATCTATACAAATTCTAATTCCTTGAAAAAATTATAACTATATTTAAAATAAAACTGGTTTATAAAAAATTATCTTTTGAGGAACATTTTTTAAAATACCCTTTAGTTTTCATAAAATCCATTCATATACATGCATACCAGGAGTGTGAAAATTTTATGAAATAAATAATGAGCATAAAAATCTATGCATACATCATAAGATAAGCATGCGAGTAACCAACAATGAAATATACCTTAATATGAGATAGTAAATAACCAACTATGAAATATATAATTTTTTGTAAAACCAAGAATAAATGTAATGGAATAAGATTTGTGCTCTAAACTATGACAATAAAAACTAGGAAATATAATAAAAGGATAAACTATACATCACATGAATCTAACCAATATTGAGTCATATCATAGTCTGTTGATATTAAATCCACTAGTGGTATTACACACAATAAATTGGCATGTACATTTCCAAATGCACCCAAGGTTTCCAATGTGTTTTGATTTCCAAAAACCATTTTGAAAACCATGAACACCATTAATAAAATACTTTGATACTTAAGAGTTATAACTTCGATTCTTGAAAATCCATTATTTGGTCAAAATTACCCTTAACACATTTCATCAAACAAATATTTTTCGAAAATATGTTTTTAAGAAAAAATCCCTATAAAACATACATCTCTTGAAACAAATGAACTTTGACATCAAATCAAGAATTTTCATAAACAAATAACAGAAATAAAAATAACATCAAGCAATTATTATGTTAGAAAATCGTTTATATATATAAATACCTTAAGAATGAAGGTAAACAAGTCACTATTGAAAATGGATAGTGTAAATGAGTAGATAGGGTCCTCATAAGCCTATATTTATAAGAAAAATAATAAAATCTATATGAATCCACATATACCTAGAATTCCCATCCTAATAGAGTTCTAATGAGACAAGGTGATAAGATATACATAGTTGATCTTAGAAGATAGAATAAAATCATATCAAAATGGAACATTCCTTGAAGTGATCTGTTAAGAATGAAAGAAAACACTAAGAATCCAAAGGGAAAAGCCTATAGATCATTGAGGAAGGTTTATTTTGAGTTTAAAGAAAATTAGGGGGTTTTATATATAGAAACATTAATGGAAAAGTGTTAATTTCAAAAAAAATTAGAGGTTTAGATCAAGGTTCATGGTTATCCTGTATGGAGAGAATAAATATGTCCCAACCATGCATGTCCTCTATATCATGATAAATAGGGTGAACAGACTCTTAGAGATGAGTCAAGTGGTTTTGGAAAACAATGCTAAAGCCACGTGACACCCCTGTATAACAACCCTATCACCTAAACATTTCCTAGTGAGAATCATGGTTTCACTAACTGTTCCCAATCCATTCAAAACTCTACTGTAACATCATAGGTCTATATTTCATGGTTAGCGTATGATTAGTTCGAATCAAACACCTAGAACATTTTCTCAAAAAAATCCCAATTTTTAACCTCAAACTCTCAGAAACCTCTATAAAGAACCTAAGGAAAAATAAATCACGAAATAAAGCATACCTTACAACCATAAGGAATCACAATTTTACCCACAAAAAATCTTTCAATCCCTAGAAAGTGCTATATATTCTAGAATAGTAATAAGATAATGTCATTATTTCCTCACCAACAATTCCCACTACCATGTCTCATTGCTATCCCATCCACACTACTATAATACACATAATAGAATAATCGTTTTACCATGTAGTGCTGTGTCTCAGTGATCCATAATCTGAATAGGTATCTCAACTAATATGGTGTTGTTTTCAAGATCGACATATTCCTATTTGATCAAATAAAAAGGGTATGATTTATACCTCCTCAGTTGGGAAACATGAAACAAATCATGAATTGACATCAAGAGAGATATAAATTACAACCAATATTTCACCTTTCCAATACATTCAATGATATCAAATGGGGAAATGTACCATAGTGTGACCTTACTAGTCTTACCCAACTGATAGTGTCCCATGTAAGGTAAGACTCTAAGAAAAATATAATCACCAACCTCAAACTCTAGTATCCAATGATGATGATCCACACATGATTTCTAATGATTCTATATGTAACCATCCTTTTTCATATCATTTGCACCTTTTCTATCATCTTCTAAACAAGGTTTGGCCCAACTAATGTTCGTTCTACGAACTATTTACTGATATAGGGAGATCTATATGGATTTCCATACAATGTTTTGAAGGGTTCCATTTTAATAAAATATTGATAACTATTGTTATATGAAATTTAGGATAGAGGGATACGCTTTTCCCAAGAACCACTAAAATCAAGCATGCATGCTCAGAGTATATCCTCAATAATTTGAATAGATCTCTCTATCATCCCATATTTGTATGGATGATATATCATACTAACTTTCAATTGGTAACCCATCACCTCTTGTAATCCTTTTCCAAAACCTTTATGTTAAACATAAATCCCAATCAGAAACAATCATAGGGGAAATCCCATGTAGTCTCACATCCACGTTGATCTACAAATGTCAAGCTTCTCGAATTTTATCGCCTCCTTAATTGGGAGAAATTGAGATGATATTGTAATTAAATCAATGATCACCCAAATCAAATACTTCCCACTATAATTCCATGGAAAATAAATAGTGAATTATATGAAAATATAGTCCGGCTTTCATTATAGAATGCGAAAAGGTTGAAAAAACCATTATGTCTATTGTGTCTTTCCATAATTCTCTAATAAGTGAGGAACAATGATACAAAATCTACAATCAATCGTATCAACCCCAAACACCAAAACTAACATCTTGGATCATGATACATCTTGGTATTCCCATGGTATAGAGACCAATAAGACTAGTTCCTGTTATCCATCAACTACAAACTCATAGATATAGGAACAAAAAACATATTATAAAAATAAAAATTCTCAACAAGAGAACATGTAGTTGGGGTTTGGCTTAGTGGTAAGCACCCCATAAATCTACATGAAAAATGGGGGTTCAAAACCCATTGGACACAGGTACTGTAGCGTACTATAGCAACGACATACTGTAGCATCAGCGGGCATTGTAGAATCGGCGGGCACTGTAGCGGCGGCATGGCACTGTAGCGGCGGCAGAGTACTGTAGTGGTGGCGGGTACTGTGCAGTATTGTAGCAGTGCAGGTACTGTAGTAGTACTATTCACAGAATGGGCTTCAGGCAAAAAAAAAGGGTCTACGGGCCATGTAATGGGTTAAATGGCCAATGGGCCTTCGGGCTATGTAATGGGTCTCCCTCTACCCGGTTAAAAGATGTATTTGCTTTCCTTTAATAATAAATGAGGCTTCGGACCCAAACTTTTAAAAAAATAAGAGACCATGACCACTCACCCAAGGTCTCCCCACAATTAAGGATTTTACTAAGGCACTGGAAACTAGTGTCTATTGCCTACTCAAGAAAAATTTGATCATCAAAAGATGATTCATTATTCACATAGGCTAAGAACACCTTCCCACCAACCTCCTACACTCCCAAGATCATCTTAGAAAACAAACTAATCATAGACCACTCATCTACCAATTCCTCTTGGGATTGAGTTGGTACCTTCTTGTCTAACACATCAGAAAATATATTCCCATACCTAGGTGTATAAAAAATGTAAAAATCAAAAGACTAAAGGTACTCAACCCATCATCTCTATCATGAGTTTAGTTCCCTCTATGTATAAATATTCTGTATTATCTTTGGATCACAATATACTCTAAATTGTTCCCTGAAGAAATATTGGGGGAAATTATTAAGATCATGAATAATAATAGCTAATTCAAAGTCATGGGTAGGGTATTTCTTCTCAGATGTTCATAATTATTGATATACATAGGATACCACCTTCATTCTCTATATCAAGACACACTCCAAACCCAAAACCGAGGCATCACAACAAACATCATAACCTAAAATAATTTTTGGAAGAATTAGAACCGGATATGAATTCAAGGTATTCTTTAGTTCCTCAAAATATCTTTAACATTTATTATTCCATTCAAACATAACACATTTATGTGTCAAGGTTGTCATTGGAGATGTGATCTTGGAGAAGCCCTGAACAAACCGCTTGTAGTAACTAACCAAACCAAAGAATCTATGGATCTCAAACACATTTTTAGGATGATCCTAGGAAATTATCACTTGTGTCTTTTCTGGATCAACTATGATTCCATTATCATATATAAAATTCCCCAAAAACATTAAATCAGGGATATGAAAGTCACATTTATAAATTTTACCATACAAGTGATGTTCTCTAAATATTATAAGGATGATATCCAAATGACCCATGTTTTCCTCCTCTAAGTTGGAGCACACCAAAATATCATCCACAAACATGGACATAAAAGAGTCTAATAATCGTGGGAAAATTAGTTTCATCAACTCTATAAATAGAATATGAGCATTAGTGAGATCGAATTGCATAGATATAAACTCAAAATTCTCATACCGTTAACTAAACACCATCTTAGGAATATCCTCTTCTAAGAACATCAATTGGTGGTGCCCTAAAAAGAGTTCAGTATTTGAAAACTAGTGATCTCCTCTGAGTTGATCAATGATATCTTCAATTAATGGAACAAGATATTTTATCTTAACAGTTAGTTGATTTAACTTTGGATAACTAATTCAATGTTTGAGTGTTTTGTCTTACTTATTATAAAATATGTTAGTAGAATATGAAGGTGATAAGATAGTCTGAAGGGATGCCTTCTCCATGAGTATTTTAGATAAAACATCAGTTCCTCAGACTCATAAGGTTCCATGTGATATGGTGGCATGGATATGGGAATCATACTGGGGATAAGGCCAATAGTAAACTTGACCCTTATCTGTGAGGGTAACCAAGAAACAAATCATTTGGAAAGTCCTTAGGGTACACACTCAACATTAAAAGAAGTTGACTTATCAAGTGAGAGTCAAATAAATGAAGAAACATTTCCTACAATTGGCATGAGATCATTCCAGCATAAGGAATGATAATACATCCCCTTCCTGATATAGAATCCCACTCTCCCTGAAAGACATGAGAGACTCCATAAGAAGATAATAATTGAACTCAGTGATGGTAACAATCAATCTAGATCTTAACACTGATAATAAAATCCATAATAATAATAATATCAAAGACATCATGATCAAGAGTGAGAATTTCCCACACTGCAACAAGGTCCACTATCATCACTTGACATGTGGGACATCAAAAAAATTGTTAAAACCTCTTTACCAATGGCATGGAATGATCCAACAATAACAAATTATGTTATGAATGTAATCCCAACACATTAAATAACATTGAGGCTATAAAATAATGATTAGTAACTAAATTAACCAAATCTAGTAGCATAGAAGATAAAATGAACACCATTCATATCATTGTAGCCGGCCCAACTACAGATTCCTCAGGAACATACTCCACTATATAAAGACATTTATTCTCAGATCCTCCCTAATATTTCTTACTATTATGAACATCACCATTGGCATGAGGACAAGTCCCACCACCCATAGAAGTAAAAAAACCAATGAACCATATTTCATAGTATATCTAGCCTTAATACATTGGGACATCTATCCAATAAAATCCTAGAGATGACCATATTTTCCATAATAATGACAAGATCGGGAAACTTATATACAATTAGGCTTAGTATAACCAGATCTCCAACACCGGTAGAAAAAACTTACTATTATCCTAAAAAATCCCATCAAACTGGTTCCAAAGAAAATTGACCACCTTTTCATTCCCTTTACGGATATAAGACACACCCAGGATAACAATTACAACAACCTAAGGTCCAATTAAACTTTTTTTTCTAGCTATGCCTACCTCATCTATAACCACTTTATTAACTACCTCCACAATGTTCATAAGGAATAAAATAATCAAAATTAACAAAATACTATCCCTCAGACACATATTGAACCTCTAGGTTTTAAATTAATCATTTATGGCAAGATCAGATCATAGGTGAACTGCATATGTAAAATGGGTGGAATACATCAAAACTATATACTCACCTTACTATAAGGTCATAAAATACTGGGTTTTATACAATCATATTGTTTTAGAGTAAAACCTTTGGTGAAATGTTTTTATAAATAATGTCTATGTAAGATATTCATGCAACTTATCTTTCATTATGGAGTCCCACCATATCCTTTATGATCTTTCGAGAATGTACATTGAAAAACCCACCATAAAGTCCTATGGATTATTTAAGAAATAAAATATACTTTTAATACTCTCAAGACAGTATTCATATTCCTAGGTTCCTTTGTCTACATGAATATGGGTGGATTTTGTTAAGTAAATTCAATTCTAGGATTTGTTACTCACCCCTGGTTTCCAACATCCTCTTGAACCAGATTCTGAATAGTTTGGATTATAGCCATCACCGAAGAAGGGTCCAATAGAGGATTTTTTAGGGAACTTGTCTCATAGATTCCTCCCTCGGAATTAGAAATTCTCTTCTATGAGTCATTTTCTAATGAACACGATACAATAACTAATCATATTAAGATAAAATTCATAACTCATAATCCCAACTTAAAAAATTCATATTAATTACTATAAACGATAAACATTTATTGAAATCATAAATTCTATGAACAAAAGACAAAACATAAACAAGAAAAAAGATCATTTAAATAAATCCAAAATTCATTTCATTTAAATAAACTCAAACAGAATTCCATAATATTAGTAAGAATTCCAAAACAACCATGGAAACTCTTGTTATATCACATAATTGAGTTGGCCAGGCACCCTCCGACACTTACTACCTGAATTCCAGTGATCCTAACTCCTATCCACAAAATACCTAAAACAAAACCAAGGCAGTGTCACAATTTTTTAGGTTAGGTGTTCCCTTTACTATCATAATTTAATGAACCATCCATGTTCATCTTGACAGATCACCCTAGTTGGATCACAAAAAGTAATAGAGTATCAAACAACCAAGATAAGTCTCATGAATAATAATAACAAGGTAAACCAATAAAGTAAAAATATCAAAAGAAATATTACGTATCCATGAGACATATAAATCAATACCAAAGGGATAAACTATAAAGTAAACAAGATAATTCATCATTAGAGTCTTTATAATACCATTCGTCAAAAAAGGTCCCTCCCACTATGAAGGAGATGACATCCAGGATAATTTGTTAAGCAGCACATTACACTTACCTTTATCTAGGTACAATAAAACCTCATCTACAAATGACCAAAGGAAAAAATCAGTGTTTGAACAAAAAACCTAGTAGAATTTCACTAAATAATCTCTAAATATTATAATTCCATGAAAACATTAGATCTACCTTTAAAAAACCTATTTTATAAATAATAATCAAAAGGGGAACATTTTATAAAACATCCATTGGTTTTCATAAAATCCATTCACATCGACAAATAAAAAAATCATGAAAAGTGAATAAAAGAATGCATGATCCAAACATCCATGCATTAATTATAAGAAAAACATGTGATTAAGGAGCCTTGAAATATACTATAAGATGTGAGAGTTAGAAGATGGCCATGAAATATAGCATCATGTGTAAAACCAAACATAAATAAAACGGAATAATATTTTTATAGAGCCTACGTGAATAGGGACTGGGATATATAAGAAATCACTAAGGTATGAATCTTGTGAAACCAACCGATATTGATTCCTATTAGAGTCTATGGTTATAAAAACCTCTAGTGGTATTACCCACACTAAAGTGACATATCCATTTCCCAATGAACAAAATGTTACCAATGTATAAAATCCCAATATTTGATGGTATGTATCTTCTTAAATAAATCCAATTTATTTTATAGTTTACATTGCACAAATAAATCATGATATAAAATAAAATAGTAACTCGAGTGTTGTAATAGTAATGTGATTTTTAATAATAGTAATGAGACCAATAGAATAGTAAACATACCTATAAAATTATAAATAAAATGTCCATACATTATGAATGAAAATATGATATATTTATATCATAGAAAAAGTAAATAAATGTATTAAAATGATAAATCAATTATTGGTATTTTTTTGAAAGAAAAATTTTTATTTATGATTTTATAATTAATATAATTTTTTAAAAGAAAGTTTATTTTCCTAAAATATTTTATTAAATGAAATTTTTTATCTCTTATTATTATAAGATAATTTGATGATACCGAAATTAATTTTCATTATTTCATAAAATCAGTTATAATTTTAAAATCTGTATTTTTAAAATAAATAATTATTTTAATAAAAAATTAGATGTATCATATTTAGAAAATTATTTTTAAAAACATTTAGTCCATTTTTTAATTATACATGTCAGAAAATGGTTAGGTTTATTTTTTGGGATTCTTCTAAAATTGTTGAATTCTGGGTGAATAGTTAAATATGACAATCTAGGGTATAGGGTAAATACATAAATTTTTGAGGCATTGATGATGTATGGATTATGTAAGAACCATTACCTTGATCTAAAATGAACTAGTTACTTTATTTAGTCACAATAATTAATTCTATTGATAGTATTGAGCCAAAATAATAAACTAATGAATAAAATAATCAAAAAACAACCTTCTCCTTCAATATAAATACCACCCATCACCACCCATTTTCCTCACACATTATAATCCTTGAAACATGTAAATATTATTCCTAATAATAATTCCATGCTTTTCCCCAATTTCCAAGATACTTTGGTCTCACCAAAAGACCATTTCAATGTTCATTAAGAAGGTTCTTAAGGAGAGGAATTCAGGATGTAAAATCTCCTTTCATTCCTTTAATTCTCTTGAAATTTCGTTACTTTTCTTATCCTTTCATTAACTACTCTATAAAAACATGAATGATAACTATAGTATCTTATATTTACTATAATTGTATTATGTTAATGGAATATTCATCATCAAACCCCTTCTCCTGTCACTTTTATTATAAAAATGAAAACATTTCCCATAATGTATCGATTTACCACCATCGTGGACAATGCATTTTCATTATCCAATACCACTATAAATGCTGGTCATAAAACCATTATAATGTAAAAATAATATTTTAAAATATATATGAAAACATATTTAGTGTTCTTGAAGTATTATATAGTCATAATATTAACTAATGAAAATAAACTAGTGCACGATTATTGAAAAATTCCAAAATATTCTAAATGGTTATCATTAATATTTTATCTAATGAATCATAATAATATCCAGGAAAAAAATGATATATACGACCATTTAATATTATTTATGTCCATTATTATCATATAATTTCAATTATGGATAACTATTAAAATTTTAGATAATCTTTTATACATGTATTAAGTGAACTAATCATGAAAACTAAGCTAACAAACACTCCAGAACGATGAAGATGAATCTTATAACTCATAAAAATGACCATACATGAACTTAATAAAATTATTATAAATAATATACATGTTGAATAGATTATGAATTAAATTAATTACTAATTTAATCTCATTATCCAATATATTAAGTACAAGTGCAGAACACTTTCGGACATAGGGTTGGAGATTCTCTATGAAACCCCATTTTACCTTCAAGTTACAATTTCTCTCTCTTTACCCCAATTTAATTCTTAATTATTTTTATGTAATTCTCCCAAATTATGTGTGTATGTTACAAACAGATTTAACTAGACCAATTATTCTTTCTTTTATATGGAAATTCATATTTTAAGCTTTACTTTTAAATTCATCCTAATAAGCAAGCCCGATTTAAGGGAACTTCCTAATTTCTTACCCATTTTCATGTACACTTCCTAATATATTTTGAGCCAAAAATAGTTTTATAAAATAGTTTTATTTGACATTACACCCAATATTTGTTCATTTCTATTTGTATGCAAACAATTATGACTTTTATATCTTCAAATACTCTTTAATATTTTTCCTTAAACCACACTAACGAGGCTCTTTTCTAAAGTTTCTTAAACATACTTTTTACCTGTTTTAACTTTATATGGACATAATTTATCATGGTCTATGACTATATCCCATTATTAATATTTTATAATTATTAAAATCCATTATTCTATGGACACCATTATGATATTTTCTTTGGTTATTCCTAATTCATTACTTATTCCTTGTTTTTGGTGTATGTATACTTGTCATTTATTTATGATCACAATTGATTAAAGATTACATTAAATATCCATATTTATTGTATCATGGATATGATTATTTTTTTAGCCATATATAATTTTTACATATGTTATTTTCTTTGAATATTGTTATTTAATTGAATCTGTGTATGAAGAATGATTTGAACTTATAGTAACGGGTGGGGCCTAATTATAGATCCCCCCTTGATGCATAAACAAGTCTCATGAGACAAAAAAACATTTAAAAAACCTTCATGTTTGTTTCAAATTAGAATAATATGGGTTTCTACCGACATACTTACACCATCTTGAAAGTATAATGGTTCATGTTCAAGATACACAATGTGTAATAAATAATCATTTTATTTATTTAGTAATCATTAATTACATTTCACGATTTTTTCACTATGAAAAAAATATGGATAAATTTTAATTCTCAGTTTATTGATGGAATATTTTTCAGTCATTTTCATTTCCATAAAGACAATGACATATTGGCTTTCCTTCACTTATTATTGACTAATATAAACCTTACCAAGAATTTGAATAAGTGTCAAGGAAGCAGTTTATTTCCCTTTGTTTTGTTTTTTTTATTTACCAATGTAATAATGGAGCTATTTATATATCTATTTCTTAAATAATAATAAACTTATCAACCCCTAGTGATGTTATCTCTTTTATTCATGCCATTTAAATAAAATAACCACTAACTTTGGGCTACCTGGGATATTTTTTGTTACAGTTGGTATTAGAGAAATTTTAGATGAAAATTTGGGAACTAGATGTTAACTAAAAATTATAATTATAATAATTCCTTGTAGTTTATTTTTATCTCAATAGTCATGATTATTTTGAAATATCATAGGGAGTTTCATTGTTTAGTGATGGCTCATAATGGAAGGAAATGAATTAATACCCACGTATAATGTAGGGATTTCCCCACTGAGCAAGTCTACATAGTTAGTGTTTGATCTAATAAGATAGTGACCATATTATGGAAAATTACTTTGGTTATAATAAAAAAACACAATACAACTATTTTAGATCGTTTCAGGTGGCATAAACCCCCATCTTCTACTGGGTCTGCTAATCCAGTTATAGTTGAAGAGTGGATCAAGTCCCTTGAAAAGATATTTATAAATTGGGATAGAATGAAAATGAAAATGTAATACACACAGTATATTGTCTTAAGGAATGTGCTGATAAATAGTGGTCATTTATCCAAAATACTAGAGGGGAAGATTAAATAAAAGACATGGAATTGAGAAATATTAATGAAATATTTTTTGACAAATATTTACATCATGAGAAATGAACCGAATTGAATAAAAAATAACTTATCATAGATCCAAGGGAAGAAGAGATTGTTTTATAGTATGAGTCTATCTTAAAAAGACTATCTAGGTATGACATAGATTATATATATGATTTTCAAGACAAGACTAGTCATTTCATTAAATGTGTTAAGCCAAGTCTCTTAAGAGCACTGGATTCTCAAACATTTTCATTATATGATGAAATCGTATTAAGTGTAATAAAAGTAGAGAAGAAATTTTCATGATACTATATGTTCAATGGAAATTAATATAATAAGAGGCCGTCTGATTACCATAGAAATTTTAATGGATCTCAGAAGAATATGGGAACAAATAAATTCACATTATATGAAAATTATGGAAATAATTGTCCTAGTAAATGCTTGAAAGGCATGAGATTTTGTTATAAGGTCATAAAAAGGGGTCATCAAGAAAATGAATGAATATGGAAGAAACAAAAAAATGATGTTAAATAATTCAACTGTAATGAAATGCAGAATTAATGAAATTGATGTCCCACGAATCAGGGGAATCTGCCATAGAAAAAGCCAAGGGGAGATGGCCAAGCTTATTTAATCACAACAGATGAAGTAGAATTACCCGATTATGTACTGGAAGGTAAAATAATCATATATTAAAATTTATAAAATTCTTTATTTATTTATTTTCATCTCATTATTTTATATCTACCCAATTTTCTAAGAACATTAGATATTTAAATTTTAATTTAATAAGGGAGTTGTGAGTCAAAACCCCTAAGGGTGTCTCATTGTAACAAAAATGTGTTAGGCAGTTCCCTCTATAGCATAAAAACTTTCATTATTTTATTACCTTGTAATCATACCTATAATTTACTTTGATATACTCCTTATTAAAATCTCACATTAAAAATATGATAAAAGAAATTATTTCATGAATTAAGAAATTATGGTTTGTGAGGACGGTGTAAGATCCCTTATCTTTAGAGTAGAAACTTCATCATTTTATTCATTTTAAGATCCAACCTTTGTAGCTATACTAAATTAATTTATTGAGGAGGAAGAGATAATGATATCTAGGTATGGGGAAAGTCATCTTCAAATTGAGGATGTGCCAATTGTATAGGAATATAATGATATATTTCTGGAGAAATTACCAAGACACCCCCTAGAGTGTGAATTTGAGTTTGTCATTAATTTAATCCCTAATTAAAGACCAATATAAGGGACTCCTTATAGAATGGTTATTGTGTAATTAGTGGAGCCGAACAAATAAGTAAAAGATTTGAGTAATAACTAATTTATTCTCCCTAGTGTTTCTCCATGGGGATCTCGTATTCTATTTGTTAATAAGAATAATAGATCTTCGTAGCTATGAATTGGCCCTAAAGAAATAAATGTTATTATAAAAAAGAAAAAGTATCATCTTCCTCACATTTATGATTTAATTGATCAACTTCACAGAGCTCAATATTTCTCAAAGATTGACCTCCTTTCTGGGTATCATCTGTTGCGAGTAAAGAAGGAAGATATTTTGAAGATATGTTTTCAAGAAATGTATATACATTATGAGTTCACAATAATTTCCTTTGGATTGACTAATTCACCCTATGTTTTCATGAATTTAATAAAAAGAATATTCAAGGAATATCTTGATAGTTTATTTATAGTATTAAGTAATGATATTCTGATGTATTCTAAAAACAATGAAGACCATGAGAATTAATTTTGGATTATATTTGAGACTCCCAAAAGGAAAGAGGCATATAGTAAATTTAAAAAGTGTGAATTATGGATTTAGGAAATTTCATTTCTTGTCCATATTGTCTCTATGTATAGAATCTAACTTGATCCTACAATGACAAAGGAAACCAAAGAATGATCTATGCTAACAAACATAATCGAGATATGTAGTTTTATTGGTTTAGCAGGTTACTATCAGAATTTCATTCTGAATTCCTCTTGATAAGCTATCCAGTTAACGAATCTCATATATAAAGGGGTTATGTTCTTATAGAATAATTAATTTTCATAATGTTTTGAATAATTGAATATAATATTAGTGAATGATCTAATTTTTACTCAACCATCAAGAAATGATGGGCCAGTGATATACAATGATTCATCAAAGAAAGGACCAAGTTTTGTACATATGAAAAGTGATTAAGTTATTACATATGGTTAAAATCAGTTTAAGACACATGAAAAATATTATCTAACTCATTCTCTTGAGTTAGTAGCCAAAATATGTTCTCTGAAGATATCGAGACTCCATCTCAATTGTCAGATATGAAAAATATATACGGATCACAAGATATTGAAATACATATTTACATAGAAATAAATCAACATGAGGAAAAGATGATGGCTTGATCTACATAAATATTATGATTACTAAATATTGTACCACATAGGAAAATCAAATAAGGTACCATCTGGATTAAGTAGGAAATATCATGGACTTCTGACCCAAGTGAGGATTGAGTAATATTCTATGTTAATGGATTTAATAGAGATGTGTATGAAAATTTTTTAGGAAGGGGAAACATCACTCCTTTTTAAAATTATTAATAAACAATATTTACTAAAAAATATAAAGAGTTCTCAATATTATGATGAGAATTTTGAAAAGAAAATTAATGTCATTAAATATGTTAGATTCGTAGACTTCTTGTATCAGGATGGAATTATGAAATTAAGAAAGAGATTATGTGTTCCATCAATACCTGATCTAAAAAGGGAACTATTTGATGATTCTCATAGCTCAAAATTTTCTATACACCTAGGTAGTATCATGATGTATAGAGATCTGAACGAACATTTTTAGTGGGATAATATGAAGCAGTAAATTGTTGAATATTTGTCAAGATGCCTAGTTTGTCAACAAATGAAGGCTGAGAGAAAATATCCTAGAGGATTCATGAAACCTATAGCTATTCCTACGTGGAATTGGTATTAAATTACTATATACATCATCATTGGATTAAAAAATACCCCTAGAAAAAAAATTATATGATTTGGGTTATTATTGATCGCCTAAGAAAATCGACACATTATATTGCTATAAGAAAATATTTACAACTTGATAAAATTGCAAGAATCTAATTAATAAAGTTATAATACTTCATGGTGAACCTCTATCGATTATTTTTGATTAAGATCCCTATTTTAAATTAATATTTTGGAATATTTGTTATAATTATTTGGATACGTAGATTCATGTGTGTACAACTTGTCACCCTCAAACCTACGGATATTATGAAAAGACTATTCAATATTGGAAGACAATTTGAGATCAAGCTCACATTACTTTCAAGGTATATGGGATTAGTATTTACATATGGTTTAATTTTTAGTTTCCATTTAAGTATTCAAATGGTGTCATATAAATAATTATCTAGGAAGTGGCGTCAAACTCCAATTTTTTGGGATGATGTTGGTGAGAGGAAACTTATAAGCCTAGAATATATTGAAGAAACAGTGAAAAAGGATAATAATATTCAGTCCCATATTAAAGAAACTAAAAGTTGGGAAAAGTGTTATTCTAACAACCAATGAAAGTATTTTTAATTTCAATCAATAGATCATCTATTTCAAAAATTATTTTTATAAAAGTATGTATTATGGTTTAGTAAGAAAGGAAAATTGAGCCCCATGTACATCAGACTATTTAAAATTATGGAAATAATTGCATCTATTGCTTCCTATTAGTAATGCCTCCAAGTCACTATAAAGTTCACAATGTGTTCCCCATATCATTATTAAATAAGTAAATGCTACACCCAACACATGTACTTGCCAATGATGAAATACAACTGGATACTGACCTGTATTTATATAAAGAATCTATTGAGATTCTTGACATAAAAGAGAAAGTATTGATAAATTGGATGACTCGACTGGTAAAGATTATTTGGAGAAACCATAAAATGGAAGAAGAAATGTGGGAACCTAAGGATGTTATAAAGAACTACCCACATCTGTTTAGATGGAAATACTCATGAAAAACAGTTGATGATGAAATTTTTTTGGAAGGTAGAATATAACACCCCCAATATATTATAGTATTTATCTTCTTAAATAAATTTAATTCATTCAACGGTTTATATTGCACAAACAAACTGTGTAAATATTTAAATTGTAACTTGATTGTTGGAATAGTAATATGACCAAACGAATAGTAATCTGTCCAATAGAATGGTAATGTCACATAAGAATGTATAAATAAAATTTAGGTATTCTATGACTGAAAATATGATATATTTATATCATGGAATAAGTAAATAAAAGTATTAAAATTATAAATTAATTTTTGGTATTTTTGTGAAATGTAATTGTTTAATTTTAATTTCATAATTAATATAATTATTTAAAATATATATTATATTCATAAAATTGATTTCAAATTAATATTTTTTCTCATTATTATAAGATAATTTTATGATGCCTCAATTAGCTTGAATGGCCCAAAGGCCATCTTTTTATTGATTTTTGATAACCCTCCTTTCATGTGATGAGGGGGAACCTGTAGTGACCTAAACATTCATTAATAGAAATCCAACTTGATATAATTAAACTTATATTTATGTAAAATGTTATATAAAATTTCAACTTCTTTGGTTTTATGTTAATAATTCTGATTGTTGCTAATATAGTCATTTAAACAGTGATAACATGATTAGTATAAATATAGGGCATAAAAAAATCCAATATACTAAGACAAAGAAGTGATGACCTCATCTAGAAGACGTGCCCCATATGAATCCCATTTGTCAGAGCTCGGAAATGACGTGGCATCATTGGTCTTCACTCTTGACCAAGCTCAAGCCGATCTTGAACAGGTTAAGCTTGAGCGGAACCGCCTACGGGAGAAGTAGAAGATGATAGAGATTACCACCCGAGAAATGTTATCCGAGCCACCCTAAGAGACTGTCACCATCACACACCTCACCCAACGGTATTATGTAGGTGTTTTAAGGGTTTATTTAACAAGACCCTAGTACTATTGTTATGTACATTATTTTTTTATATAATAATGAATATTGTTTCATTCAATTGTTGTTACCTTGAAAATAGTTTTTAAAGGAAAAATAGTATTTTTAGTTAATTTTCAACTAAGAAATATATTTTTATGAATTAATGGATTTTTGAATTAAAAAATATTTTAATAAAATATTATTATTTTTATTAAAATATGTTTTATTAAATATAAATTATAATATAATTTTATGAATACAATTGTAATTTTTATTAAGGTTTAAAATCCATTTTTGACAAAACCCATGAATTTTTTATAATTGTAAGATTTTATTTTAAAAGTGGAAATTAACATATTTAGAAAATTATTTAGATAAAATGAATAATATTTCTAGAATGAGGATGTCGAATTTATCCAATAGCCATTTTTTCATAATTTTCCGAGATAGTCAAAATGTTTGTGTGAAAATTAAATACCGTTTAAATATATAACGTGTTTTATGACATCGTAATGACCCAATAGTGATGTAATAAAATACTATAAACTTTATTTTCAGACAATATATGTTTAACCATTAAAATAATTTGATTTTTGGTTTGTTTGATTTATTTTACAAAGCATTAGTGGACCCTTGAATAAATATTAAACATTTTGTATTTTTAAATTGTTTTCGTAGGGAGTGTAACTCACCTCCACATAAGCGACCCCATTATTTTAAGAAGTTCGGAATTTTTCCATATAAAATATTATTTTCCACTTCCTTTTGAAAAAACCATGGCAAACACCATTAGTTGTTTTGTGGTTTGGATTAGTTTATTGTGAGGTGTCCCAAACCTAAATAATAAATATTTTCCTCACCATTCCTATATAAACCCACCCAAGCTCCCAGTTACTACTCACTCAATGCCTTTTAAGTTCATACAAACTCTGCCCTCCTCTCACTAAAATCATCCCAAGGTTCCCCAAGCTCCCAAGAGGCCTCTCTCAAGCCTCTCTCAAGCCTTTGGAAGCACACTTCCAAGTAATGGTTTTTTTCTTCCTTTCTCATTTTTGTCCGGTATTTTTTAAATTGTTATGACCTTATGATTTCAATTATTAATGTCGGGGTATGGTTTCACACCTCCCCCATACTTCCCTCTTTATGTTTGAGTGATGTGATACCCATTTCTCTCTCATTAAATTCCTCCCATGTAATCCCATTACTATGCCGTAATTCTGAAAGGAATTTCTCTCTCTTCATTTACATTCAAACAATTCTTTTGTTTCATTAATATAAATTCCATTGAATTTGTTGGTACAGGTATCTATATTACCCACTTACTGTCCATGTATTGTAAATATGATGAGACAACCCTTTTTCTCTCATCAAACATTTTTATGAGTTCTTAGGTCATGCCGTTATGCTACCAAAATTGCACCGCGCTTTTCCAAGACAAAGGCATTGTTTAGTGAATACCATGACCATTTCTCTATCAAGGTTATTCACCTTTATCCAAATTTACTTATTGTTTAAAGAGTTTCATTTATGTATTCCACATACGTTTATCGTGGAATAAATTATTATGCTTAATGATTCAATGTTTTATGATTCATGTGGCACACTTATGCATGAAGTGAAATGTTTAAGAAGGATACACCCAGATAGCGCTCCAATGCATTTGGTAAAGTATAGTATCATGATATGTCATTTGAAATGAGTGTTTACTCATGATAATTCAAGTGCAATATGGGTTTACTCATTCTTCATGTACAATGAGGGTTTACTAATGCTCCATGTGCAATGTGCCTTGGCTCATGCTAATTTCATGTTAAATGTTGTTTCCACATTTCCATGTTATTGTTATCATGGTTATTCATGCCTTTATGTTTATGCTTCTCTTGTTATCTATTGATATGCATATTATCTAACATTTATTTTATTGCTCATGTCATTCCATGATTATTCCCTTACTGGGCTTTATAGCACAACCTTTTCTTATGCTTTTCCTCAGGTATCCCATGCAATGCTATGTACGAGGGAATGTAGTGGTCATGTAAAGGAATTTTTTAATAAAGCCGTTGTATTTCATGTTTTAAGTCGTTATGTAATGATCCTAATCCATAAAGACACTAGACCTCTCGATCTTCTATGTCGTATCAAGTGATGTTTATGTGATAAATTATGATTAATTGTGTAATAAAGATCAGGGTTGTCATAATTGGTATCATATTATACGTTTAGTTATTTTAGGGATTAGGATTAGATAAACCTATTAAATACTTAGAGACAAGACTAAGTATAATAAACACATACCTATGTTTTGGTGAGTATTGATTAAGTGGTTTATCAAGAAAATACATCCCTATATGGATACGATCAAGTAGAGGCGGCTCTGGCACAGATGTATCATAGGGGTAAAACTTGAAAACAACGCTATGAGCTAGACTCTAACAAGAATGGGTGCACAACAATGGACCATGGTGAACTCTTGGTTACAATACTCCCAGGGGATATGCTTTGGTAAATTCAAAAGCTAAGTATGAACCATTATTAAGGGACTAAAAAAATTCCCAAAGAATATATGTTAGAAAGTAGATCATGGATAACATATACTGAAGAGAATAGATTCATATGTTAAGGAGATAAAAGTTACTTATAAGTCATCAGTTTTTTACTTGTATTACCCATTATGTGTTACTCCTAACATTTCTATTATACTAGAAAATGGCCGGTAATAGGAGGACTCAGGCTAAAAACCAACGTGAAGATCAATATGATGACTACAATAATGAGATGCCTAATCCAATGGGAGCTGGAATCCCAAACATTTTCATGATTCTCTCTCATCTAACTCATGATCTGAATAGAAACATTGGTCAAGAAGAACTTTCAACCCCCCACCCCCCAAGAAATAACAAGTCTCAATTGAGTTCTTCATGAGACAAAGGCCTCATACTTTTAATGGATCATCTGATCCCTCAATCGCTGAACAATGGATCAACTCCATTGAAAATATCTTCTTCATCATTCAATGTTCTGGACAACAAAGGGTTCTCCTGGATGCTTATTGTATGGAGGGTGAGCTGGTCAATGGTGGACGTTGATAAAAAATACAATGCCTAAGGAGGAGACCAAGGCATTGGAATAAAAGGATTTCCAGAAGATTTTTTTTGATAAATATTTTCCACGCCCCCTCCGACTTAAGATAGAAAGGGACTTTCTTGCCCTCAAGAAAAAAGACGATGAATCTGTCAGAGTGTATGAGGAAAAATTTACAAGGCTTGCACGATATGCCTCTGGCTTTGTCATTACCCCTGAATTCAAGGTTGACCGCTTCTTTCGTGGGCTGAAACCTAGCCTGTAGAAAGCGTTGGTGATCCGTGACTTCGACAGCTATGAATAAATTGTCTTATGTGCCCTCAAGGTAAAAATGGAGATTAGAGAATCTCAGGGGTATCATGGGGATAAGAAGCATATGTTGGACTTCAATGTTGGTAGTCTGATGGATAAATTCAATGGTGCTATGAAGATCCAGCACCCCACTTTCCAAAGGTGCAGAAAGAAGCACCCTAGAAATTTACTAAAGGGGACAAGGAAATTCTTTAGGTGTAGAAGAGAAGTGCCCCTGGCTATTAATTATTGGTATGAAAGACCCACTGTTGTGACCAAGGAGAGGGACACTCTGTTCTAACCTCAAAATGTGGTTCATTGCTAAAACTGCAATGAAGCAGGGCATCTTGGAAATCAGTGCCCTAAGCCATGTGTTTTCGGAGGTAACCAACAACCTCTGTGGCAGCAAGGGAGAGCTTTTTACATTACTACTACCGAAGTGAACATTGAAAACTAATTGGTGATAGGAATTATATTTATTCATTCAAGAATAGTGAACGTAGTTTTTGATTTAGGTTTTGTCGATTATTTTATATCTTGAAAGTTATAAGAACAATCCTAGCACCACCACAAATCATGGAAGTGAAGATGTCGTTGAGTACGTGAAATGGGGAAATCATTGCATCCCATGAATATAACTCCTCCCCCTCATAATATTTGGATTAAACTTCCCAGAGAACCTCGTCATACTCCCTATAGTGGAATGTGTTGTGATTCATGGCATGGATTGTCTTTCCTTATATAGAGCCAACATAAATATTCGTCAGAGGGAAATCAATCTATATGTGTATAATCAACCCCAGATTCTATACAAGTGCAAGGAGGAAGATGAATCTTCTTTAGCTCCATCATCTCAATAATTGATCTTACTTCCCTATGAGCACGTGTATCTGGCTCAGATGATTGAGTCCATGGAAGGAATCATCCTTGATGACATGCCTATTGTGAAGGAAATCACTGAAGTGTATCCCAATGAATTTACTGGTCTTCCTACTATAAGGGTTGTTGAATTATCAATTGATCTTATACTAGGGGAATTTCAAATATCCAAGAATCCGTATAGAATGGCTGTTGTGAAGCTTGAGGAGCTGAAGAAAAAACTGTAGAAGAATCTGGATAAATGGTTTATATGCCAAGTGCTTCACCATGGGGTGCACTAGTCATCTTCGTCAAGAAGAAGGATGGGTCAATGTGCCTTTATATTGATTATCACGATCTCAACAAAATCACGGTAAAGAACATGTATCCTCTCCCATGAATTGATGAATTGTTTGATCAGCTGCGTGGAACACAATACTTCTCCAAGGTGGATTTGTGGTCGGGATATTATCAAGTATGGGTGAAGAAGGAAGATATCCCCAAGACTACTTTAAGTACAATATACGGGAACTATTAATTCATAGTAATTCCTTTAGGACTCACTAATTCTCCTGCAATATTCATGGACTTGATGAATAGAGTGTTTAGAGATTACCTCGACAAATTTTTGGTAGTCTTTATAGATGATATTCTAAAATACTCTAAAACCAAGAAGGATCATGAGGAGCATCTAAGAACTGTACTAGAGACCTTGCGGAAGGAGAATCTCTATGCCAAGTACCGCAAGTGTGAGGTCTAGTTGAATGAGGTCTCATTCTTGGGCCATATCATCACAAGAAATGGGATCTCAGTGGATCCCTCTGAAATAGGTGCAATTGAGGGATGGGTGAGGCCAACATTGGTAAATGATATCTGTAGATTCTTGGGGTTAGAAGGATATTATCAATGATTTGTGTGAAATTTCTCATGATTGTCCAACCCTCTTACCAAGATAACATTTAAGGATGTAATGTTTTCTTGGAGTGATGAACGCAATGAAAGCTTCCGGGAGTTGAAAAGGAGGTTCATCAGTTCACCCATTCTCTCTTTACCCACAAGTGGAGGACTTTTTGTGGTATTCAGTGATGCTTCGAAGAATGGAATTGGATGTGTGTTGAGGAAAAATGACAAATACATTGCCTATGCTTCAAAGAAATTTAATGTTCATGAAAATAACTATCCAACACATGATATAGAGTTCCCTACATGGATCATCACTTTGAAAATTTGACAGCATTTTCTCTTTGGGGAGAAGTGTGAAATATATACAGACCACAAAAGACTCAATTATATATTCACACCGAAAGAGTTGAACATGCACCAATGAATATGGATATAACTGATCAAATACTATGACTGGTCAATCCATTACCATTCTGGGAAAGAGAACAAGGTGGCATATTCCCTAAGTAGAAAGGACCCAGCTATTCTATCATTGATGATAATTGAAAATAATCCAATCTTCTTAGATTGGATGAAGATCGACATGGGAATATTAAATAAGGGAACATCATCAATCCTTTCACAAATGATTTTCAACCATCACTTTTGAAAAGGATAAACAATGCACAAATGGATGATGTGGGAATTCAGGAAAAAGTGGAAGCTATTGAAAAATTGAAATCCTCGGAGTTTAATGTTAATGAGAAAGGAATTGTGAGATTTGGGAAAAGACTATGTGTTCTATCAAGTCCGGATTTGAAGAAGGATCTTTTGGATGATGCACATAGTTCAAATTTCTCTATTCACCAAGGAAACACAAAGATGTATCAAGATCTTTGAGGGTATTATTGGAGGGATAATATGAAGAAAGAGATCGCTGAATATAAATCAAAGTGCCTGGTGTGTCAGCAAGTGAAGGAAAAGTGGCAGAAGTCTAAGGGGATGATGCAACCATTTCCCATACCATAATGGAGATGGGAGAACATCACCATGAACTTTTTCAACTGACCTCCAAAGGCAAAAATGAAATCTGGGTTGTTGTGGATCGTCTAAAAAAGGTTGCACACTTCATTTATATGCATGAGGATTTCACATTGGATCAATTGGAACATATATATTAGGTAAGTGGTAAGGTTTAATGGAGTACCACTATCTATAATTTCTGATCAAGATCAAAGATTCACCTCTATTTTTTGGAAGAGTCTTCAACACGCTCTGAATACTAAACTGAACTTCTGTATGGCCTATCATCCTCAAACTGATGGCCAATCCGAGTGGACTATCCAAACACTTGAAGACATGTTGAGAACATACTCAATGGACTTTAAAAGAGGATGTGATCAACATCTTCCTCTGGTTGAGTTCTATTATAATAACAGGTTCCACTCAAGAATCAAAATGGCACCATATGAATCCATTTATGGGAAAAGGTGAAAAAGACTAGTGTGTTGGGATGAGGTCAGTGATCATAAGCTTCTATAACGAGAAATTGTCATTGAAATGGTGGAGAAGGTGAAAACCATTCAGCAGCATATCAAGGTAGTGCATATTCTACATAAGAGTTATGCAGATAACTATCAACTATACCTTGAGTTTAAATTTGGATACATGATATTTTTATGAATATATCTGTTAACGAAGGTCATGAGGTTTGGAAAGAAAGGAAAGATATGTCCAAGGTACATCGGCCCCTTCGAGATTCTTGATCGTGTCGAGGTTGTGGCCTATCGACTAGCACTTTCACCTACCATGTCCAATGTACATGATGTCTTTCATGTATACATCTTAATGAAGTACATACCGGAACCTTCACATGTACTCTCTTCAGAGGTGGTATAGTTAGATAATGATCTTTCTTATGAGGAGCAACCAGTAAAGATCTTAGATAGTAGAGAAAAAGATCTACAAAATAATACAATACCCCTCGTCAAGGTGTTGTGGAGAAACCTCAAGTTTGAAGAAGAAATGTGGGAATCAGATGAAATGATGAAGTAGAGTTACCCAAATCTGTATTATTGTGGGAAAAAGAAATTTCGAGGGTGAAATTTCTTAAGGGGGGAAGATTGTAATGACCCAAACTTTCATTAATGGAAATCCCTCTTGATCTAATTAAATTTCACTTTATATAAAATGTTTATATAAAATTTAAACTTTTTTGTATTATGTTACGAATTTTGATTGTTGCTAATATATTTGTTGAACAATTATCACATGATTAGTATAAATATGGGGATTTAACAAATCCAATTTACTCAAACCAATGAAGTGATGGCCTTATCTAGTAGACGTGCCCCATACGAAGTCCATTTGTCGGAGCTCAGAAATGAGGTGGTGTAATTGGGCTTTGCTCTTTACCAAGCTCAAGATGATCTTGAACACATTAAGCTTGAGTGGAACCACCTACGGGAGAAGTGAAAGTTGATAGTGATTACCACCCAAGTGATGTTATCCAAGCCACCCCTAGAGTCTGTCACCATCACACACCTCACCCTTTGGTCTTATGTAGGTGTTTCAAGGGGTTATATAACAATAACCTAGTACTTTAGTTTTTAACATTATTTTTATATATAAAAATGAATATACTTTCATTTTATTATTGTTACCTTGTAAATAGTTTTTAAAGCACAAATAGTATTTTTAGTTAATCTTCAACTAAGAAATCTATTTTGATGAATTAATGTATTTTTTAATTAAATAATATTTTAATAAAATATAATTATTGTTATTAAATTAATTTTTACTAATTATAAATTATTGTATAATTTTATGAATGCAATTTTATTTTTTGTTATGGTTTGAAAGCCATTTTTTTCAAACCCCATGAAATTTCAATAAATGTCGGTTTTTATTTTAAAAGTTAAAATTAAAATATTTAGAAAATTATTTACATATAATTAATATTATTTCTGGAATCAGGACATCGAAATTATCCAATGGTGAATTTTTCATCATTTTCTGAGACAATCAATTTTTTGGGTAACAATTAAATACTGTTTAAATATATAATGTGTTTTATGACATCATAATGACACAATAGTGATGTAATAAAATAAAATAAACTCTTTTTCGGCCAATATATGTTTTTACATTAAAATAATGTGATTTTGGGTTTTTTTGATTTATTTTACAAAGTTTTAATGAACCCTTGAACACATATTAATCATTTTGTCTTTTTAAATTATCTTCCTTGGGAGTGTGACTCACCTCTACATAAGCAACCCCATTATTTTAAGAAGTTCTGACATTGGCATTATAAAATATTTTTTTTCCAATTCCCATTGGAAAAAACCATAGGCAAAAACCATGGCCTGGTTTGTGGTTTGGATTAGTTTAATGTGAGGTGTCCCAAACCTAAATAATAAAGAATTCCCTCACCTTTTATATATAAACCCACCCAAGCTCCCACTTCCTCATCCCTGAAAGCCTTTAGAGTTTATCCAAACACTTCTCTCCTCTCTCTAGAATCCACCCAATGTGCCCCAAGCTCCCAAGAAGCATCTCTCAAGCCTCTCTCAAGCCTTTGGAGGCACATTTCCAAATAAGTGTTTTTTTTCTTCCCTTCTCATTTTTTTCAATATTCTTTAAATTGTTATGCCCTTTTAATTTAAATTATAAATGTTAGGGTTTGGTTTTTCACCTACCCCATACTACCCTTTTTATATGTGAATTATGGGAGACCCCTTTCTCTCTCATTAAATTCTTCCCATGTACACCCGTTACTATGCTGAAATTCTAAAAGGAATTTCTCTCTCCTCATTTAAATTCAAGAATATTTTTTGTATCGTTAATATAAATTCCATTACGTTTCTTGGGAAATGTATCTATATGACCCCATTAATTTCCATGTCATGTAAATATGATGATACACCCCTTTATCTCTCATCAAACATTTCTATGAGTTCTTATGACACGCTGTTATGCTGCTGAAATCGCATCGTGCTTTTCCACGCCAAAGTCATTGTGTAATGAATACCATGCTCATTTCTCTATTAAGGGTATTCATATTTATATACATTTAATTATTGTTTAAAGAGTTTCATGTATCTATTCCACATTGTCTTATCGTGGAATAAATGATAATGTTTAATGATTCAATGTTTTATGATCCATGTTGCACACTTATGCATGAAGTGAAATGTTTAAGAAGGGTGAACCCAGATAGCGCTCCAATGCATAGGGTAAGTATAGTATCATGATATGTCATGTACAATGGGTGTTTACTCATAATTATTAAACTGAAATGAGGGTTTAATTATGCTTCATGTGCAATGAGGGTTTACTCAAGCTATATGTGTAATGAGACTTGGCTCATGTTAATTACATGTTAAGTGTTTTGCTACATTTCCATGTCATGATTATCATGCTTATTCATGCCTTTATGTTTATGATTTCCTTGTGCTCTATTGATATGCCTATTTTCTAACATGCATTGTATTCCTCATGTTATTCCATCATTATTCCCTTACTGGTCTTTATAGATCACCCTTTTCTTATGCATATCCTCAGGTTATCTCATGGAATGCCAAGTACTAGGGAATGTAGTGGTCATGTAAAGGAAGTTTTCAATAAAGAGGTTGTATTTCATGTATTAAGATTTTATGTAATGTTCCTAAGCCCCAAAGACACTAGACCTCTCGATCTTCTATGTAGTATCAACTGTCGGTTATGTAATAAATTATGTTTAATTGTTTAATAAAGATCAGGGTTGTTATAGAACCCTTACAAGGCCCTTATAGACCTTAATTATTTTTCCAAGTGTCATAAAATCAATTATAATTTTAAAATCATTATTTTTTGAGTAAATGATGATTTAAATTAATAATTAAATTTATCATATTTATAAAATTATTTTCAAAAATTGGATTCCATTATTTAATTCTAAATTTCCCAAAATGGTTAGGGAAATTTTTTGGGAATTTTCTTAAGTAGTTGAATTTTTGGTGAATAATGATATACAGTAATTTATGGTATAGGCTAAATACATGAATTATTAAGTCATGGGTGATGTATTGGTGATGTAAGAATAATTGGTGCAAAATTAAATTAATTTTTTACTATATTTAGTCACAATAATCAATATATCGATAGTTTTGAGAAAAAAATAATAAACTAATGAATAAAATAATCAAAAAACACCCCTCCCCTCTAAAATAAATATCACCCACACCCCCCTTATACTCACACATTATAAGCCTTAACTATTGTACTATTTATAACCAATACTATTTCTAAGTCTCTCCGCCATGTCTTCGATCCATTTATCTCACCAAAACACAATTTTAATGTGTCTTAATAAGGTTCTCAAGGAAATGAATTTAAGAGGAAAAACCCCCTTTCATTCTATTAATTGTCTTATAATTTCACTTATTTTATAATCCTTTATTTACCTACTATATAAAAAAATGTATGATTACATAATTATATTATATATACTATAATGTTTTTATGTTCATGGTATATTCATCATTAAGCCCCTACTCCTCTCACTTTTATGCTGAAAATCAAAACATTTCCCGTGATGTGTCGATTTACCTCTATCATGGAAGATACATTTTAAATTTCCTTTAATTCCTTCTTGGCTAGAAATAAACCCATTATAATAGTTAAAAATATTTTAAAATATATATTACAAATTATTTAGTGCCTTGGAACTAGTATATATACATAATATTTATTAATAAAACAAAACTAGTGTGCGCTAATCGAGAAACGCCAAAATAATCTGAAAGGCCGTCATTAATGTTTTATCTAATTAATCATCTTAATATTTCAAAACAATAACATATATAACATATATTTTCAAATCTATATAACTATTACCACTTTACATGATCTTTCATACATGTATACAAGTGAACCAATCATGAAAATTAAGGAAATGAACACTCCCAAACAACAAAATGGAATCTTATAACTCATCAAAAAGGACATAAATGAACATAATTAAATTATACTAAATCAAATAAATTTTTAATAGGATATAAATTAAATTATTAATTAATATAAATTCATTATCAAGGATATTAATTACAAGTGTTTAACATTTTTAGACATAAGGTAAGGGAATCTCTTTGAACACCCATTTTACCTTCGGGTTACGGTTTCTCTCTATTTACCCCCAATGTAATTCTTAATAATAATTATTTACTCCTCATAAATTCTTGTTTTATGTTCCAATAATATTTAACCATCTCAATTATTCTTTATTTGATGGGTAAACACATGTTTTATGGTTTCATTTACAATTCCTCCCAATAAGCAAGACTGATTTATGGAAACATCTAAATTTCAGACCCATTTTCAATTACGATACATAATATGTTTGGAGGAACCAATATATTTCTAAAATATATTATTTTTATCATGAAAATTATCTTTTTTGACTTCTGGTTTTATTCGAATAGTTATGTCATTTTCTGATTTAAAGACTCCTTCATATTTTTTCTTTAGTTCGTACCAAAGTGGCTCTTTTCCAATGTTTCTTAAACACTCTTTTTACACGTTTTCACTTTATATGGACATCATTTATCATAATATATGACTATATTACCATATTAATGTCGATGATTTATTTAAATCTATTCTCTCATGGATACCTTTATGATATTCCATTTTTTAATTCCTTATTCACCACTTATTCCTTATGTGTTGTGTATTTATACATTTCATTTATTTATGATCATCGTTAATTGAAGATTTAATTAAATATATAAATTCCTTTTATCAGGGATATAATTATTTTCTTTATTTTATATCATTTTTAAATATGTTTCTTTTCTTTGAATGTCGTTATTGAATTAAATCTATATACAAGGAATGATTTACACTTCTAGTGATGGGTGGGTCCTAATTATAGACAACCCCTCAATGAATTGAAATGCATCATGAGAAACCCTTATTATTTGTTTCTAAGAATAATCAGATGGTTTTATTCACATATAATTAAACCTTCTTGACTTTATAATGTTTTATGTGCGAGATACATGATGTCCAATTAATAAACATTTTCTTCATTCAGTATTCAGTCATTACATACCATGATATTTTCACTATAAAAAATCTAGGGATGAATTTTAATTCCCATTTTATTGATGAAATGTGTTTTTAGTTATTTTACATTCCATAATTACTATTACTTATTAACTTTTCATCATTTATTATTGATTCATTAACCCTTGTTGAGCGTTTGTGCTCACCCCTTTATTTGTTTTCCTTCCCAAATTTATCAATATTTAATATTTGAATAAGTGTCAAGGAAGCAGTTTATTTTACATTGTTATGTTTTATGTTCAATTAATAATGTAATAATATAACCACGTATATATCTAGTTCTTAATGACTACTAAACTCATCGATCTCTGGTGATGTGATCTCTTTTATATATGAAATTGTAATAAAACGACCACTGACTCTCTGCTACTAGGGTTAGGGTTGTTACACAATGTTCTATGATTTTCAAATAAAATACAAAAAACCTTATAAATATTTATAATACATTTCTATAAGAAATATTTACCACTTACATACTTGAAAATTAATTTTTATTCAAAACTACACTTTAGGAATTTCTGCAAACACATAGTTTGCAATAATATATTTTTAATGAAAACTCCATAAAAACATGAATATATTGAAAAATTAATCTTTGATATAAAATAAATAATTTTAAAAAGAATAATAATTTACATGAACATAAAATAATTCTTGTGTTAAACCCTTTTTATAGAGAAATCAACCACAACAACAACGGTAAACTAGTAGCATTTGAAAATAGAGAGTAGAAATGAGTAGATCCATCCCTCACCAGACTATATAAACAAACATCATAATTAAGAATGAAGTAAAATAATTAATAACTACAAGATAAAATACTTTACATCATTTAGGAAGTTTTACTTCAAGTATAATTAATATTAGAGGGTATTTATATATAAAACTATCTAGGGAAAATAGGTGATTTCCATCTTTTTAGAGGCATGAATCAGGTCACATGGTTAGGTTTCATGGTTATAAAAACAATGAAATAAATATTTGTGGACTATATATCTTGGAAATTATGTGTCTTATCTCTTATAGATGACACACATGTTTGGGAAAAACTATGCTCAAGTCATTTTACACACCTAGATAAAAACTAAAACAACTACACTGTTTCCTTGGTGAGCTACCTAATTTGACTAACCAAGCTCAAACCATGAAAAATTCAACTAGAACCCCACATATGCATACTAGATGGTTACTGCATGGTTATTACAAATTTTGTTCCCAAACCATGAAAATGGCCTATTTTCTCCAAAAGTTGCATCATTTTGACCTCCATTACCCAGAAACCACTAGAACTACCCCAAGGAAAAAACCAAGATTAAACTAAATCATAGATGTGACCTATAGGGAGCAACAAGAAGTAAATTATATGTGTTTTAGTTACAATAGAAATTGTTTTTTCAGAGGATAGAAATGAGAATAATTCAAAAAGCAAGATTGGTGAACACAAAAATATGTCCAAAATTGTTATGTAGTTGATAAAAATAAGAATACTAATGATTTTCAATCAACTAATTTTAAATAAATGAGGAATCAAAGTCTTAAGAAACATTTTAATATTGAAAATATAATTTGAAATTTTGAGGAACAAATCTGTACTAAAAGAATGTATAGAGATGATAAAAAACTCCTCTCATTTATAAAATTGAACCAAAATTGGTTTAGGAGGTAGTAAAACATGAATAGCATATTTATTCTACGAATGAATAATTGGATAAAATATAAAATATCCTTTCATGTGAACTTATTACAAGGTCTAAAAATAAGAATGATTTTGGAAGAATGTGGGTTTATTGAATAAAATACAATAAGAAAGGAGAGGAGTCAAGGAATAATGTTAGAAAAGTATGAAAGGGATACTATCCAATGGAAGGAAAATATTTGGATGAAAAAATTTATCTATTTTCATGGTTGAAATCCATTGGGATAATATTATTAGTGGAAAATAAATTAAAAATATAGAGTATAATAAATGAATGTATAGTTATTTTTCCTTAATGGAGACTTAATGGAAAAGTTCTTATTAGGTATCCTAAGGGTTTTATTCTTAATGAATATAGTGGAATGGTTTTCAAATTGAATAAAGAATTATATAAATTAAAATAATCTCCAAGGACTTGGTAATTCAAAATAAAAGGATTCTTGGGGAAGTTATAATTTGTAAATGCAAAATTTGATATCCATTTGTATGTGAAAGAATACATCATAGGTACTGTTATTTTTATAATCTATGATGGTGATATAATATTTATAAGTGATAAAGAGTTTCTCCGTGAATAATTTTCAAAGTAAATGAAGATGAATTTTAAGATGTCTCTATTGTGAGAGATTGATTATTATTAAGGATTAGAAATTCTACAAGGATCTAATTACATTTTTATTTCCAAAGAAAAGTATTCCAATGAATTGTTGAAAAATATTATAATGAAGGATTAAAAGAAGGTTTCCACTGCTTTAGAAATTGTAACCAAATTGAGAAATTATGATGATGAAAAAAAATTCAATAAAATTGAATTTAGAATAATTATTGGCAGCTTGCTCTACCTCACTATATCAAAGCGAGATATTATATTTGAAATAAATTTTTTTTAGATTTTAGAGTGACCTAAAAGTATACCATATAGTTGAATCTAGAATTATTTCGATATATATCAATATTACACTCGGCATTGGATTATTTTATAATATTTTATCATATTTATAGATATAGGGGTTCACCGAAGTAGAGTCGGTAGGATATTAAGAAATAGAAGGTCCATATTTAGTGGAGACATATTCCTTGGTGAGAATTGTGTGAGATGAATTGAAAAGAAGGACTAGTCAGTGGATATAGGTATAAAAAAGTTTTAGTAAATCTTAGATATACATGATTTCACATAAATGCAGTAGATGTAAGTATAATTGGATTCTGTACAGGTGGTTATTGAGAAACCCTTACAGATTTCTGGTGATAATATGAATTCCATAGGTCCCTCAAAGAATACTATAAAATATTCAAAAAAAATAAATAGTAATACCAAGTATCATTTTTTATGTAAAGAGTGGAAAGCGGTGATATATTTTTTTTACATTTTCACAATGAATCAGATTGCATATATTTTTTAAAGGCAATGCTAAGAGAGAAATTTGAATATCTTTGACGTAAAACTACATGTTCAATTCTCTAATACTTTTTGCAGAAGTGTCTAGTATATATTTTTTTCAATGGGGTTGATAAGGAACATAACTATTTTCTCAAAAAGTCCCCTTATGTATATATCTATTCTTATCAAGTGTATGTGATTATTCTAAAAAGTGGGAGTTGATTGAAAAAAATGATTCTATGAATGTGGGGCAGAAAACATTATCACTTTAACAAAATATTGACCATCATATAGAGATAGATTTTTCTAAATACACTACACTAACATCTTTTATGGTGTTAATATTCCTATATTATAATATTGTGTGTGATTTTGTCTCACTTATATAATAATATAAGTTTAGAAATGTTATTGTGAATGGTTTTTATGGGATGGAAACAAATCTAAGGGGGGATTGAAGTAACCATTGAATTCTTGATGTTATTGTATTTTTTTCAACCTTATATGATTTTTTTGATATCTTAGTGAAGTGTTTTTGAAACCTTTGGAAGTGGTTTTAAGTATTTATGGATGATTCCAAGTCTTTTGGAAGAAGTTATCATTTTGAAGCTGAAGGTCTTTTTAGAATAAATCTTCTTAGTGCAATCCTTTGTGAAATACCACATCCAAATTTTGTTAAAGTCATAAGTGTATGACTTAATTATAAATATTTGAGTAGATAATATTCCCTTTTTTGGAACATAATCATTTGTGTGTTTATTTTTAATCTGTTGGATCATACGTCTTCATAGTATGAGTTGAACGTAAGCCTTCAGCTTGGCTGTATGTCATTATAAAGTACGAAAAGTATTTAGATTTTATGAAATTATGTTTTTGTATCAATATTGAAAGTGAAATAATTTACCACTGAATTAAATCCTTTGTTTAATCATATAGATTATGTGTAATCCTTCGATTCATAGAAAAAGAATTGATTTTCTGATATGTAAAAAATTTATCTTCTATATTCTAAATATTATAAGGAAATTTATACATAATTATGCTCAAAATGATCATAAAATAAAAAAAAATCACATATGATATGTCATTAAATATATTTATTAAGATTTTTTTATAAATATATTTTTTAATAATATCTATTTAATGTTCTGAGTATGTTTATTTCAAAAGTTATAGTGGTGCCTAAAACATTTTCTATTTGTGTAAAATATCTAGATATTAAAATTGGAATGTTAATGTGATGATGTTGGTTAATTATTAAGATGAAATAATCTCTATTATATTTAAATGAGGTGATTTTGGTTGAGTTTAAAATGAATGACCATTTGAGCTGATGAGTTATCTTTTCAAAAGTGGTTTATTCTGAGAGCAAGATAAAGAAGGTAGAGCTCGAATTTATTTTAGCAAGGAAGAAGACATGGGTATTCTTGGAATTCAAAAATTTACTTTTTTAACTATTTTTGATATTTATTATGGTATGAGATGATACTGGAATGAGATTCTATTGATATGTTGAGAAAACTTCTGTGCAAAAGTGGAATTTAGAAGTATAAATGAAGTTTATAGTTGAGAGAATATTATAAGATTGTGGGGATTCAAAAAATGATCCTAACTGAATTTGAGAATAATATAAAATCACATCATATGTTTCTTTAAAATTAAGGTCAAATATTTTTTAGATTTAATTTATTACAATTGAATTATTTTAATTTATGTAGTTTAGAATATGTGAAATATGAGGAGATATCATAGTAAGTGAAGAGTATGCATTTTGAGGATTTTTTTGATAGAATCTATAATCTGAGAGTATTTGAAGAAGATTTGAAGGTTTATTTCTTGAGTAAATTCTCATAATCTGTAAGAGATTTAGAATTTATGAGTTTGAAATCGGAGTCTAGATTTTAAAGAGCATATTATCATTTTATTTTACATTGAGTTAGTAGATTATTATATCAGTGTTGAAGGCTCAAGTGGAAGATCATATATAATTTCTTGAGTAACCAGATTCTCTAAAGGTATCACTACTAGAAAATGGTCCTATACCCATGGTTTGGAATCAAGGTTATATCCCACAAAACTTTGGGTATAGGCTATACACAAAGTATAGAGAATCGTGGGATCTTAAGTTTCCGGTATAACTCTGAGCTAAAGCCACAGTTTGAAAATTTCATACCCATTATTATAAACTATATTAATAGGTGTATTCCACCATTTCAATAACCCTATACCCACAGATTTAAAACCATCACTTTAGGATTTAAAAAATTGATTGATGCTGATTTTGATCCCTGGATTTCTTGAATACAATCCACTCGCCTAACCACTACAATACATTGGTTTTTATAATTTAAATATATATTTACTTATATATATTTATCTGAACCATGGATATATATGGGGAACTATTTCTATATGTTTTCCTAGAAATTTTTTTTCTGGTCCTGTGGGATTTTTTTTCCACACTTACACTGGAAAGCTATAACCAAAGTTTACAAAAATAATACCTATAGGAAGGACCTATACTCTTATTGTTTTGGAGAAGTGTGGGTTTAGGTACATAATAAAATCATATATCCATTGTTTTTGGAAAACCATAATTATATTTTTTCCCTATACCAATGGTTTTTTGAAGAACCATCAGTATAGGTCATTAACCAAACCCTATACCCACAGTTTTTTAAAAACCATGGGTATAGGGCTGACTTATACCCACAATTTTTTCAAAAATATGGGCATAGTTGTAAATTTCTAACATATACTCCTAATTTATCAAAAACATGGGTATAAATTCTAAACCAATCCCTATACCGATGGTTTTTTGAAAATAGTGGTTATAGGGGTGACCTATACCCACATCATTTTCCAAAACCGTGTATATATGGTCATTTTACAGTTTTGTATTTCTCAAATAATTATAATAACTTTATAAATAGTGGTATTATATGTAATTCCTAATGATATGATAATGAATAAGGATAGATGATGATACCTATTCTATCCACTTATATTTTAATATAGTATTATGTAGAGAATTCATGGCTTGATGGTAGTCAAACACATAAAAAGAGTAAGAATCCAAACTAGGTCTGAACCATATAAAACATTTATTACTCATTTTCATATTTAACTGTTTTTAAAATAATCATGTGTAGAAAAAAATTTGGAGTTATTTCTTAACCATCAGAATGATAGTATTTCTAATAAAAAGAAATTATAAAAAACTACCACTGATTCATTCCCCTTCTCTATATTGAATCAGTTATTAAGTAATTTCATATATCTATATGTATTCCCATAATTATTTTGAGATAAAATATATATATTTTCCATAAAATAAATTGATTAAAATAAATTTTATGCTTTTCCATGAAATTAGACATTCTTATAACCATTGAGATAATTATTTAGTCTTTCTTAATTAGTAACTAATTTAATTTGGCCATCCCCAATTATAATATAGATATCTTTTTTAATAATATATAATAAGAAATAATATTTTTTAAATAAAAAATTGTTGAGTATTATATGAAAATATCTAGAACTATAACTTCAAATTTATATGTAATATTTTACTCTAAATAGTTTCATACATAAGAAATTTTTCTAATATATACTTCATATGTATGATTTATGAATTGGGAAAAACATTCACCAGATACATAAAATATGTTCCTTTCAATATATCAAGTATATAATATATTCACCAATATATTCGTGACACCCCATTATTTAAAAAACACTATATTTGATGGAGTATACAATACACAATACTAATATTAAATAAACCATGAAATATTTTTATTTAACTATGATCATTATAACCAAACGGTTAAATTTGTGAGTATAATTAGTATTAACTACATATTTGAGACATATATATATATATATGACCTACTATAAAGACCAAAACTTCTTATACCCAAATATTACACCTTAATATATGCATATTCATTTTATATTACAAAACAATTCATGAGTACCATAATGGTTTAGTGTATTTAGAAACATGGATATATAAACAACCGGTTCATAAGTGAACTACGCCATCTCCCACAAACGTTTTCATAACTAGCACCCTTATATACATAGATTACATAAAACCTTTCTTCATGACCTGGGGAAAAGAAATATAAGAAAGGGGGATCTCAGATGCTTAGTAAGTGTAATCAAGGGAGATATCAACCTAACATGAGCATAATTGTTTGCGAACATGAGAATAAAATTTGATAACCATACCCCTACATATCATAGATCATAAACATGAGTGATGGCATAAATATTATTTATTCATAAGACATGAATCATATTGAAATAAATAAATATGAGCCATGATAACATAACATTGTCATAAAACATATATTTTTGGCATACACATAAGCATATAAATTCTTATTTTAAGGCTATCCATCAAGACATTCATAACAAGTTAGTCTTGGTATAACCACCACTATACCTACTTCAGGTCCAGGATAACCTCCCGTATACCCTCTTTTGGGCTTGGGATAATCTCTCATGTTCCCTCTTTTAGGATTGGTATAATATTCCGTGTACCCTCTTATTTCAGGATTTGGATCACATCCCATGTACCCACATTTTTTTCTTGGTATATCTTTATGTGTGCACTCATTTTCAAGCTTGGGATGACCTCTTGTATACCCTTTAATCTGGTATAACATTAATCATTACCCAATGAATTCGAGTGAGATATAGGTTCCACAAACGACATAATCCATACATTTTTATTCCAACAGATCATAAAAAATAAATCATATCATTACCCCTGAAAAAAGGGTTTCATAAACATTTCATCATAGCATAACCCATAGCAAAGAAACGGTTTACATAAAAATATCATTGTAACATAACCCATAGGAAGGACATGAGTTTCATTAATATTTTTCATCATAATCATAAATCATCCATATAAATAATAAGGAATCATTGGATAATATCATCAGTAAATATTAATTAACATCCAAGGAGGTTATCTTAGATGTGAATGTATTTGGAGAGAACATTATGAACATCTCTTGAGGAAATCATCGTCTCCATTTTGAAATCACTTATTTAAATTATAAAATTTTCCCTAATATTAAAGAAAAAAATTATTTGAAAATAAACTAGGATATTTTAATGGATATATTAATATTATTTATTGGTCATGATCGTGGTAAATACTGGGCTTGTTATAGATGTTAATAAAAATCATCCATTCACATTTTCAATAAAAAATCAAAAGTAACACTTTTGGAAAATGAAAAGATGATTAATTTTAAATTTTTTCAAAAATTAAAACCTCTGTAAAAATATATATAAAAATTACTAGGGTATAGTAAAAAATTTCTTTGAAAATTTTTTAGGAAACACGAACATCAATAAAAATGAATATTCGACCAAAGAGAGAAATAAAATTGATTTTTCTTAAAATAATTTTCTATGTATATTGAAGGATTAAAGAGAGGAAAATGAAAGGGAAACATGTATTCTCTATCAATAAGTATAGGAGATAAAATTAATGAGTTTCCTAATAGATAGATCATAATATTTCATCATTATAATCTTAATCATAAACAATCCTCATAAACAATGATATTGTAACATAAAACCATTAAAAATTAGGTAACTTTTGGATCATAAAAGCCATGATTGAAATAACCATAGATGGATATATAAATCCCCATAATGTTTCTAATAAAAATCATATAAGATATTCATGGTTAATATATACACCACATAAATGAAACAAGTGGTGAGTATGACATTTTTCTCTCAAAAATACAAGTGAGATAAAAATCCCCTTACCACAAGTCTCGACATTCTACATACATGTTCGAACCAAATATATAATAAATATTATTTTATTATAAATATATCCCAGAACCATACTCTCATATATAATACCATATATCATTTACTTATGAACTTTTAATACCCATTTATTAACAATTCCTTATTAAAATCACATTTTGTTTAATAATTTCTTTGTTTTTAATGTATGTTTTAGCTTTTTATTTCAAATAATTTTAATATGATCATGGTTCTATAATATCAATAATTTTATCCATGATAATATTATCATATATATTCATTATATATTTATTTATAGTAAACTACAAATTTTAGATATAAAAAATGAGTTACATTGTTCATGGAGATGGTAGTATGTTCGTACGCATGAATGTTGTTTCAATATTCTCAAAAAATAGAAAAAAATAATGGTAAATATTAATTAAAATTTATAGAGTTATTTTTATATAAAAAATATCATAAATATTTATTAATTATTTTCTTATTACCATCCATGTCACAATAAAAAGAAAAATGTGTCACATCGCTTCGTGGAGATGACAGTCCACAAGTACGCACGAGCGACGTTATCATTTTTCAATGTATTTAAAGGTAACAAGATATATGTTATATTATAATTAAAAATGTATAATTATGTAATAAATATCGCGAGGTGGTAGTACATCATACACATGATTGAATACTTCATTTCCCATTTGATGGAACATGGTATTGTTATAGGATATTCCATTAACATAAAAAAAGCTCAGTTTTTTTAATGCACTAGTTTTATTATATTTTTATTATTAAACATTAATGAATGTGGTAAGAGAATAAGTAAAAAAAGAAAGACTTTGGTAAATAAAATTACCTTCACTTTGGAAAACCTCATTTGGATCACTTATTAAGGACCATACGGTTGATATTTTGGTAAGATAAGTAGCTCTAGATTTTGTATAAGGATTTTTGGGAGATATTGTTTTCATGGTTTTGTCCCACTTAATGAATTGAGAGGTGCGCAGAAGTGAGGGGAGGAGGTCCCCTTTTGTAATTGAAGAGGATCATTATTTTTGTAAATACAAAAAACTATTCAATAATGGGAAGTCACACTCAAGAAAAGTTCCAAAAGAATTGATAAATAATGGATTGGATGGTTAATATCGTCAATCTAAACCTCCAAAACAATAATAAATAAAAAAATATACATGTTATCACCTTAGCCTTTATGTTTACTTTGTTTTACCATTTTAGTTTTCACAACCGTAACTAGTCACTCTTTATTTACCTAGCTAATTAATTGTTAAATATTAAAAATAAAATTATAATTATTAGGTAATTTTTACCCACTAATTCTAAATTTAAAATAAATATCTCTTGTGTATTGAAATATAATTTTAACATAGTCCTATGTAGCACACAAAACCTCATTTTAACCTTAACGAGAGTAATTAATTTTCACTATTTTTATTGTTCATTATGAAAAAAATAATCTTATAGTTTTATATAATATATATTATAAAAATTCCAAATATTTTATCCATTTTATAAAATTTAATTCATATAATTGGAAAATTTTAATTTTAAATGAAACCCATATAGGTGATTAAAAGCGTGTTTCCAAGGAAAATGTTTTCATAAGTATAAAAAAAATTATATCACAATTAAACATAATATTAATTTTAATTGCCAAAATTGGATTAATTATAATATAATTTTAAAACTTTTAACATTAAATTTTTTTTATGAAAAAATGGATCTTTGTAAATGCTTTAAACAAAAAGGCATTTTTTAATAAAAAATTGTATTTATCACTATTTATTGTGAAATTAATATTTTCATCAAATTCTAATGAATCTACTCGAGAATAATTTTAAAATTTTTATTTAAAAAATTAAAATCATTTTTTCAAATAAATTTTCTTGAAGTCTTAAAAAGTATTATTTAAATAAGTGTGCTAAATGTGATGAAACAACATTACATAAAAATACAATTTTAAGCATAAAACTAGATTTATTCCTATCTCATTCATAGAAAAATATAATATGAATGGTAAAACATTTTATTATATATATAATATATAAATTTCATAAAAAATATTTATCAATAATGATTAATTTAATTTATTAAGATAAAAGCATTTTATGGACATAAAAATTGTTTTTAGTAAAATATTTCTTTTATTTTTAAATGTTTTTTTATTTTCATTTATAATTAATTTATATTCAATGAGTTTATTTTATAAATATTTAAACCATATACTTTTTATAATTTAATTATTCCTATTCATACCCTCCAATCCAATGACTAGAAGATAACTATTATTTTAAATAATAATATTTTTGTATATATCATGGACTGTTTGATCTCGGTCATTCATGTATCAAAAGGTATTAAAGAAATTAAATTTTTTTGAAAAAATATATTTCATTAAATATCAGGTTGTTATGTTTTTCCCACTTAAATTAATTATATCCTCGGAATTTTAACTTGCGCATGGTAATCAAGGATTTGACATTTGAAAACTTCTTTTTAGAAAACCCACATCATAAAAAGGGTTGATAACACTTCCTTTTGAAAGTATATGAAGGTAAATACAATGTTAATATTTAAATAACACAAAATTATGTTTCCAAATAGAATAATATTGGTGAGAAGTGAAAATATAGATATTTGATAGAATACTAATTCCTAAGGATTAATAGATAGTGATAAATAAAATGGTAATGATAAAAGTAACCACCATAGAACCATAAATCATTGATAAGTTAAACTACCACTAATTCATCAGAAATTAAAGTAATTTAACAACATTTTTGTCTCAATATTTTTTTCTTAAAGTGTAGGTAATTTTTATTATCAATAGAGAATATGATAAAATATACTTACTCGATTTCATTCTATTTCATAAGAATTATATCATCCATTGATTATGCTTTGATCTATTATCAATTCATCTCTTACTCTAATAAATAAAGATGAATGTTTCATGCCTGTATGAACCCGGTTCTTCCTTTTAGGTATGGATCTTTTCTTTTTAAGTTTGTACATAAAAAATGGGGGGAAAGAGGTCGAGGGGCTTGTTGTAGGCCCATTACCCAATATGATTGGGAACTACACACCGTGTACTTATAGGTACATTCCATGTTTGGAAGGCCACATACCATGTATTCTTGGTACATGACCATGTAATGGTCAGGCCATAATTTGTATGGCCACAACCTATAGTCTCAAGTACATTTTCGGTAATATTTTATTGATTAAATCATGCAGTAGCGTCATTTTTTGTGAAAATGTATAGGGGATCATCTGGGTTCACAAACAGCAGCACTCATAGCTATTTTTCTACCTGATTGATCATCCAAACCCCAATTCATTTGTCGTCAGTTGTGTTTGAAAATGATCGATAAGATCATCATTCCACAAAATCCATTCTTTGTGATTTTTTCCCTTGATGAATTTATTTAAGTTTTATCATTTATTTTTGTTTTGTAGATATAATTTGTTCTAGGTCGAATCAAAGCCCAACTCTAGATGAAGAGATTCATACTACAGTGAGGTATGTGGTCCTGTGCCTTTCAATCAATATTGGATTGTTTATATGTGTCTTAATTTCATTCTCCCATGTTTAGGGTGTTACCATGAATATAAGTTGACCCTTTTTGTTTCTTATTGATGATTAGGTCATGATAAAATTAAATTAAGCATGTTTGTTCTTATTGGTTCGATTAAGGGCCACCCCGTGGGGGCATACCCGTGGAATGACCATTTACAGCAGTTTGACTAAGGTTTCTTTTGAGGCATTCCTTTCCCCCCTTATTGGATTGTTATGTATTAGTTACATTTATAATGGAATGTCAATTATGGTAAATTGTGATAGATTTGATTAAAGGGTTTGGGAATAGTGATGTCACATTTACCCAATGTTATGATAATTATCATTTAAGCCGTGTGATAGTTTAATTTACTTGTTGCTTGGTATGTATGATGCCCACATGATTTTTTATGTGTTAACCATTTGATCGTGTTATTGACATGTGTTGTTTATTATGCTGAAATGCGGATATACCAGGCTTGACCATGATTGTTTTGTTATGCCTGTGGGAGAATATTTTTCTACATGTGAGAGAGAATTTATTATTCCTGTGGGAAAGGATTCGTTAGGCCTGAGGGTGAGGATTGGTTATGCCTACCTATTGGCAAGAAGCTAAGTTGAATTTTCAAATTGAATAACTTATGATGGGTCTTCCAAGACAAAGAAAAAAAGTTGTATTCAGTCCTCAATCTACATGTTTAGATAGCCTCCTGAGGTATCTGTTGAGTATTATATATGTGGGGGATTTACGGTCTTAGGCCGGATCTCAAGAAATATGTAATTCAATGTAATTGACTGGTTGAACTAAAAATAATGAATGAAAATGGAAAACATGACTTGTTGGATTGTTTGATTTTGGGTACTTCCTAGTTTACTATTTTTTGTATTTTATACACTACCATTTTCATATAATCACTGAAATATAGGCACATATCTTTGGTGGTTTCCTACTAGGATTTATTTTTCACATCCTATTTGGGTCATGATTTTGGTCCCAAAGAGATTATATTGTTACATGTGTCAATAATGGAACGCTCCCTTCTATGGATACTTGAGATGGTGTTTATAATTCAAAGAGCATGGGACCGAGTTGAGGCTTGCAATGCTTCCTAGTATCTTTTATTTATTTGTTTCTTTTGAGACATATATTTTTTATTGTTTTAGTTTACTTGTTTGAATTATTTCCTAGAACATGTGACATGCAACATCATCTTTTGAACTGAATGATGCTTGGTTATTTATCTTATCAGTCTTTTGCTGGTTATTTGAGATATACGATGGTTACTGAATCCAGTGTTGTACTATTATTTATTTTTCTATGTTACACTCTACCAATGAGGTAATAGTTTCCCCACGATCACACCCTAGGCTGTCGCTACTAGTTGGTAGCCTCTAGCATTTGGGGAAATGAGCTTGAGGCCATGTGGTCAACCTGGTACGGGGCACCAATTTAGTGGAATCCAAATATGAGATGTATAAAAGTGGTTTCAAAGGATTTATTTCCTAGTTTAGTTAATTATTTGGTGATGATATAAAGAAAATATACTTAAGTAATTAGTTGTGCCCAGGTGTAGCTACCACATATATATTGGAAAACCAAATTACCTTGAATGAAATTGTAATTTTTTGATTTTGAACTATTATATTTGATTCGATTTCACCATTAGGTGACACACTAATTTTGTGCTATTATTATTGATATCATTGTGGTTCAATTTTTTTGCAACCTGATGAGATGAGGGTATTCTATCTCATGCATCATATAGGAAAATTTATAAATCACATTCAATTCATTCTTGTAATGCCATTTAGAGAGCATTACTGATTTCTTGTTTTCTGATAGATGTCATGCAAGATATTCATGTTGTTGTGATATATTTCATGGTAAATATTCTCGTTGTAGTGATAGGTGTATTGGTATGTTTCATCGTTGAATTGGATGGATGCCAAAATTTGGTCCTTGAGAAGTATGGGACCTCTTGGATCAGAATTTGGTGGATCATTTTTTGGCTATTGGATATAAATTGTGTTTTTATGTGCTATATGTGGATTCCAAGAAATGATTCACAGGGAGTATGGTACACCATAGATTGGAATTTGGAACAATGTTTCTTTATTTTGCAAGGAAAAGGGTTGTGGGGATGTTTTTGAGGCTTACTATCTAGAAACCTAGACAACACGACATGTGGTTCTATGAACACGTTTCATGTGTTCTTCTGTTCGATAAGAAAAGAACATTTTAAGTACACATTGTGTAATCTGAGTACACACCGTGTGGTTTTTGACCGTTTCACCTGTTTTGTGAGAGAAAACATGGATTTTTGAGTTTTGATTAGAACAAATCATGGAAAATATGTACAACCGTGTTGTTCTAACACAGGTAGACTCGTGTAACTCTGTCCATGTAAAGGTACATGGCAAGGAGATAAGACTTGTGTACATGTCATGTACTCGACTACAACATCATGTACCTAGGGTGTCGACATTCCCCGGATGGCGGGAGTACACGTCCATGTTAGATCATTAGTGTACATACTATTTATAGTCCATGAATGTCGTGTACCTAGGGTGTTTACACGCCCAGGCCGGTGGCAGTACACAAGCATGTGAGGGATTAAGTGTAAACATAGTGTATGGTTCCTACACATTGTGTACTCTTCTTTTGTGAACATTATAGGATTTTCTTCTACTATTTAGTTCCTCTACTCTTGAACTGCATTCCATGATAAATGAGCTTATACTAAAATGTGTGCGTGTTGGAGTTTATAGAGAAATTCTTCCCCGAAGACCTCTAGTAGTATGCCAGGATACTGGTAATGAGCATACCCCATAGGTGGTAGTCTATGGGCTACCAAAGGATACACTATTCATGCCAGTTTCAGAACTAGCTATTATACCAGATGTAGCTGTTGATGTATAGTTCTATAAAGGCTTCATGAGGTTTATACAGACAGTTCAGGGGGTACCTCATCCTACCACGTCTATAATAGAATTGATGTGAGTATTCCAACAGCATCATCTGTCTACATTCTCAGAGGATGGTGGAACATTGGCTACAAAGTAATGGTTGGATTCCATTCTTATTATCTTCAAGAATCTGAAGATTCCTCCTGAGAGTAGGGTCATGATCGCGACCTATGTGTAGTGTGATTCTACCAAGAGGTGGGGGGATTTTATCACTTAGATAGAGCATCATCAGGACATGGATTCGGGAGATTTTTAGATGGTCTTCTATGACTACTATTTTCCTGAGACACTAAGGGTCTATATATCTTGGGAGATCATGCATATAGAGCAAGGTGATATTTCAGTGATGGACTTATCTGCCTGTTTCACTGAGCTTAAAATATTCACCCCTATTATAATAAGTGATGAGACATAGAGGGATAAGATATTTCATGATGGAGTTAGATATTAAATCCAAGTATATGTGATCGTTTTCAAGTTTTCTTAAATATATTCCATCATGAATCAGGTGCTGATTACCTAGAATAATTTGGAGGAAGCTGGAGGTGCGAACCAGGGTAGTTCAACATCGAGATCTGGTACTATCTCGAATGGGAGCAAGAAGCATCAAATGGATATTTCTTGATAATATATTAATAGTCATAATGTTTCTTCTAGTAGTCAGGTGAGGTGGTATTAGTTTGTAAGATATGGGCATATGAGACCACAGTGCCTGATGGTCCCAGTCGAGTGCTGAGTTAGTGCAAGGATGAGACATCAACAACACTACAATAGGTTGTTTCCACCAGAATATATTGATAGAGTATCTTCACCAATTCCACATTCATGAGATGGCTTAGTGGATTCTCACATGTTAAGGAATTGTAATATGACAAGCCGCTTAGGCTGAGTTGGTGAATGAGGTAGGAAAACTCTTGGTTTTCCGAGAAAAAAGAGTGGATCAGTTCAGGGAATCCAGGCTGTGTCACAGGGCCACAATACACACCAAACGTTTTTAGTTCAGCAGACCTAGTATAAGTAGGATCTCAGACCTTCTTCATTCAGATGTACTATTCTAGTTTCCTTTGTTTAAAATTTTTCATTCTTTGATATAGGGTATTCATATAGTTTTATATTTTTCCCATAAAAGAGAGCCTTGAGCTCTATGTTTTCTCTTCTAATGATGTTATGATGCTAGAAACTCCATTAGGGATAAGGATGGTAGGTGTGCGACAGTGTAAATAGTACCCCCTTGAGATTGGTGGGTGTCACTTTGTTTGGGATCTCTATGTATTATAGATGATAGGATTTGATGTTATCCTCGAAATTGATTTTCTAGTGTCCTTTCATGCATTTGTTGACTTATATCACTGTATGGTGAGTTTTACATCACCAAAGGGTGGATATTTTTTATACAAGGGTGAATGGTATTTTCAGAAGAGCCAACATGGACCCATTAAATATAGGTTGAGTGGGATAACCAAACAAATTTCTAGTTTATATCTGGATGACCAGGGAAAATGTTAGATAGATTCCCCTCTAGTGCTTGATTATTTTAGGGGTGTTTCCTAGAAAACATTTCAGGCCTACCTCCAATAATAGATGTGGAGTTCTCTATCCAGCTAGTGCCAGGAGCTACATCAGTATACATTCCTCTTTATAAGATGGCTATGATGGAGCTGTAGGAGCTCATGAGGCAGTTAGATGATTTAGAGGCAAAAGGGTTTATTCGACCCAGTACTTCTTTTTGGGGTTCTTCAGTCCTATTTGTGAAGATGGTGTACGGTACCCTCAGGTTATGTGTAGACTATCAAAAACTGATCCACCTGACAGTTAAAAACTCATATCCCGTTCCATAGGAAAATGACAAGTTTGATCAACTTTGAGGAGCTTGGGTGTTCTCGACAATTGACATAAGGTCAGGATATCATCAATTATATGTTTGATCTTTAGATATACCTCATATCAAATTTCATAGCATGTGTGGTTTATATGAGTATATGGTTATGTCATTTGGTCTCATGAACACACTAGTAGTTTTCATGGCACTGATGAATCGAGTGATCCATCATTCCTTAGACTCTTTTTTGGTGGTTTTTTGGGATGTTATCTTGGTGTATTATCATACCCGACATGAACATGCAACCCATATTGAGATTTGTTTTAGTAAACTGAGAGAGAATCAATTATTTGAAAATCTTATAAAGTTCATCATCTGGATGGATTACATTCACTTCCTAGGTTACGTCATCAGGGATACAAGAGTATCAGTGGACCTATACAAGGTGAGAGTAGAAGTTACTAGGGAGTAGTCCAAGAACGTCATTGAGGGATGACTTTTTCTAGGGATTTCTAGTTACTACATGAATTTCATACTGGACTTCTCAAGATTAGAAGCACCTATGAAGGGCAAGAAAAAGAGGGGTGTGAGGTATGTATGGTCAGATTCTTATGTGATTTCCTTTCAGAAGCTGAAAGGGATATTAACATCAGCACTGCTACAGATCTTTCTAGAGTCATGTAGGAGTCAAACTGTTTACTACAACGCATTAGGTATCGGTTTGGGAGTAATTCTTATGTAGGAAGATCTATTCTTTGGGTACGAGTCTCAATAGTTGATGCCACATGAGATTAACTATCTGATGCATGATCTCAAGTTATCCATGGTTGTTCATGCCTTATGATGTTGGAGAAATTACATTTTGGGATAGTGTTTTTTTGTTTACATAGGCAACAAAAGCCTCAAGTACATCTGCACATAGTGTGATCTAAATCTGAGGTACTGAAGGTGGGTGGAGTACCTTTAGTCTCTCTACTTTAATATTTCCTAAAAACATGGAAAAGGAAATGCAGTGGCTAATGCACTAAGCAGGAGGACTCATATGCGTGTAGTGTAGAAGGCCAGTAGCGAGTGCAAGCTTATGGGGTTGTTCTGTGAGATGCATTTGGAGGTGCATGTTAGTCATTGACAAACTTTTATTTCTTTTTTAGCAATGACCTATACCCTACTAGACAGAGTTAGGATAAGACAACCATCATATTATGATGACCTAGTCCTGTGGGGGAATGTAGTAGATGATGATCCACCTCCTAGCTAGACAGTACGTGATGATGAGATCTTGTGGATCCAAGGATGTGTTTGGGTTCCATTGATCATACGTGTGGAGTTGATGAAGGAGTTTCATGTTTTATCCTTGGCAGTTCATCCCAAAGTTACCAAGATGTACCGTTACTTGCGTTGTAAATACTGGTTGAAGGGAATGAAGAGAGAGTTGTATAGTTTTGTTACTTGGTGTTCCACTTGTCAGTAGGTGAAGGTGAAACATCAGCGAACATATGAGATTTTACAGTAGTTACCTATTTCAGAGTGGAAATTGGATGATGTCATGATGGATTTCGTGATGTGTTTACTGAGGTCTCCCTAAGTAAATGATGTTGTGGGGACGGTGTTAACAAACTTATAAAGGTTACTCACTTCTTGTCGATCAAGGAGACCTTTGGTTTTGATGATCCTGGGATGCTATATATTCATGATGTGGTATGACTTCATGGGGTCCCTCATTTTATCACTTTAGATAGGGATTCCCACTAAAGTCTCTTTTCTGGCCGAGTTTTCTGAGGGCATTGGGTAGAGAGGTGCTTCAAAGAACAACATACCACAGTTAGAGCATATGAAACAGGAGCAAGAGGAAATAGTGTGAGCATGTGTCCAAGACATTGGGGGATCTTGAGAGAATCATATCCCCTTAATTGAATTTTTCTACAATACTAGTTACCCGATGACTATTCAGATGGTTCCATATGAGGATTTGTACGGTAGGCCATGTCGATCACCACTGTGTTGGCTGGAGATGGGTGAGGAAGCTTTATTGGGACCGTGTATCCTATAGAAGACTTCTGAGCAAGTCAATTTGATTCAGAAGTAGATGGATTCTATGTGTTCTTGTCAGAAATATTGTTTTGATCATTTTAGAGTAATTATAGAGTTTGAGGTCGAGGATCATGTTTTCTTGTTTGTTGCACCGAGGTTGAGACACATGGTAATTAGGAGACAGGGTAAACTTTTGTTGAGATACATTGGTCCATTTGATATTATAGAGAGGTTTGGGAGAGTTTCCTATAAATTATGGTTACATCAAAGGTACAGGTCTATGTACAACATCTTTCACATTTCTCAGTTGTGACGTTACTTTTCAGACCCATCTCACAACTTTTAGCCCGAGGAATTTGAGTTGTAGGAAGATGCGTCCTTTTAGGAGCATCCTATTCATATTTCGGATTGTAGAATGAAGTTTATCAATTTATAGTATATTATTTTGGTATGGGTTCTATCTAATTATGGCCAAGTGAATGACGAGTCTTGGGAGAGGAGGGTCGGCGTACGATCACAGTGGCCAGAGGTTTTCTTATATTTTTCTTCATCACCCTTAGAAGGAAAATTCAGGATGAATTGCTTTAAGGGGGGATTTTTTTAAGAACCTGGTTCTTCCATTGCAGTATGAATCATTTATTTTTAGTTTTTACTTATGAAAAATAGGGGGAAAGAGGTTGAGGGGCTGGTTGCAGGCTTGTTACACAATGTGACTAAGAAATACACGTTGTTTTAGATGTCGTGTATGGAAGGCTACACGCCCAGGACGTGTACTTTTTTTATTGAATAAATCAAGAAGTAGTGTTATTTTTAAAAAAATGGATAGGGGTCATTCGGGTTCATGAATAGTAGTTCTGAGAGTCGTTTTTCTTATCGATTGATCATATGTACCCCGACTCCTTCGTCATTGGTTACATTTGAACCCGATTGGTAAGATCTATATCCCTCTTGAGCCATTTTTCATGATTTCATCTCTTGAAGAAGCTGTTTAAGGTTGAGATTTTTTTTTTGTTTTGTAGATCTAATCCACTGTAGGTTGAATCCAAGCTTGATGTTGGACGAGGAGAGTCCTAATACAATGATGTGGGTGGTCTTGTGCCTTTCGCTCAATGTTGAGTTGTTTATATGTGTTGTAGTGTCATTCTCCCATGTTTAGTGTGTAACCATGAATGGAAATTGACCTTTTTTCCCTAATGATGATTAAGTCATGAATTAAATTAAATTAAGCATGTTTGAGCTTGTTGGTTTGATTAAGGTCCACCCCATGGGGGTGTTCCCTTGAAATGACTATTTATGGCTATTTAGATGAGGTTACCTCTGAGGAATGCTTTATTGTTCCCTATTGGGTTGTTGCGTAAGAATTAAATTTATAATGGAATTTCAATTGTGGTGAATTGTGATTTATTTGATTAATGGTTTTGGGATTAGATATTTTCCCTTTCCCCTGTGTTATTCTAACTATCGTTTAAGCCTTGTGATAGTTTAATTCACTTGTTTCTTGATATGTATGATTATAACATGAATTGTTATATGATAACCACATAATAATGTAATTTACATGTGTTTCCCATTGTGCTAAAATGCTGATATATCAGGCTTGACCCTGGTTGTTTTGTTATGCCTGTGGGTGAGGATTTGTATGCATGTGGTTAAGAATTTGTTATGTCTGTGGGAGAGGATTCGTTAGGCCTAAGGGTGAGGATTGGTTATTCCTGTGGGCTGGGTTTTTCTATGAGTGTGGGAATGATTTTGAGTTGAATTTGGAAATGGAATAACTTATGACATGTCTGCCAAGCCAAAGAGAAATATTGAATTTGGTTTTCAGTCTACTTGTTTGGATATCTTTATGAGGTATCTTTTGAGAATTCTTTTTACAAGGGATTGAAGGGATTAGGATGGATCTCATGAAATACGTAATTCAATGTAATTGAATGGTTGAACTAAAAATAATGGATAAAAATAGAAATGAAACTTGTAAGATTGCTTACATTAGGATAATTCCTAGTCAACTTTTTTCTTGTTTTTTACACTACATGTTAAATATACTCACTAATATATAGACACATATATTTGGTGGTTGCCTATTGGGATTTTTTTCACAAACCATGTTTGGGTCATGCTTTCATACCCAAACATATTATATTATTCCAGGTGTCGATAAAGGGAAATTACCTTCTACAGGTATTTGAGATGTTGTTTTGGAGCCGGATAGCATGAGACAGAGTTGAGGCTTCCGATTATTCCTAGTATATTTTGTTTCTTTTGTGCTCTTGAGAAATATATTGTGTGGTGTTGTAGTGTACTTATTTGGATTCTTTTCAAGAATAAGTGACATGCTGTATAATCTATTATGCTGAATGATTCTTGGTTATTTATCTTATTATTCCTTCTCTGTTTATTTCAGTTGTATGCTATTTACTTCTTCCTCTATTGTACTATTATTTATTCCACAACATTAGACTCTACAAATGAGGGAAAATTTACCCACTATTACACCCTAGGTCATCACTGATAGTCGGGAGCCTCTTGCATTTTGGGAAATGTTCTTGAGGCGATGTGGCCAACTAGGTATGGGGCACCGGTTGAGTGGAATCTAGATTTGAGACGTTACAATGCCCGAAGCAATAACAGATCTAAAAATCCATAAAATATTGATAATTCATTTCTTCTATATCTAGTTATAATCAAACCCAAAATGGTTTGCACAAGCTATCCAATATGGATAAATATTTAAATTATTGAATAATCCATTAATTTCTAAAACCTTTTCCAATGTTTAACTAAAACCATTTGGTTAGTGGTTAACCATAATAACCTTCTAAAATTCAAAATATTATAAATAAAGTCACAATTTTTTTAAAATAAACTTAACATTAATCCCCAAAAATATCATAATGAATCTATTAAGTTATGTTATCATTGAACCAGGTGGTTATTGATTCAATATTTAATGTTATATTTTTAGAGTTATTACAACTAGGTACAATTTTTCCAGAGCCAGATCCACTTGAACTATACAGACAAGGAATTAGTATCTTTGAAACCACTCATTATATCCTTCATTAAAATTCCCAAAAATTTATTTATACTTTGATTATCCTTATACTTATCCTTATATATATCCATATATATCTCACTAATGTTTTCTCGTCCTAGTTTATAAAGGACGACTAATCCTATCCTATGATTCCAACTGTAAAGACCCAAACTTCTCATACAAATATATTAAATCTTAATAGATTAATATTCAATTCATTTTATAAAAACATTTAGCAGTAACGTAAAGGTTGAATGTATTTGTAAAAATTGATACATAAACAATTATTCCATATGTGAACTACATCATCTCTCACTATGTTCTTCAGAACTATCACCCTTCTTAGCCATATTATAAATAATAAATTTCTTTATAACTTAGGGAAATAAAGCATAATAAAGGGTGAGATCATATGATTAGTAAAGGTAAAAAAGGGATATATCAATATAACATCAACATAATGGTATGAGACCATGAGAATAAAATTTAAAAACCATGCCCCTATATATCATAGATAATAAACATGACTTTTTTAATAAATCGTAACATTTCATAAGACATGAATCATAATTGAATCAAAGAAAATGATCCCTAAGAAATAGAATTTTTATAAGACATATATTGGTGGAATACCAAAAAGATTATAAAATATTATTTAAAGACTATAAATGAAGACATTCATAACATGGTAGTATTAAGATAACTACCTGTGTACCTACTTTAGACTTTAGATAACCCCATGTGTACCATATTTCAGGCTTGGGATAACCTATCATGTACCCTCTATGAAACCTCTTATTTCAGGATGGGGAAAACCTCTCATGTACCCTATTTTTGGGCTTGGAATAACCTCCAATGTACCCTCCTTTTTGGGTTTGGAATAACCTCTTATGAACCCATAGATATCATATAACATTAATCGTTACCTAATTCATTTGGGGGAGATATAGGTACCACCCATCAAACAATCCATAAATTAGTGTGACCCAAGATCATTAAACATTCATCATATCATAACCCATGAAAAGAAAATATATTTCACAAACATTTCATCATATCGTAATCCATGAGAATGAAATTGTTTTTATAAAAAAATCGCCATAGAATAACCCATGGGAAAGAAATAGGTTTCATATAGATTTATCATCAAAATCATAAATCTTCCAGATAAATAATAATGATATTATCATTGGATCATATCCCCATTAAATCTTATGTTACATCAATGGATGTCATCTAAGATGGAAAATTAATTTGAAATATCACTTGAAACATTTATTATAGAAAATAGTATTTCCATTTTGAAATAACATATTTAAAATATACTTTTTTTCAAATATTAATGAAATCATTTTCATTAAAAATAACCTTGGAAAATTGTAATGGAATATTTAAATCATTTATTGTTCATGATTATAGGAAATATCATTCATGTCGTACATGTTGAAACAAAAATTACATAAACATTTTTGGTAAAAATTCAAAAGCTGCTCATTCATAAAATGAAAAGAAAATTTATAAAAATTAAAACAAGTTTAAGAAATTCGTTAAAAATTTATTATAGGATAGTGAAAATTTTATTAAAAATATTTTTAGAAAACATGGACATGGATGAAAATTAATGTTCAACTGAAGAGAGAAATAAAATCAATTTTTCTTTAATATCATTCCATCATTATCTTGATTACATAAAGAGAGGTAAATTAAAGGGAAAGAGGTATTTTAAATAAATAAAAATAGGAGAAAAATTCATTATTATATTTATATATAGTTAATATTATATCATCATTAGAAATTTAAACATAAGCAATCCCAATAAACAATGAGGTTATAACATAAAACCTTGACCACTTTGGTAACTTTTGAATCATAAACCCCATGAAAGAAATAAACTTAAATTGATGTGTAAATTCACATAATTTTCTTAATAATATTCATAAAATACATTCATGGGTAGTATATACACTACATAAAAGAAACAAGTGGTGAATATGGCATGTGTCTCATTGAAATAAAAGTTAGACAAAAATATCAATACCTCAAGCCATGACATTCTTAATACATGTTTGAACCTCCAAAATAATAAATATTTTTTTATTATAAATACATTATATAATCACACTAATATATATCATACCATATATGATTTACTTATGACCATTTATTATCTATTTATTAACAATTTCTTATTAAAATCATGTTTTAGGTTATAATTGCTTCATTTTTTATATATGTTCTCATTTGGAATATCTATACCTTTACTTTGGTCATTGTTACATAATATCTCATATTATAACCATGATTTAAATTTCACATATATTCATTATATATGTATTTCTAGTAATCTATAAAATTTAGATATGTAAAATTAATTACAATTTTCATGGAGATGATAGGTCATATGCATGCATGAATGTTGTTTCTATTTTCTCGATGGATGGAAGGAAAAGAAAGAAAAATATTAATTAACTTTTATAGAATAATTTTTATATCATAATTATCATATATTTTTATTAATTACACACTCATTACCATCCATTTCAAAATAATATAAAAAAATTCACATCACTTCGTGGTGGCGGTATTCCACACGTACGCACGAGCGATGTTATCATTTAACAATGAATTAGAAGGTAATAAATTAAATGTGATATTATAATGACATAAGTATAATTGTTTCAGGAATATCATATATATAATTTAAATATATCATCATATCCGCTCGTGAGAGGTGGTGATAAAAAAATAATTAAATCGGTTCGCGAGGCGGTAGTCTATCAAACACATGATTGACAGTTTTGTTTCACATTTAATGGAATAGAAATGGATATAGATTGTGAAATTAACACACAAATATATTATTATATGTTATATAATGGATATATTATATTTAAACTATTAAAACAAGAATGAATGTGGTAAGAGAAGAATTAAAAAAGAAAGAAATCAGTGAAAATAAATACCTTCTCTTAAAAAAACCTCCTTTGGATATCTTATTAATGACCCTAGGGTTGGTATTTTAGGAATAAAATAAGATCCATAACGTGGATAATGATATTGAGGAGAGAGTTTTTAATTTTTGTTGTTAATAAAAATAGTTTATAATGTGTGAATAAGCGAGTGGAAAAGGTCCCTTTTTATAATTGGGGAAGAGTGGAAATTTTTTAAATACCTAAAACTATTCAATAATGGGAAGATAATCTCGATAAATGTTCCCAAAAATTTTATAAATAACTTATTTTAGGAATTATATTCTTGATACATACCTCCAACACACAATTTTGTTTACAACATGTTATTCCATAGCCTCTATGTTTACTCACTTTTATCATTTTAGTTTTCACCACTGTAAGTAGTCTTTTTTTATTTACCTAGGTAATTTAATCATTAATAATAAAACTAAAATGAACATTATTAGTTAATTTTTACCCACTAATTATAAATATTAAATCAAAGTTATTAAATATGGATCCAATATGGGTTAAAAATTAATTTTCACACATGCATACATAACAAGAAAAACCACATTTTAACCTTAATTGTAGTAATTAATTATTAGTGTTTTTAGTATTAATTGTGAAAAAAACATTAATTTGATATTATTATATAATATAAATTATTATGATTCCAAATATAGAATCCATTTTATCAAAATAAATTTGCATAAGATGCAAAAGTTACTTTAAAATAAAACCTGCAGATGTGATAAAACAATTTTTTTCAAAGAAACTTTTTTCTTAAGTATTAAAAGTGTTTATATAAAAATTGTAATTAATATTGATTGTAATGAACTAAATTATATAAATTATAATATAATTTTACTATATTTACCTTATAATCCATTTTAAAATTAAATTTAACCTCTTAAATAGTTTAAATGAAAAGGAAATTTTTAATACAAATCATTATTTTTTTATTATTTTTCAAAAAAATTAATATTTTCAAAATAATCTCCAAAATTCACTCCAAGATAATTTTTAAATTTTTATTTATCAAATTTAATTATTTTTATGTTAATTTTATAATAGTTCAATACATGATTAATTTTTAAATTTGTGTGAGAAAATTTATGAAACAACTTTATAGAAAAATAAAGATTTTAATCATAAAAAAAGATTTATTATTATCCCTTGTCTAGAAAAATATATAGATGAATGATAAAACATTTAATTAAATATATAATATATAAATTCTATAAAAATCATTCCACCATAGTGACTAATTTAATTTATTAATATAAAACACTTTTCATGCATAAAAATGACTTTTTAGAAAAATATTCCATTTATTTTCAAATAATATTTATTTTCATTTATAATCAATTTATAACAAATGAATTTTTTTATGCATATTTAAACTATATAATTTTAATAATTTATTTATCCCTATTCATACCCACCAATCCAATAATTAGGTGATAACTATTATATTAATTAATAATATTTTAATATTATATTTTGGTTTGTTTGAACTCGGTCTTGTGTGTAACACATGATATCGATGAAATTGAATTTATTTTAAAATAAGTGTTCCATAAAGGATATAATGTTTTTATGGAGTTTTGGGGTGTGCGAGAGTTCAGTGATGATGGAAATATGGATTTCTATGGTTGGGGATGTCGCTTCCCCATTTTCTCGGCACTGTACTTGTGGATGGAGAATCAGGATCAGTCAGGAAGGATGGTCTGCGATGGCCTGAGGGTTATGCATCGATGGTGAGTTTGTCAGCGTCTTCTGTTGGTCAGGATGTTTCTGCCTGGTCTGTCGCCCGGACTGATGGTGCGCCGAGTCCTGGAGGTTGCACGAAATCGATGGATGGTGCTTCTCTGAATCACGTTCTTTGCAGTCGGTTGGTTGAAGGTGGCATGTGGGATCGCGTTGCCTCCCAGGAGGATGTCGACATTGATTTCAGATCCCGAACCCCAGTTGTTCATTACGGAGATGGAGTAAAACATTGATGGGATGTTAAATATGATCCAAATCCTCCTCTGAAGAATGCCCAACCTTTGAATGTTTGTGCTGGTGAAAGAAATTGGATGCTGTAATGTTTCCTTTGCCTTCTCATGTTTTGAAATCTGCATTTTCATCTTATGCTAAATCATGTTCTAGAAGAATTATTCGAAAGGGTTCCTAATCACATGTTGAGGCCACTTCTGATGTCTTTGCTGAATGTATTACCATCAGTAGTCCTCCCTGATTGCATATCTTGTTTTACCTAATGGTCACAAATCCTAGAGGTTCGATGATTTGGTTTTACAGATCTCATTTTTTTTGGGTTTTTCTAACTGGTGGTGTATATCCCTTGGATTTGGCTTCATTCATTTCATTTTTTTATCATATGCCTCTAAAATTCTGGCATGGAGCACTGGATCCCTTTTCTTGAAACCTGGATAGCTTCACCTTCATGAATGGTCTCTGCACATTAATACTTCACATGCAAAGAATGGTTTTTCTCAGGTACGAGTTCGTCTTCATGATCTTAATTGGGTCCCTTGGAACCCAACAATTCTTGTAATATTGGAATGGTAATTAGGACTCCTATATTACTTGACAAGGAGACTGATAATTTTCAGTTTGGATGCTTTTCCAGGATGATATTTGAGATTTATTATAGCTCCATCTTGATTGACAAGGTCACTCTTTCCACTCCAATGGATGACATTGAAAATGATTTTGAGTATGAAATAAAACCACACTTTTGAAATGAATGTTTAGTTGTTTGGAATTCGTTTGAACTATGTTGGAGACTGATTTATTGTGAAAACTATGGGATGAAAGGTAATCTATCCAACCTATGTAGAATGAAATCAATGAAGAATGATGTGGGTTAGCAGCAACCCCTTGATCATAACACCAGGTCATCTTCCACTAAGGCTGATGTGTTGGATTCAGAGAATGAACATCAGCTACCTTCGAAAGGGAAGGATCTGATGGTGGATTCATCACCGTTGAGAGCCAACAGTGGTCCTTCTAATATTCGAGAAAACGTTTCATCCCTGATGAGTTGTCCCTCCACTGCTCGGGTTGATTCTTCGAAGGAGATTACACATAAGGATGGTTGTGCAGTTACTCTTGAAGATTTAGTTGGGACTAGAAAAAATGCTATTATCTCTGTTGTAGTATCTTTTATTTTCATTGATCCCTTATTTATATGCATAAATGACAGTCCCAATGCAGGTTTCCTACGTGATGAGACTGCTGATTTGACTTTTAACACTGGGGCTCCTCAATAGGTTGATTTCCATCAAGAGATCCAGAATCTCTGGAATTCCTCTAGGATATATGGGAAGTGGGGTGACATCTCGGATGTAGAAGGGATTGCAGTGAGTAGTTTTGGTTCTACTTCATTCAAATATGTACTCATTTTTTGGAAAATGGGAGGTTTACTACACTCCTCCCTCGAGGCGAAGGCTGAGGAAGGACTTCTCAAATACACCTCGCACTGTGTGTACTCAATCTTATAAGCTATCAGGAAAGTTTTATTCTGACATTCTTCTGCTCCTCAATCAGGTTAATTCCAAATATGAATGTTAAACTATCGATGACTCTGATTATTGGAATGACATATATTGTTATGATCTTTAGCTTCATGTTTCGATGTTTGAGGGAAAGTCCCTTTGTTTGACCTCGCCCGTCTTCTATGTACTCTTTTCCATTATTTAATAAATAGTCATACGGTCTGCTTTTGGCAGGACTTTCTGGGTAATGTTTCCATAAAATATCATTGTGTTAAACATAGTGAATAATTATTTATTTTATTAATTCTTTATAAATAATCACTTATAGTTTAGTTAGGACATCTTATTCTTAAAAATATGTTTTCTTCAAAAATGTTTTTTATTGTTTTTTGTGAGAAAATTATATAAATATTTTTGTTTAAATTCATAAATTTTATTTGAAAAAATAAACAACATTTTTTAAATTAGTATATGAATATTAATTTTGGGTGAAATTTTGTGATTTTTATGAAATGATTGATTTTTATAGTGAATAGTGAAAAAATACAAATTTTTAAATATTGTCATGACTTAAAGTAATTTAAAATTTAGATTATATTTTGGATTTTGTCTTGAAGTTACATATGAACTAATTTATTTTTAAAAATATAATTAATTCCATTTGAATTATAAATATTCATGATATTTATATAAGATAATTTTTATGCTTAAAAACACATTTGTCTAAAAACTGTTTTTTCATAGCATTTTATGTATTTATATTAAAGATATCTTATGTGACTTCTAAGGACTGGATCTTGGGAAATTGATACCATATTTAGAATCACGAGGTTTAAATTTGGAAAATATGTATCTTTTATTTTTGGTTATTATGAATAGTAATCATTGTAAATATTTGTCGTCTCGATAAGGGTGAAGTGAGAAATATATGGTTAAAATCATGAGATAAGGTCTCAAAATAAACCCAAAACATTATTTTATCCTATTTTATGGGATTAGTTCATCCATTTTCATAAAATTGTCAAATATATGGCAACTTTTTTATTTTTTTATTATGAAATTTATATTAATTTAAGAAAATAATAAACACAAAATACCACTCTCTTGAATTTAATATCTATAAAATTTATACATAAGTATAAAAATCTGATAACATTGGTTACAAATATATATTTAAAATAAATTTTAATTTATCTATCATGTTAATTTATTTATAGTTTGTAGTGATTAAATAATTACCTTAAATACTTACGCAACACTAATATAGTATTTATTCAATTATTAAAAAATTAAAATAAACGATTATAAAAATATTAAAAGTAATAAAATTGGGGTGAATTAAAGCATTCTGTAAACTTTTTACATAAAAATAAAATATTAAATATTTTTTAATGTTTTATATTCTAATTTAATCATTTTTAAGCTCATTTCATAGTAAAATAATGTGAATAGTTCTTAAAATGAAATTAATAATATTTTATGATAAAGATGTTTTATGAAATTATTTAAAAATAATAAAAATATTAAAATAGGAAAATTATGATTTTAAATTGTATAAAATTTCATCCCTTGGTAATTTATAGTCCAATTTTTACAATATAAGTAAAAAATAACTCTTTATGGAAAAGGTTTGTATCAAAGTTAAGATTAAAATTGGTTAACCAAGGGGTTAAATCAAATACATGTTTTAAAATAACACCAAACCCTATATATATTTAATTTTTAGAGTGTATTTAAACTTCATCATATTTTTCTTCAAATATATGACAATTTGAAATGATTTTTATTGAGAATGACTTAATTATATTTTAATCATTTTAGAAATTCCAAGTGTGTCATTTCCCTCCCTTATAAAAGGATACTGATTTATCTCAATACATTACACCACTTTGAGCCATAAATATTGACCAAACTCTACCAAAATACCTTCAAAAAATTCCTATACATTCTGTAGTGTTTATGTTCATCCCATAAGACTAACCCTATGTCCCTTAAGAGGATATTCGAAGGATTTATTTCAAATAATAAGTGATCGCCTTAACCGATCACTTTTTTACTTATTATTTAACGACCTATAAATATATGGAATTCTTCATGAAGTAATTAATTAATTATCCTAAATAAAATTAAATTGTATTATGAATATTTAACTACTAATATCTACCATCTATTTTGTCAAAAGGAAAGTAAAAGTATCGCTAATGAGTAAGTGTGGACTACCACCTCCATGTAGCGATACAATTCATTTTCTATCACCATTACTCACAGATGGCTATTATGATTTGTTTAATGTTTATATATTATACATATGATATAATTATTATTCTATAATTATAATATCATATCTACCTTCTTACCATACCATTCATTGAAAAATGATAATGTCACTCGTGTATATGTGTGGACTACCACATCCACAAAGCGATGTGATTTTTTTTTCTTTTGCGCTCTACATGGATGGTAATAAGGAATGTTTTAATGAATATATATGATATATTATTTATTATATAAATATTAATTATTATTATTTATTTATTTATTTTGATCTATCGAAAAGTGAAAACAGCGTTTATCCGTACCTATGGCATGTCATCTCCATGAACGGTGTAACATATTTTTATATATATACCTTTTATGTATGATTTAAATATGATTATAATGAATATATATGATATTTATATCTTATTTAACATTTTTATACTATTAAACAATAATCCAATAACAAGTAAAAAAACTAATGAACAAAACATTCATGAAAAAAAAGTTGTTATCACCCAATATAGTGATTTTAATAATGAATTGTTAGTAAACATGTGATAAAAGGATATAATTAAATATCATATTATATATATTATCTATACAAAACTTGGCTTCTCCAAGCTAACGTGTTACCTTCCCAATCGACCACGTCACCTCCAAATCTCGAAAACTCCTTCACATTTTGGTTGTCCCGCGACGGGGTGCGCTTATTCCCTCTGATTCCTAAACCCCGCTATCCAGTTTAGGGTTTCCTCGATCCATATGTTTTCTTGAATGATCAAGAAAACATCCTTCTGTCTCCTCCCTCCGCAGTTGGAAGTTCATCCACGAGCATCGTCTTTCCACCGCACGTCCAAAATTAGTCGACAAAGCTTAAACTATCATTTGTCTTTCAATCAGTAGGTTTTCCAATCTTCCCTAAAATATTGGGCTTCCGTCCTCCATAATCCAATTACCTCCACGCTACCACAGTTTTTTCCTTCGTCTTAGGGTTTCGCTGCATCTAGGGTTTCGCTGCATCTATCGCGACCCACTGCAAATACAACTAACTGCCTGCATCTAGCTGCCTATCTGTCTTCCTTCTCATTGATCCCATGATTCCTCGGATCTTCCATCCATATTACGGTTACCCTAAATCCATCGTGACCAACATCACCCCTCTATCCCTTTTTCGGTTCCCTCCGGCTAAATCCTTCCCCTTCTCGGGGTTAACCACCGCTTAGGGTTCTATATGATTTTATTGACTCCCTCCCCGACACCCCTCTCCATCCACGCCTCCAACTTCATCTATGACTCCACAGCTAGATACTCCACATTTGACTCCTCCGACACTGGATCTTGATCCTCTCCTAACGGATCCTCTACTTATGGCTACTCCACCTCCCTCAAATTTTAGTCTTCTTGTACGCTTTCTTCAGGTGGCCAGTCAGAGAGGAAAAACCCTTCACATGGCTTCCCTACTGCCAAGATCGTGAGGCATGGTTCTACATAGTTCCATCCTCTCTGGGTACTCTCTAATGAGAAGTTCTGGCTTTGACTTGACATGTGTAAGGTGATGATCACTCCATCATTTTCCAAATTATTTTATGGACATTGAAACATGCTTGTGGTGGCTATAGAATAAGAACAAAATCCTCAAGGTGAAGTGTCTGGTGCTTGGTCAGATGTTATATATACAAAAAAGGAAAATAAACTATGCTAGGTATGCTCTTATTTAATTTACCAGGCTATAAAATCTCCAATGGTACTATTTGACACTATTATTTTTTATAAATAGATATCAATGAAGTCTTCCACCTACATTAGGCTTCCATGGTTGTCAAATTTATGATTCATTTACTTGTTTAGGTTGATCTTTAGAATGATTATTGTTTCTATTTTTTCTATGTATCATTTAATTGATGTTATTTCAATTAAAGATATTTACTACAGTGAGGTTGTGCTCCAGGGTGGTGGAATTGGCCTTCATGAATTTGGTGATGTTGGAATTGATGGTGCAGCTTGTTTCGAGGGTAAATAATGTATTATTTTTGATAATGCATTGCATTTTCGTACCATTTATTAGGAAAATTTCATAATTGAAACAAAACATCACTGTAATGAAATGTTTTATCATTTAGATAATGTTTATATTGTTCAGGTACTTTTAAAGCAGTGATTTCTGGTTTCACGAGGGGAATTCATGAGCAGTAATTTATTATTGCAATTGTGTCCTTGGAATATTTGATTTATGGGGCCAATGATGAAATGTTAGTGTATATTTATTTATAATGTTACTAATAAAACATGTTAATTGGGAAGTGTTTTGGTTGAATCTTCTCAATCATTTTTGGATGGCTTGGTGTTGCAGATGAGAATGAAGCATGTTGTCTTCTACAATTCTGATGGTCGTCTTCCATTACACTGGATAAATTTTTCCCGGTAGTATATAGGTTTAGGTGAGCTATACAATATGATTGTGAAATGGTGAGATCTACACAGTCCCTGATTGATGGAGAGGGTAATTCAATTTTTGTTGGTGATATTGGTAACAAAGTAGTCAATTGTGTTTTTTCATGGAATTAGAGTTTTGTGTAATTTAACTTGCATATATCTTTATATCAAGCTATGAATTCTCCAATTAATGATGTACTAGAAGATGATAATGTTGGAACACATTATAGAATATGTAACTTATTCTGTGGTGGATGAAAAGCAGTATATTCATGGGATCCAGCAGCTAAAGCAACAAAAATATCAACTCACTTCTGATTTGGGAAATCCAGCTGAACATGACGAGGTTGTTGGAGAGAGTGACAAAATTGCAGAGAATCTAAAGTTTCTCTTCATTTTATTCTCCTTATGTTCCCTTTTTTGAGATTCAGTACCTTTCCATAGAATTTCTAGGCCCCACACATTCATTTTGTTTTTGGTTTGGTTGGACACCCTTAGAAATGGAAGAGAATGGTATGATCTTGATCATTATTGGGTCCAGATACATCAAAGGTTTATTGTCGATGCTAGTGCCATGTCAAGATTTAGCAATTTTAGATTCAACGCAGGTGGTACACATAGGGGGTTTGGGGGAATTGGAAGATAGATCATTATAAGTGGTCTTTCAAAAAGTTTGGATTCTCTTATAATGACTCATGTGTTTTTTCTTCCAAACTCTTTCACTCATGAATATGGGATTTGAATAAACTTATTCAACTTATTGATAAATTGTCTATACAAAATCTATTAATTCAAATTTTTTAGTTCCATATGCACAGTTAAAATTTGATAGAATCACATAACATGTATAGCTATTTCTAGGACCTGACTTCAAATTTCAATATGTTATAGGTTGTTTCTTCTGATGAAACCTCCCGACAATTTGTTTCAAGTACCCATACAATGTCGCCTTCATTCCCAATGGTATGAAATATTTAATTTCCTGTCTTTTTGAATTCTATATTGAAAAATCATTTTTTATACAGGTTGTTTTTTGAAAATTGATTCATATTTATTCATATTTTCTCACACAACATCATATCTATTATATATATTATAGGCTGGGTATTCTCCACCCACGTGTCACCACAAGATTATTCCTCCTTACATGGAAAACTCTATGGTATAAAATCAGTGTTGTACTGGTTTAACTCTTTTCTCATCACCCAAACATCTTTGTCTTTCATTTTTTAAATGGATTTTTAAAAATTATTTAAATATATTAATAGTAAAAGACCTTGAAAATCATTATATCTCAATACTTACAAACATTATACATTGTTTTCCTTCTATTACCTTTGAATTAATTTACAGTCTACACTATTATTCAAACAATAGATGTAAATTGAGAGAAAAATATAAAATCTTGGCGGACAAGCAACACTAAGTATTTTTTTTGTATCATATTAGCATGGTTCCTTGTCTGATGATTTTTTGATCTGAAATACCACTAAGAAAAATACCGTTGAGTTTTATTAGTTTCTCAATATATGAGAATTTTCTACTTTATTTCTCAACTGAAATGCTTATTTTTTTACTTCTATAAGCATGTTTATTCTAACTAACATTGATGTAAAATTATGTGACTATCAGCAAAAAAGGGAAAATCATCAAGTTTCAACAAAACATGTCTACCAATACAAACCCCCTTCGATTTTATCATGTAAGATCGTGTTTCTTTTCATTGATTCAACCCTTTATTATTAATTTATATTATCATTTATGATTATCCTACTATATAAATCCTGCTATTCATTTAGTTTGTAGATTTTAATCAAAGAATCTACCCAATTCCCTTTTCTAAATGTGCTCAATATGGATTAAACCATCTACATCTTTCAACGTCAATTTTTTATTTACTGATGAATAACCCACTGTTGTATCAGTATCTTATAAATTTTCATGTGATAAAGATAACAAAACCAATATATATACCTAATAATCTAATGTAATTCCCATAAAAATAGATGTGTCTCCTATAAAGAAACATCTCTCCATTGCTGATGCTCAAGAGAATACTGATATGTAGGGTTTTCATTCCACTAAAAGGAGGCTAGAATTTTAGAGATACCTCTATGTTGATATTGATATTATAATATGGACTCCCATCTTCATTGATATGATCAATTATATGGATTATTATAGATATCCATGTGATGGAAACACTACTATTCACTTATGGTTGTAGATGTTCAAAATTCATTTTATCACTCCCCAACATTTTCTGCTGCTAGGGAGAACCAAGAAGTACAAGATACCTGTATATAGCCTACTATAGAAAACTAGATTCCATCTTGATCATGCTTATGCAAGACGATGAATCTATTATAAACATATTCATCTCCTGTAGATTTTAATGAAGGTTCTGGCAACATATTCAGGTTAAATTTGGAGTTAATGTGAACATGGGCAATTTTGATTGATTCGTGACATCCAACATCAATTTTTCCTAGATCAATCAAATCCATGAAATACTGGTCACAACAGTGGATACTTTCATTGTTTATATCAAAAAGGTAATAAATTCTCATACCTTTGAGAATCATATGCCCTCTTTGGAAGCTGTGTTGAATGTAGTTTATAGGAAGGTCATGGAATCATCCAAAATAATGCATGTTGGTCATGATAGGTTTTCTCAGAAGAAATGATAGGCGAATATGAGGAGGGAATGAGGTGGATCCGAGGGTAAGGAAGGTCTTGGAAAGGTTCTGTATTTCATGTTTTTATTTGTGTTTAACTTTTTTTAGGGATGCCTTTTGAATGATTTGTCATTTTTTATCGGATTTTATCAAAACTAATAAATAACACTAAATCAATAAAAAATGTGATATTCTAAATTAACCTATAAGAAGTAGAACTAACATGTCCCAAAAATTTAATATACTGTTACATAAGTAATTTTGAATATGCAATGAATTTTTAATGCCTTAACAACTTATATAATGGTGTATTGAATATAAAAAACTGGATTGGTTATGCATGAAACTCTACATGTCTTGATACTCATATTGATAGTTAATATGTGATAATGATATTTCCTCAACAGTTTATATGTAAATTTCATATCCAAATCTAATTTCATAATAGTATTAAAGTTGAATTGAAAACAGTTAATATCATAGTTAATTACGAGACTGACTATCCTTCTAACATAAAATATTTATTCTCACTTTTAATTATTTATCATGCATGATAATAGAGATTTATATTCAATGTATATTCATTTATATATTGTGAATATACATGCAGTTACATAAAATTGATAGTATACATTATTTTCTGTTTATCATTGATGGATGATATATTATAACATATATTCAGTTTCTATAAATTGACTTTTTATTTCATATCAATAAACTGAATATTTTCATTCAATTAGTAGGGGATGGTTGTGGTTTACCTGGGGTTAAGTCCCGGTATGTGTTTCTTCTGTTTTGTTATTTTTTGCAGGGATAAAATATCAATATCAATACCATGCAATATACATATATTTTTATATTCAATAGTTAAAAATTTATTGTATCAACAAAGATATATTGAAACATGTTTTTTCTAATATTATTTTATGTGCACCATCTAAAGAGACATTTAATTTCTGTTCTTTCGTGATAATGTGGTTACACAAGAGTTGAAGAGATTATTTTGAAAACTAGATGGAGGATTTTCACATTATATAGCTAGATATAATTTGATGTTGCATCGAGGTTCGTAGACTACTGGTGAATTACACTAATGTTGTTGTGGTGTTTAGAGCAAGGTGGCTGATGATTCATGATACTTATATTGTTAGTATTGTGGAAGAAACCTGAAGATGATGGCCTATTGAAGTATGCTCAACATTGAATAATGTACTCTAATGATTATGAATTTTATACTTCTGTTTAAAGATATTTTTTTCTTCTTTTCAACACCTCTCATATTTTGGTTACTAATTTTTTTCTTTTTATATAGATTTATCTCATGATTTTGATGGATAATGATTTCTTGAAAGAGTAGTCCTGCATGATTTCAATCACGACACTTCAACATTTAAGAAGACTAAAAAACATGACTACATTGATTTACCTGATATCTTGAATATATTTAACTACTGTCAATTGATATGTTCAAATGTTTCCTTGAAAAGTAAGGATTTCTATTTGAAGATATTATTTTTTTGTGCCCTGTAGTAAATATTATTTAATCTTCTATTTATTTCTTTTTATACATTTCATTTGACTATGAGTTTTAATAAATTTAAATTATAAGGGTGTTAATTATGATCATGACATAGAAATGCATAAGTTGGGTACTAGTTATATATATGATAATTTCATTGAAATATAGATATAATATTTATTTATTTATTTATTATACATTATTTTTCAAATATATATGAAGGAAATTGGGCTTGAGGTATGGGTTTATTTCACAATCACATAATTATTCTGAATTATTTATGTTTAAGTATCCACTAGAGGAATTATTTTATCATTATATATCAAAATGAATATATTTTATTATTATATGGTTATTTTTGGAAATTATTTGTTTTCCTTTATTTTTCATTCATTTGTTTACTTAAGATACTGAAATAATGTTTTTAATGAAACACGAATTTCTTTTTCTACTTGGTTGGGATTTTTTTTTCATTCATGTCTATGTTTTACATAAAAACTATTTACTATTACCAAATTATTAATTGATATTATTGTTATTGGTTTTTTAATTTTCTTAAAAAATCAAATTAATCTTCATGTCATTTTACAAATTATGTACTTTGGAATTTCTATCCAAAATGTGAAATGAAACTTTATTTTAACATACATGACATGAATAAAATTCCAACTACCTTGACCACACAATTATTTAATGCTTCATATAAAATTTTCAATGTTTTCTTTAAAATAAATTTTTTCAATAATATTTTATAGATTTTTATATTAAGTTATTTTAAAGTTAAAATGTTGTTTTCCTTAAGAATCATTCTAGTGATATTCTTATACTATTTTCATCTATTTCACCATCCATTGAGGAATATTACTATTTATTGAGGATATAATCTAATGATAATATCCACCATATTTCAATGGATGATTTATGATCATTTTTACCAAGGAAATTAGTAACATTTCATATTTCAGTTATTCTAATGTGGAAAATTATTTATTTTTATGAAATTTTGATTAAGTTGTATTGTATTAGTATAATTAAGGCATTTGAATTATTACATGATGGGTGGAGATCAGAATTACAAAGCTCCTTGAGTAATCAGTAGCTCTTAAGAGACAAAAATGGTTGGGTATTTGTCCAATTCAATACCCATTTATGTAGATGTCTTGGGTAAGGCCTTGATAGTAAGTTTAAGATGTCCAAAATTATGCATTTTATCATTTTGAAATTAGTTATTTATGTACATATGACTATTTAAATAATTATTATATCCATGGATATGTTTCATGGACATGTGATAATTTATGAGACATTATTTGATCATCATTAATTACATTCATATTTTTATTAATGCTCAAGTTATTGATTAAATGGAATATATTTTCAGTTATTTACACTGCTATATTTATTATACCGTATTTATTTTAGATGTATTCCACTTTATGTAACCCTTACTGAGTATCTAATACCACCCTGATTTTTTTCATTTCTATGGGATATGAAGAAAGAATCTTAAAATGATTTTAAGGATGAAAAATATTTACTTTCTCAATGTTTTATATTTTGTTTACACTGTAATATGGGAAGCATGTAATTATTTATTTTACCAATACTACTAAATTATTTGGTCATTTTTGATTCGATTGCTTTTATCTAGTTACAATATAATAAATAGACCACTATTTTTGGATACTATGATTGGGAATTTATAATTGGTATCGGTGGAAGTTTAATACAAACCTAGAAAAATAGATTTAGGAAAGCATAGATTGTAGAACACAACCCTATAACTAAAATTAAGGATAAGTCTATATATATGATAATTTACTAATGTTTTTATAATGAATTGATTATGTATTTTTCTTGATAATAAATCTTTCTCTAATTACACAAAGTGGACATGGTTTTAGCATTGATTCATATAGGGGTAATAATCCCAAAAGGATTTGGTTGAGCATATTATGGCTATCATTTTGGTGTATGGTGAGTGTTCCCTTAAAATAATGAATCTATGCACTATCAATTTAATTTTATGATATCTCCTATATCATAATAATTATATAATGCTCTATTTTATATATCAAAAATAGTGTAAAATAGTGTTATCACTTTTTATGATTCTCTTAATCCTAAAATATAATATATAACAAATTCAATATTATAGCTTAGAATAGAACATATGATACATTATGATATGTTGAAACCAATAAATTTTCACTAATCCATAATTTACGATATCCCATATCATATGGGGTGGTCCTATCATGGTATAAAACATACCATATCATATAATAAGATATACTTAAAAAAATTATAGCTTATAATATTGAATATGATTACCAATATTCTGTAATTTAAACATGATTTCATGAATTTTTTTTACCATGTAATTTATATATATTTATAATGAGTTTCTTTGGTTCTAATAATAATAATTCAAGTAACGTAAATCATAAGAAACCATAAACCAAGATTATCCATGCTTTGAAACCGAAACCATGGATAATATAAAATAAATAATATATGGTACATCGATGATATCCAATCCAACTATCTTCAACTACACTCTTGATAATGACCACTTACAATAATCCATATCTCCTTTCTCACAATGATTCCAAGTGTTGATTAATCACTTAATTATTTAGTGGTATTATTCATTATAACCCTAGTATGCTAGTTCCTCAGTTTAATGTAGGATGCATAATAGATATTACATTATGGAGAATTGATCAGAATTATACACACCATTCCCATGGATTTATCTTCTTTATATATACCTCAACTATTAACCTAGTGAATTTATAGGATTTTATCAAACATTAGGAAATATTTGAGTAATGAATTTGAATTGATATTATTTATAACCTTTGAACAATGCATGAGTATAATTAAATTTTGATTCACGTAAAATGTTATATAATTTGTGATGTTAATAATCAATGATAGCCTATGGGGAAGAAGACATGAAAATTAACATTTAACATCCATTTAACTTTGTTAATCATATAATATGATTAATATATTCATAAATCTAGTGATATAAAAATATAATACAATGTGATATGTCTTAAGGTAGTGGTATGATATCAATATATCATACCTTATGATTTTCTATACCGTGGGATATTATATTTCAGTGTTTCATGGATATCATACAATAAGATATCCCAATATCATAAAATATGATATAGGATAAAATATATCATACATAAATTAGGATTTGTTGTATATATACATCTCTTGTAACCACAAAAACCCCCAACATATCTCATTTTCACACTCAACTATGATTTCCATCACGAGGTTCTGGCTACATCATAACCACTCAATCCTATTCCCTTATCATTGGTTCCCATATATTATAAACCCATAATACATGTACCATGTACAACACTTCAAGTTAGAATAATGGTTTACATAAATATAACCACACTTTATAAGAATTCATGATTGTTTATTTATTTTAATTTATTTCCAATTACATTGAATCCATCTCTCACTTTCTTCAATTAATAACACTATTCTATAAAAAATTTCCCCAATTCAATTGGAAAAAATACTATATTTATTAATTATTTCATCATTCCCTTATTCATTAAACTTATATATACACACATATCACTTAATATATGTTTATATATCATTAATATAAATCAAATTCCAAAAAATATCAATCAATACATTTTCAAAACTATAAAAATTCACTTAACATTTATAATAGAAAGGATAAGATCCCTTAACCTTTAAATGGTCATTTATTTCATTAATTATCTATCAATTATGTTATATGACTCCAAAAATATGTATACATGACATAAACCATATGATTTATCAATTAAAAAAAATTACTAAGAGAACTCTAGGATACAAAGAGTGTAACAAGCCTCTATAAGAAAAAGATATAAAAAATCCCACTTATTGATGATCCGAGATTCAATTCAGTCTCCCTATCAAATAATTTCATCATTTGATGATATGAATTATTTTAAATATATCCAATGTTTACCTGTAGTACAAATTGGGGTTACAGAGGTGTCTCAAAAGGAAATAATGGGTTTTGGGATGTTTTATAATATTTTAAATAGTTTTCTCAAAAACTATAACATGATATACCAAAACACAACATGATTTTTAGGTCACGTTGAATTTATCTTAAAAAAACTCTTCTTCTTCGTATTATTTTTTCATCATGGATATAAAACCCATAAGGTTAGGAAAAAATTTGAAAATATATCCCTAAACATTATATATTACTTAAATTACTTTTATCTTCAAAATTACAAATCATAAAAACAATGTAGAAACCTAAAAATATAAACCATAACATATATTTATAATCTTTTATACCCTACAAAATTACTTTTAAAAAATATAAAATACTCAATATGGAATAAACGTTTTTCCAATGGTATAACATATAGTTTACTCTTTTATAAATTACATCACTGTTAGGAGTTTTAATAAAATATTTGAAAATATTTTATTTACCAATAATACATATATGAAATCATAAAAATGATGATATAAAGTTATAAAAATATTTTTACAACATTACATTTTGTTTCCAACATTTCACTACAATTGTGAACTTTATTTTCATACTTTATTTATAACTGTAGATGGTCACTGGGACTTTACCAGGTACACATTGGTTTAATATTGGTTGTGATGATGGGATTTAACTCGTTACTTATATGTATTGATTAATAATTTTATATTATCGTATAGATTTAATAAGTATTCCCGAATCCTTACCAATAATAATAGTATTACATATTACCATCATGTTATAAATCGATAAAAATAATGCATTTTACAAGTGACAATATAATGGTTTAATTCCAAAAATTTGGGAACAATAGAATCATCACAATCCAAGGAAGTAGTAGGAGTTGTAGAATTATTATTGAGCCTATTATAGGGGATTTATTAATATCCATATGAATATATCAAAACCAATATAGTTTTTTTCTTCTTAATGGTGCATATCATTCCTTTTTTGGCTATGTGATAAGGATTGATGTGGTTCCTTTTATGGTTGTGCAGTCATGACCAAGTGAAGTTACTTTTGAGGTCATGTATCTTGGAGCTATGTGGGTTTTAGAATTAAACCAAAAAAAAAAGTAATCTTACATTTCCTGCTTAACATGAATAAAAAACTTTGTCGTCGGTGTTGAGTAATTTATGTTCATATATCAGAATCATCTGATGTAGTTTAATATTGTGTGTTAAGGATGTATGCATCATGAACGAGGGTACAATGAGATATCTAATGGGGGATACACATGGGTGTCCCATTTTCAGTACATCTTATTTATTGGTAACTATAATATAGAGTATATAGTCGATTCATTAGGAATATATCCCAATGAGTATGGGATTCGTAAAGAATATAACCAAGATATGATGAGTGGACCACCAATAATATTACCCATTGAGGAAGAATGTAACATGAGGAATATGGCCCATTCATGCAGATTTGGGGCTTCCACATGCGAAACCCATATGTGTGCCACCTGGTAAGTGACTTTGGTGAAGGTAGGTTTTGGGCCTTATATCGGGTTAGTGGCCCCGTCGACAGAGATTCATGGCTTATTGACTGGACAAGGGATACAACTACAGATATGGATATGGTTGGGTCTTACACATATTAGGTGGCCAATAAACATACATGGAACGTTGATTGGACTAAGGTAACGGTCACCAGTGGGGATATAATTTGGTCTTACACCTATTCAAAGGCATATATATCCCCCCTACTCATTGAGTAGAATAGAGGGGTCCCTCATATTCTAAAGTTGACATGATGTTTTATATGGGGTAGCTTGGATGAGTATCCTAATACAATGGAAGCTCGATATATATCCTTAAGATATGGGCCCTCATTATCAACGGAATACATGATTGTAAATTATTTGAGGGCCCTATTAGAATGGAAGGAAATACGAAATAGTTCTTATATTAAAGAAATATGTGATTAATAGGGTACACATTGATGTTCATATCCTACTCATGTATATCAGGGTGTTGTTGAGGTAGTCTAATTATATAGGGGACTAAGTATGTGACAAGGGATAAGGTGGCCCATAGGTGGGAGACCTAGGTGAATTCATGATCATCCATAGGGGTTAGAGGAAAATGGAACCCTAGTAAATGAAATAGTCTAGATGTTTCCTAGGTATGAGTCTTGGCTGATGTATCAACCATGGATGAATGGTTGGGTGAATGTTTTCCTATGTATAATGGCACGGTAAAAAGTAACCTTGGTATTATGGTAAGGGGAAGTGTCTCCCTTTTATTAAGGGTAAACTAAAATTTTACCCTAGTATGAGTTTAAAGTGAAATTACACCTTATTATGAGGACATGGGTGAATGGAAACCCAAGTATGAGACCCAAAAAGTGGGTTACCCTAACATGTGATCTAGGTGAATTAGAACCTACATATGAAATATAGGAAATGTTTCACCTTATTATGGAGGGTATGTTGATGTGTCACCATATGTTGGTAAATTTATGGCTTGGATAGGCTGAATTTTCACCCTGGTATGGACTCTCTAGGATAATCTTAGTGTGATAATTCTAAGTTGATACTTACAGGATGGACTGGGTTTGTGGAAACCAAGTATGGTCAGCCTGGGATGGGATCCTTATCCCTATTTCAATTATAAAAAGGGGGAGTGGTCTTTAATTATTTCTTTTAGAATTAAAATCTTTAGATAAACCAATTAACGACATTTTTTATATTTAGGTATTTACTTAGGGAACAATTTTAATGGGATAAGATGTATCAAGCATGCATAAGGGGGTTTCTTTCCTCTATTTGTATTTCACTCCCCTCTCCCTTTTTTACATCCCAATAGTATCACATAGACATTCCTAAGAGTTTATCATACACCAAACCTTGTCACCCTAGAACTAGGCAATGGATCTAGCCCATGAAAAAACCTAATGTGCACTCCCAATCCCCAAAATCTATAAACTATTTAAAGGGAATCGATGAAATCCTTGGGAAATAATTTTCCTATTCAACTTATCAACATAATAGAAGTGAAATTAAAAAATAAACCATAATTTTCATACACAAATTAAACAATAAAAAATGAAATAAAAAGCATAAATATCCAGATAAAAAATAAATGGGATGGGAATAAAAAAGGTGATATGAAAAAGAAGGTGAGTTTACTATAATTATAATCAAATGGTATTAAAAATAAATCTAGCCAACTCCATGTGGCACAAGGTTTAACCTCCCATAATTCCAACACCATCACCTGATGATGGTCATCTAGAAAGAGTACCCACCATCTTTATGGGATACCTTAATTTTACCACTTTCTAATAAAACAAAGTCTAGAAACATAGTTTGGGGGTATGTGGGTGTGATAAATAAATTATTACATTAATATAAATTTCTAAAACAAATTACATGTATGTTTTTATGTAAAACATATTTTTGACATTTAATATAAATTGAGTAATAATAAATAAGTAAGAAAATTAACTCCAAGCACAATGGGAAACCTTAGGCTGCCTAAGGTGGGTTAATTCTAGGATCCTTAAACATTTTTTGATACATCCATTCCTACCTATTATCATGTATTATCCACTAAGGATGATAAATCTAAATTCCAAGAAGTAAAAAAATCAATAAAAGTATTTTTTAATTAGTGATGTATTGTAGTTGAAAGACTATGGTGGGAAGAACATTGTATAGAATATTTTCCCTAGTCATCCAACATAGGTAACCAGGGTTCCCATGTGATATTATGTTTTCAAACAACCCTCTTTACATATCCAATTCAATTTAAAAATGAAAAATACCATATAACCCTATTTCCCTTAAAATACAAAAAGAAAACATTTTGAAATCAACTCACACACACACATATACAGTTAATAAAACCCCCTTTCAATGAACTAAAATAATTAAAGCACTATTAATAATTTTAGGTGATAATGTTTAGTTTATTAACTGATGGAATAACATAAAACCGCCTAACATTAATAATTGAAACCATTTTAAACTCAGTGGAATAAAATAGCATGGAAGAATATAACCTAAAGGTAACAAAATAAAATCTTAAGCATCAAAGTCTTTCCCATATGATTTGTGTTTAAAAAGATCTATATTTTCATGGTTATATTGAAGAAAAAACCATGAGAGAAATAGAGATAAATCATTGAAAAGGAATATTAGATCCTTACATAGAGATCCCTTGAATAAATTAAAGAATAACCCACTTGAAATCCATCCCAATAGGATAGAAGGAATATGGTTTAGGAACATGGGTCTAAGAAACTGAGTGGAAGGGAGAGATAAATGAAATTTGATTAAAATCAAGTATTTTCAAAGAGATAATTTCAATATTTATGTTTTTGGGGTAGGCTTCATGGTTTGACTACACAGTTTTCTAAACCATGTGAAAACTGTGTGGGCTATACTGGTTCATATAAGAACCTATATGGTTGGTATAAAAGGTTTAGTAAACTATGTTCCTATCATGTGAAATGAAACAATCATGTTGTAGACCGATTTCACGTGGTTTTAAAACGGTTCCTATTTACCATAAAAAAATTCAAGACCCAATATTTTATAAATATTCTTATATTTTAAATGAAAAAACCTAGAAAGGATTGAAAATAAAGAGACATGAAAATAATGGGAAAATACCTAAATAAATAATATCTTTATAATGAAAATTCTCGCCACCATATTAATTTTTGTACACAGAAAGTCAAAATGGGGTATGATCAAGGAAAATATGATTCTACTAATCAGAAAAATCATTCCCTCTAACAAATCTCACGAGATTCATTCATTTTCTAACATAACATAGAAAATAATATAACATATTTTCTATGAAACACTTTTTATCTAGAGTCAACACTCTGAGATGGATGGACATTCATTGATACATCATGTTCCAACTCAAGATCCTCCCAATTAAAAACATGATAGAGATCCATATTGTATATTTTAAGCTCAAAAACATGGTAGATGATGTGAATCAATGTTAGGTGATAAGGGAAACTCAACTTATATGATACCTTCCTAACTTTTTAAATAACTTAAAAAGGATTTAAATATCTCATAGAATTATTCCCTTAATTTATGATTCATTGGTGAACCAATTGTGGTGAAAACATTAGAGGATCTAGCTCCCAATCAGAAAAGTCCACGGGATGGAACTAAATATCCACAACATATTTGTGTTGCCACTTAGACAATACCAAAAAATACCATAATGTATGAATCAAATTGGTCATCTCCTATATGATACTTGACCCTACCATAGATGTCTCTTCCATGTCCATTCGGTAAAGGGGATACTAACAATGATGAATGTATAAAGATTCAAATAGTTCCATCATAATCAATGATTTATAAATATTATTACAAGAAAATTTAACTAGTGCAATATGGGTATCCCATAATACTATAAAATTTATTATACACACATGGAGCATACAGATATTGGTATTTAGAGGATTGGATGTCCTCAGATTGAAATGGGGACCCGTTAACTCATTGATTCCTTTCAAGAAAAGATATTTAAAAGGGGGTACCAATCGAATATAATAGTAGAAATAACCCCATGTAACCTCGTGGTTTACAAAACAAAAAACTTTCCAATATATTCTACCATAGAAGTGTCTCGGGTCATATTAAATTGAGATGACATGTTTATATGATCAATCATGAAACTTATATAAATCTTACCTCATTTTTTGTAAGGTTTCTTGATTAAAATATCCGTGGAAACCTCATCCTACTTCTAGATATGTATGTGAAGCTATTAAAGAAAAATAAAATGCTTATGATAATCATCCTTTATTTTTTGAAATGTAAAACACTGACACATAATGTTCGATACGTCATGTCATGTTTTAGGACACCGGAATTTTCACATCAAGGTGTAATACATCTTGGTGGTTCCTGGGTGGTTAGTTAACCAAGATCAATGAAAATCTTCAATCACCTCCTTCCTTATAGATAACAAAACCACATAACAGCTTCAGAAACATAAAAAACCTTTAGAAGTTCTAGACCGCCCACCGGTGGTCTCCAATCTATTTAAAATTATCCTGATTTTTTGTCACTCCTGATTAACTAGTTGATCTCGGTTTATTGCATTGAGAAGATAAGTATTATAATTTATTCTAATAGGAACCATTTATACCTTTTTATTCTTCACATCTATATGTATTTAAGAAAATAAAACCATAAAATTACATTCGTCAATAGATTCCTTGGGAGCCTGAGATGGTAAATTATGATTGAGGGAATCAGTAACCTTGTTTCCCAAGAGATATAAAAATAAAATTTGTAAATTTATGTCACTCTTATTTATTACCTAATATTTAGGTCATTTTGGGAGAAAATGTAGCTCAAGATTTTATTATTTGAAATGTACCTAAACCATTAACCAAAAATACAGTGGCACCAACACTTAATATAACCTATAGGCCGATTAGTACTTTTTTTATTGGAGTTGGTAAGAACTATACACAACCACTTGGTCTCCCAATGTATGAACACGTCCAAAACCTATAATTAAGGCATCATAGTAACCCAAAAAAACTCTAATAGGCTCCATGAAAATCTGAATTTGAGATAAATTAAACTACTTTTTTAACTCATTTAATGAATCCATACACTCTATATCCATAAGATCTTATCCTATTTTTGGATGAGGACTATCAAGAGCGATGTAAGAAAATATAAATCCTTTTTAAAATTCCTGTAATATTTGTCCAATCCTTAGAAGATCATAATCTTGAAAACATTACTATGTGTATCCCAATGCATAATGGTGATACCCTTCTTGAGAATGACTACGATACGCTGTTTTGACACAAAATATTCAAGAAAATGGTCTCCTATATCCAAAAACAAAACTTTTAAAATTTATCAAAGATTTATTGGTTGTTCAAGATTCCTATAATAGTTCTCATGTGACCCGCATGCTCTTCCTTTATCATTGAGTATACTACTATTTCATCTAAAAACACCAATAAATTTTGTCAAGATATATATGTAATATCTTGTTTATGAGCACAATGAAAACTGTAGAAGAGTTATTCAAACCTAAAGGCATCACCAAGTATTCAAAGTGTCTATACATTATTTAAAATGGAGTCTTAGGTGCACTGGGCTCTCTCACCCGGAGCTTGTGATGGCCTGAATGAATATCGATCAGAGAACAACACCATACTCCCTTGAGGTGATCAAATAGAGTATTAATATGGTGAAATAGGTTTTTATTACTGATTGTGACCCTGTTGAACATTTGGTATTCAATGCACAACCAAAAGAACCTATTATCCTTATTTATTAAAACAATTGGGGTAGCCCACAGGGATAAGGTAGGGCAAGTGAAACCTTCAATTTAAAGCTGTCTAGATAAATATTTAGACTGTTCATATAGAAGGGATACATATATTATGAAGTGAGTGTTATCATTTTCATCCCCTGAACCATATTGAAAATAAATACATCTTCCCTCTCGAAAGGTAATCCTGGGAAATAATCTAGGAACACCATGTGAAATTCCAAGTCCATGGGTATACAGACCCAATCATAAATAATCCATAAAATCGACTCATTAGATAAAAAGTATTTTTTTCATTCCAAGAGATATTTTAGGTTCATATTATTAAATAATTTTGTCACCATACATACATAAATAAATATTACATCAAAAAGTGGAAAAATCCACTCAAAATCAATTTTTCCATTAATACAAAACTTTTAAAATATCACAAGTTTTATTTTCATGATATATCTTCACAGTTTTTATATTGACCTCATCTTTATCACCAATCATCCCTGAAATCAAGTGAAAAAATATATTTTAAAATGGGATGAGGTTAAAAATCTCTATAAGGGACAATCAAAAATAATGAAACGCAATATTATACAAATAATCATAAAAATTTACCTTTTTCAAAATAAACATTAAGCTCAAAAATAAACATTTAATTACCCAAGATATCAACTTCACTAATAAAATAATTTTAAAAAAATCATAATAAATTTTAAAGGAACATTAAATCCAATAAATATTTATTTACAATCATGGAAAAATCATAAAAACATTTTCAAAAAGTTATACTCTTCTCCCCTAAGAAGTATCATAAACATACCTTTAAACATAAGATCAATAAATTACTTTTTAAAATCATAATATTTCTTAAAAACTGATAAAAAGTATAGATAAGTCATATAGGTAACTTGGGACATCATTTTCATATCTCTCTTACAAATGGAATATCCGACCCGCTAAATTTTATGAATCTATTAGGAGAAACCAAACTCGTTAAGATCATCTCTTTACCCAATACATTGGAGAGATATATTAGGATCACCTATACATTGTTTATAATTGAAACACCAATAATTGGTTTATAATGTTACATCAAATCCACATAAACAATTTCCAAAAACCATAACATAATCATGACATATGAAATCTTAAATTAAAATATTTTTGGCACCCATGAGAAAAAATTTCAGGATATTCATTTATTCATTCCAATTAAAACTATTTTTTTGAAAATAAAAATAAAAAAAAGAAAATAAGTGTTTTATTTGAATATATTTTTAAATAATTTAAATATATACAAATAAAAAATAATGCTTAGGGCCTCAATAGAATCCGTTGATTCCTTATACGTTAAAATAGAACATTTTTTCCTTTTTTACAAAATGTTTCATATAAAATACATTTAAATATTCTTTTTAAAACCCATTAAAAGAAAGTAAAAAGTGACATAAAATGTGATTTATAATTATTCTCTGTCAATATAAATCCTTACTTAAATAATTTTAATAATATTTTCACGGAAGAAAAAATATTTAGATGATAAATCTTGAAAACATTTAAAATATGGTTTTTAACGTAAAGTGTCTTTTACCTCGAGTCCAACTCATCTTGTACTTTATTTATCTTAATAAATAATAAATTTATCTTAATTATTAAATTTATTAAGAAAAATGTTCAATTTTAATATTACTTTTACTTTATTTAATTCCATGTTATATACAATTACTTAATCAATTATGTTCACATAAGGTGTTTTGATGATTTTAGGATCATATGTAAAAAATAAATTTGGTGACTTAACTATGGTCAATGAGGTCCTCATTCCATAATCCCTAAAATAATAATATTGAAATAATTTGATTTTTTATATATCAATTATTTTTTTAAATACAACCATGAAATAGTTTTACGGAAAATGAACTACATTGTAATCATAAAGATGGTAGGTTATACATACAAATGTGTATCGTTTCAATTTTTCAATGAGAATAATGAAAATAATGTAAGAATTAATTTATCCTTATAAATTTTTTATTATATCATAAATATCATATTATTTCTTTAAATACACTTATATATAACAACCATGTGATCCAATCATGAAAAATGAATTGCATCACTTCATGGAGATGGTAATCCACACATATGGTCGAATGATGTTATAATAAATCAATTGATGGAAATGAAAAAAGTAGGTGATATATTATATTTATTAAATACGAAATATGTCATGAATATAATATATATACATTAAATCCATAATTATAACTATCCATGGGAGATAATGATTGAAAAAATTACATCGGTTCGTGGGGCAGTTGTCCATCGTACACATGAACAACGGTTTTGTTTCCCTTATAATGGAAGTGAATATGGATATAGGTTATTACATTGGCACAAAATAATATAATTATATTTAAGATACTATTTTTATTTTTAAATCCCGGTTTAAAATATTTTATTCATATATGGGAAGGAAATAAAATGAAAATGCTCATTTAGGAACCATACCTCTTCTTCGAATGACCTCTTTAGGTTTATATATAATGACTTCCTAGGTTGGTTTCTTAATCAAAACAGGGACTATAAAACGTGGATATGGATTTCATAAATTTATTTGGGTAGGTATTGGATGTGATAGAGTGCTCTAAACATGTGAGGAATATAAGAGAAGATGTACTATTTTATAAGTAATAGGAGGGATACTCTTGGATTTTCATAAAGTATTAAATAAATATAAATTAATACTCATAGAAAAATTGATTCAAATATACATATTTAGAAGATAAGATAATTTTATGTCTAAATGATACAATAAAATTAGAATAGGAAAATTATGAATTATGTTTTCACACTTTTCTATTTTTTTAATTCCTGTTAACCCTTTTGACAATTACAACGATATCAGTGTCTTTTACTCTTTGAGGGTAAAGAAAGTTACTATAAAATTAAAATGACCAATAAATGGACCATGAATAATATTTTAAATTATTTCTCATTCACATGGAATATTATTTTATTTTTAGTAATTTTAAATCATATAATAAAATATTGGTTATTATAAAATATCTTTAATGTCATTTTTTGAAGATTTAATTTAATTTGAATTTGAAAACAACCTCACAAAAAAGTAATTAATATTAATAACAATAAAAAATATATAATATGTTGAATATATTTATTAAATTCATGGGATACTCTAAACCACAAAAAAAATTACTTATATAGTTTTTAAAATCATTTATATTATTTTTCTACTCCTTACACAAGAATAAAGTCAGCGTTGTATAAACAATTAAGGAAAATATTTCATCACTAAAATTTCAAATGAATTACCATGATGAAAAAAAATTAATTCATATTCAAAATAATTATTTATATTTTAACATAAGATTTTTTATCCCTATCACAAAATATTATAGATATTAAAAGCAATAAAGGTGAATTTTTTAATTCTTTTTTACTTGAATATTATAAATATAAAAATCATACATTAATGATAATAAGAAGTTTAATATTTAAAATATGGATGTTTATGGAGAAAAAAACCCATAAAATGAAATAAATATAAATTTTTTAATAAATTTCAAGCCTTATCACATTAGTTTTAATGCTAATTAGCTCATTTTACCATAACCATGTTAACAAATACTTATTAAGGTTACTATTCATAAAAACCAAAAATAAAAGGGACTGATTTACAAAATTTGTACCAACTAATTAAAAATAATGAATCAATTTATCTCAGTTTAATTTATATTTTTGGCATTAGTTAAATTAAAATTAAATCTCCATATATAAAAAAAATAGTTTTTTAGAAAAAAAAATCTTTAAGTAAAAAATGTTTTATTCCAAATTCAATTAGAAAATTTATTACAAACACCATAATTGGATTTTTTTAATCAAAAGTAACTAATTAATAGTTTAAAAATATTCCAAAATACAATTTTAATATTTAAATAAATGAAAAGAAAATACATATTCCAATGAAAATCATTATTTTCACTATTCATTGAAAAATCAAACTTTTTAGAAAATTCTCAAAAAATAATCCTAATATAATTTTGAAATGATAAATTAAAAAATATAGATTATTTTTTTCATATTAAAGTTTTTTTAATTTTAAAATGAATATTTTAAATAAAACCATGTAATTCATATAAACCCAATATGATTAAAAATAAAGTTATTTTTCCTTTTGATAGAAAAATTGCCTTATATGAATATAACTCTATTAAATATAATTAATGAATATTAATAAGAAATGAAAATAATTAATTTTAAAATTATGTTGGTTTTTACATTCATATCAACTTTTGGAAATTGTATCCTCACAATTTTACTCATTACTTAAATAAATGGGGGTATCTTTCCCTCATAGTATTTTCAAATTCTCATGTTGATTCTTCAAACGTATGGTTTTCTTAAAAACCATAACTTGCTGGATTATATTATTCTAAAATAGTTTCTCTCTATAGTCATGAATATAAAAAGGTTGTTCCTTATATGAAATTTTTTCTTCGGACTGAACTAATTCAGTGATCGAAATAGGAGATACATCCATCGCATATTTTCTTAATAAAGAAACATGATATATTTCATCTAGATGAAATAAAATCAGATGCAATGATACTTTATAGAAAACTAATCCAAATTTATCTAGAATTTATTACATTCTAATTAACCAAAGACTTATATTTCCATTTTACTGAAATGCATTACACATTTCCATGAAGAAACTTTAAGAAATTCATGATTGTCTACCTTGGAAGAATGAACTTTTCTCTGGTTATCTGTATAAATTTTCTTCCTAGTTTGATATTTCCTCATGTGTTTTTAAACCATCTTATCTATCTCAGACATTTCATCCATCAACTATGGTTTCAATAAATTTTTCTCCCTAATTTAATCCCAATAAGTTGGATTCTAACTCTGATTTCTATAAAATAATCCAAACATTCCATCAATATATTGGAATGAAAAATGTTATTATATGAAAACTCAACCAAATTCATATGATAATCCCAAATTCTTTGATAATTCATTAAACAATACTAATGAATATCCTATATAATTGAAATCGTTAGCTCTAAATATCCATCAAACTGAGGATAAAATGTTGTACTAAATTTTAATTTAGTGCTCAGTGACTTCTGAAGTAATTTCTAGAAATTAAAGATGAATCTCAAATGAAATAAAATTCATAGATTTAGTAAATCGATCAATATTTACCAAAATCAAATTATTGGATAGATATTTATTTGGTAATCCCATAAAATAATCTATAGATATTTCTCCTATTCCTATTCAAGATTTGGAAATGGATGAATCATCCCCCTCCATAATTTTTATTTGGATTTAACATATTGACACGTCAAACATTTTTATAGTAAAATCAGAAATATCATTTTTTATTCATTCCCACTATAACTAATTTCAAAGGGCTCTATACATTTTTTACTACTAGGATGAACTAAAAATTGAGAGCTATGAGCCCCACATAAAATTTATTTCTTCAAATAGGGTTCACATGTAGCACATATCCTTTTTATGAATCTGAAAAAACATTCTTTGTTAATATTATATTCAGGAAACTTATCTTTCTTAACTAATTATACATTTTCTTATCACTCACAGATTTCCTTCTGAGCATGCTTAATTTTTTTGGACAGAGAAGATTTTACAAACACCTAAAACAAAATAGGGGGCTTTCCTCTATGAATAATTTATAATCCAATGCTCATCTAATCATTGACCAATGGATCTTGTTTTGGACGTATCATAGTTTATTTATCATTATCTTTCAAATTCAATGAATTATTTACTGTATTCTCTTTACCTATATGGAAATTAATTTTGTAGTCGTAATCCATTATCAATTCTGTCCATCTCATATATCTCATGTTCAAATATGTTTGAGTGAAATTGTATATCAAATGTTTACGATCAGTATATATTTAACACATTAATCAATATAAATGATATCTCTAAATTTTTATAGAAAACACTATAGCTTCCAATTCAAGGTCATGTTTAAGATAATAATTCTCAGGAGGTTTTAATTAAAATTAAAAAAAAAGAAATTACCCAAACATTTTGTATTAAAAATTACCTAGTCCCTTTAAATAAACATTGTTTTAGATAACAAAGCCACAATGTTTTAATTGTAGATCCAAAACAAACACATCTACTAATCTTCTTTCCAATTCGTAGAAACATTCATTATATTATATTATCCATATGATCCTAACTCATTTTTATTTTAATATGGTTTGTGGTATTGATAAATGTGAAATGTTTTTAACAAACCATTAGTAATATCCAACTAATGTAGGAAAACTATGAATTTTAGTAACATTTTTATGACTTTTCCATTCATCAACCACACTATTTTTAATAGTTTCAATAGTTATGTGATCTTTATTTATGATATTGCCATGGAATAAAATCCAATGTTACCAAAAATCACATTTTCTAAATTTTCCATATATCTTCATTTATTTTAATGTTTATAGAATTATCCTTAATTTTTTTTGATCCTAAAAACTCATAGAATAAAACAAAATATCTTCAATTAATACAACCATGAACGTTTCCAAATATTCATGGAAAACACTATTTGTAAGATCCATAAATACAATAAGAGAATTTGGTAATCAAATGTGCATAACCACAAAATCAAAATGGACATACAAAGTTTGACAAGATATATTATGGATTTCATCCTCCTTTATCTCCGGAAAATGGTATTTTAACCTTAGATCAACCTTCATAAAATACCAATCACCCTGGAACTAATTAAACAAGTCCTCAATATAAGAAAATGAATACTTATTCTTAATAGTGATGTTATTAAATTCTCTATAATCAATGAAAATCATCATGGAACCAACATTATTTGTAAAAAATAAAATAGTGTCACCCTATGGTGATGTTATAGGATGTAGGAAATCTTTATGAAGAAAATATTGTAACAATATTTTCAATTCTAGAAGTTCTACTTGAGCTATTCGATAAGGGGGTTTTTGAAATTGTATTAGAATCCAAAACTAATTCAATAATAAAATCATATTCCCAATTATGTATAATACTAGGTAACACATCCTAAAAAAACACGTTGATATTAACTTATTACTATAACATCATTAATCTGAATAGTTCCCTTATCTTCAATAGTATGAGAAAAAATTCATTTTTATCTTTTAACAGTTTCATAGCTTCTTGATATGTTATCAAAAGATATGAATTGGTTCTTAAATATAAAAGGAATAATATTTATAAAAATAACTTATTTGGATCTGTAATCTATCATAACATGATAAACTGAAATCCAATCCATACCTAGAATAATATCAAATCTCTAATGGTCAATACAATATGGATTATAGGGAAACCCTTCCACATATGATAATTGGATGATATTTGAACATTCTTGTTTTTTAATACCACCCAATGTGTTTTTACCCAAAGTATTAACATTATTTATTGAGGTGATGTTTCCATTTACCAGTAAATTTATTATTAATGAAAGAATTTTTAGACATAAAATAAAAAAATACATTAACAAATATTAATAAACAAGTAATCTACTTGTTACCACATTGTTTGATTGACCAAATTCTACTAAATTAGTTACAGAGGATTTCACCAAAACCTTCTTTTTATAGAATTTATACTTCTAATCAATCCTGCAATAATTTTTACATGAATCTACATAATTACCCATCTCATTACATTTAAAACACCTTACTAGAGACAAATCAGAATTGATCTTAACACTACCATTTCATTTTTTCAATCATGATAAATATTCCAAAACATACCACATTAGAAGCACTTCTTATATTTTATAATACATTACCGTTGGTTCTTTTTAGCACAACTATCAGAAACTAAAAATTTTATTATCTTACCTTCAAATTTATTTGATGTATTATTTCCCATTACCTACTATATGAACATTTTTTCTAATTTTTTTCATGAAAAACATGATAATAAAAAAAATACATTTATACGTTCTCAGTGTATTGAATACGTTTCTCATAAATTTTGAATTCATGAGAATCCAATGGACATATATATTTAATCTTCAATCGTGAGTAAAGGTGATTGATTTTAATATCAATATACCATGATAAATTTTGTACATACCTTTACAATCAGATGAATTATACTTAATTTGTTTTCAATAAATATTCATCCTTCTATCTAATTTCTAGGAATTATTTTTCAATCCTATGTCAAAAAATCTTTGTAAAATAGTTCTCAATGAAAATACTCTTAAATTTATCCCATTCCATGGAATAATTATCTCCTCCTTCTATAGTATTCATAACCATTAACCACTATGGATTGGATTCACCATCTAAAATAGTAAATAGACACTATTACGTTTTAATGTTTTGAATAACCCATGACTTCAAATATATTCTCCATAGCTTTAATACATCTCTTAGATACCACTAAGTTGGAAGATCCACTGAATATTGGAGAGTTATATCGAGATCACCCATCCTTGGATTATAACAGGACTACCCATCCTTGGTTTATAATGAAATCACCATTCAATATAAAAAGTTCCGATGAACTATAAATAATCATAACACATGGAATATTATATAAAAACATTTTTTTCACCCATAAGAATAATATTTTGGATATTTTAATTCCCTTTCCATTTAAAAATGTTTTTAAAGAAAATACGCAAGAAAAGGAAGGAGTGATTTTCATTGAATAAAATATGAAATCTTGTAAAGTAATAAAAACATCAAATAACAGTTATGATGGTGGGAGAAAACGTTGATTTCATATATGTTAAAATAGTACATTGTTTTTGAATTTTTTTTAAAATGTTATATATAAATTATGTAAAAATATTAATTTTGAAAATCTTTGAAAGAATATAAAAAGTGACATACAATATACCTTATAATTAAATTATAAAAATGCATCCATAAAATAATTTTAATAATGTGGACATGGGAGGAAAATATTTAGAAACTAAATCTTGAAAACATTTAAAATGTGGTTTTAAAAGTAAAGTCTATCTTACCTCATGTCTAACTCATCACATTCATTCCTTATCTTCTTGAATAATGAAACTATGTTAATTATTTACTTTTATGATAAAAAAAATTCTAATTTTTTATTCCTTTAGTTGTATTAGTTACCATGTTATATAAAATTACTTAATCAATTATGTTCACATTGGTTGCTTTCATGATATTCATCTCATATGTTCAAAATTAATATAGAGAGTTTACTACAGAAAAATAGGTCATTATTCCATCATCCCAAGAATAATTATCATGAAATAATTATCATTTTTATATATCAAATATAATTTTAATGTCAACCATGAAATATTTTCATGAAAAATGAATTAATTTATTATCATGGAGATGGTAGGTTGAATGTACACATGATTAATGTATCTATTATTCGACAAACATAATAGAAAGGTGGTGAGTATTATTTTATTTTTCCATGATTATGATTATATCATAAATATAATATTATTTATTTAAATACAATTATATATATTAACCATGTGATTTTATCTTGAAAAGAATATCACATCGCTTCATAGAGGTGGTGATCCACACATACACACGAACGACATTATCATTATTCAATTGATGGAATGGTAAGAAAGTGGATGATATATTATCTTTTCAGAGTAAAAAATATGTCATTATAATGATATATATATATATATATATTAAATCCATTATTATAACGACCCATGAGAGGTGGTTATGGAAAATTTATAACATCTGTTCATGAGGTGAAAGTCCATCTTACAGACGAATAATTGTTTTGTTTCACATTATATGTAATAGGAGACATATTTAGGTTTTGGAATTATCATAATAATATATCAGTATATTATAGATACTAGTTTTATTATTTCATCATGGTGGAATAATATTTATTGATATATAAAGAATAGATAAAATGAAAATGCTCAGTTTGGAACTATAAATCTTCTTCGAACAACATCTTTTGGTTCATAACTAATGTCTTAGTAGGTTGGTTTTGGATAAAAACATTCCTCTAGGACGTGAAGAACTATGTAAGGAATGTATTTGGGTAGGGTTTTTCTAAGATAATGTGATCAAACTATATAAAGAAGAGATGATGGGAGGTACCCTTTTATATGTTAGGGCGGTGGTACTCTTAGAATTTCTAAAAATATTAAATTAATATAGATTAATTTTCATGTAAAATGGATTAAAATTGATATAGATAGAATATGGGATAATTATGTGTCAAAATAATCTTATATAATAAAATTTGGATAATTTTAGACTATTTTTCACCCTTATCTCTTTGTTTTTACCCCTGGTAATCCTTTTGACAATTATAGTGATATCAACATTTTTTTACTATTTATGGGTAATGAAAGATAATATAAAAGAAAAAATGAACCGTAAATAAAACATGGTTGATATTTTAAATAATATTACTAAAATTTGTCAGAATATAATTTTTTTTATTTTTAAATAATTTAATAATTTTTCTCATCATAAAATATCAATAATTTTATTTTTGGAACTATTCATATAATTTAACATTGAAAACAATATAGAAACAAAGGAATTTGAATATAAACCTTTAAAAATACCTAATATATTATATCCATTTTCTATTCTATAGTGATTGAATTTTCTAGACCCGTGTCTCTACCACGTTAACCCTCCTATCATGGAAGCCTCCCCGTGTCTCCCGATACCCACCCAAACCATGCCCCACCTTCATCATCATCCTATATCTCTTATTCATATGTCTCCTAAAAATAATTCTTTTATTCTTCCTTCTTCTCCTTCACATAGCTCCCTACATTTTACTCCTCCTCCTCCTCCTCCTACCCCTCTATTTGGGTCTCTGATACTGAATCCTCCTCCTTCTATTTATCCACCTTCATCTCCTCGTCCTTAGGCTCAATCTCTAATATAGACACCTCCTCCTTGGGCTCAGTCTCCGATAATTCCTCCTCCTTTAGCTTAGTTTTCGAAACAGCTCCTCCACCACCTCTGCATCGATCTCTTCCACCTCCACCGCCTCTACCTCAGTCTTCACCTTAGACTATGCCTCCCCTTTCACCGCCTGCAAACCCTCCTCCTTCAAAACCCTATCTTTCCACCTCACACCTCAATTAACAATCGTCAATGTGCATCCTCTCTCATTCCCTTGTCTCTCCCTAACCTCATCTCTTAATATCTTCCTCTAAATCAACAGCTCCCCATTTCTCTGACTCCCCAATTCCCCATGTCTACACCTTCACCCCCCGTCCTAATTTCTACAAATTCAATATCATCTCCCATCAATGATCACATATTTCAATTTTCAAACCCTATGTTTCTCTACAACCACGCCTTCTTGATACCTTAAAAATCCTTCTATATATCCAAATTCATTATTTATTCTTTGTAGATTCATCCCCTTTTGATACCTTCAAAACCATACAGTATGATCCAATTTTATTCAGGAGACCATTATCAGCGGGCATAACCTTCACTTATATTCCATGCTACCAAGATTGCAATGCGTATTTCTACATAGTATCATCCTATATAGGTAGATTGAAATGAGAAGTTCAATATTTGCATTGAAATGTATATTTTGAGGATCTCCCCATTATTTTCAAATGTTTTAAGGCCATTGAACCATGTTTGTGGTGGCCGGAGAGTGTGAACAAAATCCCCAATCTGATGTTCCTGGTGCTGGGTCGAGTTTTATATATGCAGAAAGAAAAATAAATTGTTCTAGGTATTCTCTTATTTAATTTCTCATGCTAAAAAAGCATCAATGGTACTATTTGACATAATTACTTTTTATAAATAGCTATCAATGATGTCTTCCATCCACATTAGTCTTCCATGGGTTTCAAATTTTTTATTCATTTACTTGTTTAGGTTGATCTTTTGAATGCTTAATGTTTCATATTTTTTTATTTATCATTTAAATGTTATTATTTGAATTAACGGTATTTAATAAAGTGAGGTTATTATCTATGGTGATTGAATTGGTCTTCATGAATTTTTTGATGGTTGTATTGATGATGCAGCTGGTTTTGAGGGTAAATCATGTATTATTTTGATAATACATTGCATTTTCATAACATTTATTTGGAAAATTATGTAATTAAAACTAATATTATCTGTAATGATAATTTTTAGCACACAGAAAAAGTGTATATTGTTTAGGGACTTTTCAATCATTGATTTCTGGTTTCATGAGGGGAATTCATGAGTAGTGATTAAATGTTGCAATTCTATCCCCTGGAATATTTGATTTATAGGGCCTATGATGACATGTTAGTGTCTATTTTTTGAGAATGTTACTATGAAAACATGTTGATTTGGAAGGGTTTTGGTTTTATCTTCTTAAACATATAGGATGGTTTGGTGTTTCAGATGAGAATGAATCATGACGTCTTCTATAATTCTGATGGTTCTCTTCCTGGACTATATATATTTTTCCCGGTAGTACATAGGTTGAGGTGAGCTGTACAAACTGACTATGAAATGGTGAGTTATTCAACGTACTAGATCAACAGAGAGGGTAATGCAATTAATTTTTATAATATTGGTAACAAAGCAGTCACTTGGGGTTTTTCTTGGAAGTGGAGTTTTATCTCATTTCACTTTCATATCTCTTTCTCTCAAGCTATTAATTCTCTAATTAATGATGTGCGAGTAGATGAGTATGTTTCAAAACATTATATAATATGAAAATTTTCCATTAGTGTAAAGAAATATGTACATTAATGAGATCTAGAAGCTAAATCAACAGCAACATCAAATCTCTTCTGATTTGGGTAATCCAGATAAACTTGAGGAGGTTGTAGGAGAGAGTGATAAAATTGAAAAGCATCTAAAGGTAATCTTCATTTTCTTCTCCTTAAATTCCCTTTTTTGCGATTTAGTACCTTTCCATAGACTCCTACAATAAAATATTCCAGAAAATATAAATTAGTTTCTTGCATACCTCTTTGGATCCCAATGATATGATTTTCAGTCAACTTCATAATTACTACATTATATTGTTTTAATTTATTTAACTTTAATAAAGGCATGAAAAACTATAATATTTATGTTTTTAACATTTATTAATTTAAATTTACATAATTTATTTTACATTAAAGTGAAAAAAATATATTTGTTTTCTAAAAACTATATTTTTCTAAATTACATGTAATATACTAATTTACATTTTGATGTTTATATCTACAACTCAAATTTTATGAAAAATAAAATTAAATATTCAACCTTCATATTACTAGAAAATAAAATATTCAACCTATATTTTTATATATCCAATTCTATGGTGCCTTAAATATGTGAAGGGGATTTAGTGATTATTAGCCTTGAAAATAAAGGCATTATTTGATTTAAATTTAATGATATTTTTGATTTCTGGATTTCATAAGTGTTGGTTTATATTTCTTGGACAGTTATCTTTACACTTGAAATCTTTTTAGATTGAGGAGTTTATTTGGAAACGTTATCCATTTTAAGTTTACTGGCCTCTTGCTTCTCTCTCTCTGTCATTTCTTTTAAAAAGAATTATGTTGTTAAAACTTAATTGACAATCTAAACTTCTTCCAACTTTATAGGTAAAAATCGATTGGATTATTTCTTAAAAAATCCAAACATCCTTATCAACCTAGGAATATATATAATATTCATTATAATTATAAAAATATTACTTTTGGTATATTTTTTATGCATCATAATTACCTTAAATCATAAGAGGTTCATCATCATCAGGATATACCCTTATAAAATTTCAAAGAACATAATTACTTTTAAATTCCTTATCTGATGTAAAATGAGGAGATACCCTTGATTCTAAAATCAAAGGCTCCCTGAGAAAATCCATGGTCAGTAAAACGATAATTTCATTTTCTTTACCTGGTGTGTTAAGTTAATTAGTTTGTTGTGCATATCATTTATCCCCAAACACCATGATTATTGCTTTCTTCCCACAAATTTATCATGTAATATCATGATACTATTACTTTTTTCAACCCATTTTATTGATTTATTTTATACTTTGTGATTACTTCACTATATAAATCAACATATTCATTTAGTGTGTAGATTTGAATCAAAGAATCTACCCAATTCCATTTTCTAAATGTTCTCATTATGGATTAAATCATGTGCATCTTTCAACATTGGTTTTTTATTCACTGCTGAATAAATCACTATTGTTTCAGTATCTTACCCATTTTCAAGTGATAAAGATAAAAAAACATTATATATACCTCATAATCTATTCTAATTCCCATAAACAGTAGATGTGACTCCTCTAATAAAACATCTCTCCATTGATGATGCTCAACAGAATATCGATCTGATGTGTTTTTATTCAACTCAAATCAGGCTAGAATTTTAAAGCTACGTCTATGTTGATTTTGATACTATAATATAGACTATCATCTCTATTGGTATGTTCAATTATTGGGATTATTATAGGTATCCATGTGATGGAAACAATACTATTCACTTATGGTTGTAGATGTTGAAAATTCCTTTCATCCCTCCTTATCATTTTCTACTCCTATGGAGAACCTAGAAGTGCATGCTACCTGTATATAGCCTACTATAGAAAACTAGATTATATCTCTATCATGATTTATAACTATTTATACCATATGATGAATAAATTCTAAACATATTCATATCTTTTAGAGTTTAATGAAGGTTCTGGAAACATGTTCAGGCTAAATATGGAGTTAATATGAACATGGATCGTTTTGATTGATTCATGAAATCCATCTTCAATTTTTTCCAGAATGATCAAATACAAGAATTACTAGTAAACATCAATGGATGTTGTGATTGATTATATCTAGAAGGAAATAAATCGCTTTACCTTTGAGAATCATAGGCCCTATTTTCAAGCTGTGTTGAATGTTGTTTATAGGAATGTCATGGTAACTTCAAAAATTCAAACAGGTGAAATGAATAATGAATTCTATGATCTTATTATTCTGAAAACATTATGTGTTACTAGAAGGGTCAAAAAACCTATAATTCATAAATACATTAAATGGATTCTGTTGATTTCACTATGGATGAATGGGAATGTGGATGGGGAAGTTGTTGGTGCACTTGGACATTCAAGACGTGGTTGTTTCTTCTATTCCCATATGTGATTTTTTAAAGTCTATTTTTTCAAAATATTGTTATTGGGTAATTAATTAAATCCAGATTGTGTGTGACAATTAAATCTATCATGTATTTTTTCCAACATTGATGAATAAATATCTAAGAGGAATCTGACTCTACTACAATGGTGCATACATTGAAGAATGGGTTTATGAATGTACCATGGAGAATTATTCTATCAGGGATTGAATGCATCCACCTTATCGAACATATTAATCTAGATGCCAATAATTCATACTAGGGGGAAAATCAAGTTCTTGATGCTTTATACACGAGAAGAATTTTGGAGTCTTCCTCGAAATAGTCTTTTTTACTTCAGATTTTTGTTCACAAATTGTTAATTTTGATGTGTGTGCTATTTCTCATTCTCATCTTTGAAAACTCCATTATGTTTTCACACATTCCATTTTATAATAAATATTTAGGAACAGACTTTCTTCCAACCCCTGAACCTATTTATGAGCACCTTTTTCATCTCCTCATCTCACTTTTTTATGCCATATTGACATATATTCTTTTATATTTGGAGGCTACTATTTCTCTAACCTCTATATGCTAAACACTATAGTTTGGTCATGATAGGCTTTCTCAGTAGAAATGATAGGGTAAGTCACCTGGTTCATCTATAACTCATTCTCAACCCAATACAATTCATGAATTTTACTTATTAAATTAATAAAATGTTCTTTAATTTCCATTTTAACAAGTCCAAAGAAACTTTACTTTTGTTTTTTAATCAAATTCATATATTTTATTAACCAATCTGTGGATTATAGCATCTCTAATTATGGTTACTATAGAAAAATAATGGTTTTTTATGAATGGTTTTTAAACCATGAATTTGGAAAACACATCAGTTGTTAATGGTTAGTTAATTGTATGGTTTCTAAACCAATCATTTTGAAACAAATCCATCCAGGAGCAACCTAAACCAATCGATTTGAGTTTGGGGATTTATTGTTACATTCAAACTCCGCCATATTGTAAATTTAAATCTATGTTCCTTCTTGCTTGTCTTGATTCTGTCTCTCTTATCCCACTGTGAATTCATATTTCTGATAACCTTTTTCTCCTCCTCATATCACATTTATGTGCTATATTGACCTATCTCCTTTTATAATTGGTAGATACACATTCCCTAACCCCTATGTGCTAAACAATGTTGGTTGGTCATGATAGGCTTTCCCAATAGAAATGGAAGGTTCATATGAGGAGATCAAGAAGTGGATCAGAGGGTAAGGCACCAGGTTCATCTAGAAATCATTCTCAACCCAATCCAATTCATGTCTCTTACATATTAAATTCATCAAATGTTGTTTAATTTCTATTTTAACATTTCCAACCAAATTAACTGTTTTTTAATTAACTTCATATATCTTTCAAACAAACCATTGAATATAGCATACATAATTATGATTACTATAGAAAAATCATGGTTTTTGTGAATGGTTTGTGAACCATGCATTTGGAAAACACATCAGTTGATAATGGTTGGTTAATTTTATGGTTTTTAAACGGTTCATTAAAAAACATTCAGGGGTTACCTAAATCAATCGATTAGAGTTTGGGGACTTTTAGTTATTTTCACACTACTCTTCCATCTTTTAAATTTCAATTTGTGTTCCTATTATTCATCATGGTTCTATCTCTCTTGTCCCACTGTGAATTCTTATTTCAGTGTACCTTTTTCACCTCATCATCTCACTTTTCTATTCCCTATTGACCTATCTCCTTCTTTATTTGGAGGCTACTCCTTCCATAACCCTAATATGCTTAACATTGCAGGTTGTTCATGTTAGGATTTCTCAGTAGAAAGACAGGGGAATAGAACGAGATCATGAAGTGGATCTATGGTTAAGGCACCAGGTCTTAGAAAGGTGATGCATTTCCTATTTCTATTTGTTTTTAACTTTTTTCAAGGATGCCGTTGGGATTTGTTGTGGTGTTTTATCTAATTCTATCCAAAATAATAAATAAAATTCAATCAATAAAAAATGTTATATGATAAATTAACATATAAAAAGATGAACTAACATGTACCAAAACTGTATTATACAGTTATTTATGTAATTTTCAATATGAAAAAGATAATGAAAGCCTTAACAACTTATATAGTAGTGTATTGAATATAAAAATCTGGATTAATTATGCATGCAACACTAGTTGACTTAAGAATCATTTTGATAGTTAATATGTAATAACGACATTTCCTCAACAGTTTATATGAAAATTTCATATGAAAATATAATTTGATGAAAATAATGAATTTGAATTGAAAATAGTTAATACCACAATTAATAACTAGACAGCTTATCCTTCCAACAAAAAATATTTATTCTCTCACTTTTCATTTTTTATCATGCCTAATAATATAAATTTATATTAAATATCCATTCATTTACATATTGTGAATATGCATAGAGTTATATGGAATTTATATTAATTGTTATTTTCATCTTATCACTAATGGATGAAATATTAGAAAATAAATGTGATTTCTATAAATTGACATTTTATTTCATATCAACAAACTGAATATTTTCATTCTATTAGTGGGGGGTGGTTGTGGCTTCACTAGGTTAAATTATAGATATGTGTTTCTCCTATTGTGTTGTTTTTCATAGGGAAATATGAAACCTATTACAAAATATCAATATCATTAGAATAAAATATACATATATTTTTTATGAAATTGTTTTACATTGATTGTATCAATAAAGATTTATTAACACATGTTTTTTTTCTGATATTATTTTATGTGAAACTTCTAAAGAGATATGTAATTTCAATTCTATTTTGATGATGTGGTTGCACAAGATTTGAAGAGACGATTTTGATTAGGTGTATGGAGGTTTTTCTCTAGATATATCTAGATAAAATTTGATGTTACATATGAGGTTCGAAGACTACTAGTAAATTACCCTAATGTTGATGTGGTGTTTAGAGCAATGAGGATGTTGATGCCTGATAATCCTATTGTTAGCATTATGGAAGAAACATGATGATAATGGCCTATTGAAGTATGCTCCACATTGAACAATGTACTCAAATGATTATGACTTGTATACTTCAGTTCAAATAAATTGTTTTTTCATCACCTCTAATATTTTGGTTATGAATTTTTTTATATGTACATAGATTTATCTAATTATTTTGATGAACAAATATATCTTCAAATAATTGTCCTAAGTGATTTCTATCATGAAACATCAACATTTAAGAACATTTAAAAACATGACTACATTGATTTTCCACTACTGTCAATTGATATGTTCAAATGTTTCCTTGAAATGTAAGGACTTCTATTTAAATATATGTTTTTTCTTAGTCCATGCATTAAATATTATTTACTCTTATATTTTCCTAAAACGTTCAGTAACTCTAAATTATGAGCGTGTTAATTATGATCAGGCCATGAAAATGCATGGGTTGGGTACTAGTTTATCTATAAAAACCAGAGGATCGTATAAATTATCCAAATAAATTATCTTTTATAGTTTTTAAATTCATTTACATGATTTTTCTTATTCCTACACAAGCCCTAGGTCGACATTGTATATGTTACTAAGGTAATAATTTTATCCTTAAAAATTACCAATAAATTAACATTATGTAAGAAATCATTCATATTTCAAATAACTATTTATAATCAAACATAATTTTTTTTATCACTATCAAAAAATATTATATACATTAAAAGAAGAAAACTGGATTTTTTTTACATTATCATTTACTAATATATTGTAAAGGTCAAAGCCAAAAATAAATGGAATAAAATGACATATTATTGATGTTATGATGTTTATGGATGAAATAATATCATCCAAATAAATAAAATAATGTTTTTGAAAAAAGAATCCTTATCACATTGGTTTTAATGCTAATTAACTCATTTAACCTTTACTGTGGTGATGAAAATTTACTAGGATTTCTATTCATAATTACAAAAAAATGGACATATTTACCAAATTTTAAAATTCTATTTCCAAATATGGAATCCATTTTTTCAAGATTTTATTTCTAAATGTGGTAAATTATAATTTAAAATTAAAACCAAACTATATGATGAAAATGGTTTTTAAATAAATGCCTTTTAAGTATATTCTTTTGATACCAAATTAAAGTATAAAATTCATTCCAATAACCATAATTAGAATTTTTTTAAATAAAAATAAACTAGTTAAATTTTAATATTCTTTCAAAATAGAAATTAAATTTTCAAATACATGAAAAGAAAATACGGTTTCCAATAAAAATTAGTATTTTTCACTATTCATTGAAAAATTAAAACTTTTCAAGAAATTAACAAAAATTCATCTTTAGATAATATTAACGTGTTGAATTAAAAATTTTAGTTCTTGTTTTCAAATTAAAATTATATTATCTGAAAATAAATCTTTTAAATTAAACCATATAATGCTTAAAATCTAATTTGTTTTGAAGTAATGTTATTTTTCCTTTTGACTGAAAAATAACTTTATGTGAATATAACTACATAAAATATTATTAATTAATATTAATAAGAAATGAAAATGATTTATTTTAATATTAACTTGTTGTTACAATATGTGGAAACTGAATCCCTAAATTTTCTTCACCATCTTCCAATAAAAGAGAAGACACCTAACAGATGAGCCATGCTAATTCTAGGAGAGGTGATCCCACCAGACTAGATAATGGGTCCTATTATCCTGGAAATACTTGGTTTCTACCATCAGGGATATTGAAGGTAACTATATATAGATAAAAATTGATATTATATTTGTAGTGTATAATCCATTATATCCTAATAATTCCATTAAAAATATCCATTTTATGTATAAGAAAGTCCCACACCAACTCAATATCTAATAGAGAAATAAAAAATTAAGAGCACTGGGAAACATTCTTTCTCTTTCTTCCATGAGGTATAACTATCTCTATAACATGGTTCATGTAACGAACCAACCTGACTCAAATAAACTATCCACATGATCTAACCATCACGTGGTGAGGAAAAATAACGATAATATAAACAAGTCTTGAATATAAAAAAAGATATACAACTAGAGTAAAAAAGAAAAATAAAGAGATAAAAAATGATTCATACAACCAAATCCAAAAAGAATAAACTAGAAAAGTAAGAAAAGAAAATACCAACAAGCCTCAATGTGACAAACCATCTAGTTATAAAGGAATTAGATGACAAGAGAACATGTCATGCTACACGATACCCTCCACTATACCTGCGTCCTAAAAACCATATAACCACCCAAATTAAAAATTAGGGTGTGATCAAAAATACCAGTAGGATTCTATTATATAATATATACATGTTATAATATTAAGACGGTACAATTTCAATCTTTAAATAAAAATATAGTGTATAAATAAATTTTTTTAAATAAAACCATTTGTAAACATCTCCACTGTTTTCCATAAATTCATTCCATATTCACCATATCTTGGAATATATCAGGTATAAAATAATAATAGGTAAATGAAATATATGATTAAATATCTATAAAATAAACCATCATGTGATAAAATAGGCATAAAAGACAAGAAACGCCATTTGGGCCCTAGAATTTGGGGATTCTTAATAGAAATAAATAATCATAAACTAGGAATAAGTTCATTACACCCAATATCAACTCTTTCCATAGTCTATAGATACCAAAAATGTAACCCAATTTTGTGTCACACACATTATGGTAACCTATGTCTATTTCCCGACGTATCCAAGGTTCCCCATGTGCTATGTTTTTTAAAAAATATTTCCAAAACCATGCTCACATTTGATTAAAAACCTTTTTTAGAAAAGTAAATCTATTTAGATGAACAAACAGAATGGATCAACAAGAACATATATAAATCCAAGAATTAGTAATACCTAAATAGATCCATCTACCTCAAGAATGGTAGAAACCTTTCTTCCTTCAATAATGGAGACAAAAAACCACATATCGACCTTAGAAATACAAGGAATGATAATAAACTATGAAGGATTGATAGAAAACCCCAATTGATCACAAATATGAAACAAAAAAAATATCCAATGTTTCTATCATGATCTAATTAAATGAATAATCAGAAAAAATACTAACCAGGGATATGTGGTGAAACCACCACATGAATCAAAAATTGAATGGTGTGATCTGGAAGGTGGGAGATCACCCAAAATTTACCCAAAGTGTCATAGGGTTCTATATGGAATCACGCACACTAAAATAGTCATGGAGCATGTTTGTGCCTACTAGTCTCAGGAAATTTACATCATGAATCTCTTTCATAACATCAAATCTCATGTCTTAAAAATATGTTGAAAATAGTATGTCATTGGATTAAAAAAAGGCTCGATCAATGTTTTCATGATGTGTAAATCCTTCACGGAATGTATAATGTTCAAATTAAGAACAAGGTTCAAAAAATCATCCAAATAACATATTCACATCGTGTAACCCGTTTTTGCGATGTGAATGTGTTCAAAAAGTATTAATCCACCAATTTTTTTATAAAAAAACCTTTGAACCAAAACATAAGGCTCTCTAGTCCAAAGGATCACCCTCTAAAACCATTTACACATTTATATCTAGACACCATTAATTAAACCAAACATTCATCCCATAAATTTACTTCATTTCACCTAGTAATGAATCTCTATTCTTGATAATCCTACAATGCAACCAAACAAAATAGGAAACCAAAAATGAAATCCGTGATAAGCCTGAAGAAAAGTAATGGGGGTGTTACGATCTCCCATCCATAAATATTTAATATCATAAGAAATTCTTCAAGATATTAGACACTCAAAAATTGAATTCCATTGAAGCCTTATAAAAAATTTCCACTCCCATGTATCATAGATATCCTATCTACACTTACATAGTACACATACCAATAGAATAATTTTTTCACACAAAAGCTTCTCTCAGAAATCCATAATCTGAACTAGTTTCTAAACCATATTGTTGCCAAACTCAAGATTAACATCTTATTATTCAATCACATGGGAATGATATGTTCGATACCTCCTCAAATGGTAAGCATGAAACACATCATGGATGGAAGTCAAATGATATGGTAAGTCCAAATGATAGAACACCATTCCTAATCATTTAATGAAATTAAAGGGGGGAAAAACCTCATATCAAACTTATCCTTCTCACCCAACTGATGATTTCCCATGTGAGGTGAAACTATAAGAAAGACCCAATCACTAACCTCAAACTCTAGCAGCCAGTGTTGATGTTATGCATAATATTTCTGATGACTTTATTTTTTGATCAATCTTTTATAGATCAACTCCACCCTCTCTATCATCTCCTAAACAAGAATCAACCCAACTAAGGACTAGTCTCCCAATTTTTTCGGTAAAAAAGGATATATACATGGATTCCAATGAAAATACTCAAAGGGGTCCATTTTTATTGAGGCCTAATAACTAATGTTTTTGGAAAACATGGCTAATGACATATAAATCCCACGAACCACAAAAATCAAGAACAAAATCTCGGATTATATCCTTAATGACCAAAATAGCTCTCTTTGTTTTTCCATCCACTTGGGCATGATATGTTTTTCTCATTTTCAATTGAGATCCCATCACCACCAGCAAAAATTTACAAAACTAGGATGTAAAACTTGATTCCCAATAAAAATAAATCTCATATGGAACCTAATGAATTCTCATATTTTCTCAAACATGAAACTCTCCAAGATGTTCCACCTTCATTGTCTCCTTAAAAGGTAGGAAGTGGGGTGATTTTGTGAGTCTATCAATGATCACACAAATCAAATCCTTACAACTATGAGTATGTGGTAAACCAACAATTAAATATATGGTAATCTCATCTAATTTTCATACTAGAATGGGTAATGGATGAAACAAACCAACAGTTCTCTAGATTTCTACCTTAATTCTCTGAAAAGCAATACATTCTGATACAAAATAAACAATAAACTATCTCATCCCCAACCACAATTATTGATATCTCAAATAATGATACATATTGGTTGCCCCTAGGTATATTGTCCTTCAATAATGGTGTCATCATTCCATTAAGTCCCATCTCAAGTAAAAAGTAACAACCAAATTGTTTAAAAAACATGAAGTGCCACTAGGAGATCGAGACCACTCACCCAAGGTATCCCCACCAAAATGGATTTTACTAATGATTTAGTAATCTGGATCAGATGCCTTCTTGAGATGAACCCACTCATCAAATTAAAGTATGTTGTTCATCAAATCTATATGTACCTACCCACTAGTTTCTTATACTCCCAAGCTGAACTTACAAAACAAACTCATCAACACCCACTCCATAAATGAATCATTCAATACGTTTTGCCTATAATTTTATGGTCAACACATCAAAAACAACATTAACTTTCCCAGGGGTGTATACAATATCAAAAAAATGTATGAAGATACTTTATCAAGCATATCTATCAAATGTTCATATCCCCTTGATTAAAAATATATTTCAAGCTATTATGATAAGAATACATTATAAACTTCTCCCCCAAGAGATTGTGATACTATATTTTGAGTGAATGCATAACTATATAAAATTAAATTTTATGGGTAGGGTAGTTATTCTCATTAGGTTTTAACTGGTAAGAGATATAGGTACCCACCTATTTCTCATGCATTAAGACACATCCCAAACCCATACAAGAATCATCGCTAAAAACATCATAACTTGAACTGAATTCTAGAAGAATAAAAACTAGAGATGAAGTCATTATAACCATTAGTTCCTCAAAAAATCTCTTAAACATTCCATTCCACTCAAACTTTACACCCATATAGGTTAAATATATCATTGCAGATGAAAGCTTAAATAAATTCCAAATAGATCGCATGAAATAAATAGCCAACCCCTAAAATCTTCGGATCTATAACACATTTCTAGTCTTCTTCTAGTGAAATAATACTTGTACCTTTCTAGGATCCACCAAGAAAACCTTATCATATATAAAATTCCACAAAAACAATATTTATTGAATCCAAAACTCATATTTTAAATCATAACCATACAAATGATGTTCCCTCAATGTTATAAGAATGATATCCAAATGGTCCTTCTGCTCCTCCTCTAACTTGGAGTAAAGATAAATATCATTCATCAACACTAGAACAAAAAATTACAGGAATTGATGAAATATCTTTTAATCAATGCCATAAACACCATATGACCATTAATTAGTCTGAATGGAATAAAGAAACATTAAATTTCCATATCAGCTTCTAAACACTATCTTAGGTATATCAACTTCTCAGAATCTCAACTTGTGGTACCCTGACCATAGGTAAATCTTTTAAAACCAATGACCCCCTCTATGTTGAGAAAAGAGAGAATCAATCTTTGCAAAGAGATATTTTTTTATGGTAACCTGATTTAACTTTTGATTTTTATTATAAAGTTTTAGGCTCTAATATTCCTTCTTAGAAAAGAGGATAATAAAATCCCATATTGATAAGCTAAAACAAATTAATACCTTAGCCTACATATTTTCAAGCTAGACCTTAGGTTATACCAACTTATTAGGAGTTATATGGTAAGATGGAAAATAAATGTGAATCATTCCAGGGATCAGGTCAATAGTAAACTCAACCTCTCTCTATGGTGGTAAACCAAAGAATAATCCATAAATATCTTAGGGTAAGCACACACTAATGTAGGAATATGACTTCCCAATAAATGGTTAATAAAATCAAGAAACCATTATGATAACTAGAATGAGATTACCCCAGTAAAATAAACAATAGAGCCCCACCATTCATGATCTAGAGTCCCACTCACCATGAAAAACATGAGAGACCATATCAGAAGATAAAATGTAAACATGATGGTTATAAGATTATATATGGTCTTTAACAGTAATCATCCAATCCATGTAGATAGTCAAGATGAATATGTTAATATCAAGCACTAAAAAGTCCCAATTCACCTAGAAGTCAGCTATCAAAACTCGACACACACTGGACACTTAAAACATTATTCAATCCTTTTCCCCAAAAGAATGAAAATATCAAACAAAATTGAATAAGATTCACATGAAATAAAAAAATTTAAACGAGATTTGATGATATAAAATAATGATTATCACATGTATTAAACAAAGCTATCACCATAGAAGATGAAATAACAATCATAACACTATATATTGATAAACTAACTTTAAATTCCTCTAGTGCATACTTAACCACACAAATACATCTAGTATCAGATCCTCCCTGAGAATTCTTAGTTACATGAACATACCACATAGCCTAAGGACAAGACCCACCACCCTTGGAGGAAATGGAATGAACCTATAGTCCCTTGGTGAATGTGGATCCAACCTTACTCGGTTATAGAATCTTGTCACAAAAACGTTTCAGTTGTCTAGATAGTCCACAACTATGATAGATCATGAGAGCCTCCATAAAATTAGTCTTTGTATGACCAGGCATCCCACACTTATTTCAAACAACTTGTTTTTGTCCAAATGAATCCCTTGAAACTGGTCTTGAAGAAAACTATCTACCATTTCACTTCCTTTTATATCCAAGAGATACAACCTGGATAACGACCATACCAACTGAAGATCCTCCCAAAACTATTTTTTTCAGAAATGTTAGCCTCTTCCAAAGCTGCTATATCAAGTATCTCTACAAAGGTGATAAGGAACATGAGAATTATAATCAATCGAATATCATCCCTCAACCCCAGATCAAACCTCATAGCCTTTAGGTAACCATTGGTGACTAGCACAGGTGCCAAGTGAACAAACTCATAATAATAGGTGTAATACACCAGAATTGTATGATCACCTTTTCTAAGGTCAAAAACTCTCAGGTCTTTTCCCCAGGTAATGTATCAAAATAAAACTACTATTTTTATGATTTTCTTGAATGAATCCCAGATTATATCTTCAAGCAAGTTAGCCAATACAATAGAGTTCCACCATCTCCTTACTAGTCCTTTAAGAATGTATGTGGAAAATTACACCTTTGAGTCCTGAGGTTTCTTAAAAAAGATAATGATCCTATCAATATTCTCAATACATTCTTCATCTTCGTTCATACTTCTCTCACTATAGAAGGTATGTGGATGCTTATTTATAAATTTTATATCATGATCCATTGCTCGTCTCAGGTTCCCAACACCTTCTTGACATAGAGTCTGAAATGTGCAGACTGTGCTTCTACTAAAGAAGGTTCTACAAGAGGATTTTCGTATTGAACCTATCTTGTATCTTCCTCACTCGGACTTGGAAGAGATATTATATGGTGCATTTTATAAAAATCAAAAGAAAAAAACAATCGGTCACAAGAATATTCCAAAATCATAGAACCAAATTCAGGTATTGATGTCAATGATTTAAAATGATAAAAATTTAAGTGGATCATGAATTATATTATTAAAAGACAATAATTTATTATCAAAAATTTACATTTAAATAATCTCCCCTTCCATTTAATTCAAATGACCTCAAACGCCAAGTCTCAAACCAGGTAAAAATTTTCCAAGCACCCATGGTAACTAAGTTCAAACATGGAAGTAAGATATCCAGAACCCTTTTCTACACTTACTAATTGAATTATGATTTTCCTAACCCATTTATACCCAATTCACAAAACCAAATTGAGTTACTGTTAAAACACATACAGATGAACATCACTCTGATACCAATTTTTAATGAACCAAGCTGAGTCAAGTAGACAATTCACCTATGGTGGTCTACTACATGGTGGGGAAAAACAACTATAATGAAAATAAATCATGAATATAACCAAAATAGAGAATAAAATCAGAGTAAAAAGTGGGATAAATAGATAAAACAAGTTCCATAAAATCCAATACAAATTTCCAAAACCATAAAAGTATACAAAACAAGAACAACAAGTCACTATGTGACCAACCCCCACCTCTTAACTATCCCACTATGAATGAAATATATGACAAGAGAACCTATCATTTTAAATGATTCTCTTCCCTTTCATAGAGTCCTAAAAAACATGGTCTAAAAAAACCAAAGGAAAGAGTAGAATGTGATCACAAATCCTATTCGAATACCACTAAAAAATCTATACAAGTTTTAATATCAAGAATGTAGAAGTTATAGCTATAAAAAAAATCCAATTTTTAAAGATTTTTCATAAATAAAACTATTTATAAACATATCTTTTTTTTCATATCAAAATACCATATTCACCAAATCCAAAAATAGACCAGGTATAAAAGAAAATTTTTTAAATTATAGATGTGAGAAAATACATATGAAATAAACCATCGTGCAATAAACTAGGTATAAAAATAGAGCTCGTTATTTGGGATCTAGACTATGGAAATAAGAAATAGAAATAAAATAAACCTAATGAAGGAATACGTTGTTTCCAAATGATAATGATTACTTACACATTCTTTCAATATCACAAAATTATCCTTAAGTGGTTCCACATGCACTAAGGTCACATGTTTATATTTGTTGATTCACCCAAGGTTCTCGATGTGCTATGTTGTTTCAAAACCATTTCCATACCCAAAATCACATTTAAGTAAAACCATTTATAACCAAATAAAATACATTTCAATGAATAACCCAAAAGGACCAACAAGAACATATACAAATACAAGAATTATCAATACTTTCATAGATCCAAATATTATTAGAACAATGGAAAAAGATCAGATTTCTGAAGATAATGCATGACAAGAAACTAAAAATCATTGATAAAAAACACCAATTTATCAAAAATCTAAAAAATAAACGAATCCAACATCACCACCATGACAAATAGAAATATTGAAGCATAAAGACCACTTACCAAGGATATACAGTGCAACCACTATAGGAATGAAATGGCAAAATGAGTGTTTTGGAATAATAGAGATCGCCCAAAATTTCCTAAAATTTACGTAGGGCTTAAGGGGAAATATTTAAAACAAAAAGATAAAATAATAAATAATGAATCGTGTTTAAACCAACGGCTAAAAAAACACCTTTTGATTCCCTTTCACAATGTGAAATATCATGTATTAAAATTTTTATGAAAAAGGCATTTCCCCAGATTAAATTAAGTCCGGATTGATGTTTTCACTACATGTAAACATTTTATATCCTTTAATATTTTCACACTTCATGAGGTTCACAATATATTCCCTACAATATATTTATACCTTGTAACCCCTTTTCATGTTGTTAATGTGTCCAACATGTAGTACTTAGCCAAGTTTTATATAGAAAACCCCTAAACCAAAACTTATGGCTCTCTTGTCCAAAATACCACCCTTTTAACCCATTTAAAAATATATACCCAAACTACATTGATTAAAAAATCATATATCCCCTAACATTATGTCATTTTTTAATAAATGGATCACAATTCCTGAGAATCCCCCTATGCATAGAAACAAATATGGAAACAAAAAACAATTTCCAATTCATACCTAGAAAAAGGTAGTAGGGTGTTTTTCATGACCATACCCAATGGGGCTCAAGACAAAACTACACTAAGCACGTCTCCATAGGACAGGGGTAGGAGACAAGCACCGAAAGGAATAACTTATGTGGGATACCTTTTCGTATGGTACCTATACACCCATACTAAACAATGTCCATGAAGAAGTGTAGAGGAATAATAATAAAATATTCAACAACTAGAGAATAACCATGCATAAAAAAACCTCTATGGGGTATAAAAGTATGTAAAAATAATATGGAAACTAAAAGGGGGAAAATATATTCTCATCTGGAAAGATGTCCTAACATAAAAAATGTGGAAAAGAAAAGTGTTGAGAGATCCCAACTCCATATCTCAAATCTCCACCCACTTTACATGGCCAAATGCACTATGGTTTCCCTATGATTCTCTATAAATTCCTCCAACACATCTGTAATCACTATACTACATGACACATGTAGAAAATTCCAATGTTAGGGTGAGTTTATAAATACCTAGTAGGAAACTCTAAAAGGTGATGGGGGAGTAGTAAGAGATTCAATAGTAATAGACAGCTCAACCCTTAGTAAGAGTGTTTTGAAAAACAATAAATTGGGATATGTGCTCATAAAATAAACAACGACAAGAGAGAAAGGGGGTCTCCATTTTATAACCCAAGCCATAAAAAGAGTCATACATCAGTTCTTGAGGTTCATCAATGATGACCATCATCTCACACATCTGACAGAAGAAACATCCATGTCAAGAAACACCTCTCCACTATAACACACAATCAAGGGGCCATAGTCTATAGGTAGAGGACCCATGATCTAGTACAAAAAGAGGATTCCACTCTATAAACAGATAGAGGACCCATGACTTATTCTAAAAAGAGGGTTATGCTCTATATATAGATACAGGACCCATGCCCTATGCTACCAGGAGTTATCCACTCTATATATAGATAGAGGACCCATGACCTATTCCAATATAAGGGTTTCACTCTATGGGTATAAGTCCCATACCATGACTCTATAGGTGAGTTCCAATCTAATGATAGAGGACCCATGCCCTAAATCCATAGGAGGGTTCCACTATAATGGTATATAGAGGACCCATACCTTGAATCTAGAGGGGGTTTCCACTGTTGTGGTAGATAGAGGGCCCATTCTCTGAATCCTCAAGAGTTTTTTTCGCTAGTGGTATAAGTTACATTCCTTGAATCTGCATGAGGGTTCCTCTCTAGTGGTAAATAGAGGACCCGTGATCTAAAACTAAAGAAGGGTTCCACTATATATATTGATAGATATAGGAATCATTCCCTATACCAGTAGTAGGCTTCCACTATATGGTTACAGGACCCATGACCTATCCCAACAAGAGGGTTACACTCTAATGATTCGGCCCATTCAATGCCTTTGTTGACTGCCATCTAAATAAGTGTTACAATCAAGAATTATAACATCATATCTCAAAATCCACTAAAAATTACCCCATCATGTTATATGTAGAAAAAAACTCGGTATGAGCTACTAGAATTCCAAAAAATGATTCCACATTAATGAGATACGACAGGTAAAGGATTCCTAAAAAAGAAGGGTACACGGCGTATAATTGGACACATATAGTGTGTGGTCTCACCTTGCTACCTAGAATTTTACCTAAGAGTGCATAGATCTCTACCTGTATAGCACAACATGGTATGTAAAGGTACTATACAATGTTCCTCAACCACCCAGGGTTCTATCCGTACTCCTGGTCGTGTACTCTGGCCATGTCTGTGTACACAGGTTGTGTGCTCTGGTCATGTACTTATACACTGGTTGTGTGAATAGCTGTGCTCATGTTTGTGTACTCCCACATTACATTCTAGGACACCAAAAATGTGTCACACAATGTGTGGGAGCCCCACATGGTTCGTGATATTTATCTCACGTAAAACCCAAGTCACCACAGCCATGGGATACATTCCATGTGTTTGTCAGACTTCATGACGTGTGGTTGGATTTTTTCTAGAATTCAATATCTACTCCTCATGATCCAAATATAGTTTCTCCATAACAAATCTCTCCATTTTACCACTTGGTTTTGGTGGAATCCTCCTTCATCCATCGTTTTGACCCTACAATGTCTATAAATCAGATATCTCATTCATCTCTTGAAGTCGCACATACCGTTGTTTCTCTTGGTGCCTCCCACTACCAAATTGGATCTCAAAGGCCATAGTGGAATATCCCAAAACATGAAAATCATCATGATACATTCTTAAATAAATGATCTATTCACTATACATGAATCTTCCATGAATATAGAGCTCTCATCGCACTCATACCCAACCAGTAATGTCGAAATGTGGCCTCATAGGCCAATGATGAAGAACATGAAGAATAATGGTGGAGAAGAATATAAATAATGGTTCAAAAATAATTCCCCAATAATTAATGTCCAATAAATTAAAAAAATTTATTGTTAGGGTGTGAAACACTACGCAACAGGGATTAATTGAATAAATTGATTAAATCTAATTTGTGGGTACATATAAAATCTCAAATTTGATGCAGATCAAATAAATTGAAAAGATCATGATCAATCATTAAATCATAAGGGAACAAATCCACATATGATGAGACACACCTCAATTCATATCAATCATTGGTTAAGAAAACTATTTCCCAATGAAGGATAAATATCTATTGTTTTTTTCACCTTAATTCACCTGGATCTGAAAGCTTGTCATCACCTGGTCGCAATTTTCCAACAAAGAACATGGAATTGTCTTCTCAAAGATCTCTGGGTTATATAGATATACCTATAAATTTTCTATAGAATAATATTTATAGAAAGGATCATATTTAGATCATTTAAAAAATAAAAATATTTATTTATTTTAATTTAATGCACCAGCCAATGATAGATTTACCCGAACATCCCCAGCCAACCAACTTTAGGTCGCATATATGGAAAAACTCTTGTTATAGATTAAAATGTGGTCTTAGATTTTTTATATGAGACTCTTTTTTAATATTTATCCAAATATTTCTAAAAAACATGTTCTCATAATATAAAATGTTTTAATATTTTTATAAAATTAATTTCATTCACATTGTATCTTAGAATCGCATACCGTCTTAGTACCTAGATCATAAAATATTCCTTGATATAGTTAAAAGTAATAAATGGAAAAAATAGGGGATCTATATTATTTCATAATAAAATATTTTCATCCTCGAAAAGAAGAAACTAGTAAAAAATGTTGCGATACTAGTCCCGCATCTAGCTATGTCACTCCCAGGAGATCTCCTATATGCTCTTGTGCTTCCACAACACACAAACCAAGGGGATAGTCTTTCCATGTTTTGTACTCTCCTGTTGATCCTTTATCACCGCTAGATGTAATGAAAAAGTGGCTCCATTATCAATTTACATCTCACCCCATTCAATAAGAAGCATGAGGTCATGCATGTATCTCCTCAGTTGCGACACATGGAAGAAATTGTGCATCTGTTCTAATTGTGGGGGTAGGGTGAGAAGGTAAGAAACCTTACCAACCCTCTCTAAGATCAAGAATGGTATGATGAAGCACTGGGATAGCTTTCCACCATAGATTAACCTCTGTTACCCTTGTCATGTGGTGAATTTTAGGAAAATGTGTTCTCCCTACTCAAAATCTAAGGGTCAATGACTCTGATCTATGTAAGATTTATACTTTTTCTATGTTGTCCACATACGCTCATAGAAGACCTAGACCTTCTCCATTTTTTCACCATATCTGGCCCAACCAGAGATGTCTCTCTAATCTTAGTCCAACATTAGGGTTACCTATAGGTTTTACCTTACATGACCTCAAATGTTATCATGTTGATAGTATAGTGGTATATATTATTATACCCAAACTATACCAATAGATAGTGATCCTCCCATCTCCCGCTAAATTCTAACATGAAAGACCTCATCATATCCTCTAGCTCTTGGATATGGCACACAGTCTACCCCATAATTTTGGGGTGAAATGTTATACTCATCCTCATGTTGTTCATGAAACCATTTAGATGTCCTCTCCACAATCATGATGTGAACTACGCATCACGTTTAGTGAAAATTGTTCAGGGAACCTCATGAAGGGAAAAAATAACTCGTACATAAAATTGTATTAAACTATTAACCAAACTCTACTCCCTGGAAGAAGGTAAGTGTGTCGACGTTATAATTTGGTCAAATATCCCTCATATGGAATCATAACCCTTATCTATTCATGGAATCCCTATCACAAAGTCCATGTAAATGTCATCCCATTTCCACTCCGAATCATAAGAGGATGCAAAAGAAACAATCGAAACCTAGTGCTTGGCCTTCACCTACTAATAATAGGGACATCAAAAGATGAAATTAGAAATTTATTGTCTCATTATCCACAACAAAAACTTCTACTAAAGGTATTTTTAAATCTTCCCCACAACGAGATGTACAACTAAAGTAGATGTGTGAAATTACTTAATCATCTCCTCTCACATCTTGACTAGGACCACCATCCGTCTATAGAATAGGATGATGTGATCCCCTCATTCAAGGAATTCATCTATTGAATCTCATAAGTATATCTGGTCACTTAAGACCTCACATTTGATGTCTCCCAACTAGGGATCTCTTGCACATTTGAGGAATGGATTTGTAAGCACCATCGATTGAAGAAAATGTTCACCCTCCTCCTCAACCAGGATAAACTACAAGGAATCCAACTTCCCTGATGCCTCATGTACCAAAAGATCTTGTGTCTTCCTACTAAGAGAGTATACCACAAAGTGGTCCTTAATAGTAGTATATAATATCTCAAAGTAATAGTCTTGTAGGAACTTAAACCATTACCTCTATCTCATATTCACCTCTCTCTTTGTGAAGACATACCTAATAATTTGATGGTCTGAGTAGAAAACAAAGCACTCCCCTAGAAGGTAGCTCCTAACATCCTTTGAGTTAAGACTATCGCTACCAAATATTGATCATGGGTCACGTAGTTGTTCTTATGGGGTCTTAATTGCCTCAACCCCTATGTGATAAATTGTTGCCTCTACATCAACATATAGTAAATCCCATCTCTAGAGGCATCATAATACACTATGTACTCCATGACCTCCTCCAGTAGTCTCAAAAAAGGATCACTCATCAGCCTCATCCACAACTCCTCAAAGGCTCTCTGGGACTGGTTATCCTTGGTAAATAACTACCCTTTCCACATCAGGATGTTCAAATGGGCTACAACCCTAGAGAAGTATTCCACAAACCACATATAGTACCCCTTCATGCCAATAAAACTTATAACATATAACATTCCCTTGGGTATCTCCCAAGAAATAACTACATCAATCATTTTCGGGTATACATCTAATCTTTTCTTGTAATTGACATGTCCCAGAAATTAAACCTCAAGGACCCAGAACTGGAAATTTTAGAATTTACCATAAATTTGGTGCTCCCGAAGAAACTCTAGGACCATCCTCAAGTACTATGCATGATCCACCTCAAACATAGAGTATATGAGTATGTCATTAATAATGAGAAAACAAATTGGTCCAAGTGTGGATGGAAGATCTATTTGATAAATTTTATAAACACAATAGGGGAATTTGTCACTCTGAATGACATCACCAGGACCTCATTGTTTCTGTAGTGACATTGGAATGTCAACTACAGAATATCATCCTTGTGAACCCTCAACTTCTGGTAGTTGGACCTGAGATCAATCTTTGAGAACTATCTCACACCTAAAAACTAATAAAATAGGTCATGAATACTCATTAGGGGGATCTTTTTCTTTATCATGTCATGTTTTATTAAATGATAATCCAAACAAATTCACAAGGTCATATACACATTTTTTCAAGATCAACACTAGAGATGCCCATAGGGACACAGTGGGTAAGATAAAACCCTTCTATTGAAGGTCCTACAACTAAAACCAAAACATCTAGAGCTTATAAGGGTTCGTCCAATATCCCTTAGAAGATAGCAAAGTGGTCCCAAGATGCAAGTCAATGACAAACTACATCTCCCTCATCTGAGGTAGTACTAGAATGTTCTCGAGGAATATTTCCATATAATTATCCATAGATGAAGGAATACATATACCTAATGAGCTCAGTGTGCTATGGGATAAACTCAGAAACTAATGGTTGATGGGTTTCATCCTCCTACTCACAAAACCCACTCATCTCACCATGAGATCTCTCTCACCCAAAAATGATAATCTTGTCCCATAAGTGTGAAGGCATCTGAATCTATTGCGGTGATAGTCAATCTGGGCTCAGACCATGGAAAACCAATCCATACCAAATATAACATCATAATTTATCATCATGATAGCCAAAATTTCCCACAAGAAACTCTCTCCCCTAGACATATATCACACTACTAGAATAAAAAAGAGATCGAAGAAGTGTTCCCCATAAAAACCTCATGGTTAAGTTGTTTGGATAATGTCTCAACTGGGAGCTCCATCTCTCACACCATGAGTAAATAGATGAATGAATGACTCACACCTGTACTTAATAGTACTCGATAAAGAGTATAATAAACATAGCTCATAACTCTAATCATCTTGAGTGTCACTAGGTCAAAATCCTCCATAGCCTGCAGTTTCCTATGGCCCCAACTCCTAGCTCCCTAAGCCTGACATGGGTCACCTGGTAGTGGTGGTTGTGGATGGATGTCATAACTTTTTCCAACACTCACACCACTTCCTCCAATACCCCCACCTACACTTATTATAATTCATCCTCATTAGGGGCCACCCTTCCATCACCTGGTAGATCTATTAGGTAACTACCTCTACTGTGGAAATCCATCCTCTATCTGCATACACACCTCATCAAATTGGTCCAAAAAATCATTTTCCATGAGACCTTTCATGTCACATTAATATAAACACCCATCTACGGGTTGTCCTAGTCCCTTGTTTGATCATTGTGCTGCATTGACATGTGGACAAGTCTGATTATGAAAATATTTCTTATGCCATGATCCTACCGACTACCACCTGCTACCTACTGAAGATGACTCAGCCTCATGATGACCACTGCGAGATCCATTTGTATGGATTCCCTCTGAAGTGAATATGTCCATCACCATCACCCACTCCAACACTCATGAATAAGTTAAAATTCATATGGCTACCACACTGGCACAAATATATTTGTAGCGACCCTACTCAAAAATATGTTCCCAAAAGTATCCATCACCAACCATGTTGAGGGAGTACTGTGTAAGGTCTGTGAACCTTACAACATTCTAAAAAACTATCATCCTTCCAAATCATCTAAATTTGAACTATTCTCAAGCATTAGGGTTAGTAATCATCACAAAATAGCTATTAAAATTTGGTCCATGAGTGTGTCGACTCATCAAACATCTGTGTAACTTGGCTCCACCAATTCACATCTGCTCTATAGAAAATACGGGTTTCCAGGGTGACCATATTCTCATTTGTTTTACAAATAATCCTAAAAACTCAGATCATTGACTCTAGACAATCATCCACTACATGGGGTCTTGGCTCAGTTCAGAACTTTAGTAGCCTCTGGTTCTGAAAATAAAAAAGTGTACTAATACTAAACGCATCATATAACAACTTCACTAATATAATATGCTTCTCAATTGGTGTGGGTGTGATGCACTATTGTGAATAAGGCATTTCCACTTGGTTTAATATCTATAAAATGGATTTTGTGGATGGTTTCTGCATGGATTTAACAAGTTTGATGTTATTTAATAGGTTTTTCAGTCCCCATAGGATGAAGTAGGATGTCTAGGAGTTTCGGATATTTAGAAGGGAATTTGAGGCTTTTGGACACTTTTCCCATGACTATACCAGATTGGAGTCACCCTGATCAAGCACCGAGACATGAAGGACGGGCGATTTCATGAATTTCAAAGAGAAATGCAACCCGAATGATCGACACATGGTTATCCAAACCGTGTTCAAACTGTGTGGGAGAAGATTCCATTGACAGAGTGCTCCACAAGGTTGGAACATGGCTTACCGAAACCGTGCGGCCCTTCAGAGAAACGGTGTGAGACATGCACATATGGGTAGAGACCTCTGCACGGTTGGTGCACAACTTACCCAAACCATGCGGCCCATCCAGGAAAACTATGCGGCCTTAAGTATTTGAGATAGATACTTCTGCATGGTCGGTTCATGGCCTAATAAACCATGCACCCAAAACCGTATGGACCACTACAGCCTTCTCCTTTTATCTTTTTCACATTTCACCAAATCCTTGACCCAGAGTTCCCCTTTCTACCTGCTTTTGGACAACTAAAAAATTTTTCTTTCTGAATGAGAAGACCCTGAGGGTGAGCCGATATAAGGGGAGGATTTGAGGGAGGAGAGGAGAGAGCTGGGAATTATGTTTGTTGTGAGAGGAAGTTTTTGGATCACTTGTTCGCTGTATTTTTTCATACTTCCGATTCTTCAATTTTATGTTTTAATGAACTGTCTTATGAATATTAGTAAGTTTATTATCCTTTTCATCATGAGTATCTAACCCCCCCCCCTTGTGTTGGGACTGGGAAAAATTTGGGTTCGTTAGAATCGACTTCTCTATTCTTATGTTTGTTCATCGTCTCTCACCTAATTATCTCATTTTCTTTGACTTATTTCGTTGGAAACCCCGTATCAAACCATGAATGGAGTTTCTTTGGTTATTTGGTAGATTATGAAAATGATATCAATGACCATTGGATATACTTGTCGTTTCTAGAGGGTGGTTTATAAATTAAGATTCAGTAGAAATCAATTTCCAGACCAAGGGATTGATTTATACCGACATAATCAGAACTCATCAGACCAAGGCTGTTCCTACACAAATGAAACCCATAAATGTGGGTTATTATGAACAACACAACACAATAGGGAATAAGGTTTAATTTCCCACATAAATTTCCATCCCCAGCACATTTTTATCATTATCCATTAAAATCCAGTTTTAAGTCATCTATGATTTTAAAGTTTATTCGTAGTGATTTAGAGAAGGCCAAGCAATTAGTTCTTTTTTGAGATCCATCAATATGAACCAAGAAATCGTATTTAAATTCAGCATCTTTACCTGAGCAATTTAAAATCATGATACAAAAATGCCAACATGGTTTCTTTGTGAACAGACCCAGTACTTGCACACTATGCCCTTCAGAGAAACCATGCGAGACATGAAAATATTGATAGAGACCTCCACACGGTTGGCATACGTCTTACCCAAACTGTGTCCCTCATCCAAGAAAACTATATAGCCTTAATGATTTGATACAAAGAATTTTACACAATTGGAACATGGCCTACCGAACCGTGTTCCCAAAACCATGTGGACCACTACAGCCTTTTCATTTTATCTTTTTCAATTTTCACATAATCCTTGACATGGGGTTCCCCATTCTACCTGCTTTTGAACAACATGAAAAAGGTCATTTTTGACTTATAAGACCCTAGGGGTGAGCCTAGATAAGAGGAGGATTCGAGGGAGGAGAAGACGGGGTTGGGGACAATGTTTTTTCTGATAGGAATTTTTTGGAGCACTTTTTTTCTATATATTTGTTGTGCTTCTGATTCTTCCATTTTCAGTTGTAATTAACACTCTTATAAATTTTAGTAAGTTTCTTATCTTTTTTATAATGAGTAGCTAAACCCACCTTGTTTTGGTGCTGTAACAAATGTGGGTTTGTTTGAACCGGTTTCTCTATTCATGGGTTTGTTCATCGTCCCTCACCTAATTATCCCAACTTCTGTGTCTTATTTAACTGGAAACCCCATATCGGACCAAGAATGGATTTTCAGGGATCTTTGGGAGAATGACGACAAGGATATCCATGAAAATTGGATATACTTGTCATTTCTAGAGGGCAGTTCCTACATTACGAGTCAGTAGAAATCAATTTCCAGACCAAAAAATTGATTTCTACCGACTTAATTAGAACTCACCAGACCAAGGGAGTTCTGACACAAATGAAACCCATAAATGTGGGTTATTATACACATCACAACACAATAGTGAATAAGGTTTAACATCCCCCATAAATGTCCCACCCGGACACATTTTTTTCATTATCCATTAAAATCTAGTTTTAAGTAATCATGGATTTTGAAGTAAATTCATAGTGAGTTAGAGAAGGCCAAGAAATTAGTTCTATTTCGAGATCCATCATTAGGAACCAAAAAATCATATTTAAATTCATCATCTCCACTTTAGAAATTTCAAATCAAGAGACATAAAAGCTAACATGGATTCCATGTGGACCGACCTCGTACATACACCATCGGCTAGTTTCAAGTTAGCGAAATTAATTTGGTGTTGAATGAACACTTCAGACAAACAACACACCAATTTTTTGCGTCATTGCTGGGGAAGTGGTCATTTTTTGTTAATTGAATTGGAGTCATTGAGTGAAAAAAAATTAAAAATTTCCAAAAATTCTTTTCTTTATCTCGTTTTTGTTTTTCATTATTTTTTCCCTTTTACGTTGGCTGTGTCGTTTGTATTGGGCAAGACCATAGGTATATGAGTGGCCAAGTCACTTGTTCCCATATTACTGGCTCATCAGAGTTACACTCGATAGATCCAAAAATTGAAATAACATTGTCCAGGCAACGTCATGCACTTATGGGTTATCAAAACGCAAATGATCTCATGGAGCATCTGGAGGAAGAACTGGGGGTTATCTGACGAGTTGGGAATCCATTCGTTATTGAAGGAAATACACCACTAGGTGTTGAGGAAGAGCAGCATTGGAATCCACCAGGGGCGTACATCGAATACCTGCAGAGGAACCAACAGAGGCCACCAGCTCAATTTGTGCTAAGTTTCGGGAAGCCATAGCCAATGCAATATATTCCATGGGAGAAGACTTTCTATTTGCCTCAGAATTATCAGGCTTATTATCCTCTGGAGAAACAACAGTTCATTACCTAAGCACCTTAGGAACTGATGCCACCACACTGTAATCTTATGGAATATAGATTACCCTCCCTTCAGGGAGCAGACACTAGAATATTAATACCACCAGTACTGACCCATCATTTTGAGATCAAGCTGGCGATAGTGAAGTTAATTCAAAACACATTTCAGTTCGGTGGCTTGCCATGTGAAGACCCAAATGCTCACCTATCTATCCTTTTGTAGATATGTGACACATTCTGGTACCACGGAGTGTTAGAGGATATAATCCACCTTAGGATATTTCTTTTATCAATAAGGGATAAGGAGAAGGATTGGATCAAGGGGTTACCTCAGAGATCTATTCTTATCTGGAAGGCATTGGCCCAAATTTTTTTATGAAAAAACTTCCCTCCCTCGAAGATGGTCACCTTAAATAACTAAATCCATAAATTCGAATAGCATGATTTGGAATCTTTATATGAGTCATGGGAATGTTTTAAAAAGATGGTGAGAAAATTCCCAAACCACGGACTGCAATTGTGGATGCATGTTCAGAATTTCATCGGTGGTCTAAAAACTAATACAAAGTATGTGGATGATGTAGCTTCTAGAGGGACATTCATGAAGAAGTCCGCTGAAGAGAGTTTTGTATTGTTGGAATACATGTTAGGAAATAGTTTTTAGTGGCATTCTGAACGGGGAACTCAGAAAAGGGGCATGCATAATACTGATGCCACCACTATGCTTGCGGCTCAACTCGATGTCGTCTCAAAGAAGATCGATGCTCTAAATCTAAAACATCCATCTCATGTTCATGATGTTATTCAACCAGAATGTAGTTGTTGTGTTGACAACCATTCTATGGGAGAGTGCCTAGGAGAAATTGCGAGAGCCTCTACCAGTGAGGTAAATTATGTTTCACAGAAAAGAGGACCCAAAAACTATCCTCAGTACCAAAACTAGTGGTGGAAAGAGATTCAAAAAAAAATGATGGGGGAAGAAACATTAAAATACCCAGTCCCAACCATAATGACCACCTAGTTACGGTCAACAACAGTTTCAACCTCCATATTTGAGGCAGAAACAGGGTAATCAATTTCAACAAGGAGCATATCAGCAGCAAGGGTATCAAAACACTCGTTCTGCTCCACCATTGCGACAGCCACCTCCCCATCATGTATCCCAACAACCTCAGCATGAATCTCCATCAAGGTTAGAGGAAATGATATCTAAATTTATAACTACTGCTAAAAAATATTTCAAAACTAGGAGACGTCAATTAGAAGCCTTGAGAACCAGATAGGGAAGCTTTCCAATCATCTCTCTCACAGACATCCTGGTATACTATCGGGAAATATTGAGAAAAATCCAAGGGAGGAGGATAATGCTGTTATTTTACACAGTGGGAAGGAGCTGATGCTGAAGGTAACTATGATTCAGGGTGCTACACAATCAAATTAGTCCACATTCACCTCAGGTGGAGAAGTAACAACTGATTAATTTTCCCCAATACATGAGATGGATAAAGAACGGGAAGTCCCATAGGATAAGGTAAAATAAGTGGTTAAATCATATGAACTTCCTATGCCTTTTTTAGCAAGGATGAAACAACAGAAGTAGGACCATCAATTTTATAAGTTCATGGATGTCTTTCAGAAGCTTCACATCCACATTCCCTTTGCAGAGGCATTGATTCAAATGACAACATATATGAAGATCATGAAAGTTATCCTTTCAAATAAAAGGAATATGTCAGACTTGGGGACCATTCCCCTGACAAATTAATGCTCAGAGGTAGTCCAACAGACTCTCCATCCTATGCTCTAGGATTCACGAATCTTTATAATCCCTTTCACTATTAGACCTTGTGAGTTTGGAAAATACCTTTGTGATTTGAGGGAGAGTGTTAATTTAATGCCCATGGAGTATTCAAGAATGTAAGGCTAAACGATCTCAAGCCAACCCGAGTGGCCCTCCAACTGGCTGATAATTATATTAAATACCTTTGGGAGATGTTGGAACACAGGTTGGTCAAAGTGGGGAAATTAATTCAGCTAGTTGATTTCATTATCTTGGAAATGGAAGAAGACTAAGAGGCATATTTGATTCTTGGAAACCCCTTTACGGATATTGGGACAGTTTTAATTAATGTGCACCCAGGTGAACTGATCTTCTGTGTGGGTGATTAGAAGGATTCCTAAAACGTCCTCAAGGTGATGAAACAGGTTTCGCTGATGGAGAAAGAGGAATGTGGTGCCTTGAAAACAACGACTGACTGCTTAGTCCTAGAGAAATATGATATGCAATATTATTCATTCATAAATGAACCCGTTCTGGAGGATGACCATAATGAAGAAAACCAGGATAAATTATGATTTATTTTAGTCCAAGGAATCCATTACTGGCAGAGGGCAGTTGTTTCGGATTTATTAGAGTGAGCCGAGGTCAAGCCTATCATACCTTCCATTCTCAAGACTCCCCAACTCTAGATGAATCATCTCCCTTCATTATTAAAATATGGCTATTTGGGAGAGGAACATACATTGTCGGTGATCCTAAATTCCTCACTCTCAAAAGATCAAGAAGCGGCTCTTCTGCATGTCCTTCGAAGGTAGAAATAGGCCATTGGCTAGACGATCGCTAACATTAAGGGTATACACCCCATGGTCTGCACCCACAAGGTACTTATGGAGTAAGGGGAAAAAGACTCTTGCCAACCACAATGAAGACTAACCCCCCCCATGAAAGAAGTGGTCAAGAATGAGGTGATCAAATTACTCGATGTTGGAATTATATACCCCATCTCCAATAGCTCATGGGTGATTCCTCTCTAGGTGGTGCCTAAAAAGGGAGGCATCACAGTGGCGACCAATGAAAAGAATGAGCACATCTTGACCTGCATAGTTACGGGATGGAAGGCTTGTGTCATTTACAAGAAGTTGAATGATGCAACATGGAAAGATCATTTCCCTCTTCCATTCATGGATCAATTACTAGAAAGATTGGCGGGGCATGAATTTTATTGTTTCTTAGATGGTTTTTCAGGATATAACCAATTCTATATCGCTTGGAGGATCAAGAAAATAGAACCTTTACTTGTTCTTATGGATCCTTTTCCTACCACCGAATGCCATTCGGGATATAAAACTCTCCATCCACCTTTCAGAGGTGGATGTTATCCATATTCCACGATATGGCAGAGCAGATTCTAGAGGTTTTCATGGATGACTTCTTGGTATATGAGAAGTCATTCAATACTTGCTTGATGAATCTGGATCTGGTTCTTGAATGATGTGAGAATAAAAATCTAGTTCTAAATTGTGAGAAGTTCCATTTTATGGTGCAACATGGAATAGTATTAAGATATAGTATCTAGATGAAAGTAATTGAGTTGGATCTGGAAAAAATTGAAGTTATCTCATAGCTACCCATTCCCACATCAGTCTGAGAAATTTAGTTATTTTTGGGGAATGTAGGTTATTATCGAAGATTCGTCCGTAAATTCTCCATGATCGCTCATCCCTTAACCAATATAATGTCCAACAATGCATTTTTTTAGTTTTATGAAAAATGTATCACAACCTTCAAAATTATGAAAGAAAAACTCATCGCCGCACCCATAATGATCTCTCCAAATTGGGAGGAGCAGTTTGAACTTATGTGTGATGTGAGCGATTTTGATGTGGGGGCAGTGCTTGGATAGTGGTTGGGCCATATTTTCATACCGATCTATTACGCCATCTGAACATTAAATGAAGTGAAACCTGATTACACCACCACAGAGAAAGAAATTCCACCCATGGTTATTACGTTTGAAAGATTCCACTTCAACTAAGTGCTTTCTAAAGTTGTAGTCTACACGGATCATGCCGCAGTTATGGATTTGATTAACAAGAAGGATGTAAAACTACGGCTCATTTATTGGGTGCTCCTCCTCCATGTGTTTGATTTGGAGATTAAGGATAAGACGGTAAGTGAGAATTTGGTGGCTGATCATCTCACCCGGCAAGAACTACCCAATTTAGAGAGAGAGAAGATCGGGAGATCAAGGAAGAATTCCCTGATGAGTAGCTATTTTCCATTGGAGTACCACCTCGACCATGGTTCACTGACCTGGAAAATTACTTATCCCTAAGTGTTTTCAACTCAGACTTATCATTTCAGTAGTGGAAGCATTTTTTGTCAGAGGTAAAAAGGTATTTCTGTGAATACCCCATACACATCCGCTAATGAGGCGATGGGGTAATCCAGTATGGCATCACGGATGAAGGGATTCAAATTATTTTGGAATTCTGTCACTCTCCACTAATAGGAGGCATTCATGGTACAAATCAAATAGTAGAAAAGGTTTTACGATCAAAATTTTTCTATCCATCCATGCATAAGGACACTCATCATTTTTCTCCTGCTGTTATCGGTGCCAGCGGAAGGGAAATATGGGTCGTCATGCTTAAATGTCACAACACCTGATACTTGAGGTTGAAGTTTTTGATGTGTAGGAAATCAACTTCATGGGTCTGTTTCCCTCATCCTTTGGGCACGCGTACATTATGGTATGTGTAAATTATGTTTCCTTGTGGGTAGAAGCGGTGGAAACGACTCATAATACAGCTAAGGATGTTTTAACTTTTCAAAATAAAAATATTTTCAATCAGTTTGGGACCCCGTGGGTGTTGATTAGCGACCGAAATACCCATTTTGACCAAAATCTAATGAAAAAAATTCTCTTAAAGTATAGAATCATGTACAACCAAGGGACATCATACCACCCTCAATCCAATTGTTAGGTGGAGGTGTCAAACCGCGAGTTAAAGAAAATATTGGAGAAAATCAAAGGCGCATCAAGAATGAATTGGTCTAAGAAATTAGATGATGCGTTATGGGCCTACCAGATAGCCTTTAAAACACCATTGGGTATGTCACCTTTCTGGTTGATCTATGGAAAACCCTGCAACATTCCGTTGGAGATGGAGCATAAGGCATATTGGGATATTATAGCCCTGAATTATGATCTCAATGATTCGAAAGAAAAGCGGAAATTCCAGTTGACTGAGCTTGATGAGATAAGGCGGGAGGCCTATGAGAATGAGAAACATTATAAGGAGAAGATAAAGTCAGTCCATGACTACCTGATCTCCCATAAATCCTTCCAGCTAGGTGATAAATTCTTACTTTTAAATTATCCTCTGATGTTTTTTCTAGGTAATCTGAAGTCCTGGTGGTTGGGACCCTTTATAGTGATTACGGTTTTCTGCCATGGCACGGTGGAAGTGACTAGCACGGATGATCAAACATTCATGGTCAATGGGCAGTGCCTGAAGCCTTACTTTAGCATGGAATACATGGTGGGAACATTTTCCACCATGCAATTGCGGTAGCTCAAGGCCTAAGAAATTCGAGTTCGAGACTTTAAATGTAGCACTGATCAGGAGGTAACCCGAAATTCTGAATTTTTTTTGTTCAAATGATTTGTCTATTTGAGTGTTCCTAGGACTGCATGATAGTGTTAATTTTTTTACCTGCTTCCTAATTTGATTTTTCTTTCTTCACTTTTCTTTTTCTTATGTCTCACCAGAAGGGGATTTCATTTTTTCCACACCAACCACCTTTCTGCTCATCAGGCTCTCGCACACCACCTGTTTTAAACACTTGACCAACATGCAGGGGAGATTTTCAATTTTTCACTATATTCGATTATTTACTTTTATTTTCCTCCATTTTTAGGATTCTATTCCCACCCATCTCTACTTTATTACCTTCATGGTGGACCATGCTCTGTTTTAAGAGTGGGGGATGGAGCCCTTAATTGGCACCCCAATTTGATTGATTGCTTGCCCAAGTACTTAGGGTAGCATGTTTTCATAGGTGTGTCTAAAGGGCTACTATATATGTAATGGGTTTATATCAATTAGATAAAAATGAATTTTGGAAATTATCTATAAAAATGTCTCATAGTTCTGGATTGTCGAACCTCGATTGTGATGTGAATAAACCTTGTAATACTTGAAAAGGAACATTTATACATTCATTTACAAAAACAGTTTGTATAAAAATGATTTTTGTGATGGAGTAATTCGATTTGAGGAACCCATTAAAATGGAAGTAAAATTGTGCATAAGGATAGGTGAGGTTTCGTGAATTTTTGATGCCTCACTAGTTTTTATTACGTGGACTTAATTCTATGAACTCTTGACTTGCTAAAACATTCTCATGATGTGTTGACATGAGAAAATTGGGAAAACATTATGCTAGAATCTAACCCCACTACAAAGAATTTTTTTTGATATGAAAAGGAATGCCCAATAAGTTTGATGGACTTTCATCATGTTCCAAATAATATATTTCAATGAGGGTGTGTGACTTATAAAAGTAAAAGCCTGGCAAATGGTGATGAAAAAACCAAGGCTTAACTAATATGAATGTATAATGAGATGAAAATATAGGTAGGAACTTTATTTGAATGAAGAAGAGAAAAATAATTTTTAAGAAAAATTGATTTATGAATAAATGGTTGATTGTTTTGGATTAAGCCTACTTTGTTAGCTAACCTCATTGACTTGGGGAAACATGCAGAAATAATGCAGTAATTTTTAACGGTAATTAGTTCAAACTTCATATTCATAAAATTGGTATAATCTATAATGTTTCTACCTTTCTCATTGGTAACTCCTTTGAAATTATTGTCTATTACTTTGTTTGGGGACAAACAACCAATCAAGTGTAGGGGAGTTTGATGCACTACTGTGCATTAGGCATTTTTACTTGGTTTAATATCTATAAAATGGTTTTTGTGGATGGTTTTTGCATGGATTTTAAAAGTTAGATGTTCCTTAATAGGATTTTCAGTCTCTAGAGGATGAAGTAGGAGTTCTAGGAAATTTGGAGATTCAGAAGGGAATTGGAGGCTTTAAGACCCTTTTCCCCTAACTATGAAAAATTAGAGTCACCCAGATCAAGCACTAAGACATGAAGGACATGTGATTTCAGGAATTTAAAAGAGAAAGGAAAGCCACACAACCACCACATGGTTATCCAAACCGTGTTCAAACTGTGTAGGAGAAGACGCCATTGACAGAGAGGTCTGCACGATTGGCGCAAAACTTACCAAAACTGTGCGGCCCTTCAGAGAAACCGTGCGAGACATGCACATATAGGTAAAGACATCTGCACAGTTGGTGCACAATTTAACCAAACCATGCGACCCATCCAATAAAAAATTCCAGCCTTAAGGATTTGAGATATAGACTTCAGCATGGTTGGTGAACCACCTACCAAACTATGTGCCCAAAACCCTGCAGACCACTACATCCCTCTCCTTTTAGCCTTTTCACTTTTCACCTAATACTTGACCAGGGGTTCTCCTTTATACCTGATTTTGGACAACTGAAAAAATGTCTTTTCTAACTAAGAAGACCCTGTGGGTGATCTTGGATAAGGGGAGGATTCAAGGGAGTAGAAGAGGGGACTGGGAACTATGTTTTTTGTGAGAGGAAGGTTTAAAGCACTTGTTATCTGTATTTTTTTGTGTTTTTTATTCATCTATTTTATATTGTAATGAACTCTATTATGAATTTTAATAAGTTTCTTAATATTTCCATAATGAGTATATGAAAACCCCCTTGTGTTGCAGGTAGGAAAATATGGGTTTGTTAGAACCTGTTTCTCTATTATTGTGTTTATTCATCGTCTCTCACCTAATTCTCCCATATTCAGTTTCTTATTTAATTGGAAACCCTATATCATACCCATGATAGAGTTTCCAAGGATATTTGGGAGATTACGATATGGACATAAATGACCATTGGATATACTTTTCATTTCTATAGGGCAGTTCCTAAATTAATAGTCAGTATAAATTAATTTCTAGACCAAGGGATTTATTTCTACCAAACTATCAGAACTCACCAGAACAAGGGAGTTCTGACAAAAATGAAACCAAGAAATGTGGGTTATTAAGAACAACACAACACAATGGGGAATAAAGTTTAATGTCCCACATAAATGTCCCACTCCAACACATATTTATCATTATCCTATAAAATCCAGTTTTAATTAATTTATTAGTTTGAAGATTATTAATAGTGAGTTAGAGACGGCCAAACAATCAGTTCATCCTTGAGATCCATCATTATGAACCAAAAAATTATATTAAAATTCTACATCTTTACTTGAGAAATTTCAAATCAAGATACATAAACACCAACAAGGTTTCCCTATGGACCGACCCTATACTTGCACACTTTGACCTTCAGAGAAACCGTCTGAGACGTGCACATATGGACAGATACCTCCACAGGGTTAGGGCATGGCTTACCCAAACTGTGACGCCCATCCAAGAAAACCATGCAACCTTAAGGATTTGAGATAGAGACTTCTACATGGTTGATGCACGACCTACCAAATCGTGCACCCAAAACCATCCGGACCCCTATAACCTTCTCCTTTTGGCGTTTTCACTTTTCACCTAATCCTTGACCCAGGGTTCCCCTTTCTACCTACTTTTGGACGACTGAAAAAAGGTCTGTTCTGACTGAGATGACTCTGAGGGTGATCTTAGATAAGGATATGATTCGAGAGAGGAGAATAGGGGGTTGGGAACTAATTGTTTTGTAAGAGGAAGGTATTGGAGCACTTGTTCTCTGTAGTTTTTTTTGCTTCTGATTCTTCTATTTTCTAATGTAATAAACTCTCTTACGAATTTTAGTAAGTTTCTTATCATTTTCATCATGAGTATCAAAACCCCCCTTGTGTTGGGAATTTGAAAAATGTGGGTTCGTTATAATTTGTTTCTCTATTCGTGTGTTTTTTCATCGTCTCTCACCCAATTCTCCTAATTTTTATGTCTTATTTCGCTGGAAACCCCATATCGGACCAAGAATGGAGTTTCCAAGGATATTTGGTAGATTAAGACAAGGATATCCATGACCATTGGATATAGTTTTCATTTCTAGAGTGTGGTTCATAGTTTTAAGAGTCAGTAGAAATCTATTTCCAGACGAAGGGATTGATTTCTACCGACTAAATCGGAACTCTCCAAACCAAGGGAGTTTCGACACAAATGAAACCCAGAAATGTGGGTTATTATGAACAACACAACACGATAGGGAATAAGGTTTAACATCCCACATAAATTTCCATCCCCAAAACATTTTTATCATTATCCTTTAAAATCTAGTTTTAAGTAAACTTCGGTTTTGAAGTTAATTCGTAGTGAGTTTGAGAAGGCCGAGCAATTAGTTCCCATTAGAGATACATCAATATAAAAATAAATTCTTATTTAAATTCATCATCTTCGCTTGAGTAATTTCAAATCAAGATACATAAATGCCAACTTGGTTTCCCTATGGACCGACCCAATACTTGCACACAATGCCCTTTAGAGAAACCGTGCGAGAAATGAACATATGGACAGAGACCTCTGCATGATTCAGGCACGGCTTACCCAAACCATGCGACCTGTCCAAGAAAACTGTGCGACATTGAGGATTTGGGACAAATACGTTTTCATGATTGACGCAGAACCTACCAAACCATCCACCCAAAACCGTGTGGACCACTATATCCTTCTCCTTTTGTCTTTTTCACTTTTAACCTAATCCTTGACCCAGGATTACCCTTTCTATCTGCTTTTGGACAACAGAAAAAATGTCCTTTTTGAGTGATAGGACCCTGGTGGTGAGCCTAGATAAGGGGAGTATTCGAGGGAGGTGAAGAGGGGGCTGGGAACTATGTTTTTTCTTAAAGGAAGGTTTTGCAGCACTTGTTCTCTGTATTTTTTTTTGTGATTTAGATTCTTCTTTTCTCTATTTTAAGGAACTCTCTTATGAATTTTAGTATGTTTATTATCCTTTTCATCATGAGTAGCTAAACCCCCATTGTGTTGGGGCTGGGGAAATGTGGGTTCGTTAGAACTGGTTTCACTATTCTTGTGTTTTTTCATCGTCTCTCACCTAATTCTCCCAACTTCCATGTCTTATTTCACTGGAAAACGCATATCGGACCAAGAATGGAGTTTCCACTGATCATTGGGAGAATTAAGACAAGGATATCCATGACCATTGGATATAATTATCATTTCTAGAGGCCATTTCCAAAATTCAGAGTCAGTAGAAATCAATTTCCATACCAAGGGATTGATTTCTACCGACTTAATCGGTACTCACCAGACCAAGGGAGTTTCGACACAAATAAAACACATAATTGTGGGTCTTTAGGAACAAAATGACACAATAGGGAATAATTTTTTACGTCCCACATTAATTTCCATCCCCAACACATTTTTATCATTATCCATTAAAATCCAGTTTTAAGTAATCTTCGATTTTGAAGTTAATTCATAGTGAGTTAGAGAAGGCCAATCAATTAGTTCTCTTTCGAGATCCATCATTATAGACCAAAAAATCGTATTTAAATTTAGAATCTTCATTTGAGAAATTTCAATTCAGGATACTTAAACACCAACATGGTTTCCCTATAGACTGACCTCGTACTTTCACACACTCATAGTTACAAGTTAGTGAAATTAATTTGGGGCTGAAAACAACACTTCAGGAAAATGACACACTATGGTGCTTCTACTTATCTACATGGAGGAAAGATCTCACATTATGGCCCCTAAACTGAGTCCTCATCAGTCATCATATTGTCTTCATAATCCTGAATAGGTAACCTAGCAGGCTGTCTTTGCGGAGGCATCCTGAATATTTAATCAAGATGTATCATGGTTAGATAAGAATATATATATATATATATTTATATATGGGTATTTGACTCAATAAGGATAGTAAAAAAGACTCAATTATATATTATTCATGTTCCATTGATCCCTACAACCAATTTCTAAGTATACTGATTTGACAAGTATATAGTCAAAAGTCCTGGTGGATAGATATGTCAGACACCACACAAACACCAAGATATTTGGCCTAAAATGCACACTCAAAACACTTTTAAATTATTTTAGTAATTCCCAACCAAATTTCATAAAGGAAAACTACAAAAACCATTATATGAAATGAAATGCTCTAGTAGAAATATGTCATGACCTGGCCCAACAGGGCTTCAGCTGTAACTACCCCAATCCCACCTTCATAAGCCAAGGGCTGGAGACAAACACCAAAATGAATAACTGATATGGGTGACCTTTTCCTAGTGTACCTGTATGTACACACCCATCCATCTTCATATATAAGTCTAGATGGATATTAATAAAATATAAAAAACTAGAGAATAACTATGCATGTAAAACCTATAGGGACTATAAGAGTTTGATAGCATAATCTATAAAGTAAAAAGGGAAATATACATTCCCAACCAAAAAGTTCTCCCAACCTAAAAAAATTAGAAATTTAATTTTTTGACATGGGCCGACACTAGATCTTCAAGCCCCAACCACCATATGAAGTCAAATTCACCAGGGTATCCTATTCTCCTTGTTAATCACCTCCAACTAGTCTGTTGTCGTTATAAGACATGACACATATGAGTATAGCCCATATAGAGGTTAGTATATACATACCCATTAGGATTCCACAAAATCTAATGGTGGGTAGTAAGAGACACAATAGGAATATGTAGCTCAACCAATAGAAATAGTGAATTTAAAACCAATCAACATGGATATATGCTCATTAAAGAAACCCATATGAGAGAGAAAGAGGGTCTCAATATGATTACCTGAGCAGTGAAAATAGTCATCCGTCAATTCCAATGGTCCATCAATTTTTCACAACATCTGAGGCATCTTCTTGAATAAATATCCATGTTAATCCACACCAGGACACTGTGATGCAATGTCAAGGGGATACAATCTATAGTTAGAGGATTCAAGCCCTAGTACAATAGGAGGTTTCCACACTAAGATAGATAGAGGACCCATTCCTTGTACCAACAAGAGGGTTCCACTCTATAGATGGATAGAGGACCCATGACCTATTCCAGCAAGAGTGTTACACTCTATAGATAGATGGAGGACCCATTCCCTATGCAAAAAGGAGGGTTCAACTCTAAGGGTAGAGGACCCATGACATAACTCAACATGAGTGTTCCACTGTGATAGTAAAGAACCCATGCCCAATCTCTGTAAGGGGGTTTCACTATAATGGTAGATAGATGACCCATTCCCTTACTCCATATAAGGTTCTTCTCTAGTTATAGATAGATGATCCATTCCTTGACTCCAGGAGAGGGTTCCACTCTAGTGGTAGAGGGCTCATGCCCTGACTCCGGAGGAGGGTTCCCCTTTGGTGGTAGATAGAGGACGCATTAACTGACCCCAAACGAGTGTTACACTCAAGATATGGATAGATATAGGACCCATACCCTTTACAATAAATAGTGTTCTACTCTATGGTAGATGAAAAATTCCCTATACCATTAGGAGGGTTCTACTCTAATGATTATTCCTGATCACTATCATCATTGAGTGTTTCTTAAAAAATCTTCACACTCATAAAATATTTTATCGTATCTAAAAATATTCTAGGAAGTCCCAAATAAAATTTTACATGGAAAAACACTTAGGATAGGATACTCATAGACAAAAATCTAAGTCCAAATGAAGGAGATACAAGAAGTATAAGTTTCTTAAAAAAGACGGGTACATGGCATGTAAGGGGACCCACACGGTGAGTTGTACAACCCTACTTCTTGGTTTTGTCCCTTTTATTACATGGTTCCCTTCCCATGAATCCCTAAACAATGTGTAAATAGAAAACACAATATGCCTCAGTCACATGGGGTTCTTCCCGTGCTTCTGGACATGTCGGTGTACACTGGCGTTGTACTCTGGTTGTATCTATGTACACTAGAGGCGTACTCTGGTCATGTCCATGATCATGTCTATTTACTCCTAGTTTACATGATTAGTTTCTAGTACTAGGTCTCACGATGTTTTGGGGACTAACACTGAATGTGATATTAATCTCACCAGAAACCCAAGACTCTATTGTGAGGGGGCTATGCGTCATGTGTTCTTCATACTAGATGACATGTAGTCAGGGTTTTCCCAGAATTTCAGATCCATTCCCCATGATCCAAATATTAATCTTCCACCAAAAAATCCCACCATTTGACCACCCATGATTAGTGGAAACCTCCTTCGACCATCATTTCAGGACCTCTAGTGGTCTGAAATGGGATCATCAGTTCATCACTCGAAGTCACACGTACCGTTATCACTCACGGATCCTGTCGCTGCCACACTGAATCTCCAAATCCCCATTGGTATCTCCAAAAACCCAAAACTCATCCGGATCCATTATCCAATCACCAATACATTCTCTATATGTGAATCTACCGTGAATCCAGGGGTTTGATCACACTCATATCCACCCAGCAATTTTAAAACTTGGCCTTATAGGACAACAGTGAGGAATATGAAGAGTTGTGGGAGAAAGAAACATAAAAAAATTATGAAATAATCATATTAAAAAAGTGTTTGAAAAAATGAAATTGGGGATAGATGGGGTGAGAAACAAGGAAAGATAGGGATTAATCAATTAAAAAAGTTAAATCTGATATTTGGGTGCATGAAAATGATCAAATTTTACACAGATCAAATAAATAAGAGTGGTCATGATCAATCATTTAAACATAGAGGAAATCCAATTCTGAATAGTTTTACCTCCATTCAAATTGATCATTATTGAAGAACACTCCTACATAATTAAGGAGGAGGATTTGTTTCATTTTTTATGCCTCAATTCACCTGGATCTAGAAGCTTGTCATCACCCAATCTCAATCACCCAACAAAGAATGTAGAATTCACCTCTGAAATATCCCATGATTATGTGGATAAGCCTAAAAAATTTCTATAATAGAATATTTATAGAAGGTAATGGATTTAGGTAATTTAATAAAATGAATAGAATTATTTATTTATATTTATTAAATGAACCCGCCAATGGCCGCTTTATCAAAATACCATGTGTCCTCCAACTTTAGGTCATGCATAGGGTAAAACTAATGTTATGAATTTAAATGAGGTCTGTTATTTTTTCTCTCATACTCTATTTAAGATTTATCCTATTATTTCTAAAAAACCATACGTAGGTAATATAAAATATGTTTACTATTTTCATAAAATTAATTCCCGGAACACCGAGTCATTGAATTGTGTGTCTTCTTAGAGTCTGGCTCTGAAAATATTCATCAATATATTTCAATGTCTTACATGGAAACATAGGGTCTCTAAATTTTTAAATTTTATGCTCTTAATAGATATTTTTATCAATTAAAAAATAGAATAACATTAAAAAGAGTTATATTAACATGTGACATATAAAGCTGTACTCATACTCAAAGCAATAAGAATGATACCTATTACTATCATTATCCTAGACTCAGATTCTATTCGTTTCATATTCATTACATGAACCTATTTCCTCTACAAATAACCTATAGATCTTATGTTATCTCGATACTCAGTTTAGAGCTAGATCTTCCCATATGAGAAATAAATCCAACCCCCATTACCATGAGAATGGGGTCCCAATACACGATATTCATCAGATTGTACCTCATATTCCCTAAGTTCTTAAGATCCTGAACCACTCTAGGAAGGGAGGAAGGATCAAAACAACCACTAGATATGACCCATATTTCCACATGAGTGACAATACCTGGGTGAAACTAGGCCGGAATAACACATGTTTCTAGGCTTCCAACATTGGTGGAAGAAGTAAGACCTTCCACCTATAGTTGATGATAATGATGAAGGTCAAATATAATACCTAGAATTGATTCCAATACCCTTTTCCTACTCTTCACACTTCCTTTTATTCTCCGAGGAACCAGTCCCACCATCACAAGGAACAAGAGGAACCCTAATCAGCCCAAACAACGCATACTAGTTGATTATTACCATTAGGGATCGATCAAAAACCTCAGTATAAGTCATGAGCATAAACAAGAAGAACTGAAACTAAATGTTATGTTGTTGTGCTCTCTTCAAAACACATATATTTCATTACCTATTTATGTAATATCTTAAGATAAAAGTGCACCAACACAGTAAATTATTTCACATACTCCATGACCAACTGATCTCCCTACTAGAGGTATATAATTTTCATAGATTTATTAAATAGAAAGGTATCAGGGTATAAATATCCAGTAATGATCATTTTGAAATACTTCCTCTCAATATTATCATATTTTTTTACATAAATGACTGACTCCCACTGTTTTTGACTAGTGAATTAAATCATGAAGGCAGAAAAATAAACTTGAAAAGATTTAGAGTTACATGAATGTTTAATATTAGATTAGTCTTCTCCATTTAATCACCGACCTCATGAGGGTCACTATTTCTTGGAAAATAGGGGTTATATTCTTCAGAAACTTTCAACCCTTTGGAAGAGCAAGGTCATCTTCCCTAACCTATGCCAGATTGAGAATCGCCCTTGGTCTAAATATTTAATGGATTTAACCACTTCATTATTCGTATTTTGTTAAATTAATGAATCTTGTCCTGGAATGTTACCTAAATAATCCTTTGAAGGATTCTCATGTCAATTTCAATAGGAAATTTCACTGTATGAAATTAATTAAAATAGATAAACCATAAAAATAAATAATAAATCTTCAGTTAAAATGTCTGTAATTTATTTAAATTTCAAAATAATTTAAAAAAATTAACAAACCACAATCTTCCATTGAATATGGAATGTATGCATGGTCTAAAACCCATTCACTCTACAAAAAAAGTGTAAAAAATAAAAATATCAATAAATATATTTCCCACATTCTATGGTAAATCAAAGGTGGATACTAAGAGTGTTTTTTAAACATTATTTTCTACATATTACCTAAGCCCCAAAAATACTATATTTGGTATATCTTAACTCCACAAATAAAATAGAACCAAAAAGAGTTGGATCTGATACAATTTTTTCATGAACCATCCCATGTCACCCTCGAACCAAGAACATGATTCATCCCATGACTAGGCCTGAAGGGAATTCTTGATCAAAAATCGATGGTAACTGGTACCTAGAAAATGATGAACTATTCTAGGAATTATTTTCCCAAATAAATTATCAACAAAACACAAGGGGAAATAAAAAACATAATGGTAATGTATCAGAACATTAGTAAATAGTTTCCTTCAATTAAATTCCATTTTGAATAGCTTATGACACATAAAACACCAAACTAAAAAAATAATAGTGACATTCCTTATTAAGATAATGAAATGCAATATGCAACATCAATAAGAAAATTAAAATAACAGTAAATCCTCTAGTAAATGAAAATATAATAAAATGATTTATTTTAAAAAATATATGTAAATCCATTGAGTGTAATTTTTTTAAAGGGTTATTGATTTATTTTAATACCAATTAATTGATAAATTTAATGGTTAGAAGATAAATTAATAATGAAATGTGATTAAAACTATTAATCTTTAAAAATATGTATTTTTCAATGAAATTTTTTTAAAGTGATGTGTATTTTAATTAATAAATTAAATTTACCAATTTTAAAATATGATTCTAATAATAAAAAAAATTTAAACTAATACATTAAAATTAATTTAATTACAAATTTATATTAAATGAGTTTAAGAAAACTTAAATTTTAAAAAATTATTTTCTATAAAAATAGTTTTTTCTTTATATTTTTTTCATTTAATAGCTAAATTGATATATTTTAGAGTTTAAATTTTATAAAACATACATAATATTTTAATTAATCATGTAAAAATTAGGTTAAGATGAATTTTGGATATTTTTTGAGAAGGTTGAATTTTTGGGTGAATAATGAAAAATATATATTTTTCAAATACTGTAATTTTTATGACATTTTCATAATACATGAATGATTTTGAATTTTATGAATCATTTTTATATAAAAGTATATATTTATAAATGAGAATAAATATTTTAATAATAAAGTGTTGAATTTATATATCCCATGTTTAACATTTTTGAAACATAAGTAATATTTTACTCTAATAAGAACAATTTTGGTCTGTTTCTTTAAACTAAGTGTAAACAAGGTTTAACATTGTTTTATATTACATTAAAAATTTTATAAATCATATTTGGTTAATAATAAAACTATTAAAATTAATCATAAAAAGAAACGTTTTTTAGAAAATGGTTTTTACACGTTCTGTTCTCTAATATTAAAATTATTTTTTCACTTTAATAATATTTTTTAAAAAAAGTGGATTTCATAATTATAATCATTAGTTATATATTATTTAATGAGGAAAATTTAATTATTAGGTATTTAAATTAAATTAATTATGTAAAAATTAATTACCAAGGTTAAAAAAGGGTAAAAGTAAAAAATATAGGTGTAAAAAAGTTAAAAACATGTTAAGAACATGTGTGAAAATGCATATTTGAGGATTTATATATCGTACAACATCCCTAATAAAATATTTTACATTATTGGATACCATGTACCTTTAAATATTGAATTCACTTTTTATATTTAAAAAACTCCATTCATCTCACTTATAAAAGGATCCATCACCAGATCGCATCTCCTCACTCCCCATGACTCTTAGATTTGAATAATATACAAAGAACTCTTTTAAATAGTAATGTAAAATTGTTAATGAATTCTATTCATTTCCATTCCTTTAAATTGTAAAATTATATTTTTTTATAAAAAATATATTTAGGTGCTTTAAATAACCTAGAAATGATGAACTTGGTATTAATGAATGTGGTCTGAAGTCTCTATTAAAAAAAGTGAGAAACAATTGAAATTAAAAACATTTAATGATGAATGTAAACCTTAATTAACTAGTGAATGTATAATAAATAATTATAATTTAAGATTATAAAATATAGTATATTTGAATAAGTATCTAAAATAAATTATTAAGACATCTTTTCATGTAGTACTAGAAGTTAGAGTGTGTTCGAATGAAGGAGAATAAAATGTAACAATGTTTCTTACCTAAATATCCTTTCATTGAGTTATAATTCTTCTTCATGAAAATCATTAATATATGATGAAAAAATTATATCATTTTATTTTAATATTATATATTTCCTATTTTCTTCTGGATTTACATTTATCTATTATAAACTCCATTTAAAATGATTCAAACTTTAAAAATATGATTTTTATGAGGTATTATCATCTCAATTTTGATTCATTAAGACTTAAAAAATATTAACCACATGTTTAATTTTTATCATATAATTTAAATGTAGTACTTTTATCATATTATTGAATAAATTAAAGGGGTTACAAATCCGTCTCATGTTTTCTTTTCAATGGATTTCGATTCAGGTGATACCAAAGTTGTGAAGGATATTGATAACTCGAAATAGTATTATTTGAGATATAATGTATATTTTTGAAATTCTTTATTATATTATTTATTTCATCCATAATAATATTTTATATTGAAAATTATATTTCCCCTTAGTGGAAATAACATTTTTATTCAAATTTTTCTTCTTGATGAATTTATTCCCTGTCAGGAATTATTTTCATTCTCCTTAATGATGATTTATCTTATTTGTACATAGGTTATCTTACTACAAATAGTTTTTCTTAGAAACATATATATTTATTATCTCATGTATACTTCATATTTCCATTTTTCCTATTTTCAAAAGGATGCTTTATTACAGTTTTTAAGATATGGGTATTTAATAATGGAATTTTAAAATATTAAAAAGGTTTTCCATCCTTTCATAATAATGTATTTTATATTCCACTAAACATTAACATTAGAAAACCATTATTTTTCTTGATGGCTTAATTATTAAATATTATTTTTAAAAGTAAAAATTTTCAAAAAGAAACACTTTATCTTTTTGAAACTTTTATGTTTTTTAATGGATCCATTGTTAAAGATTATTTCATAAAGATAAAGTTTTTAATTAAAATTTTAGAAAATTTTATTTCCTTTTCAAGGATTCAATATTTATATGTCTCTTTAAATAATTATTTTAAAAATTCTTCATTTTCAATTTATAAAAAGTGATATTTTCACAATTTATTGATATCTTCATTTTTACGATAATGTTAATAAATGTTTTATAATGAATCTTTTTTTTTGTGCTTCGATTTTTATCATTGAATACAATGATCTAACTCCTATGGAGTTATGTTTTATGTGACCTTCTATAAATTCCACCTTTAAATAATCCTCCTCTATGATTTAAATTTTATTATCTACTGAAATAATATTGACACCATGCATGAGATACCATTTACAAATAAAGTGAATCCCATTTTACTTAAATGGGTCTTTATGATGAGATTAATGATTAATATATTATGGAACACATATAAATGAATATTGTTGTTAAGGATACTATATTTACTTATAATTAATAGGTTAAGGATATATTTCTCATGAGATAATGATGGTATTCTTGGATATTTTATTATTTCATGACACAAAGTGTGGGCATTTGTTTTAACAACATAAAGCATGAATATTTTTTATTTTAAAAACATAATGTGAATAAATTTTGATTATTTCAAAATATGATGTTTTGATATTATATTTTTTCACAATTATAAAAGTTGAATTTTTTTGTTCACAACATGAGGTTTAAACATTTTATACATTCACAAAATGAATCATGTACATTTTATTTGTACGCAACATGAAGTGTGGACATATTTTTGTTCAAAACATGAAGTGTGTAGATTATTTATTCAAAAAATGATGGTTGAACATTTTTTTGTTCAAAACATGAATCATGTATATATTTTTTGATCACAACATGAAGTGTGAATATTTTTTGTTCATATTATGAAGCGTGGATATTTTTTCATTCACACTATGAAGAGTGTAAATTTTTTTATTCACAACACAGAGTATGGAAATGTTTTTGGTCACAACATGATGCATAGTCATTTTTATGACACTCCAGACCCACAATGCTAGATCTGTTGTAAAAAACATAAATCATAACATAACCAGATTTGATATAAAAAATGTGACCAAATTATTGTATCATAAAATTTAAAACCTTGATTTTATATACTAATTCAAATATATATTGAACAATATTTTTTATTTATATAGATTTAGATAGTTAGGACAACTGATATTTTACAAAACCGGAACTCTAATTTTATAATGTTTTTAATAAAACAATTCAATTACAACACGTGAACCGGTTATATTTAGACCTCAAACCCATAATAAAAAATCCTACACATCCCTATGCATGTGGAAAATATTTCAAAACATTGGGTGGGAAAAAATAGCTCAATAAGGGGTTTTAAAAATGAAGAAAATCCTTTATAAGAATTATAATATAAAATTAAAAGTGTTTCCTTTGAAAAACACTATAATCATAAAAAATTATTCATTTGATCATAAAATTTTCCTTTTAAAAATCACAAGGGTTTTTAGAAAAAAATCAAAAAACTCAGAAAGAAAAGGGTTTATTTCGGAACACTTCTATAAAATCAATGGAGACATATTTCATAAAAATAAAACACCTTTAAATCCATGTAAAATCCGAATTCCACCTTTTTATGATACCAAATTTTACTTTAAAAACAATATTTCCTTTTAAAACTATTATCAAATGATCTTATTCATGATAATATGAAATTAGTAAGTCCACTGAGAACATTTAATTGATATATAAGGACCACCCATGACTTTAGTGGATCAAACCCCCTTAATGATCTAGGTTCACACCTTATCCCTCATTATCATTTACAATGTTTGGGTTCCATATTCTATGAAAATATTTTTATTAGCTTCCAAACATTACTTTTTTAACCCTTTGCATCAGTATAAAAACTATAGTTGCAATGTTAGTCTATGAAAATTTAATTGAAAGTGTTTTTCTAATATTAATAAAATAAATTTTTTGGGGAAACATAAATTTCATAGAAGACTCCTTAAAATAAAACTTCAAATTAAACCACGGATAAAAAATATATTAAAAATATTCATGGCTCATAGATTAATATGCATGGAAAAATACTTATTTTCCATAGAATATTCTAAAACATGGATGATAATTGTGAATGAAGGTAATCTACAAATTCTTTTAAAAAGAAACATGATTTAATAAAAATATAGTTTGAGAGATTTTCTGTTGATAAAACATTTTAAATTAAAAATGATAGCTGTAGAACTCCTTAAATATTATATTTGAAAAAAGAACTTATTAAAAAAAATCCATCTTAAATAAGGTTTCAGAAACCATAAAATGGAGCTTTTCAAAAAAAATTCCATTTAAATGAATTCTCGTAGTAACTCTAAATCCTTCTATAAAGTTCCATTTTATTCATAGAAGACTCCTCAGAATAACATCCCTTCCATCTCTCTATTTAATTGGAAATTGGAAACCAAAATAATGGTTTCGAATAAAGAGTTATAATAGAACATTCCCATATTATTTTATGGTAAGGTACCTCTTATATCAAAACCTTGTGACATAATGATATATATCAAATAAATTAAAATTATTATATTAATTGTGGAATACATTAAGAAATGGTTTTATTTTTTTGTCTCATAGTGAACCTCCCTTAAATCGAGATTATCTATTATTCATTAAAACATACTGTAAATCCTTCTAAAATGATTCCAACAATTATGTTTATATAATATTAATAAGATATTTTATTAAAACATTAAAACTATCATTTTCATGGACACTCACGTTCATGCATACTAAAAAATGGGATTGTTAACTGCACCACTCCATGAAATGTTAATTAACTGAGATTATTATACTATCTTATACCGTATTTATTTCACCCCAACCTTGTGTAATAGGATCCCAATATAAGAACCACTGTCATCCATCTCACTAAAAGTAGAATAAATTCCATAAATATTAAAACCAACAATGACCAACTAATTATTGCAAACTGCATGCTACAACATAAATATTTAATTCAATGAATCGTGGGTATTGTTTTCTAATTATGTACACTGCAGTGTATATTTGAAAAAAATCAACTTCTATATATTCGAAAAAAATATTATCCCTCTCCATACATGAATATTCTAGATGCCTCATCATGCATGTGGATAAATTCCACCACACACAAATAAATATATAGTTCTTTATATAAAAACATAGATAAAATACTAAATACATTTCTAATTAAATAACCCTATATCTATATGAAAATAATATCATTTATAAATACCTTTATCCTCAAAATGAAACATTAGTTCTTGTATATAATGACCATCTAAAAATATACTTTAAATTTTGAAGCATATATATTTTTTTATCTATTTATTTACTTATTTTTATATATATTCCTTTTCTATATAAATTTTATTTATCAATCCAATTAAATATTTAATAATAATATATTTAATATTATAATTCAATAATTAATTATTAACATATTTTAAATATTATTATGCATAAAAATTGCCAATTATATTTAAAATTCACTATATTTTTCTATAAAATATGTTTCTAAATTAATAAATAATTTTTTTATCATATTTCCCATAATTTCATGTACATAAATTTCTTTTGATTATAAAAAATATAAATATTTTTACATTAAAAATTTCATAATGTATTATTGTTTCAATAAACATATATATATATATATATATTATTTTTTAGATAGTGAACAATATATTCAAAAATAAATATATTAGGTTTTTTTTAAATTAAAACATATGGTTATTATGTTAATATTATTTCTCCAAAATGTAAAACTAAATCTAAATTATAAATTTCACACCAAAATAAAAGTACTTTATTTTTATTTTTCTTTAAGATTAATTATAAATAAATAAAACCTTCATTATAACCATCCTTTTTATATGGAATAATATCATGTGTTCAAACCAAGGGTGTTACATTCTTCTCCCTTAAATAAATTGTTTCCTCACAATTTTAATTACCTATGACATGATAAATTTTAATTCCTAATAAAGCATAGAACAACAAATATTTTTATTATTTATGATTATTTTAATATTGTTTTCATTGGGAAACTCATAAGGAATCACTCTATGAATTTTTTTGATATAGTTAATTCTACTACATCCTAAATATGAAACTATAAAATCCTTGAATGTTATAAAATTCTCCCAAATTTTGTAAAACAAGGATTTCAATATTTCTCCTTGACCTAAATATTTACTCAATTTCTTAAAATATTATTTCTAAAATCCTTAGAAACATAAATTATCCCTAACCAATAACATGTTAATCTCAAAGTTTCCTCGACCATTAATTTTATGCAAAAATTGATTCCTTCAGCACCGAAATACCATAATTGGTATCAAAAAAATAAATCACAACATAACTGGATTTGATATTAAAGGAAATGACCTAATTTTTACATTAAAAAATTTACAACCACAATTCCAAAAACCGAGTCAGTTATATCCATAGAATATATATATGTCTAGGGATTTAGTGAATTCATAAAACCAATGCAATGTAAAACCCAAAAATTACTTTTCCAATGGAATTAAATAAAAATTTACAGTTGTTACACCTGCACCACAAAACGTTATACCTCACAACAAACATAAACAATCTTACCTGTCCCTATCCTTTTGAAAAAAAACATACGGTGAGCACAAAATATCTTAATAGGTTTTTTAAAATTATGATACCCCTTTTTGTAAATCAAAAAAGATATTTAAAATCATTTTCATTAAAATGATTACATTGAGTTTAAAAACATTTATTTTATCCTAAAATAACATTTTATAAAAACAAAAGGGTTTTCTAAAATCAAATTTGGAAAATATTTCATAAAGGAAATGGGTTTCTATAGTAAAACATCCATAAAATTACAAGATACATCATTCCTAAAAATAAAAAACCTTAAAAACATTTGAAAATTCAGTGTCTCCATTTTCAATGCATGAAATGTTTCTTACAAAATATAAATATTTCTTTTATAAAATGAACTCCAATGTTACTTAGTAATATTATATGAAAACATTGAGGTCCCCTATAATATTTATGGGATATATAGGGCCCACCCATCACTTTAGTGTACTATGTCCCCTTAAGGCTATGAATTCACTCATAATCCCTTATCATCATTTGAAATTAATTATAGTTATATATTAATGAAAATAATAATAGCATGCATTTTTCATTATGAATTCCATTAAAATCATTACTTTTCAAATCTATTGTGTCTCTATAAAAAATTTATTCATGGATAGTCAGTGGAAATTCCAAATAAATATTTGTTCTATAAATTATTAGAAAAATTATCCAAAAACCACATAAAATTTATTAAAAACTCTTTATAAAACATTAATTTTTTACGTGAAGATAAATTTTATTTATAAATATACATGTTTCATATATGAATGTTTATATAAAAAGATTTTTCCAATGACATATTTTAAAAAAAATTATAGTTGTGAATGAAATTGACCCATAAATTGTTTTCTAAATGGAATGTGTTTTCATAAAAATATAGAGTGAGAGAGTTTATAATGATAAAAAAATTTAATCATAAAATTATATCTTTTAAACTCCTAAATTTAAAGCCTTAAAAAATAAATTATTAAAACATTTCCCCTCCCAGATCGGGTTTTTGAATCTTTAAAAATAGATAAATTCAAAATATTTTCCCCTTACCTATATTCATGTAGTAACTTGAACTCCTTATTTAAAATTCTATTTTCTTGATGGATGAAAACTAAGAATAACTTCCCCTATTTCACTCCATATCATTGGAAATTGGAAATAAAAATAAGGGTTTCCAATCTAAAGAGATATAATAAGACATTCTTATTTCATTATCAAATTCCTGGATCAGTTGTGATCACTGAGAGGGGAGGGGTGAATCAGTGATAACTTTTTATTTTTGATAATTGTTCCCTTTGAATGATCAATTCAACCTCTATTGCTGGTTAAGGCCTAGATATAATCTTTTGGTGGTGCAGTGATAATGAAATCACATAACACAGATATTTACGAGGTTCGGTACAAACACCGACTCCTTGCCGTGTTGGTTACACTCCCCAACACAGATTCTTCACTATGCCAGAAGATGTTTACACAGTAATTGGTTATACCCACCAATTACTAGTTGGTTAAACCCCCCATCTTCACAGCATATTCTTCTTCACAACTCCACTTCTCTTCTTCAAATGTGTTGTTCAATTCTTCAAGTAGCTTCAAAAAACTCCAGGAGAACTTGTCGGTCTTTCTCACCAATACTTTTATTCAATATGAATGCATTTACATACATATAATCCCTTCTTCTTCACTTTTTCACACACCCTCATAACCCAAATGATTGGGTGTGGCCTTTCTAGTTTGCACACACACACCTCAAAGAAGTTGGTCTTTCCTGTTAGCACACACACACACCTTAAAGGTTGGGATCTTCCTTGTTTTCACACACACACCGTGTGTGGTCTTCTCTTAACCTACAAACACATCAAAGTAGGGCACGCAAGCCCTCTCTTATCTTCTACCGCGCAGGTACATTACTCCTTCTTTGTGTGTGCCTAAAGACTACATGATTTTCCTCAATGCCTCGGCCAAACTCTTCACGTGGCTAAGGACCACTTCTCCATCGCGCAAGGTTGGCGCGAGGTTGCCTTAAAATCTTCTCACAAGTGTACAGAACACCTAATGTCGTGTAGCTTCCATGGGAAGAAGGCGTGCAAGTGCGCAGATCGGCCTCTTCCTGTTGTGCAAAGGGAAACACCATGTGTCACGACTCAACCTCTTACTATCGTGCAAGGGGAGCACGCAGGGTGGCTCGACTCGGCCTCTTCCTTCGTGCAAGGGAAGCAAGGTTATTATTCGTGCTAGTGGTTGCACGTTTTTCCTCTTCAAAGATTCTCTGTTTTTTGAAACAGAAGCACTTGAATGTCTGGGAGGCAGCATCATTCTTCTCGTCAGGATCTTCCTTCTATATATGATCAGAGAATCTTGTTCTGAATTTAAAATCTTCAATATATGTCGTGAAGATCAGAGGTTTGAATGCCCGAGATATTCTCCCTGAGAATCTTCAAACTATGCACCGTAAAACTCGTGAAGATTTCCCTTCTTGAATGAGAGGATTCTGTGTAGTATCTTCTCATCAGTGTGGTGAGGATCACAAGAGAAGATCCTCATGTGCCTGCGGTTTATCCATGCATGACTTGCATGGCCTCACAACATCGTTTGCGTTGGCCACCTTCGAGTTTCTTTGTTGAAAGGTTTCATGCAAGTGAAACTGCATGCTAGAGATTTGGTTCCTTTATATGATCTCAATGAGCTCGGAATGAGCTTGAATGGTGGTCGGAGTGGGGAGATAGATGTCCAGGAGGATAACTTGATCACGGTGGTTATCGGCATGGCTGCAGGACGTCTGGAGGTTGAAGACAACCCGCACCGACGATCGGACGACTCACACCCTTCGCGGCTTGATTGAAGATCAGATGTGCGGCTAGGATCTCACGCGATGGAATGAGCAGCTGATATTATAACATGGGATAGAACGGTACAGGTCACTCAAGTGTTTTTAAACAATGAACAGTGCCCCACTCCTCTTGAATCCCAAATCGATCTTTCCAATGGGATGAGCCACAGTTTATTAATCAACCATCGCAGCCTTAGCGGAAATTGAGTCACTACTCTCCCCTCGAGTTCTACCCTACACCAATCCTCTTCGGGCATGCTCTAGAACCCACTCTGCTTATCTCTCCACATGGGTCTGACCACCATGCGGCACCCGTGGGTTTACACATGGCTCGCACCCATGCCTCCTTAGGGCTGACCTGGAGGCCTCCTCTAGGCACAGTCGACCTCTGGTCCCACATGTGCTTGTAGTTGAGGTCTCATTTTCCTCCATGGTTGGCCTATATTTTTTTACTAAAGGTCCCAAAAAAATTAAATAATGCATATCACATGGCCACCATCACACTCCCATGCGTAATCCAACATGCATGTCTACCTTCGTTTTCTAAAGACAAAGCCTCCTCTTTATATTTCCATACACTCTTTACACATCATCCTTCTTTTCTTTTTCAAACATCATCCCAAGTTATTCAATATATCTCCTTTGATCCATTTAGGATAATGTATGGGATATTCCTTAAACCACATGAATTAGAGTAATGAACGACTTCATGTAATGAGGGATTTTTTCTTCATAACAAATTTCTTCTGCATTGAAGATCAGTTCAACAATCATTTGATTTATATCACAACCTTTATCCAATTAGTGATCAGTGGATGGATCTTCCATCTTCCTCATGTAATTGAGTATTGCATGGACTTCTTCAAATGTTGTACCAATGTGTCATCAACTTGTGACACATGAATTGGAACATAAGTTCAGCTTAACAATTGTCTGATTTTATGATGCTTCTTCAACCATCATTCTTCAAGCGTTATCACTCTTCAATCTCTACTTCATCAGTTGGCAATCATTGATAGGTTATTGACAAAAAATTCAATCACTTGGGTACAAAAATCTCCCCCTTTTTATTTGGTTCTCAATACTCCTAAGAAAACATTGAAGAATGTCACAATGTGTGTGTTGATGATTTATCCCCCTTATTGGCCAAAAAATGCAAAGGGATGAATGGGAAGTCATTCCCCAAATGCATAACCGCTTGACCCTGCCCAACTTCAACAACCAATTCTCCCCATCAAGGGATGCACTCATATCCTTCAATTCCATGCATGTTAGTACAAAATCATATAAATTTATGGAATAAGGGGGGACCTTTCTCTTCCTCAAGTGAGAGGAGAAGGCTGAACATGACGTTTCAGCCTTAGCTCAAAAAATCTTTCTGTAGGCATAGCATTGGTGAAAATATCTGCATCCTGATCTTGAGTAGAAATGTAGTCGAGCTTTATGTCTCTAATGGAGACCCTTTCTTTGAAGAAATGATATTTTATATCAATGTTCTTTGATCTGGAGTGGTGTATAGGATTCTTAGACAATACAATTGCACTTTGATTATCACATAAGATCTTCAATAGTTTTTCAGCTTTAATTCTCAAATCTTCTAGCTACACATGCATGAAAATCATTTGGGTATATACTTGTGTAGCTACCACATACTCTGATTCGGTTGTGCTCAATGTTACAAAATTTTGGTCCCTGCTTTACCAACTAACACATCCTTCTCCCAGAAATAAGGCTCCACCGGATATGGATCTTCTATGAAAACAATCACCAGCCCAATCACTATCTGTGAATCCCAACAACATTATGTGTGTAATTTGTTTGTATAAGAGTCCATAGTTGAGGATTCCTTTGACATATCTCAAGATTATTTTCGATGCTGATAACTTAGATTCTTTTGGGTCACTTTGAAATTTGGCACACAAAGTCACTGCATATGTTATATTCGGCCTTGAAGCCTTGAGATAAAGGAGACTGCCAATAATTCTCCTGAACTCTTTCTGATCAACATTGTTCCCTTCTTCATTATTGTATAGCTTGGTTCCAAAATAAATGGGCGTTGAGACTTCCTTTGCACTCTCCATTCTGAACCTTTTAATTATTTCCCTTGCATACTTTTCTTGCGAATGAAATATGGAGTTTTTATTTTGTCCCACCTGATATCCTATAAAATGTGTCATTTGACCAAGCATGGACATTTCAAAGGTTCTTTTCATCTGCTCAGCAAATTATTCACAGTCCTTCCTTGTCACAAGAAAAAATAATATCATCCACATAGATAATGACTATGAGAGTACCAGTGGCCATTTCTCTGACATAGAGATTACTGTCAACCGTTCCTTTGAAAAACATCATGCTCTTGAGACAATCATCCAATTTGGAGTACCAAGCTCTAGGGGCCTATTTCAATCCATACAAAGATTTTCTCAATCTACATACCATACTACCATCTTTCTCCAACAAGAATCCCTCTTGTTGTTCTATATACACTTCTTTTTCAAGATCTCCATTTAGGAATGCAGATTTCACATCCATCTGATAGACCTTGTACTGCTTGTGTGTTGAAACTGCTAAGAACATTCTGATAGTTTCCAGTCTTGCAACTGGTGCAAAGGTTTCTTCAAAGTCGATTCCTTCCATTTGTGAATACCCTTTGCATACAAGCCTGGCATTATTTCTGGAAACTTCCCCTTTTTCATTGAGTTTGTTTCTGAAAATCCACTTTGTCCCAATTACATTTTTATGTTTGGGGCTTGACACAAGATCCCATGTGGAGTTATTTTCTATTTGATTGAGTTCCTCATGCATAGCTTGTATCCATTCCTCATGTTCAACTGCTTCAGCCATTGTGTGAGGTTCAACTTGAGAAACCAGGGCAGTCTGATCATCAAATCTCAATCTTCTTCTAGTTTTTACTGAGTACTATGGGTCACCAAGGACATTTTCTGTGTCAACATGTTTCTTCAATTTTTTGTATCTCGTTCTTCAATTTTCATTACCTTACTCTTCATCACTGGTGTGTTCAGAGTTGATCTCACCAGCAGTTGGTGTTGGCTTAGTTAATTCTTCATTCTTCTGTTCCAAGGTCGTATCATTCTTTGAGTCATTATTATCCACAGTGTATGGTTCGGTGTTGTTTTAAATTATTCTGATATCACTGCAGTCAATCATTTTGTTCAACCTCTTATTCTAGTATCTGTAGCCTTTTACATCAGGTAGGTAACCCAAGAAGATTCATTTTTCTGCTTTTTCCTCAAACTTTCCCATATTAATGTTTTTAATCTTGATGATGCAAGGACTGTTAAAGTCTTTAATGTATTTAACAATTGGTTTTCTATTAAACCACATTTTATAGGCTGTCGTTTGTGTTTCTGATCTCAGGAGACATCTATTTTGTATGTGTATGGATGTGCATACCGCTTCTCTCCATAAAAACATCGAGATATTGTGCTCAGCTAACATAGTCCTCCCCATTTCGACTATGATTCGATTCTTTCTTTCAGCCACTCCATTCTGTTGTGGATTATATGGTGTACTGTAATGATGCGTGATTCCATGCTTGACCAGATAGCTTTCAAAGGAATCACCAATGTATTCTTTTCCATTGTATGATCTTACTTTCTTGATGCAAAGTCCTAGTTCTTTCTCAGCCTGCCTTATGAAATTTTGGAACATTGTGATTGCCTCTGACTTATGTTTCATGAACATGATGTTGGTCATCCAAGTGTAATCAACAATGGAGGTTATAAAATAGAGATCTCCTCTTGTAGACTCCGGTCTCATCGTTCCACATATGTCTGTATGGATGAGTTCAAGAGGCCTAGTAGACATGATATCTACTCCTTTGTGTGAACTATGGGTCAGTTTTCCCTTCTGACATGTGTCACAAATTTCATCTCTTTCTCTCTTTAACTTGGGTAGATCTCGTACAATATTGTACTTTAGAATTTTACTTATACTCCTTTGACCAAGATGGACATGTCTTCTGTGCCATAGGTTGTTTTCATCCTTAGAACTAAGATAACAATAATTGATGGGCTCAACAATTTGAAATAGGTTTCTAGTGGTTCTTCTTCCTTGAGTGATGATTTTTCTATCCATTGAGCTCTTGATGATGCATGAATCCTTCTTGAACAATACCTCATGTCCATCATCACATAATTGACTTACACTCATCAGTTTGTGCTTTAATCCTTCAACAAATAACACATCATTGGATATTCAATTTTTTTTTTCAATCATTACCTTTCCAACACCATCTATTTTCCGAGAGAAATCATTTCCAAACACCATGGTTCCACCCTCATGACATTCTATGTTGCTTAGAATTTTTGTAACACCAGTCATGTGTGATGAGAATCCACTATCAAGAATCCATGACTTGGTTTTACTGCTTGCTTTTAGAGAAACTTCAGCAAAGCATGTGATTTCTTCATTGGGTTCCTGAATTCATTTTCCTTTCATGTCTTTGACTCTTTGTTCATGAAGAATAGTTATACATTTATCATCTCTATGACCTTGTTGGTCACATCTTCCACAAGCTTCACCCAGGGAGTCAGATTTGTTCTGAATTGGAAGTTTTGATGCTTTCTGTAATACACTCTGGGTTTCAAGATATCCCCCCCTTGACTCATGCCTCATACTTGGAAGAGACATCTTTTACGAGCATGTATAGGCCTTGAGTCCAAACACACCACAACACCAGCAGTAGCCTCTAAACCTTGACCTTCTCCGCTGATAGGAGTCATGTTTTAATTGTTTGTCCAAGATTTGAGTAGTCCTTCCTAGGGATTTCCTTTCTTCCATTGATGATTATTTTTCACAAGTTATTTCATTCCATGTTTGTCTCAATTTTATCTTTGAACCAGCATTGTCAGAAATAACATATTTATTTTGAGATTTACTTAGTGGTGAGTTGGCCTGCCTCTGAGCACCAGTATGAGATGATTCTGCCTTCACCTCAACAGCCTTGTTAAAGTCTTCTCTCGTCTTTTTCAAGTTATTATGTACTTCAATCCACTTGGATTGTGTCACTTAATGATCTTCTTCTTTGAGGTGATGTTTCTCTTCAAGATCTTTTTCTATCTTATCCAACTCGGCTATCTTTAGTTTGTGTCTCTTGATTTCATCAATGTACAATGTCTCTTTCTTCATACACTCTTCCAACTCCTCATCCATCCTTTTGGTTTCCTTTTGTAACAGTTTCTTCTCTTTATTTAGATTATTGTTTTGCTCAAGTCAAGCCTCTAATTCATCTTTGAACATGTGTTCATGCTATGTTCGTTCACTTTCATCATCTTCACTGTTTCTGGTGTCAAACCCTTTTTCCACATGAGCTATAAAATTTGTTTCTTCTTCTGATTGATTGGCTGATGTGGAGTCTGATTCTCCTTCTTTTCTCACATAGCTTCTTCTTTCACCTGGAATGAACCTTTTCTTTCTTGCTCCAAATTTTCTTCCTTCTCTTGGGTTTCTACTCCATTTCTTCTTTTGTGATTTTTCTTCTTCAAATTCTGGAGCACTAAATCTTTTCTTGGGACAGTTAACAGCAAAGTGTTCGATGTTATTGCGATTGAAACACCTCGGTGTTAATTTCCCATTTCTCTTGAATTTATCTTTTCCAAACCTTTTTGACAAAAGAGAAATAATTTTTTTGTAAGTCTTCATCCTTTTCTTCATTGTCAGATTCACTTGATTCTAAGACTTCGTCATCTCTTATCTTGAGTTGTCTCACGGTCTCGAAAGCCATCTCATCTTTGATCTTCTTCTTGAATACTGGGATCTTCCTCATTTAATATTAAATGATAATGTTGTGTAGTTCATCAAGAGAGAGATCATCTCAATCCTCTAATGCTGAGACTTTGGGGTCAAACCTCTCAGGAATGTTTCTCATTTGTTTTTTTACAATAGTTGAGCCCTCCAACATTTCATTAAAGCCCCGAATGTTACTGACAATTTCATTGACTCTTGTAAAATAATCATCAATATTTTCTTCTTCTCCCATCCTGATATCTTCAAACTTGCTTCTCCAAATTTTTAATTTGGCTTCCTTTACTTTCATGTTGCCTTTATAACTACTTTCCAATTTGTCCCAAATTTCTTCAAAATTCTTGAGTCCCTTGATTTTTGTGTATACCTTTTCTGAGAGTGACATAAGGATGGAATTTTGAGCTTTACCATCACCTTACATATTTATTTTCTCATCCAGTGTCATAGCAGCCTCATTAGCAAGAGGAGGGAATCCAAATAAGGTTGCATCTATAACTTCAAGGCCGAGAGATAGAAGGTCGGGTAACATCTGATTCTTCCGGGTGTGGTAATTCTTTCCATCGAATGTAGTAACACCCATACTGTTAATAGAATTCAGATTTTCCATTTTCTCAGAAGTAGATCCTAACAAAGGGAACCTCCCTCTGATAACGCTTGAAATGCCTGGATCAGTTGTGATCACTGAGAGGGGAGGGGTGAATCAGTGATAACTTTTTCTTTTTAAGAATTGTTCCCTTTTAATGATCAATTCAACCTATGTGGCTGGATATGGCCTAGATCTACACTTTTGGTGGTGCAGTGATAATGAAATCACAGAACACATAGATTTAGAAGGTTCGGTACAAAGACCTACTCCTTGCTATGTTGGTTACACTCCCCCACGCAGATTCTTTACTATGCCAGAAGATGTTTACATGGTAATTGGTAATACCCCCCAATTACAAGTTTGTTAAACCCCCTGACTTCACAACATCTTCTTCTTCACATCTCCACTTCTCTTCCTCAAATGTGTTGTTCAATTATTCAAGTAGCTTCAACAAACTCTAGGAGAACTTGTCGGTCTTGCTCACCAAAACATTTATTCAATATGCATGCATGTAAATACATCCAATACCTTCTCCTTCACTTGTGCACACACCATCACAACCCAAATTATTGGGTGTGTCCTTGATAGTTTGCACACACACACCTCAAAGTAGGTGGTCTTCCCCGTTTTCACACAAACACACCTCAAAGGGTGTGATCTTCCTTGTTTTCACACACACACCGTGTTTGGTATTCTGTTCACCTCCTCACACTTCACAGGAGGGCGTGCAAGCCCTCTCCACTCTTCTATCGTGCAGGTACTTTACTCCTTCATCGTGTGGGCCTAAAGACTACACGATCTTCCTCAATGCCTTGGCCAAACTCTTCAAGTGGCCGAGGAACACTTCTCCTTCATGAATGGTTGGCGCGAGGAGGTCTTTAACTCTTTTCACAAGTGTACATAACACCTACTTCCATGTAGGTCCTTCGGGCAGAAGGCGCTTAAGTGCGCAGCTCGGCCTCTTCCTACCGCGCAAAGGGACGCGCAGGGTGTCACAACTTTGCCTCTTCCTGTCGCGCAAAGGGAGCACGCAGGGAGGCTCGACTAGGCCTCTTCCTTCATGAAAGGGATGCGCGGTTCTCCTTCGTGATAGTGGTTGCACAGTTATCCTCTTCAAAGATGCTCTGTTTTTTGAAACAGAAGAACTTGAATATTCGGGAGGCAGCATCATTCTTCTCGTCAGGCTCTACCTTTTATAGATGATCAGATAATCTTGTTCTGTGTTTAAAATCTTCAAAATATGTCGTGAAGATCAGAGGTTTGAATGCCTGAGATATTCCCTCTGAAAATCTTCAAACTATGCACCATAAAACTTGGGAATATTTCCCTTCTTGAATGAGAGGATTTTGTGTAGTATCTTATCATCTCTATGATGAGGATCACATGAGAAGATCCTCATGTTCCCGATGTCTATCCATGCATGACGTTCATGGACTCGCAACTTCGTTTGTGTCGGCCACCTTCGAGTTTCTTCATTGAAAGGTTTCATGCAAGTGAAACTACATGCTAGAGATTCAGTTCCTTCATACGATCTCAATGCACTCGGAATTAGCTTCAATGGTGGCCGAAGTGGGTAGATCGATGTCAGGGAGGATTACTGGCTCAAAGCAGCCGCCGGCACGGAAGCAGGGCATTAGGAGGTTGAAGATAATGCTCCCCTAGCGATCGGATGGCTCACACCCTTCGCGACTCGATTGAATACCAGATGTGTAGCTAGGATCTCACATGATGGAACGAGCGGCTGAGATTATAACGTGAGATCGAACGGTCCAGATTGCTCCAGTGTTTTTAAACCATGAACAGTGCCTCGCTCCTCTTGAATCCCACATCGATCTTTCCGATGGGATGAGCCACGGTATATTAATCAACCGCCGTGACCTTAGCAGCAATTAAGTCACTACTCTCCCCTTCAGTGCCACCCCGCACCGGTCCTCTTCGGGCGCGCTCTAGTGCCCACTCTGCTCCTCTCACCGCATGGGTCTGACTACCATGCGGCACCCATGGGCTTACACATGGCTCGTACCCATGCCTCCTTGGGGCTGACCTTGAGGCCTCCTCTAGGCGCGGTCGACCTCTGGACCCACATGTGCTTGTGTTTGAGGTCTCGGTTGCCTCCATGGTTGGCCTATATTTTTTTAGTAAATGCCCAAAATAAATTATGTAATCCATATTTCATGGCCACATTCACACTCCCATGCATAAACCAACATGCATGGCTACCTTCTTTTTCTAAAGACAAATCCTCCTCCATATATTTTCATACACTCTTCACACATCATCCTTCTTTTCATTTTCAAACATCATCCCAAGTTATTCAATATATCTCCTTGGATCCATTTATGATAATGTATGTACATTCCTTAAATCTCATGCATTAGAGTAATGTATGGCTTCATGTAATGAGGGATGTGTTCTTCATAACACATTTCTTATACTATGAAGATCAGTTCAACAATCGTCTGATTTATATCGTAGCTGTCATCCACTTAGTGATCAGTGGATGGTTCTTCCATCTTTCTCATGTAACTGAGTATTGCAATGAATTCTTCAAATGTTGTACCAATGTGTCATCAACTTGTGACACATGACTTGGAACTTAAGATCAACATAACTATCTTCTGATTTTATGATGCTTCTTTAAACATCATTCTTCAAGCTTTATCACTCTTCAATCTCTACTTCATCAGTTGGCACTCATTGACAGGTTATTGACAAAAAATGCAATCAATTGGGCATGACACGTTATATTGGAAAGAATCTCTTATTTTTAAGCCTAGTAGCATATTTGTAACAATTGAATACATAAAAATAATTTTTTAATATTTAATATATGTAGGGATGGTTCAATTTTTTTATGGTGTGCTTCTCATAAATTGAGATTATATTATATTCCTTATAACATATTGAAAATCCAAGTAAAATCCAACAAATTTTGTTGTTTATATTTTATTTATAATATGTTTTATTAAAATATTCAGCCTATCATTTTTATGGACACATAATTTCATGCCTAATGACAAAAGGAGTTTGATAAAATCACCACTCCATTTGATCTTAATTAATTGGAAATACTATTTTCTTCCATCCCTGATCTGTTGAAACCTACACTCAAGATTTCATATCATGATGTTGGATCCTATAAAAATTATCTCCGTCAAATAAGAATGTAATACAATGAATATTATAACCACTGAAGACCCATTAGTGATCATGAACTGCATACCGTGACATAAACATTTAAGTATGTGAATCTTGAGTACTACTTCTTAATTGTGCGTACTATTGTGGCTATATTTGAAATTAGATTTCTATATATTAAACATAAAGTTTATTCCTCTCTATGCATGAATATTCTCTTACCTATCCATGAATGAAGATAAATTCCACCATATATATATACATATTTCATTATATAAAACTATACACAAAATAATAAATATATTTCAAATTAATAAGCTCTATATCTTTTTAAAAATAATATAATTTGTATATAACCTTAACATTAAAATGAAATAGTAGTTTTTGAATATAATGGGAATCTAATAATATAATTTAAGTTGTGAAGCACATATATATATTACAATATAAATTTCATAATAACAATCAAATTAAGTCGTTAACTATTATAGATTTAATATTATAATTCTAAAATCAATTATTAATAAATTTATATTATTATAATACATGTCTAATACAAATTATATTTATTATTTATTATTATTTTATACAATATATTTCTAAAATTAATAATTAATTTTATTTGAACATTGCCCATATATTTTCGATATAAATTTTTTGATTATAAAATGAATAGAAATATGGTTAAAGTATAAATTTTTTATTGATTTCATTTTTTAATAAAATTCTATATAAATTTTATTTCTTGTATAATAAAAATATATTCAAAAATAATTATGTTGGTTTTTTATAGATTAAAACTTTTAGTTGTATTCTTTAATTTTATTTCTTCGAAATGTAAAATTGAATCTAAATTATAAAATTAACACTAAATTATTATATTTTATTTTATTTTATGATCACTTATACTTAAATTAAACCATAATTAATATAATCATATATTTTATAGAATAATATTACATGTTCAAACCTTGGGTGTTATAATTTTTTTGGAACTTAAAGTGTGGTGATTTTCTAATGATAATGTTTGTGGCATTGTTACTTGTTGTGACTTTCCAAAACTTTATGTCGTTTTTATATTATTATAGCCCATGTCTCATGTTTATTATCTCATGTTTAAAAACACTTATTTCATGGTATATGTTGGTTCATTCTATAATTAATGTCCTTCTATCATAAATTATGTAAAACTTGTATTTTCTCATGTTCTTTTTCAATAAGATATTTCTCTCATTCTCATGTTTTCAAATATTCTTGTGATCTAACCCTTAATTGAATGTTTTATCTTACTAATAATTTGAGATTATCCATTTCTTATGTTTCCCTTCCACATATTATGAATATTAGTATAACCTATGAAACATTTAGAGTGGTTTGATTATGGATAAATGTTCACAAGTATTGTAAAATAAGTTTCTTATGTCATTTATCTTCAAAGACACTAAACCATTAGTTATTCAGTTGTGTGGTTATTATGAGATGTTATTTTTAACTTATGGTAATTATATAAAATAAAAATATATTTATCTTGATCCAGCTTAGTTTTTTTCAAATCTATCCTTTAAAGAATTTTTTTAAGAACAAGATCTGAGAGTATATGTTTGGGGAGCCTCAATTGATATCAGAGTAAGATTTAGTTATTTTCAGGGAATAATTTACTTAATTTTAAGGATCATGATAAGGGAAATATTAATAAAACCCTAGGGATAACACTATTTTTAGTATAACATGAAAAAAATATTGGTAAGGTAGAGATTGTGTGGTTTTACTTGCAATGACATCCTTTTGTAGATACTATAATTGTATACAAGTTATTGTACATATGTTCATAGATGTAGTAACCCTAAGAGGGGTATATTGGGTATTAACTTAATATTCACTAATTATTTGAAAAATAGGCCTACCTACACACCTGGTTTAGCACTCCCGTGGGATATTCTTCAGTTTATCACATTCTAGTTACAATCCATTATAAATTATTTAAATATAATTTGAGGATTTTTGATATAATTAGTTAGGTTAGAAAACCTAATAGGAAAATTTCCGTGTAAAATATTGGTTAAACTAAAGGAGTAATAGGTTTATCCTATTATATCATAGTTGAATTGAAAGTATCATAGGTTGAAATGAAGTTTTCATTGGAGAAAACATCTTAGGATTTAGATTACACATTCATATATTAATTTAATCAGATTTATTTGATATTATCATAATAATTTTGGATTTGGTATTTTTCTAGAAATAGGGTCATTAAAATGAAGTTGTGAAAGGTATGTCCCTAAAATATTTTATGACCATCTAAGGAAATATATTGGTTATAATTTGTTGAAATAAAGGAAAACCTCAAACATTTCTATTATATAGGAAGTAATGAGTCTAATAGTATCTCTGATTTTGAGATTGATATATTTTTAGAAAATATATCTTGGGATTCTTATGGATCCCCAAAAAAGTTTCCTTAGTGAGTTATAATTACAATTGCGAGAACACAATTTATTTAAGGGGGAAATGTAACACCCCAAATTTATGTTATATAGTATCCTTTCATTAAATAATTTTTATAAAATATTTCAATAGATGAAACATCAAAATAATATGAACCATGATATATCCTATTAAAATAAAGTAATATGACATGAAAAAATAAAAAATAAAATAACAATAATAATAAATCCTCGAGTAAATAAAAAGATAATAAAATAATTTATTATAAAAACATATATTTAAATTAACTACTTATTTTTACTTTTAAATGATGATTTATGTATTTTAATTACAATGAATTGATTGAAGTAAATTTTTAAAAGAAAAATAATTAATAAAATGTGATTAAAACTTTTAAAAGCTAAAAATATATATTTTTCAAAGAACTATATTAATGTGATGTGTATTTTTATTATTAAATGAAATATATAGGTTTAAAAATATTATTATCATAATAGTTAATATGTAAAACTAATATGTTGACACACACTTAATTATAAATTGAAATTAAATGAGAAAAAGAACCTTTAATGTATAAAAGTTTATTTTCAACAAAAATAGTCTTTTTTACTTAAAATATTTTATTTTCATTTAAAAGATAAATTGATAAATTTTAGAATTTTAATACAAAGAAAATGAACTTAATTCTATAATTCAGTAATTCAAAATTAATTTAGAATTATTTTTGAGTTTTTTTGGATATGATTGATTTTTAGTTGAATAGTAAAAGATATAAATTTTGAAAATACTGTCATTTTTATGACATTGACATAATACTATAATAATTTGATATTTATGAAACCATATTTACATAAAAGTATTGTTGGAACCATGGATGTTCGTTTCTAATAATGGAGATTTTTCGGTTTGTGTTTTTTTCAATCATCACATGGATGACCCATGAGTTTGGTGTTGGAAAACAAATGTTTTTCAAATAGGAGTGAATGGTATGAAAAATGAAAAATAAAATTGGAAAAAATGATGTAACTGCATACCTTGGAACATGGACCGTGTGCCATGGTATGGGAATGGTTCATGGCCAAATTCCAAGCAGTAGGAGTGGTGCATGGAGAGGTGCAAAGAGCGGTGTGCGGGACTAAAAATAGTTCGTAGCAATGGTACACGATAAAGGAAAGCGGTACGTGGAATGCTTAAGGAAGAAAGAAAAAATGGTTCCTAGAGATGATACACTGGGAAGACATGTCTTATGCGGGATATAAGAAGTTTGGTATGATTTTTGGGGTTTGAAAAATATGAGTGTTATGTGGTGGAGCCTAACAGTACGCGGATGAAGTTTAGCTTACAGTGAATATTGTCCCGCAATAAAAAAAATTGGTAAATCAGATTACTAAAATTTTCAGAGTTTCATTCCTATTTAAGGAATAGAAATCCCCTTTGTTATGTTATGAGATTGGAGATTAAAATTTCGGGAATAAATTCGGTGTAGTCTGAAGTGGTATGTGGTGGAGAAGACCGTACACGGAGAGAATCATCTATGTAGGGAAATAGTATGCGGAAGAGAGTGTGGTTTGCATAGGCTGCTCTTACAGTACTCAATGGAGCAAGGCAGTACATGAAGCAGGATGGTATGCGAAGGATAGGAGTGGTATGTAGAGCAGGGCAGTATGCCGATAAAAATATATCACAGAGGAGTTTGGCGGTACGCGAAGGAGCTTGATAGTACGCGAAAACAACAGTGGTACAAAAAAACAACAGTAGTACGTATGACACATAAGGATGCCTGAAAATTGACCAAATCAGTTTAAAAAAATTAATTTCCATAACATATATGTGTACGGGAAAATAAATTACATATGTGGGTGATTACAGAACTTCAACAGAGCATCCATTTATAGTTGAGGAGGCATGATTTTATGCTAAACCATTGAAGAGACCTTCATGTCGTTAAATTGAGTGAATACTATTCTAATGCAGTGACAAAGGGGGAGTCAGCGGAAGAGATCTGAGGGATGCATTGTTCCATCCATAAAACAATGTAAAGGCAGTGTGCCTAGACCAGAGTGGCTATGTTAAACACTTGTAATTTACAGCTTGTGAATATTAGTGGTTTTGGTATGATGGAAACACTCTCCGCATATGATCCTTGGATGTAGCCCTTAGTGGTGAACCGAGTAAAATTTCTGTGTCATTGATTTTCATGTGGTTATTTATTTTCTACACATCCTCTTCAGATAGGTTCAACATGTTTTTAGCAACATGGGAACAAGGTCCATTAAAAGAAAAGATTGACACCCCGATTCAACCCTCCCCTCTTAGGCTGTTCTAGGGTCCTTCAAGTGGTATCAGGGCGAGGTTTTTGTTGTTAAATATGTCTTCTGCTATCATGGAAAATCTGGTCAGCGTTAGGGGAGTTCCCCTCTTTGATGAAAGTAGTATTAAAATATAGAAAAATAGGATCAGATCTCACCTAAGATCTCTTGTAATGGATGTCTTATTTTCTACTATGTAAGGAATACATGTCACTGATCCCACAAGACTGTCGATGATAGATTGTTTCGTAGTTCCTTCAAACATGTGTTCTGGTTTTAAGAATCACAATTTATAGGCGGTTTCCTTTGGATTTATTTATGGAACCGGAAACTCCTAACACTTCTTTATCAAAATGGGGCCTACTTTCCAAAGGTAGGAATTCGTTATGTTTGAACATTATGATACTTAAGAACATGCATTGGTTGAGAGGATGGGTGGTCAGACTCATCAAACCCTTTTTGGGGGGAATTATTGTCATCTCTAGGATCACTTTGAAAATTTAAGATATTTTCATGAATCATTATCTATTCTCCAATTATATCATAAGTATCCCTTGGAATTTACAATCACTTATTAACATGTGTAAAATTTTGAATCATCAGTATGCATTGAAGGTTATTCATCAATGGAAACATCTATAAGTATTTGAGGTTTTCCATCAATGGTATCCTCTAATATACTTATTAGAGATTCTTTTAATCATCATTGTGATGAAATTGATTTTTAAGTCGCTCAGTGGGGCACTCTGGAATTTATTGTCTTCCAGGGATATTATGTTTTGTTTTGATATTGGGATCGTGATCATAAAATGAGCTACTTATATATCCTTGTGAAGAGAATCAGAACCCTCATAGTTCGGTGCCACTTAATATGACACAACATACATTTTAAGTTCATGTGATGAGGACCTCTAAGAGAAATATGCTTAGTCAAAACATAGTGTGTGACTTATGTGGAAGGAACCCAAGGAACATTGGAAGGGATATAGGTTTCCATGTAGGATCTTACCAAATTGGGAATATGTCCCAAAGAGAACATGGTTGATTTGAAGTGTTGGGTTTGAACCTCAAGGAGGCTTCCTATGTATCCTATATTAATAGGAATCAAATCCCATGTAGTTGGATAAATCTAAAAGGAGAATATAGTCCTCTAAGAGTGATTATTTTGGGCTTACTTCTTGAAAAGGATGCCTTTATGATTTGAGGATTGAATTTGGGGCGTATTTCATTAGGAGGATTCCCAAATTGGGACAATTAGGGTTGGATTTTGGAGGAGGATATCCAGTGTGCTCGTGCCCTGAAAGAGATTCCTATGTATCCTGGTTTGAAGAGGAATTAGAGTTCTCATAGTTCCTTCGAAAGAGTGTTTGTTCACACGCTGTAACCATCATGTATCTCTAATCCCATGTGAGTCATGCTCGGTGTGAGAAAAAAGAGGACGTGAAAGATTCAACAATGAAACTTAACACTTTTCCTCCTCTGCAAATGGAAGAGGGCGCGTCGACCATGGAATAGGGTGAGGCAATGATCCTTCCCTCTATTCCATTTACATTGGACAGGGGTCCAATATAAGGAGGAAGGGATTAAGGTGAGGGGATTATACCAAGATGGCAACCCTTTTGAAATTTTTGGGGGCTTGCTCTTAAATATGATGTCCATTTGATATTGGTTGGGGCCTACTCTTAAATAGGATGCCCATTTGAGATTGGCTGGGGCTTACTCCTAAAGAGGATTCCCATTTGAGATTGGTTGGGTCTTACTCTTAAAGAGGATTCCCATTTGAGATTGGTTGGGTCTTACTACTAAGGAGGATTCCCATTTGGAATTTGTTGGGTCTTACTTCTAAGGAGGATTCCCATTTGAGGTTTAACCTAGAAAAGAAGTCAAGTGATGAGGTTTGAGGAGTTTCTTGAGGATTGTATCGACTCAAGGTACTCGAGTAATCCATAAGGAGATTCCAAACTCATAACATGAAAAAGGAAAAAAGAGGAGTAAGTTGACTCAAGTCACTTCATTGAGTGTGATGGAGTGTCTGAGATCATGGTATTCCAAGGTTAGAAGTTTGGTCCACATAAAGGGTGAAATGAAAAATGTCGTTGATCAGATTTGAAATTTTTTTGGTGAGACTCTCCATTTTTATTGGGTTCTATGATTGAAGCGAAGGTATCAGCCCGAAGGGGTGGGAACGCAGCCCGACACTGACCCCGAGCAGGGGTGTGGGGGCACATACCATGTGGTATAGACCAGTGCGGTGTGCACATGCTCCGTACAGGTGTGTCACCCAGGTGCTCCACGCAGGTGCCCACACAGGTGTAGCGTGCAGGTGCTCCGCACAGGTGCTCCGCACAGGTGCTCTGCGCTGGTGAAGCACGCTGGTGATCCCCGGAGGTGATCTGCGCAGGTGCACCTTGCATGTGCTCCTCCGAGGTGCAGCGCACCGGTGCTCCGCCAAGGTGCGGCGCGCAGCTGCGGTGCGCAGGGACATCGTGAAGGTGCTCCGCGCAGGTGCTCCGTGCAAGTGCTATGTGCAGCTCTATATGTTCTAGAACCTGATGGGACTTTGAACCAATTTTTCTCATTAATTTCCTCTTCTCTCATGTTGTAGAGATCCAATTGAGAATGATTGGGGGATCTTGGTGAAAGAGCTACACAATGGGAGATGTGGGACATTTTCCAACTTTTTTTTCCTTCGAAATGGGGAGCCCAAGGGTCCTATTTATAGGCATGGAGGTGACCTGATCAGAGGGATGTTTTCCACGTAGGTTCTCCGCGCAGGTCCTCCACATTGGGGTGTAGAAATTATTCTTCTATGCAGGTCCTTCACATAGGTCCCTCACGTAGGTCCCTTTGTGAAATTTTATCCATCTTCCGAGTGCCAAAATGTTTCATCTGTAAGCCTGTTTGGGATCCGTGACTAGTCAAATCGAAGGTCTTAAAGAGATCTACACTTATTGATATAGTAAATACACCATGTATTCTCGGACAAAACACTAAAATTGAATTTAATGTGTTGACACCTTTTAATCATCGATCCTAGAGACTCACTACATACTCATAGATGGGGGAATCATTCCAGTTATTCATCAGGTATAGGGTAGTATTCTGGAACATAGAAATCCATCTTGTATTTTCTTTATTCATGGTGAAAACATAATTACTCATACTTGAAATTTTTTTTCTATGTGAGAATCATATCTTGACTCTATGGAAATGTGAAATGAACACATTTCATGGTGTCTACACAGATACAGGCTGGAAATTCCATGATGCTGATGAAAAAGCAAACAATTCTCACACTACAGCCCTTTTTATCATATTTTTCTAAAGGTAATGAGTTTCACATCATCCAAGTCAATGTGGGATGAATTGGAGAATGGTTATGAATGAGATAGAAAAGTGAAGGAGGAAAAACTACAAGTTCAACACAATAGGTTTTATGATCTGATGATGAACCATGATGAGACTGCATACTTTTTTTCAATAGAATTACTGAATTTGTAGGAGAGATATGAGGTCTTGGTGAATAAAAAAAGACATTGTCATAGTGAAGAAAATATTGAGAAGAATTCCACCCCTTTATAATGCAAAGGTTTCATCCCTTGAGTAAATTGATCTCTCCAAACAATCAGTGGATGATCTTCTGAACAATCTATCTACTTCTAAAATGACAGTCAAACCAGAAAAATCTACGACTCGTGTGAAAAATGAAATGGAATTCAATGAAATGTACAAACTAAATGTTTTAGGAGATAACATTGATATTGATGTCAAGGAAAAAGAAACTCTTTCTCTCGTTACCAAGAATCTCAAGAAGGGAACAAGAAAATTTGAAGGCAAGCTACCTGTGGCTTGTCTTCACTATGGAAGAGTTGGGCACACTGCCTCTCAGTGCTCAAGAAAATATTATGATGAAGAGATAGAAGTTTAAAACATGGACAATCCTCGAAAAATAATCTTAAAAAATGGGAAATTTAAATTAGTACAAAAATTAACAAAGATGGGTTTTTTTTTGTAAGGAGGATGATGATGATAATGAATTCTATAAGGAAGATAATCATAAATTTAAGACTGGAAACCATGCCTCCATGATGGATACCATTGAAAAATCAGAACCATTAATAGATAAAGCAAGAGATAATCAGTTTACTATGAATATAGATCCCATGTTTTTACTTAAGGGTGACTTTGGTAAGATAGAGATTAAATTTATGAGATTTATTATGTGAAAACCAATGGTGGAGGAATCCTCAAATTATATTGATCAGCTGGATGTGGAAAATGAATGACTGGAAGAACTGGTGAAAGTTTAATCATCAATACTTGAAAGCACTAATAATGTTGTGGAACTAAAACTCTGAATTGAAGAACAATAAAATTTCATTAATGACCTTACCTTGATACTGGAGGATAATTACAAGATCAATGAATAACTCGAAGAAGAAGTTTCTACTTTGAGAAGTAACCTCGAAGGTGAATTAATTTCAAAAGAAAAAAAATAAAAAAATAGAATTTAAGAGGTTCTCAAATTATAAGCCTCTAGAGAGATAAAAATGTGTTTTTGATGGATTTGAAATGATATTGAGTGATCAAAGACCCACATTCATGGGAAATAGTGGAATTGGTTGTGATGTTGAAATGTAAAATGCTATAAATAAAGTGAACTGAAATAAAGGCAAGTTGAAAGTTGATAATGTTGAAAAGCCACAATAAGTGTTGAAAAGGTAACCCTTAAATAAAACTAAAAGGATAACTAAAGATTATACTCAAGTTTATAGAAATTAATTGCCATCAAACTATTTTCTTAATGAAGAAAGAATGAGGATAAATAAAAGTAATAAGATATTTCCTTTCACGAAGTGTCAGTTTTGTGGGTATGTGGGCCATACCATGTCATACTGCGAATTGGTAAGGAGATCTATGAATGGGGAAGAGTAAGGAGTTCAAAAAATAATAACACATTCATATCCTACTTCTTATAGATGAAATAATTTCTATGGATATTGTTTTCATTATTCTAACTTTGTCCACAAAGTTGTGTATTGCAGGCAGAGGTATGACATGAGAAATTCATTCAATGCTCATAGATGAGTCAAAACACATCAACCAGACAGTGTTGCTATTTCTAATAGGTTTAATCCTCTGTAAAAAGAATTTTAATATGAGGAACCCATATACATGGAAGAGAAAATTTAAAGTCCATCAGCATACTAAATTCATCCCAATATCTCAAGGAAAGAAAGGAGGAAAATTGAAAAGTCCAATTTTATTGAAGTATCCCTTAAATCTCCAGTAAAAAAAGCACATGGATTATTGATAGCAGATGTTCATCCCACATGACGGGTAATGAAAACATAATAATTAATGTCACTAAAAAGTTTGATTGAATACTGAGGTTCTGTAACGATGGTGCTTTGAAGATAAAAGGTAGTGGATGTACTTTACAAAATAATGGAGAGATGAAGGAAATTGAATTTCTTTGTGTGGAAGGTCTTTGTTACAATATTCCTAGTGTGAGCCAACTATTTGAATTAGGCCTTATTGTGACATTCAATCAGAATGTATGTACTATAAGGGGAACATATCATAATTTTCTCATTAAAGGATTTATAATAGATAGAAACATATATCAATTTGATAGAAAAGAGAACATTTTCTATTTAATATTTGAAGAGGAAAACAACTTATAGCATCAAATATTGGGACACATAAATCAACAAGACATGGAAAATATATATAATCCAAATATATTAATGGATATCCTTAATCTAAAGCATGAATGAGAAAAGACATGTGATGTGGGAATGCGAGGGAAACTGGTTTGCAGTTCCTACCGGCCAAAGAAGAAAAGAGCATCAATTCTTTTTGACCTCATCCATATAGATGTATGTGGCCTAATAAATGTCGCTGGAACACATGGATAAATTTACTTTGTTATTATCATATATGATTATAGTATAATGGCATATGTGATAGTTATAAACAAGAAGAAAAAAGTTCTTGATTGTATGAAAACCTATCGTCGAATCACTGAAAGAGATACTGGACAGAAGATCAAAGTCCTACGATCTGAAAATGGAGGGGAATACACATCCATTGAATTTTAAAATTACCTAGGAAGCATGGTATACAACATTAGGTGGTTTTTTTAGAACTCCACAGTAAAATGGATTTTTCGAGAGAAGGAATCGATCGGTTAACAACATGGACAAAACTATGCTAATTGATAGTCATATTAATCAACATTACTAGAAAGAGGTTGTACAAGCAGCAATGTAAATTTAAAATCTAATAGGTCTATATATGGGTGAGAAAAAGACACCCTATGAACTATGGCATGGAAGGAATCCATCTTATAAATATTTTCATGTTTTCAGAATCAAATGTTTTATCCGAAACAAAGAAGGAAATGAAGGGATGTATGGAGATAATGAAGATGAAGTAATATTTATTGGATACTCAGTGAATAGAAAATCCTAAAATTGTTTTAATAAGTGCTTGGGGAGAATTTTGGAAAGCATTGATGCAAAAATCATTGAAAATAAAAAAATGAATGCTTCAAGGGATTCTTATACTAATGTGATAGAAGATGAGGAAGGATGTGAAGATAGAACAACTATTAATACAGAGGTCAAGGAAAGTGAGAAAAACTCTCAGGAGTCACATAATGATGTTGACTGTAAAGAAGAATCAGAAAAGGAAGCCATAGCTGGAGAGAATTTGGTTGAACCGTAAATGAGAAATCGAAGAACATAGATTGATCAGTCCAACATTATTGGAGAAAATAATGCACCTACACAGACAAGGATAATGAGTAATAAATCAAATTCTACATTTCTATCAGTTGTGGAACCATCCTCAATTGAAGAGGCTGTAACAAATGAGTCATGGGTAAAGGAAAAGAATGAAGAGTTTGATTAGATTGGAAAAAATCAAACTTGGGATCTTGTCAAAAGACCTGAAGATCACAATGTGATTGGTAAAAAGTGGATTTTAAAGAAACAAAATTATGAACAATGAAATTTGATCATAGTTAAGGCACACTGGGTGTGTGAAGGTTATTCACAAATTGAGGGCGTTGTTGTTGAGAAGATATTTTCTCCCATAGCGAGATTGGAGTCAATCAGTCTATTTCTTGCATGGAAATCCAAAGAGGTTATAAAGTTTATCGGATGGATTTCAAGACAAAATTCATAAATGGAGTATAAGAAGAAAAGGTCTACATTGAACAACATGTAGGGTTTCTTCATGGAAATTATTAACTGAAGGTTAGAAAATTAAAGAAAACTTTTTATGGTCTGAAACTAGCACCACATGCATGGTACACAGGGTTGGACTCTTATCGGAGAAAACTTGAGTTTAAAATATGAGGAGTGGATCATAATATCTATGTGAAAAAATCATAAAAGGATCAATTCATGGTATTGGTATACATGGAGGATATTATTTTTGGTGGAAGTAGGCATGGATCAGTGAATGAATTTTCTGATAACATGAAATTAGAATTTGAAATGTCCATGATTGGTGAACTCACGTACTTATTATGGTTTCAAGTGATTCAGAAGAAGGATTAAACTATTATTTAAATGGAAAATTATGAAAAAAATCTTCTGAATAAATTCAATATGTAAGATTTGAAACCAATGTCGACTCCAATTTCAGTTGGAATTGAGCTCGGGAAGCATGAGGACGAGACATATGTGGATCCCACCATATACAGAAGAATAACTGGAAGCCTACTATACCTGATGGCGACATGGCCAAAAATTGTTTTTGCAACTTTCCTTGCATTCCACTTTCATATTAATCCAATGGAAGAACATATGGTGGTAGTGAAAAAAATCATGAGATACATTCAAGGTACACAAAATTATGGGCTATACTTTGTTGTAGGAATAGGTAGTGAACTGTCTATTGTTTCTGATGTTGAATGGGTTGGAGATGTAGTGGATAGAAAGTCTACCAGTGGTGGAGAAATATATATTGGGAATAAATGTGTGGGATGGTTAAGCAAGAAATAGGAAAGTACTTCTCTTAGTATTGTAGAAGCTAAATATATATTTGTTACCAAGGCATGAACTTAGTTACTTTGCGTGAAGCAGCAACTGACTGACATAGGTGATGAGGTGAAACAACCAATGGTGATTTACTATAATAAAAAGAGTGCAATTGATATTACTAATAATTATGTTCATCAATCTCCTATGGAACATATTGAGATCAAATATCACTTCATCAAGGAAAATTTTGAACTAGGCATGATCGAAATGGACCATATGGTAACTGATGAGAAAGTGGCAGACATTATGACCAAGCCACTGCCATCAGCTATGTTTGAGAAACATCAGTTGAACCTCAGTGTTCAGCTACCTTCTTGTGCATAATAAGGTTATGAGATTCTCCTCTCCCCAATTTTTTTAACTGTGATAATTTGTTTATGAAAGTGTTGCTGGTTTATGGGGGATATACGGTCCGAGGAGGGTTTGTTATGGGCTCTACTGTATTTAAGTAACCAGTTTTTGGGTTTATATTAAATTGGGGAGAATGGATAAATTCAATTAAGAGTGGTCTATTTCTTTCTAAAAATAGGAAAGATGTATAATTGAAACAGCTATAAATGAAATTATGGGAAAGAAATGAAAAGGATGAGAATTTAATTCATGTACAATCTCTTGTTTTCTACACCGAGAACTACTCAGGTCGACTTAGATTGATGGGTGAGTTGGTTTTTTAATGTTTCAGTTTTTATCATTACTGGAACATCAGTGAAATTATGTGGAGATTTCTATAAACCCCAATGGGGTATATTTTTGGAACCAATGGTGTTTGTTGCTAATAATGGATATTGTTTAGTTTGTTCTTATTATCAATATTTACATGGATGACATAGGTGTTTGGTGTTGGAAAACAAAGGGTTTTCAGATATGAGTGAATGGTATGCGAAATGACAAAGAAAATCGGAAAATTGAGGGAACCACATACCTTGGAACATGGAAAACATACCATGTTTCAAGAATGGTTTTCTGACACATTCAAGGGAGTGGGAGCAATGCATGGAGCAGTGCCCAGAGTGGTGTGAGGAACTGAAAAAGGTTTGCAGCAACGGTAGGCAGTGAAGTCATGTTGTATGTTGAATGCTGAAGAAAGAAATGAAAAAATGGTTCATAGAGGTAGTACACGGTGAAGACATGCAGTACGCAGGATGTCGATGTTTGGCATGATTGTTGCAGTTTTCAAAACAAGAGAGGTACGCAGTGGTGCCTAATCGTATAAAAATGGGGTTCAGTTTACTGTGATCATTGTAACACATAAAAAATTTGGGCAAACCAGATTACCAAAATTTATAGGGTTAAGTTCCTATTTAAGGAATAGTAATCCTCTTTGTTAAGTGATTATATTGGAGATTAACATTTTGGTAAGAAATCCGGTGTTTTACAAATTGGTATGCGGTGGAGAAGACGGTACATGGATATAATTATCCGTGTAAGGAAACAGTACGCGGATGATAATGTGGTTCGCATAGGTAGCTCTCGTAGTATGCTGTGGAGCAAGGCAGTATGCGGAGCAGGATGGTACGTGATGGATAAGAGTGGTATGCAAAGCAAGGCAGCAATCCGAGACTGGAAGTTCATAGAAGAGCTAGACGGAACATGAAAACAACAGTGGTATGTGGAAATATTAGCTGTATGCAAAACACCCAAGGAATCCTGAAAATTGACCCAACCAGTTTGCAAAATTAATTTCCATAACATATAAGTGTACCAGAAAATAAATTACATCTGCGGGTGATTACGAGACTTCAACAGAGCATCCAATTACAGTTGAGTATGCATGAGGTTTTGCTAAACCATTGAAGCAACCTTCATGTTGTTAAACTGTGGGAAGATTCTTCCAACGCGGTGAGCAAGGGAGAGTTATCCGAAGTGATCTGAGGAACGCAATGTTTTATCCCTAAACATTCTAAAGGCAGTATGTTTAGAACATAGTTACTGTGTTAAACCCAGGTAATCCACATCTTTTAAAGATTAGTGGTTTTGTTATGACCAAAAAAATTTCGGCGTATTCTCCTTGGACATAGCCCATAGTGGTGAACCAAGTAAAATTGTTGTGTCATTGCTTTGCATGTGATTATTTATTTTCTGAACATCCTCTCCAGAGAGGTTCAATAGGTTCCTACCAATATGGGAACATGATCCATCAGTTTAAAAGAAAACGATGACCCCCTAATTCCCCCTCCCCTCTCAGTGAGTTTTTGGGTTTGAAAGGTTCTATCGTGGGCGCCCTCAAATGATTACTGGTTTTTGGAGTACTTAGGTGCAGTAGAGTGGATGACCAAGGTCGTTTCTCAAATGAGGAAGTAAATTAAAACACCTTATTAAAGGTATTATAAAAATAAAATAGAAAATAATTAAAACACTACTTTAAAGGATGGGGTTTTTTATTGTTTATAAAACATGATGAATTTTTCTGGAAGAAGATTGCGTTTTTTTGTTTTTAATTTTGAAATGACGTTTGATTAAAAAGACGCAACAAGAAGATGTTTTTTAAGAAAATATTTTAAAATATTTAATCAATCTAACTATAACTCTTTATTTACTTATTAATAATTATCATTAAAATCAATATCCACTTAATTACTATCCTCTAATTTGTTAACCCTCGAACCCAACGAGAGTTAACTTAACCACAAAGATGAAATTACATAAACCCTTGGAAAGCTTCAGAACACGCAATCGCAACACCCTTATTTGATTATTGTTCTAAGGTTAGCATATGGTCAGTAATTAATTAGAGAACATATCCATTCTATAAATGAGGATTAATTGTGTTTAGGGATTATATTTTAACTCTACAAATTTTTCTCGTGTGGTCTTATATTACCGATTAAGATCGTGCTCTCACAATTTACAGAAAATATCAACCTCGTGTGTTTTTGTGCTAATTTTTAAATTTCTTTCTTAGTTTCTTATAATTTAATAATACAATTCATGGATCATATTAATTTTATTGCAGTATCCCAATGATTCTAAATAATTAAACGAAGAGAGTATAAGATAGATCGATCACTAGGAAAACTACTCTTCCATGGGCGGTGTGGTCATCCTGGAGACCTTTTGCCTGAGCAAAGGATTGAAATGGTAGAACCCAATCTCGTCTCCACTCTTGATTCCAACCCAATTAGAAAGATTAAGATAAGAGGAAAAGGAAAGAACACATAAGATTAATTAAAGAAAAATTCAATATACAAACATGAAAGAAAATAATTACAAAGAGGAGGTAGGAGAGGAGAGCCTTCTTGGAAGAGATGTTTGTACAAAGCCCAACTTCTCCTAAGAGTATTAAGAGGCTCCCAAGAGACACCCTCTCAGACACACTTTCCCGAATCCTTGAACATAACTCCTAAAGAGTGAAAACATCCTTTAAATAGAGTTTTAAATGGATAGGGTTAGAAAACATTATTAAATGTGAAAGAGAAATTCCGTCAAATATTTTAATCTCAATTTCACTGCATAGTTACCTCCAAAATGCATGTATTGGCCATTATTCTAGCAGTTTTAGTTGTTCATAATCATTTCCCCGAGTGGTCCTGAAAATATGGGCCCATTCCAAGCAATGATGAAGAAGTTATGACCCAAATGGTGAAGTGATGTCCAATCTAGATAGTTCAGTCCATCTTTGTCTTCGTGTCCCATTTACTACACGAAAATGCATGATCCAGCTCACATATCCTGAATATAATTTATATCTCATTAATTCAGGAACAAATTTACAAACATTTAAAGCAAAATAATTTACATAAAAGTACTTATGCCCAAAATACTATAGTAACATTTAAAAGGCTAAAACATTAATTTTCATCAAATTTGCAAATGCATGATGTAATCCAAGTTATTTCATAATTTCACATATTTAGCATAATGTGATGAAATTATATAATCTATTATCAATAAAATATTAAATAAAATAGTGTTTTATCAACTCCCCCACACTTACCCTTTTGCACTCCTGGGAAAAACCTCATATCAAGTAAACATCAATATCAAATCAAAACAAATTTTAAAACACATATCCTTGATATCCAATAATTCCACACCAAGAAACAAAGATATAATTCCTCAGAAAAAACCATTATTTCAAGTTCTTAATTTATATTATTCAATATATTTCCAGTTCATTTATCATCCCATGCACAAAACACTTACCTCACTTAAATTGTCTCCTATCACACAAATGTCAATTTTTAGCAATGTCTTTCTCATCCAAACTCATACAAGGGTCACCATAGGCCTGATAAATTCCTACATCACCACCCGATGTGAGTCAAGTACATATTTTTATGATGAATACTTTTTAGGGTTGTTCTGTGGCTTTTGGTCGGTAAGATTATGATTTGAAAATTTCTGAGGATGAATGAGGAGGGATTGACTCTTTTTGAAGAAAAATTGCATTAATATAATTTTCACTTAAATATGGTCTCCTCCTCAATCCCCATAGTATCAATTCATCCCCATAATCATGAAAATTCATAGAATGTTTACACCATTCATCATTTCATCATCAAATATTTCAATCATCTCAAACATGGTTTTCTTAAAATCTCCAGATAGGCACAAATTGTTTCCATTATTAGAAGCTTTAGAAATTGCACATCTTCACTTATCATGAAAGCTACAGAAAAGGCACAGATTTCTATATAATTATTTTCATCAATATAAAATACATCTCTTCAGAACGTAAATTTCCACCCAAAGTATCACAGAATTTCATAGCACAACACAAGATATATTCCCCAACACTTAAGTTCTACTAAATTATGCAATTTCTCTTCAAGAGTTAGTTGGATAGGGAAATTTGGCTTCTAATGTGGCTAACCTAAGAGGATGTTCATGGTTTATAAGGGATAAAAGGATTAAATGTTCAAGGGAGGACATTATAAAAAAGGATTCTTTGAAATAGGGTCCTTAATACCTAAAAAATGCCGCAATGATTTAAGCATAAGTACCTCAAACCCTCAAGTTTTGACAGAAATAAATCAAATTCTGGTTCCATAAAGCAGGGATTGGTACTCCCAAGAAGTGAGGTGAATGTGAATAATATGAAAAGAATGGTTCCGAAGCCTCAGAGGAAAGTGATTTCAAATATAAATATAGTGAGATGTGTCATGAGATTCAAAATTCAATGTACTTTTCATGAAAATACTAAATATTTGAACATTAAACAAAGTTATTTTCAGCATTCATTTAACCTGAGTTTCATGGGATAAATTCTTTCCCTTATGAATATGGATTTAAAAACGGTGATGAGAATCATTTCAGCTCAAAATTTTCAAAAACACACAAAAAACTAAAAAATAAACACAAAAAAACATTTTTTTGTTTTGTTTTTTTAACAGAAAAACTATTAAAATTTCTAAAGTAAAAGGTTCCCTCCCCCACACTTAAAATGTTGCATTTTCCTTAATGTGAACCCATGAGATGATATATGTACATGAAATTTATAATTTTAAATAGTACAAAGAATGAAAAAGTTAATGGGTTAGAAACAGCCTGATATGCTTAAGTGATGATGGGGTCATGCAGTGTGATAAAATCCACTACATCAGTTGGAAGTCCCTCAATATATCTCTTCAAATTTTTCCCATTGATAGAAAAGATCTGTCATGTGTCCTCTTGTGTGATCTCCGCTGCAACATAAGTAAAAATATTTGTCACAACATAAGGACCTAACCACCTGGAACAGAACTTACCAGGAATCAGCTTCAGTCGTGAACTGTACAGAAGGACTTTCTCTCCAATATGAAGTTACCTTTGTTGGATAAATTTGTCATGAGATACTTTGGATCTTTCATTATAGATCCTTTAGTTTTCATATTAAGATAATCGAATCTCCTCAAGCTCTTGAATTTGCAGCTTCCTTTGGATTCCAGCTTGGGCCAAATCCATGGTGCATTTCTTTATAGCCCAATAATCCCGATGCTCAACTTCCAAATGGAGATGGAAGGCATTCCAAAAAACATTCCTAAATGGGGACATACTGATGGGAGTTTTGTATGCTGTCATATAATCCCCCAATGCATCATCCAAGAGCTTTCTCCAATCCTTCATATTTGGCTGCACATTTTTCTCCAAAATTTGTTTCAACTCACGATTTGAAACCTCAGCTTTGCCATTAGTTTGGGGTGGTATGGTGTGGATTTTTTGTGTGTCACCCCATACTTCCAAAGGAGGGAAGCCTAATTTCAATTGCAGAAGTGTTTCCCTTGGTCAATGATGATGGCCTTTGGTACTCCAAACCTACAAAAAATATGTGTCTTGAAAAATTCCACTACAACATTAGAATCATTATTCCTTGTGGCCTTAGCCTCCACCCATTTACTCACATAATTAACAGAAATAAAAATATAAAAAACCCCAAATGAACTAGGAAAAGGACCCATAAAATTGATGCCCCACACATCAAAAATCTCAAAGAATAATATGGGTTGTTGAGGCATCTCATGTCTCCTAGAAATTTTTCTCGTGTGTTGACAACATGAGCATGACTTACAATACACATGAGAATCATGGAATAAGCTAGGACAATATAATCCAGAGTCTAAAACATTCCTAGTTGTCCGTAGGGGTCCAAAGTGTCCACCACAAGCAAATGTATGGAAGATTGTAGAACAGACTCAGACTCATGATCAGGAACACACCTCCAAATAACTTGGTCACTACACATGCGCCATAAGTAAGGATTATCCCACAAATAACATCTATACTCACTATTTAACGTTTGGAAATGATGTTTCATTGAATTTAAATGCATTTCAGATGCAACAAGGTAGTTCACTAAATCTTCTTACCAAGGATGCATACCTGAGATGGAATAAAGATGCCCATTGGGGAAAGTGTCCCGAAGTGGTATGTGGTCCAAGGTGTCATCCTATCGTGTGTAAGTAAGCCTACTCATGTGGTCCACCACAATGTTTTATGACCCCTTTTTGTCATTTATCTCAATGTCAAATTCCTGAAGAAGGAGCATCCATCGGATTAGTCTGGGCTTTGCATCTGGCTTCTTTAATAGATACCACAGAGCTGCATGGTCAGAAAAAACAACTACTTTAGAGCCGAATAAATATGAACAGAATTCATCTAAAGCATTTATTATAGCAAGAAACTCTTTTTCCATGGTTTTTTAGTTTTATTGGGCTGAATCCAGTGTCCTCGATGCATAGGAAATCACATGTGAACGTCCATCCACCCTCTGAGATAAGACATCTCCAACCGCGAAGTTAGAGGCATCACACATAAGCTCAAAAGGAATATCCCAATGTGGGGGTTGTATGATCAGTGGAGTGGTCAGAAACGTCTTTAGATCATCAAATGAAGTAATGCACGAATCATCAAACACAAAATCGGAATCCTTTTGAAGTAATCATGACATAGGAAGAGAAATCTTACTAAAATCTTTGATGAAGTGCCGATAAAATCCTACATGACTTAAAAAATATCTAACATCATGCACACATGAAGGATATGGTAAGGATGAAATAATATCTACCTTAGATCTATCAACCTCTATCCCATTTTTTCACACAACATGCTCTAAGACAATTCCATGCTCTACCATGAAATGACACTTTTCAAAGTTCAAGACCAGATTCATATCAATACAACGATTCAACACCTTTCTTAAACTAGATATACAATCATCAAATGAGGATCCATATGCTATAAAATCATCAATAAATACCTCCATGCAGGTCTCAATAAAATCAAAAAAAATACTCACCATGCATCTCTGGAAGGTACCTGGGGCATTGCAAAGTCCAAATGGCATCCTTTGGTAGGCAAACGTACTGAATAGACAAGTGAATGTTGTCTTCTCATGATCCTCCATAGTAATAGGAACTTGAAAATATCCATAAAATACATCCAAGAAATAGTAGTGTGTTTTCCCAGCTAGTCTCTCAAGCGTATTATCAATAAATGGGAGGGGAAATGGTCTTTGCGAGTGGACTGATTTAGTTTCCTATAATCAATACACACACGCCAACTATTTTTCACCCTTATTAGAACTAACACATATTTCACATTTTTAACAACTATAACACCAATTTTCTTAGGAAAAACCTGAATAGGACATACCCACTGGGAATATGAAATGGAATAGATTATATCTGCCTCGAGTAATTTTTCAACTTCTTTTTTAACAACCACCAGAAGTTTTGGATTGAGTCTCCTTTTTGGATGCCTAACCAGTTTATCCCCTTCCTCCAAAAAAATCCTATGCGTGAAAATGGAGGGGATAATACCTGATATGTCAGCCAAGGTCCACTCTATTGCCTTAATGTCCTCCCTCTAAAGATTCAAAAGTTTTTCTTCATGTTCAAAAGGAATATTATTAGAAATTATAACAGGTAATATCTCACCACTCAACAAGTATGAGTATTTGATATTTAGTGGAAATGGCTTGAGTTCTAGTGTATGGGTGGTGTATATATGGAGATATAGATGTAACTGAAATATGTGCACAAAGAGCATCAGTATCAGAATATACATTATCAAAATCAGAGAATAAAGCATCAAATCCATCAGCATACTCAACAACCGTGTCATAATTAGAGTTCAAATGATCAAAATCAGAATATGATTCCATTTTAAAATCAAATCTTGGAGAGTCTTGTGCATTAGAAATAGGTGTGTAAGTACTCTTAGACATAAAAATAGAACCAATACCCATTATCTCCCTAAGCACATGACAATCAAGTTCCATGGAGTTTTTACTTGGTGGTTCAAAATGGGAGATAACAAAAGTGGAATGGTCCTTTGAGGGGTACTTCATGGAATCCATAACATTAAATATCACAACTTCATCCCCAAATCCCAAGGAAAGTGTACCGTCATTGACATTTATGATAGTTTTTGTTGTTTTTCGGAAGGGTCTACCTATGGAAATGGGATCATGAGAACTTACCTGATCGTCCTACATGTTAAGAACGTAGAAATCTACGGGAAAGATCATGTCTCTTACATAAACAAGTACATCCTAATGGACTCTCACTAGATATTTTGTAGCTCTATTTTCCAACTGCACCACTGATCTACTCTTTTTCAGCTCACCAACCTACAATGAAGAGAATACAGAGTGAGGCATCATATTTATGGAAGCTCACAAATCACAAAGAACATAAAAAAATTGCAACTCCCCTATGGTGCATGGTATACTGAATGTCCCGGGATCCTTTCACTTTTTTGGCATTGCTAGAGTTGGTGTAATGAGTGCTAAAACATTCCTTCAAATATTGATCCTCTCATTTCCATTGAGACCTCTTCGATTGGTACAAAGTTCTTTTAAAAAAGTTTCATACCTTGGGATTTTCATAATGGCTTCAAGTAATGAGATTTTGATCTCCACACACTTGATTGTATCCAAAACGTCTTTTTTGCATTGCCTCTTCATCCATATTTTAGGTTTGTACAACTCTATTTGGAAATGGAAATGGTTTAGGAGGAATATCATCAATCTATTTCTTACCTTTGTCTTTCTCCTTTGGTTTCTCTTTAGCGGGTATAGAATGAGGCTTCCCTGGAGTTGAGGTGAATCCCAGTGGAATGGTAGGTACAGATGTATCATTCATTTGCTTCCCACTTCTCAATGTGATGGCACTGACATTATCCTTGGGATTTGGAGTTTGTTGGGAAGGTAGATTTTCAGAGTTCTTACTTACCAGTTCATGGAGGGTAGTGGAAATATGGCTCATTTGTGTCTTCAACTCCTTCAGCTCCGAACCATGACTCTTCAACTCATTCTATTGATTAAGAACAATTTTCATTAAAAGATCATAAGTGTTAGAATCTACCTTTGGTTGAGAATTCCCCTATTATTGACTTTTTGATGCTTGGGTTTCAAATCTACTTTGGGGTTGTCGGAAACCTTGTTGGTAAGGTTGAGGCAGCTGGAAGTTTTGTTGAAAAGGGGGGCTTTGTTGTTTTCCATAGACATACCGCATGTCCGGTTGATCCTTCCACCCTTGGTTGTATGTTGGAGAAAATAAATCAAACTTCTTTTGAGGGTATGTCTGTTGTTGGTACTGATATGGTCTCCCTAGGAATTCTGCTGCGCAATCCTCTGTCTCTTGTAGTTGTGGGCAATAGTCAATTGGATGGCTTGTCTCAGTGCAAATACCATAAGGCCTCGAAGAAGGGTGTTGGGATGAATTTTTTTCCATAGCAATCTGCCTCACCATAGTTTTCAATTCTTCTAACATGGTATCAATAAAACGACTCTCAAGAGAAGAATGACTTACCTGATGCACTCCCCTAAGATGTGTTGTACCTCGATCACCATATTGTTGTGTGTTTTGGGCCATTTTGTCGATCAACGCACGTATAGCTACTGGTTTCTTCTCGACCAATGCTCCTCCAGCCGCGACATCCACCATGCGCCTCTCCATAGGTGTGAGTCCTTCAAAGAAGTATTGGATGAGGAGTTTATCACTGATTTGGTGATGTGGATAGCTTGCACACAACTTCTTTAATCGCTCACAATACTCATAAATTTACCCCCTCCCCTTGGTCTAGATTGATCCCTAAGATATCCTTTTGAATGGATGTGGTCCTTGAAGTTGGAAAAAATCTCTGCAAGAAAAGGCGTTTTCCAACAAGTTACATCTTCAGGATGTAAATAATACATCCAGTCTTTCGTAGCTTCATCAAGTGAGAATGAGAATCCTCTTAGTTTGATTTGATCTTCAGAAACATATCATGTTTTTAAGGTTGATCAAACCACATTAAATTCTTTAAGGTGTTTATTGGGATCCTCACAAGATAGGACATGAAATTTTGGAAGCAGGTGAATTAATCCAGACTTCAGTTCAAAGTCTAATTCATGATTTGGATATGCAATGCAATTTGGTTGATAATTAATATCAGGTGTAGCCAATTCTCGAATGGTTCTATTAAGTTCATTTCCATTATTTTCGGCCATTGGATATTGTTTTGTGGATGAATTTGAATTGCTTCCAATATCAATGTTCTGATATTGGAGTAATTCTCTAACTGTTTGAATGTTGAAACTTCCCATAGACTGAGAATGTCTGATTCGAGCCCTATGGCGGCGTTCAATCTCAAGGTTATGATCTAAGAGATCTTCGAGATTTGTTCGTGTCATAAATCAAATAAAAATGAAATGTAGGAAAGTGGACCACAGTAAAATAAAAATAAAATGTTTGATTTGATGGTCAAAAAAGAAGTAGAAGAAGAAAAAGAATTCAGATTGGATAAAGAAGGAAGAAATAAGAGAGGAAGTGAATAAAATTTGAAAATAAAATAAATACCTCTAATTGGTTGAAATAATTACTTACCTACCCAGAAACGGTGCCAATTTGAAATGCGCTGTCATGGGCGCCCTCAAATGATTAGTGGTTTTTGGGGTACTTAGGTGTAGCAGAGTGGCTGACCAAGGTCGTTTCTCAAAGGAGGAAGTAAATTAAAACAACTTCATAAAGGTATTCTAAAAAAATAGAATGGAATGAAAAAACTACTTAAAGGATTTGGGGTTTATTTTTTATAAAACTTCAAGAATTTTGTTGGAAAAATATTGCATTTTTTGTTTTTTATTTTGAAATGATGTTTGATTAAAAAGACGCAACAAAAAGATGTTTTCAGAAAAATATTTTAAAAGGTGTAATCAATATAACTCTACCTATTCATTTACTTATTAATAATTATCATTTAAATAAATATCCAATTAATTAAAATCCCCTAATTTTAAAACCCTAGAACCATACGAGAGTTAACTTAACCACAAAGATGAAATTACTTAAACCCTAGGCTAGCTTCGTAACACGCAATCGCAGCACCCTACTTTGATTGTTATTCTAAGATTAGCTTATGGTCAGTGGTTAATTAGAGCACATATCCCTTCTGTAAATGAGGATGAATTTTTGTTAGAGATTTTATTTGAACTCTGAAAATTTATCCAGTGTGGTCTTGTATTACCGATTAAGATCATGCTCTCACAATTTACAAAAAATATCACCCCCAGTGTTTTTGTGCTAATTTTTCAATTTCATGCCTAGTTTCTTATAATTTAAAAACAAAACTCATGGATCATGTTAATTATATTACTGTATCTAAATTATTTAAAAATAATTAAATGAAGAGAGTATAAGATAGATCAATCACTAAGAAAACTACTCTTCTATGGGCGGTGTGGTCATCCTATAGACGTTTTGCATGAGAATAGGATTGAAAGGGTAGAACCCAATTTCATCTCCACTCTTGATTCCAACTCAATTAGGAATATTAATATAAGAAGAAAATTAAAGAACACTGAAGATTAATTGAAGAAAAATTCAAGATACAAAAATGAAAGAAAATAATTACAAAGAGGAGGTGGGAGAGGAGAGCCTTTTTGGAAGAGATGTTTGCACAAAGCCTTACTTCTTCCAAGAGTTTTGAGGGGCTCCCAAGAGAAAATATTTTGGGCACACATTTCTAAAGCCTCTAACAGCCCTCCAAAAGAGTGAAAAAATCCTTTAAATAGAGTTGCGGAGGGCTAGGGTTATGAATCTTTATTAAATGTGCAAGGGAAATTCGGCCCAATATTTTAATCCCACTTTCACCGCATAGTTGACCTCGAAAACGAGTGAATTGGCCGGCCGTCTAGAAGGATGAGTTGTTCATAATCACATCCCCGAGCATCCCTCACAATTTGGGCTCATTCCAAGCCTAGATGACGATGATACAACCCAAATGGTGAAGTGATGTCCAGTCTGGATAGTTCAGTCCATCTTTGTTTTCATGGTCCACTATTCCACTCAAATGCACAATCCAGCTCACATGTCCTGAATAGAATTTGTAGACCATTAAGTCAGTAACAAATATAAAATATTTTACGTCAAAATAATTTACGTAAAAATATTTGTGCCCGAAATACTAAAGCGAATTGTAAAAGGGTAAAATGGAAATTTTCATCAAATTTGAAAATAAATGATCTAATCCCAAATATTTCATAATTGAAGATATTTATAATAATTTGAGGAAATTATATCATCTATTATAAATAAAATATTCAATAAAATTGTTTCTTATTGGGTTCCTTCATATATATATATATATATATATTTATAAATTTAAATAAGTCTTTCAAAAATAAAATATTGAATTTTTAAAACCCATTTTTATCATTTTGGAAACATAAGTAATATTTCACTGTATTAAAAATTCTTTTATCTATATTTAATTCAACTATGTATCCACAAGGTGGAATTTTATTGTGGCTTACTTTTTAATCCACAAAACACTTATTTAGTTAGTAATAAACAAATTAATTCTATATAAATTAAAAACCTTGATAACTTTATCTTAATCATAATTTTTAAGAATAAAAATAAACTTTTTCCTCAAAATGGGTTTTCCATGATTTCTGAGCTAATAATAAAAAATAATTATCACCTATAGATATTTATATTTGAAAAAAAATTCATATTTATAATGACTGGGTACAAATTATATAATAAGATCCATTTTATAATTCGGAATTAAAAGTAAATTACTTAGAAAACCATTAGTTACCATCATAAAAAATAAAAACTGTAAAATATAAAATGTATGGTTGATACTATTTTAACATTATACTTTCACCCACTCCATTATTTTCTATTATTGAAAACTTTTGACCTTTGAATAATTAAATTATGATTTTTATTTACAAAAATAGAGACCTTATCCTTTATAAATTTATCCATCACCATGGAATTCCTCATCACATTCCATGCCTCTTAGAGTTTTATAAACTCTACCCAAATAACTTTCCAAAAATCATATCCATGTACAAGAGTATTTGGTATTCTCAAAAGATCAACTTAAATTTCATTCCCGCTTAGTGGAATGAGCTCTATATTTTGGTAAAAAAAATAACTAAATTAATCACTTATTTAATAAAAATATTTATATATATTACCTTTTATAATCTTAAATTATAATTATTTATTATAAAATTACTAGTTATTTATAGTTAATTTTGATCATCGGATGTTTATAAATTTAATTGTTTTAGACATACTATGTAATGGTTATGTCAATCCCCATTCATTGATACAAAGATCAACATTCTTGGATTAATTAAGGTATTTTAATATATGTTTAGTATATATTTGTATTGTTTCAACTTGATTCCATGAGATTTTAAGTCATAGTTCTTAGAGATTAATGTGGTAAATGTTTATTTGAGTAATTTTTATCAAACAAATGGTGGTATGTTAATAATATATTAAATATTAATACAATATTCACAAAACCTCAAACAAAAAATTATATTCTCATTTATTTATAATAGTACCAATAGATATATTTCAATAGTTATATATCTTATAAATTTATATCATTGTTCATATAGGTGGTTAAACTGATTGAAAATGGAACATGTTATAATTGATGGATACGTACGATTAAAAAAGTGATTCTTTTGGAACATTATCACTATTACTAAAGAAAAAATGAAAATATATAGATTATTTTAATGTGGTGAATCTTATTTTAAGAGATATAAATATATAGGAAAATACTATAGAGATAAAAAATGAAATATGTCACTTTATCGAGGTGGAGGTCCATAAGTACACATAGATGAAATTTTCATTCTCCATAAAATGGGAGAAGGGTATAAAGTAGTTTCTCTTTTTCAGAATATTAATCATGATATAAATAGAATATTATTTTATTAAATAACCGTTTTTAATGAAACATGTAATGTGGTGATTAAAAATAAACACATTGTTCATAGTTGTGGTGGTATGCATGTATGCATTGAATCATTTTAATTTTTCTATGAGAAAGGGTGAAAGGTAGGTATTTTTTATTGTATAAACATAATAATATACAATTATATGGATAATACTTATGTCATCATGTTTTAGTGGATATTATTTCATTGGAGTAGAATGATTGATAAAGAAAAATATTAGAGAGTAATTAGTACTTAAACTGAGAATTTGATTTTTTTTCTAGAGGTTCTTCTTAGAAATGTTGGAAATATGACAAAATCATGTGGCCAGGATCTTAGGGAAGCGAAATAGGTTTCTAGTAAAGTTTAAATGTGAAGTAATTCAATATAAATTCAAATTTTTACGTTGTCCATGAAGGAGGGGAAAAAGCCCATTTTATAATTTAAAGGAATTATATTTGTGTAAATACATCCTATTAATATAAAAGCAACACTTGTTAACACATTAATTGGGTTCCAATGTAGAAAATAATGGAAAGGATATATGGTTTGATCAATAAACATATCAAAAAATAATTTTAATACATGTTCTTAAAATTTTTTTACTCCTTTTCACTTTGTTAAACTATTTTTACTCTAATTTACCTTTACTGTGGTAATTACATTTTAAACCTCAATAACGAATTTTTATAGATAAAAATGAAAACACACTTTTAACTAATTGATAAATTATATTTTAAAATATTTATCCAATTGTATAGAAATTTTATTTTCAAATATGGACATTTTATTTTGAAAAATACAACCATTATGAATTTAAGAAAGCACCTAAGAATTAGAATCATGAGTTTAATGACTTCATGGTAAATAAAAAGTTATTCTAGAGTATTATTGACCATTTTTTTATAGAAATAAATTTGGGTATGGTATTTTCATCATATTACTTATCTACATTAATGATATGCGTATTTCAGGTCTATTGAAGGAAAGGATCAATGAATTGAAAGGATGCATTTTATAAAATTTTATAGATGATGGATCTCAATCTAGCTAAATAGATCTTAGGGATGTGAATTTTTAGAGACTTTGGATCCATTAACTTGTACTTGACTTAATTTTATTACATTTGGATGGTGGTGGAGTGTTTTTTCATTAGCAAGGAGAAATGAGTTACCTTACCCTTTATGGATATTTTAACATAATCAAAGATAAGGAACCATGAATAGGAGTTTGGGTTGTGTAAATGAAGAAGGTTCCACATGCATCAGCAATCGAAATATTGATGTGAATTGTGGTTTGGACTCATCCAAACATTGTTAAATCAATGGGATATTTTTATTGAATTCATGTAAAATATAATGAGAGTACATTGGGGAGATTTTAAGGGGATTCTCTAATACTTAAAATGTTTTGATGGTTTTTTCACTTTCCATCCGAATAAATGAGATACTGTAAGGGTTCGTGGAATTGTATTTTGGATGAGATAAAGACACTCATAAGAGATCCACTAGATATATTTTCACTTTTAGAAGAACAGTAGTAAGTTTCATGTCAAATATTCAACCAATATTTGTACTCTCAAAAACTGAAGTTGAGTATATTTCAATAATGAAAGATCAGAAGCAGTTGATCTAGTTAAAGTGGATGATGGAAGATCAATGGAGAAGGAAATATAATTTGGTTTTGTTTTTTATTCACAAAGTGTTATTCACTTGTCTATAAATACAACATTTCATCCCAAAATAAAGAAAATTCAGATGAAGTATCAATTCATTTGAAATGTTTTGGGTGAAAGAGTGCTAGATTTATAAAATATAGAAGGGTATTGGAATCAGGTAGGTATGATGAAAAAAGAAGTATTCAAGGATATTATAATATGGAATTATACCTCAATTGGGTTATAAATATTTGAATTATGGTAGTGGAACCACGAAACTGTAACAAAATATTCAATAACAAAAGAAGGTTTGTGGAAACTGATAGGGACTTAGTTGTGAAGCCTAAGAATGATTCTTATGTGGGAGATTTTCAGGATCAGCTATGAAAATAATTTTCTAGATCAGTTTCTAAGACTATCATGAGGATAAATTATATAAGAATAACTTTTGATTCATGAATTTGATGGTTAATTGGTAGTGATTGGTGTCTTGAGAACCATAAGTTATAGACCATATGTTGTTTTTAGAAGGTACAATTATAAGTTTTCCTTGATTGCTCCTTTTGTTCATAGTATGAGAAACCAAAAAGATGTTCATGTAAGAGTAATTCTAAAAAATATTTGATATAATTTATTTTTTATCATAATATAGACTTTAATTAATAGAATACTTTGAATAAAAATGTGATTCTTCTATAAATATTGAATTAGGCTGAATTCTCTCCACATATATCAGGAGGTAGTGGATACTAGATGCACTGACTTGGTCCTACTGTAAATAGTGTGATATATCATTAGATTGATAATGATTAAAACTAGTAAATTGTATTAGTATTTTATTTTCTTGAAGAAAAATATTTACAATGTTCCCCATATTGATTAGTATGTAAGTATGAACTAGATTAAACAATTGTTAGTCATGTGCATTTATTCTTTCTATCATTGTATTTGGATAGTTCTACTCTATTAAGTTTAATTTTATACATTATAGTGTGGTGAATTGGGTTCCAATTTTTATATATCATAACATGAATTAAAATTTTGTTACTTTGTTTCCACCACATAAGTTTCGGTATATTGCATTTGGGTGTTAGAAGTTAGTCATCGACCCAACACATCTTTAACTGTACCTAAAAACACTTATGTATATCATAGACTCTACCATGTCCTCACCCATTCTTGAAATATACTTGTCATCTACCATATAGGGTAGAATTTCAATAATTGTTCATCTTATGGTTAACAGAATCAAGGTATGTAGGATTTCACACCCAAAATTGAGAGTTTTACTTTTAGTTAAAATCACAAATAGTTTGTAAGTAACATTATTTAATATATATATAATTTTAATACTAAATTTTTATTAAATAATTATGTAGTTTTTGGTTGATCCTATTTTTATATAGTTTCATATGGTCAAGAGGATGTACATTGATTATACTTTAGTATAGATTGCTAGTGAGATATAGTGATGTATTATGGTTTTTATTTAAAAAAATAACATGATTATGTTTTTCCCTTTAAATTTCTATTTACACATTTGTATGGGATTTCAGATTTATATTTCTCACATATAGGTTATTTTGGATATGATGTAGGTTTTGGATGATGAGGCCTCATACGAGTCATGTTTTAACAAGGTTTCTTAGATGTAGGTGACTATGAGTGGTATTGAGCAGGTTCAGGTTATCAGTATTGGTCCACAATCGCCACCATACAATGAATATGGTATTGAAATGCTTTCATCATTTGTATTTAATGGAGGTCATTTTGGATCATAATCCTTTTCAATTTATGATTATGAGGGGAGACTGAGAGATCATGAAAAGACTATAGAATGATTGATCAGATAGTAAAACGACTAGTGCTTGTAGTATGACCAGATTGGTCAATATGAAGATAAGAAACATAAGTAGATTAGTGAGTATATTTGGAGACTTTAATCTAATTTAAGGACAAAGTTTTCTTTACTTGGTGGATCTAATACCCCACCCCCCTCAATTATATTATTACTATTTTCTTTATTATAAACATATTTTATAATAAATGTTTTTAATAGTATTATGATTATTTTATATATTTTGTACATCATTTTTATTTCTTTATATTTCATTATGAAGAAATTAAAATCCATTTTAAAATTTTATTTGTGATAGATTTATATGTATTTCTTTAACATTTTGTCTAGAAAATGTTTTATATGAACAAGGAATCCATCACAAATATTATTCATGATAGCTTTCCATTTCATTCATAAAAATATCATATATCAACTTAATAATGATGAACTGTCATAAATTATATTAATTTTGACTTTTTTTTAGATACGTGATATTTATGAAGGATTCCATAAAAAATAACCATTTTTTATGAAACTCTTTTATAAATGATTCATCGTAAAGGATTGATAATTTTTTAGTGATGTACAAGAAAAACCATGATTTTGGAGATGGATGTTTATAAAAAAAATTCATATAGAGATCAAGGATAACAAGGTCATGGAGAATATATTGGAAGATAACAAGGATAAAGCACCTCACACTACAGAGTTATGAATTGAAAATAAGGATTCATTAACTATCATAATACCAAGTGAACATATTTACTAGATTAAAGGTGAGGTACCATGGTATGCAGTCATGGTAAATTATCTTTTAACTTATAAAAGGCCATAATATATTAAAACCACCAAATTATATGTCTTAAGGATAAATATAAATATTATGTTTTGATTAATATATATTTAAGGACAATTTGTAGTGATCAAATGGATAAGAGATGCCTAACTCGAAGTAAAATAATCCCTACACTGAACTGCCGTTGCACATTATCATGTAGAGGAAACATTATACTTTAAATAACTGCTATAAAATTCCTAAATCTATTATGAATTGACTATCAATATTTAAAGATACATATGAGTTTTTAATAACATGTAAGTAATTCCAATTCACTAGAAATATATAAAAAAGAGAACAAATTCCGCAAATACCATTGAATTTTTTCAAAATCATTGATCTATGGGGAATGGATTTTTTGGACACTATCTAATATAATATGTATATTTGTACATCTTTCTTTATGTTGATTATGTTTCCAAATGGGTAGAGTGAATAATTTTTATGGATCGATTAGCCCTTAATCATGGAAATATAAAGTTTTAGAATCCCTTAAACCCAAGATCTTCCATTCTAGAAAGTATAATCATACTCTATATAAAATTAAGAACAATTTTGTGTAAAATTTAAATTAGATTCTTCTATTATTGTCTTAATTATAATGTTTTAGGAATATCACTCAAAATAAGCTAGCACACTCCATCCTCTATGATGTATCGATGGGTGAAAATAATTACCCAACACATGAGACATATCATCTTTTTTTCCACAATATATCAATAATAAATTAGAAAAGGATAAATAATGAATAAATTTTCAAGGGGTAGCGATATTCAAATAGGGATTGGGTAAAATCATACAGTCACCATCTCAAATTGATAACCTATATATTAGTCATCAGGAAATTTCCAAATCATTATCCATTATGTCACACCCTGAAACTAATTTTATTTTATTTTATTTATTTTTATTTATTTAATGGTGATTGATATTTTTTGGTTGAGCTTTGGGTTAATCTCTTAGTGATAATTTTTAGCCATGGAGGTTTTCATTTGTTTTTGGCCTAGTGTGTGGATGGTGTGCACGGTTTGGGGATAAGCTGTGTGTCTGGTGAAGGTAGAGGGTGTTACCAGTTAATTTTGTTCTTGAAAAATTTGTCCCTCATGGTCTATTCATTCTTTCCCCCAAAACCTATGAGGAAAATAAGTAACATTGTGGCCTATTGGGTGTGCCTGAGACCTGGATCATGGCTTTCTCACGGTTAGAAGAAACAGTGTAGCAAGCATGTGAGGGGTTTTTTCATTTTAAAAGAACTTATTTTTAGGGTTTTTGGATGGTTTCCCCAAACTTTCATCCATACCATGTGGTTATCCCTTCCTTCCCGTAGGGTGCACATGGTTGGTGCATATTTGGTAAACCGTGTGGCCAAACAATGCGACTTACCCTGATTCGTAAAAACCATAAATATCATCTTTTTCCCTCTTATATTTAACCCTATTTTGGGTTTCTATTCCCCCACTTGACCTAAGCGCACCATGGGGCTCCAAAAACCCTCCTACCTTGGCTCTCTTTAAACCATTGATGCCCCTTCAGGGTTCCTAGGAAATTTTCTTTGGATTTTTTGTTAGTTTTTCTACTTCTTGTCACCATCTCTTGGATTCATGGTTCTTCTTAGGTTTGATCCCACTTTTTATAATCCTAGTGGTAGAGTAATTATTTTTTCTTGTTTTTATTTTTATGTTAGAGTTTAATGTTTTATCCTTGGGCCTTCTTCTTCCTTCAATTGATGTTTCATATCATTCGCACATCGTGATCAAGGTGTATCAATCCATTTCATTTCGAAACATGGAATTTAATGCGTGAGTATTATTAAATAATTTTTTAATGTGTTATTCATTATTTTTATGTTATATTTTGATTTTTATAATGTTTCTACGTATTAAATTTTATGAAAATTGTATTGCAAAGGATTTTCTTAGATATACCTATATATGTGTGTATACAAGGTGTTTGATAAAATCCTAATTGTTCTATGAAGATGAAATAGAGTGTTTTTTGAAATTTTGTGGCCTTGGTTGGGTTTTGGTAAATTTTTTTTGAATTGAGATTTTTGTGAGGTTTTGGTTCCTTTTTATGGTTTGGCAGTTATGTGTGGATCATTTTGACGGGTTGTAATGTCAGTTGTGTCCCTTTCATTGAAACCTTGGGTATTATTATGATTTTATACATATATTCCATTGGATTTGATCATATACATATGTGAACAAGGTTCACATATGTATATCCACATACACATATAAATGTAACTCTATAAAAATTCCCATCTTGAACCCTTGTTTTCTCAAAAACACTATTTTTCATTCCTTTCTCTCTTCCACTCCATCTCCCCAATGGTTCTCTAAAATCCCCTATGTTTTCTAAATGGGTTTTTTGTTTCCCATGAAATCAAATATGGTTTTAAAATATATTTCCTAAATCTTGGAGCATTTAGAAACTTGATGTATTATTTAGTGAGAACATGGCTTTAAAGGCCCATTTAGAACCATTCGAGCATGAATTATCTTTTAACCTTCGTTTTGTAAACGAATTTGAGAAGAAAAGTATTTTTAGTGGACGTGGTTTAGGTTTTGTAAATGTTAAGGCCCAGTTGATACATTGTGATGTTTTGGAAATTGGTTTTAAATTAATGTGACGTATAGGTGAATTTGGAAATTTTTAAAGGTTTTATGTATCATGAGCACCCCCATGGTCATCCTTCCAATGGGAGGGATTTCACATAGATGGTTTGGGGGATTGTTTAAAGAATGCATTGTGGAATCTTTGAGCTATGTTTAATTCCAAGTGTGTGATGACCTCATACTTATCCTTTATACTATTATCATGTGATTCATGGTTGTTATATATAGGTTTGAGTGGTGATTAATTTCTAGTACCAATTAGACAGATTAGAACCCCCTAAAAAAGGAATAAGCCAGGTGGTCTTTTCCACTGGTGAGGCTAGTATAGAGTATCCGAGTGAATTATTGAATATGAAGGTGCACCGTATGTTGGTAGGTGGGTCCAAACTATGTATGTCTATGGATTTATTATAGGTATGTTTAGGATACTCCCATGATTACATATGTGTATGATCATGTTTTATTTTTTAGTACTTGTATTTCTATATCTTTTGATATTTCACTTCTTGCACTTGTATTGTTTTCCCTTATCTGTAGATTTTATGGTTATACCATACTATTTCACTTAATTTTGACTCCAATTTCACATATTCTTTACATGGGTAGTGTTTCACACATTTATTAGGTTTTTAAACTATATTTATATTGAGAACATATTTTAAGATGAAAATCATGTTTTATTTTAAAAGTTGAATTTTTAAAAAATAGTGTTGTTTGTTTAAAAGATAAAACCATATTTCTCCTAAATTTTTTTAAACTTGCGTTTATGGACTATTTGAGGAAACTAAATGTATGTATTCTATGGTGCTTATCTACTGAGTTGTTTTAATCTCACACTATACCTGTGTCACTCTGCTTCGTTATACCCATGATATTTTTCAAGTTCTGATTTTATTCATGTATGCCAATAGAATGGTCTGTTTTTATGGATGGAAGTGACCAGAAGTTCACATGGATACCAGGTATGAATCTAGTTTCGTTTTGGTTTTCCCCCCCCCCCCCCAATAATTCTATTTTTTATTAAAGAAAATGTATAACAATAAAAGGCAAGAAAGGGGGTCTGACTTATGGGGGAGGAAAATAATGAAGTCCTAGGGAATCACCTAAAACATTTCTCGCACACTCCGGGGGAAATGATCTCAAGCTAGAGAAGGATAAAAAATCATCATCGTCAAGAAACTGGGATGTAAGGAAGTCTGATATTTCGTTTCCCTCACGCCAATATGAGGTAATCTAGTGTTGTTATTCATTAGTATCTTGCATTGTTAGATATGGTATAAAATTATCTATACAGTGGATTTGTGATCCATAAGTGCATCATAGAGGATTTTGGAGTCCGTTTCAATCTCTGAGAAAAGGAGATTTTTAGACAAACTGAACTTAATTCCTTTCAGAAGTGACCAGGCCTTGGCCTATACAGAGTCTCCACTACCGAAGAAGGCAATATACGCTGCTACATTTCTAACCTGTGAATTACATATCACAGCACCACCCCTCATAATTCCCATGGAACTGGACCCATAGGAATTGAGCTTCATCCCTTCGAGTGGTGGTCTCCAGCATATCCAACGACACACCGAGACCCTGTTGAAGATAACCTGCACCTTATGCCGAAGAAACTTCCTCAATGTAGGGGATTTCTCCTAGTTTATCAAAAGGGCCCCCAAGTCTGCTATTAGCCATTTAGTTCTAGAGATCAACCCTGCCCTTGAGGACTCAACTCCCTCAAAATTCAATTTGTTCCTCACCTCCCAGATACACTGACAGCCAATGAAAAAATAAATTTCCCTTTCCTGCTTCTCTGGGTTATTAAATCCAACTCTATGGATCCACTACTGTAAGAAGGGTTCTCTAAAAACAATTGAAGGTGACAAGATGAAGAAATCCCTGACTGCTTCACAGACTATGCTGGCCCATTCGCTCTCTAAAGATAAGTGTAAGGTGGTCTAGACACTAGGGTTCCGACAGCAAGAACATTTGGAAGCAATTGAAACCCCGTACCGATGGATCTCCTCGTCTGTAGAGATGGAGTGGTGTTGAATCCTCCAGGTGAGGAAATTATATTTCTGAGGCACACTTTTTCACCAGAGGAGGTGGACCCATGGATCCTGAGCTTGTCCACCATGAAGTAACGACCTTTAGGATTTAACATAAAAAGAACCTAAAGAGGTAGCCTTGAAAACGCACCTTTCTGGGTCATCCGAGAGTTTGATGAGATTGAATAATATTAATTATTGTTTATTTAGGACTACTTGGATTATGGAAGGATGATCACTTTCTTGTTTGAAAGTTATTTCAGTGATCAGATAGCCCAGAAATCCAAGACTATCCCCTAACCAGTTGTCATGCCAAAACCTAATGTTTCCACGGCCGACGATCCAACTTGACTGGCTAATAAGGAGAGGTATATTCTCCTGAATAGTTCTCCAAAGGTAGGAGGGGTTTCTCATTTGTTCCAGGTAGTTCCCATACATCTCCATAATAACTCATTCCCAAAGAGTAATCCAAACAAATACCTCCCATGCCAGCCTCGTATGAAGGCAATGCATCATTAAAGATACACTTCTGAATCCTATAACACCTTCTTCCATGGGAAGGGCCATTTAGACTAGGATTCCCAATGGTACCGACCCTCTGAATGGGAATCCCAGATGAAATATGTCATAATCTAGTCAATATTCTTAAGAACATCCTTGGGAACCTTAAGAACTGTGAGAACGTGCATGGGAATCGAAGTAATAACTCTATTCACCAGTGTAATCCTCCCCCCAAAGGAAAGGAATCGATTGTTCCAATTTTTGATGCGAGAAGAGATTTTCCCAATCACTTTATCGAAATTTTTGATACCAAGCCACCCTGATGTGATTGTGGTACCAAGGTAGTCTATAGGAAGACTCATGATGCTAATTCCAAAGCAAGATTCAATACCACAACATTTCCTTTCAGGAAAAAACCTTGAAATGTAGATACTAATTTTATCTATATTAATTTTTTCCCAATCTATTTGCAGTATTCTTCAAGAAATTTATTTATACCCCTGATAGATTTGGACCTTTCGTTAATGAATAGTATTGTATCATCTGCAAACATAAGGTGAGAAAAATTCTGGAAATGGAGATGATAGCAAAAAGGCCGGATGCTGCCCTCTTGCATGGTAGCTTTGATGAATATGCTCAAAGCATCCTCAGCCAAAAAGAACAAACTGGGAGACAACAGATCCCCTTTTCTAGGATCATTGACTGATTTAAATAATCCTTTCCTCCTTCCCATGAAGAAAACTGGGAGACACAGAGAACTCCAATATCTAAACAAGAGGTCAATAACCCATGGAGAAAAACCCTTTCCTCTAAGAACATTGATAATAAAGGCCCACTCAAGCTTGTCATATTCTTTTTCAATATCCATCTTAATAGACATATTCAAACCTTCATATTTGTTATTAATATCCTCCATCATCTCCGGAGAAATCCCAATAACTCCTTGGATGGTCCTATCTCTCACAAACCCATGTTGTTCCTCTAAAATCTAGGATGATAGATGGATGCCAATACGCATGTTCAGCACACCTGCTAGGATTTTATAAGCAAAGTTGCACATGCTAATAGGCCTGTATTTCTTGAGCAAAGAAGGAACCTTGACATTCATAATGAGAACTTAATTAGTCTCAGTAGCCACCCGAGGAAGAGTCCCCCCGCGAATGTATTCCTTCACTAACCCTATAACATCCTCTTTCGCAATACTCCAACAAGCCACATAGAAGGATCCATGAAAGCCATCTGGCCTGGCAGAACAATCATGGTTGAGGCCTACAACAGCCTCCCATATTTATTTATCCTCAAGAATAGCTATAAGGAATTGATTATTGTCCTCAGACACCACTCTAGAAATGTTATAAAAAATTGGGGATTTATCGCTGGTGTATCTATCCTGCATAGAAGGGTTAGGACCTACCAAGTGTTAGGCCTGTATTTCTTGAGTGAAGAAGGATCCTTGAAATTCGAAATGAGAACTAAATTAGTCTCACTTTCCACTTGAGGTACACTACCCCCGCGAAAGTATTCATGCACTACCTATATAACATCTACTTTCACAATACTCTAATATTCCACATAGAAGGATCCGGGAAAGCCATATGGACCAAAAGAACTCTCAGGATTGAGGCCTACAACATCCTCCCATATTTATTTCTCCTCAACAATATCTATAAGGAACTAATTATTGGCCTCAGACACCACTCTAGAAATGTTATCCAAAATACTGGATTGCCCAGTGAGTAATCAAGGATTTTAGTTTTCTTTTTTATTTCACTATCATTGCATTTGGATCTGTTTAAGTATTTATTTCATTTAGTTGTTTATGAATTCTTCTTTTGTACTATGTACTCTATTTTGTTTCATTTATGTTGGTTATTTTATGGGTAAAATCATTCCCAATTTCATTATATTTGTGCCTAGAACTAGTTTCCAGCTTGGGTGGATCGAGAATTCCACTCAATCCTTGTCACGGGCTGGTTTGGTTGATCGATTTGGGGTTGAAGTAGGTTCTTTCATGAATAAATGGTATCAGAGTAGCCCTTTCTTATTTAGGGTGTTAGGTAGACTAGATATAAAACTGTTGGGTCTTAGTATGTAGGTATGGGAAGAGAGTCACAAACTCTTACTTGTCCTGAGCATCATGTTTCTAGGATTATTCTAGGACTTGAGTCCTATGTTTTAGATTTTTGGGTTTATTTATTTTTCGATACATGGTTTGTGGTTTGGAGAATGAAAATTGAAGTGAACTGGTAATACATGGTGTGATTACATGGGCTAGTGACCCATGTAGAGCTCAATTTCTTAGTTGAATATACATTTAGTGGTTTGTTCTTGATCATGGAACTGTTTTCTAAACAATGAGGACATGTTATACATGTTAACTAGTTCCCTATTTCATTTGTTTTGGTATGAGTTATGTTTTGATTTGAATTTTAGTCGGTGTGAGTGGATTTTGAATGAATAAATTGGTTTTTTTAAATGGATTCTTAGAATTCAAATATTTTTTGTACATTTATTTATTTTAAAAGTGGGATTTGGTGTTTGATTCTGATTTTCAAATGAGTTTGTTATTTTGGGAAAATGGACTTAGAGTAAACTGGTTTTGAATTTGGAAATAAAATGTTGATTATGAAAGATGATTTTGTTTTTTTTGTGATGTTTTTTTATAATAATGGTGTTTTGGGTTTAGGTTTTTCTTTAGTTGATTTTTTATATTTTGATCTTGTTTTAGGTTTCATGTAATTTAGAATATACCATTTAAAATGATCACAAAAGTTTCTAATGAGTCTCTACCTATAATTATCCTTTACTAGGATCCTAGTGGGGTGGTGGGGTCTATTTCTTCTTAGGTATATCTGATTTTACTTGGTGAACAAGGTATGTTAGAGGCGGTGGAGTGTCTTGATAAATTCAAAAGTGTTTTTAGGTATTTGGGAACTCCTGAAGCAATCAGGGTGCAAGTTGTTCTGGGTTTGTTTGAGGATTTGGGTTTGGTTCAATGGGAATTGATTGTCCAACCATTTTTTCAAGTTGGTATGTCTTGGGAATCCTTTATGACCACTTTCATCTGATAGATTATAATTCAGGAGGTGAAGGTTAATAATTTGATTGAGCTCTTGTATTTTCAGCAAGGTCAATGGATGGTGATGTCCTTCTTTTACCACATAAAATATATGGTTCCTTTTTCTCCAGAGATGTAATAAAAGGATCATTTGAAATATCCTCTATTTGTATGGGGTCATCACTTGGAGATTCAATGTTTAATACTATCATACAGGGATGTTCTATTCAAGAATCTAGTGTATATGTCATTTTTAGTTAGGCTAGTTCTCGAAGTGCAGTCTGTAGTAGGGGAAATCTGGTTTCCCTTGTCACTCATAATGGTTCCCCATATGCTGAAGAATATGTAATAGTGGAACCTATTTCGGTGAAGTATCCTTTATTAGATCCTATTTATTTTTCATCAGACCATCCACTCATGTGTTTCCAGTCTGGTCAGTTAGGGAACATGAATCCATATTGTCGTCATCCTCTGAAGGCATGCCAATTATGTGACTGTTTGGGTCACTTGGATAAGTTTATCAATATTTTTTTATAGAAGGATAAGTCTTGGTTAGAGGGTACCTTCTCCTGAATATGAGTAGCATAATATTCAATACATCAGGTCTCCACCCATAGGCTCTGGAGTGAATCTCCTCACACGGTGAAAAAGTTTGGGACTAGGGGTGTTAGTCCATATTTTTCCTCCAATGTTGGAGGGTGGATGGTTTACGTTATCCATGTTTTACTTTTCCTTGTTTTTAAAATCCTTCTTGTTTTATGAATTTTGGTAGCCATTTATTCCATGATTTTCTGTATGTGTTCCTTTTTGAGATGTGTGTATTGTCTCAGATTTTCCATAAATTATATTTGGATATTATATGGTTTATTTTTTAGACCAATCATTATGATAATATGTGATTCTGAGTACTGTAATAAATGTTTAAAATATATTAAATATATTAAATATAACGTGTGCATAGTTTTCCAGAGAAAAAGCGGAATAAATCATAAATGGGTGTCAAGATCAAAAATATGAGGGTGCCATTGAGTTCAGAATGCATGGTTTTTCATATGTGAAACTTAAACTTAATCAGCAAGGGTTTTTTGTGGAAAATTTGTTGTGGGCATAAAATGAATGAAATAAATAAATTAAAATAATTTAATTGTTTTTTCATGCAGAGACCTAAACCTACCTCTTTAAATAGACTGCTATATAAAAATCCAAGGGTTAGCCGCATAACCATAGAGCCACTGGAGAGCTGATGGATAGAATGTTTGATGATTTATCTTAGGAAAACTATGACCAGATCATGGATCTATCCTTGGTTCACAAAATATTTGAAGGATATTTCCAATGAAAATTATACAGAATCATTCTTTGTCAGTGATTGATCGAAATCAAGGTAGGGTGGTTTTTTTATTTATATTTATTCCTATTTCTTGATTCCTATGACAAACTCGGATCAATCAACTAACAGATTTATCTTTGGATCATTTTTATTATGGGATGGGTTAATTAGATGGGGTTTTATGGGATAATATCTTTCTGATTTATGATTATTTGATTTTCATTCTATCATAAATGAATCAAGATCGACATGAACATCGATCAAGGGTCATTCCTCTTATCTGTTCTTTTGATTTTCTCCCCTGGTTCTTCGTTCACCATGAGCATTATTCATTTCGAATGCATCTTGTTAAATCCCAATCAATCGATAATCGTGTACCCGTTTCATGGCTCAATGATCAGAAATCGTAGATATGGTATTAGCACGACATGTTGGTGGTGTGAAAATAGAAACGACAATGGATCAGATTTTTACAGTACCCAATTTATGTGTTCATCAGCACGTAATTAATAATGATAACTTTTCCATTTTATGATCAGATCAAAGTCGCAAAACTTATTGTTTGTCAAAGTCAAGACTCATACGAGATGTTTCCTTGGGTTTTTGAAAAGGAAAGGTCGGATAAGAGGTTGAAGTAATGGAAAACATGACCAAAATTCATATCTTCATTTCTTGAAAATCCGTTACTACACGGTGTGTAATTTAGATCTATACACTATGTGGGGACCCCTTTTGGTGGTTAGGTTGTCGTATGAAATTTAAGTATCACACGACATGTGAACCCTATAACATGGTGTGTGAACCTTATCATACAGTGTGCAGTCTCTTCCCGGTGACATAGAATTTACATCGGGAAGTACATGAATATGGGTTGGAGTGCATGGGTTGGAGCATGTTGTGTACTCCCCCACATGGACACGGCCCATACCAAGTATATGGGAATGTCATATACTAATACATGGTCACATGTACGTGGGATGAAGTTCATGTACTAGCACACAAGTAGACTACACAGGCATCCTACACACCATGTACTTCTACATGGACACAGTTGATGACACATTCCATTTGCACTGGTTGGAACCGAGGTCAAGGGACAAGGCGTGTGACCTATACTAAAAGTCGTGTACTCTTTTATACATGTATTAGATCCATTTTCCAAGGCATATTTGACAAGTTTTTTAGGGTGTTTTCCCTTTATCCTTTCTCTGAGGGTTCATATGGAATCATATCCTACTCCTAGAATTATGATCCCTTCACCATGACTTCTTAGATTGAGTTGTTGGAATCCCTCCGAGAGGTCTAAAATGAGATCCTCTACATATCATCATTCCATAAGTGGAGTTCATGGTATCTTCATGACCAATAGTATGCGGGCGCAAGTCCTATACATAACAGGTAATCAAAATTGAGTTGATGGTATCACCCCATGGCCTTAGAAGTGATCTTCATCTGTGTATCGTATTCTCTTTAGACAATCAACATGAAATTATAATGGCAAGACTCGACGAGAACTACCCCTCAGACAGATGTCATTAGCTCTATCAGACTCAGGTGTGGTCCTCCTGGATGATTGATTTTTTGAATCTTCGAGCAATAATCCTCGGCTGACATACAATGTTTGTGACATACCTTTATACTGTTTTTCTTTGTTAAGTATATCAAGATATTTTTATTATATGTGCAATATATATATACCTCTGTAGAGTTGACTATATTTCCTTTTTTATATTCTTTGTGGTTTCAGGGATTCCTACTGAGTTTTTTTATACTCACCTCTTTATGGTATTTGACCACATGTGTCATGTATTATGAAAACGAGTGACCTTTTGAAAGATTCCTAGGAGGACTAGGACGAAATGGTGCTCAGGGAGATTAGACATACATAGGTATATCCCTGTGGCTTTATGAAAGTAGTCCCAATACTTACATTCACATTGGAATTGTGTTTTCAGAATCGTTAAGGTGGGATTGTATTTTCCCTCATTTACTTTCCTTCACTTCTTATCGTACTCTTGTTATGAGATTTAGATATATGCATGCATCATTTTTCATTTGTTTCTAAATTTTATCATTTTATAGGTTTGGAGTTGTGTGTGTTTGTATAGGTAATTAGGCTTAGACCACCCATGTCAGTGATATGATATGCCTACTCATCTCTAGTTTCCATCCCTTGTACAATTGGAGGTGATCTTGGGGAGTAATGACATGGGCCCCATTAGTATGGCTCATGAGAGAGTGGTATTAGAGTGGTCAGTTCTACTTTAGGATCGGAGTCTATGAGATTAGTTTGGGGAAATAGTGTTAAGGGTTTTGATATCAGATTTCAACCCAATGACTCCAATGTTAGTGAGGTGTCTGACATATCCATACATATGGATTATGGTCACATGTTTTTTGACTCGGTATATAAGGACATCGGTTTTAGGAAAAAATGGTACATGAATCATACAAAAATGTGTTGTGGTTTACATTTCCTTCTTGAGTCATCTCTCCATATATATTCATTGATCGTGGTACATATTATTACTTTCTATATACCTCTAAGAAATATGCTATCTAGGATTCAATATGATCATGAGAATGATCCCCTTAATGATGAGGCATCGATATAGGGATTAGTTCCTGAGATGCAACCTTCTAGTGGTGCACCAGCTATACCACTACCCATAATGAAATATGTGGTAACTGGAGTATCAGATGATCAGGTGTGTAGGCTGAGGACAATTCACAAGTTCTAGTGTTAGAGACCCCTTAGGTTCCAAGGCAAGCATGATCCATAGGCATATGAGAACTATCTTGAGATGTGACCCATGTTTTTCATATAGTCCAAACACAAACAGATTATATGGTGGTCCTGGAAGCGAGCCTTATCCATGGATCAATATGGCGATGGTGGGGTATGGTCACCCAATATTATTATTAGGTGGTTATCTTGTGGACAATGTTTGAGTGTTTTTTCATAGAGGAATTCTCACCAGCTGTGAGGAGATATAAATGTATCTATGAGGTTCTACGGCTCTAGCAGGGTAGCACGACAGTAGCTGTATACTCATTGAGATTTACCAACCTTTCCACGTATAATATTAATATGGTTTTCAATGAAATTATTGAAGGATTAGACCATTGAAAAATGTATATATAGAGACACCTGATATTTGTTATCCCTTCCTTACTTTTTACCTATGCAAGGGTGATAGAGAGAGATTTAGTGGTCGAGAGTTTCTTGGTTGAACAAATACAACCGGTGGTTGTCAGTAGTACGAAAGCAGGAGAATAGACCTTGGTTGTAGGGAGACGATGTTCATCCTAAGGACCTAAAAATGCCAAATGATTCAGTAGGAGGTCCCAGTATAGAGGGTCTTTGGTTCAGGGATCACAGGGTGGGTCCAGTCTGCCCAAGGAGAGGCGATGCTAATAATGTGATGGCAAGGGACATCTTGCATGATATTGTCCAACCTATTGTACATATGGTAGATAGACTGAAGATGGGCCACATAGGAAGAGGAAGCGGAAGGACCGAGAAAGTTCAATGGGTGGAAAACATTGTATAAAAGATAGGAAAGTATCAAGAGGTGGTAAATTCTTTGACTTTTTTCCACCACCACCCCCAGGTGGTCCATGCTAGGAATAAGGAGATGGAGAATAGGGGAGGGGATAGATTCAAGTGGTTGAAGATTATGACCCAGAGGATCTAGGAATGATATGAGATATGATATGTGTCTTTTCTACCCGTGTTATAGTACTTCTTTACATAGGTTCTAGTCATTACATTATTTTCACATACATTTTATGAGACTTAGTGATTCTTGTTAAGACCTTGGAGAAAATCTAACCAGAGAAGACTCAGTGATCACACACATATGCCGAAAAGGTGACCTGACTCTTAGAGGAGAGAGTTTTTATTGGAGTCTCTTGGTATTTTCATTGAGGCCTTGTGATTTCATTCATGGTATAGATTGGTTGTCCACATTTAATGCCTAGATTTATTATTTTAGACGAAGGATGTGATGTGTCTGTGGTGACAGGACAAGGTTTTCCTTTATCGGTAAAAATGAAACCCAATAAGTCAAGATGGACACATGTATAAGTTATTGCATCCAATTACTCATCAATTCTCTAGCGTAAGCATTGGTGTAGTAGATGTTATCAGTTCCATGTTTCTTAAAGTGGTGTCATAGTATGAGGATTTCATCTCTAAGGGTGTTCTAGGATTACCTTCCCACCGAGAGATAGATTTATGCATTGATATACACACTGGGGAAATACTGATATCTACACTAGCATATCAGTTGGCTCATGTAGATATTCATTAGTTGAGGTTGTAGTTGGAGGACTTGCAATGGAAGGGATTTTTTAGACCCGTTGTTTCACCCTGAGAAGCCCTATTTTTGTTTTCATTGAAGGTAGATAGGACATTGAGGTTGTGTGTGGACGACTAGAACATAAATCATATGACCATAAAGAAAAAGTATCCACTAGTGAGAATAGATGACCTATTTGATTAGTTTAGAGGGGTGAGATGGTTCTCAATGTTTGACCTCATGTCAGGCTATCAACGGTTATGAGTACGGGACGAGGATATACTGAAGATGGCATTCTGATGTTGCCACAGTCACTATGAATACTTGATGATAATATTTGGACTACCATCACTTATATCCATAAAATTTTAGAAATCTTTACATACTTTTGTGGAGAATATCATATCTAAATATTATATAAACAAATAGTGGTATTCAATGCTACCTCACGAATTCTATAATATATATCCCTACAAGATGATCAAGTGAGAATTCCTCCCAAATGCAAATGATATAACAATTCTTTGTAAGAATTTCCACTATAACCCATATGGAATTGCTTCCTTTGGCTGTATTTTGAAGACATGTGATAAAATTTATAATGATTCTCTCACATTTTCACGTAGGTATGGATAATGTTTGCACCTTCCCTTAGTATTTTTTGCTTTCTTACCTCATTGGATGATACACTAAGAATTTTTATATATATTCTATAATCCCCATCTTCATATTGTCCCACCAATAGTAATCTTGAAGATCTCTATACATCTTTTTGATCTCAGGGTGGATGGAAAATATTGATTTGTAAGTATCATTCAGTTAAAACTTCTTTATCTCATGCACCAATTCTACGCATATCCATGTACTAAATCTCACAACATTGTCTTTATCAATATTAATTTCTAATGATTTCCCTTTACTTAAAATAAAAACGTTTTTCTGTATTTATACATCATCAGTTTAATTTTCCTTCTTCTTCTTTTGAAGGATATATGAGCAATCATTTGAACAATGTAATATGGAATTCCTTCATTTATGATTCCCATGCCCATAATTTTTGTTTCCAAGAATATTGGATCACTCTCAATCCACATCAGGGATAAGGTTGTAGGATTATTTCTACTCAAAGAATCTACCACTTTATTTACCTTCTCAATATGGAAATGGATTTAAAATTCATAATTTTTTATCATATCTAACCACCTTAAATGGTGCCTGTTGGGGTCATTTTATATGAACATATGCTTGAGGATCTTATGATATGTATATATGTAACACCATACTATATATAGATAATACCAAAAAATCCTCAATTTTAAGAATAACACAACTATCACCAGTAGGATAATTCAACTAATTTACCTTTAACCATCGAGATCCACAAGTTATCACTTTAACATTTTTTATGAAGATACAACTGAATACCTTCTTTGATGCATCACGGTAGATCAAAAATATTTCCCCACATGAGTGTAGTGTGAGTAAAAGTTTAGTGATTATCCTGTTAATGAACTCCTTGAAGTTGTCTTCAAATTAATCTAATAAAAAACATCTATATCTTCTAAGTTAACTTGGTTAATGGGCTTGTAAATCATAAAAAGTTTCTAAAAAATAATAGATTGTAGGTAGATAATAAGAGGAATCTGTTGATTCTATTTAGAAATTTTGGTCTAGAATATTCCTCAACCACCTTTATCTTTGAAAGATCCATATATATCTCATTATCCATGATAACATTTCCCATGAATGATACATTCTCCATTTAAAACTCACATTTACTATAATTTTTATATAATATATAATTTCTCAAAGTTCATATTATAATACTTAAATTATACCCTTGTTCTTCCTTGATTTTAGACAATATGAGAATATAATCTATGAGGATAACCACATATTCTGCAATGTAGTCTATAAAAATTCTATTACTTAAATCGAAAAATATTTTTAGAGAATTAGTGAGGCTAAATGGAATTACTATTAACTCCTAGTGTTTGTAACTTATATGAAATGCGGTATTAGGTATATCATCCTTCTACATATTTTTTTTATAATACCCTAATTGAATGTCCACTTTCGAGAAGTATTAGGCTCTAAAACGTTAATCAAATAATTCATTGATATTTGGAAGGGGAGAATTGTTCTTTATAAAGATTTTTTTAAGTTCAAAATAATCAATGCAAAAAAAATTGACCCATTATTCTTATTGGAAAAGAGAACCATTTTACCCCATGGTGAAGCACTTATGTTTATGAATCCCATTCCTAAATTCTCCTGTAGATTCTTCTTTAGTTCCCATAGTTTAATTGAATAAATTATATATGGATATTGGATATCTAGATAGATCATGGTATAAGTTCAATTTAGAAATCAGCCTATCGAATTGGGGTATGTACATACAACTATTTAAGGAAAATATCATCACATTCCATTACAAAGATCATGTTTTCGAAATTGATTATATTCTCAATCATTTGAGCTAGATATGCTTACTCATGAGGTAATATTTTCCATTATTGATAAGAGGTTTACAAAGGATAATAATCCTATTTTTTAATTTGTATAGATTAATATGTTGACATAGGATATTGAAGGTAATTTTCATCTTACTAAAATTAGTGTTAAATATATATATGGAAAACCAATACATTCCCAAAATAAATTAAATTCCACAAAAGGGAGTATAAAAATATTTTCTAGGAGATTCATCATAAGAAAATTTACTAGGGAGGAGTTACATGTTTGAGATACAATAATTTATCTATTCTTCTCATTGATAACTCAACCTCAATGTTTTGAGGTGGTGTATGAATAGATCTAAAAATGATGCATGATATTAAAGAATTAGTAGAACCAAAATTAATAATCTGTTAATTATTATTGAATAAATAACTAGTATACCTATCACCACTTTATTATCAAGATCCAACTCAGCAATAGTTATAGTATATGCCTTCCCTTTCTCCCTTGGATTTAGAGGTCACTGGCATTGGTTATCGTTTAAAAAATTTGGTGTGGGTCATTGGTTCGAATAGTGTATATGTTCCTTATAGTTGAAACATTAGACTATTTGTTGACCATTGATTGGAACATTTTTATCGTCCATTACATTAGTGATATTATTCATCTTCTTACTATATTAATTAACTTGATACCCTTCCCATACACACTTAAAACACCTCCTTACTCCCTTCAGGCAGTTTCTGGGATTCTTCTTCACAAACATATAAAATGTGGGGTGTTATATTCTCTTGTATTCATGAGGATTATATAATTATCCACACAATTTAAACATCATTATCCACTTATTATATCTATTCACATGGGAATATTGAGAAATAAAATTTTATACCCTCGTTTTTAGGGAACATTAGACAAATCCCTAACATCTGCTGAAGTCTCAAATCACTAATACTTTTATAAGAATTTTCTTCATCCCACAGTTAAAATAATCAACCATACTTTTATTATCCATGATAAATCTGAAAGAGTATAATACAATACTTATATGGTATAATTTATAATCCACAATAGATTCATTGTCCTTTTTCATAAATCTAAGGAATTCCCCAAACATTTTAAAATAGAGAGTGTATGGGAAATATTTATTTAAAAATATCTTCTTGAATCTATCACATTCCATGGATAAAATTTCTTCCTTAATAATTATATTCTTGATCAATTTACACCATTAATCATTTTCTCTCTTTATGAGAAAACAATCAGTATTAATTTATCATGCATCGAGAACTTGAGGATATTGAATAACTTCTAAATGGATTTAATCCATCGGCATGTGATTAGGGGATCATAAGATTCCCTAAAAGTATGAGGAATTTTCCATATAAATGAATCAACTATGACATGTTATTTCTTTGGGTAATGAGGGTGTTCAGCGTGATTCAAGATATTAATCATTACTTCAAATCGTTTTTATATTAATTCAATATATTTCTCAACTCACACTCCCATCATATTAGGCATTTCATTCGGGAAATCAACACATTACCCATAACAGATGTTGTTTAAATTATTCCTCATATTTCTCACTATTTTCTATAATAAAACAATGTTTGGGATTATGATACATGATTCAATAAGAATATTAAAATTAAAATTACGTAACATATAAGGAATGACATATATATAACCAAAATTATGAATCTCAAAGTATAAATATAGGTTAACCATGGTTTATTTCTTATTATCTTCTTTAACATGTCATTATATTTAAATATTTTATAATGGTTTCTAAAGAACATATGAATTACCCAAATCACATCCCATGATAGTTCTATAAAGGTGTATAATTTTAGGCCCATTCATCATGCACCAAGAAAATATTGGTTCAATGCTGAAACAATATTTTTTAGGGCGATTACCCCAAGGTTCATCTGTGTTAAAACCGCATCCACTTTCCTATATATACATAGTGATATAATCCCTATAAAAGCACATACATTAAAATTTACCAAAATTTATTCATTTTTTTCTATATTTACAATTATGCGTATGTTTTTCACAAATAGTTTCCCAATCCTAGTCCTAAAAAATTAATATAACTTTCTCCAATACTAAATATAACAAGCCATGTTTTTGTAAATTATATTTCATTATTTTTTACATAATGATGCATATTATAAGGTCCTAGAAAATCAATAGTGCTAGTTTATTTGGGACATTATATACATAAACCATTAACATAAATTAGAATACAACAACATGATTTAAAACATTATATTGTTCCCTTAGTTTCTTTAGAACTCTAAATACATAACATGATAACTTGTGGATATACATAAGAATATGGCTGAGCTATAAAACACAGTATAGGAATAATCAAGAATCTAATGATGAAACCTAATTGATGTGATTCAATAAGAAAATCATGATAACATTAAAAAGGATAAAATCATAATCATTTAGTCATTACATGGGAGGATGATATCATAAAATCAAGGAATCGTTTGAATGTGGAAATAATATAAAATCATACATAATAAGAACAATTAAATGATAAATGAAAATAAATCATAACACAGTGCATTTAGGATAACCATCCATTCACTGTACATGGTATGTCATAATATTAAAGCATTACCGAATACAATAGAGTATTATTTGATCACACCCTTCATTTTCCGAACTTTATGTGTTCCACATAAACCACATAGAATAAGAATATATTTCATAATTTAAATACCATGTTAAAATAATGTGGTTTTTATACATGGAATTACCCAATAAATTAAGGAAGGTTATATATAGGTGAATACCCTTGAATGAAAATAGGGTTCGGTATTTACAACAAAAAGGTTTGGCAGGGAAAATCGAGGGATAATTTTGATAGCATAACGAGTGTACATGAATGTTCATGGAATGAATAAATGATACATGAATGTGTTATATAATTATTTGGGAGAAATTTAGGTAAAAAATTAATGTTTGTAAACATAATAAAAAATAATAAATTGAGAATTAAGAGGATTATTACAATGGAATATCCTGAATGGAAAAGAGGAGGGATAGAATAACCTACCTTTATAGGCTGCTTCGTAAAGATTGGTAGGATATCCTTATAACCTTAAAACTACTTGGGAGGGTTATAGATAATAACAATGAGATTAAATTCTTGTTTCATGTCTTTGGAGTGAATAATAATGGTATAATTGGTGGGTAATTATAATAAATGAGAGGGGATTGTTTATTAATTTCCAAAATAAGCCTTGGACACTTAGTTAAAAAAAATTACCATTGGATTTCACATGGTTTTATCCAATGGTATTTTACAAAGAGGAATGATAATTAATTTTTTATTTTTTTAATTATTTAACTCCTTATTATAATATCACTCATGATTTCGAAGTGACTTAAGCCCATAAAGGGGTTACGGGGTGTTAAAACAAAGAGATAAGAGTTAAAAATAACCTAGAAATGTCCATATTTTATTGGATGAGAGTATGTTTAACTAATTATCACCATATATTATAAATATATCTATTTGGATCCAAATAAATATGAAAATTAATTTATATTAATTTAATACTTTAAGTAATTCCACGAGTTTTTCTCTCCTCACTTATAAAAAGAAACCTATTCTCCTATCCTCCTCCCAACACTTGAGCCATCTATCTTGATCAAAATATATTTATTTCTCTTATAAAATATTATAAAAATGAATTTAAGGTTATATTCTTGATTAAATAAAATTACTATGGTCCTTGATAAGGGATTTAATGGAATTCTACCAAATAAGAGGTAATCATCTTCACTGAATCATTCAAATTTATTTCTTCTTCAAATTCTTATAAATATAGTATACCCCTAAAAAAATAATAACTCCATTATTATAAAAATACATATATCTTATTATGATTATGTTATAACCATTTTATATCTCATTTTTGTCCTACTAAAGGTGAAAACATCGCTCATGCATATTTACGATTTACCATCTCTGTGTAGCAGTGAAATTCACTTTTCATCACTATTTTATCATAATGGTAATAATGATGGAAATAATGAATATATATATATATATATGTTATTCATAATATAGTTATTATTTTTTAATTATAATTTCATATCTACCTTCATACATTCCAATCCATTGGAATCTAATAATGATGTCTATGTGTGCGTGTGGACTACCACATTCAGAAAGAAATATGATCCATTTTTTATTTTTGTTTTACATGGATTGTAATAAGGATGGATTTAGTGAATATATATGATATATATGATAAAATAATGATTTTTTAAGTTGAAGTATTATTTACCTTTATTTATTTTCATCCATTGAAAATTGAAAACAACGTTTATGCATATATACGACATGCAGTCTCCATGAATATTCTTATTCATTTTTCTATCTCTGTCTTTTATGGATTAATATTAACATATAAATAATTAATATATATATATATATATATTATTTATATGATTATTTAAATTATGGATTTTATGTAACATTGATCAAAGTACACAGACTGGAACTACCAAATTGATGTTCTCATGAAAAATGAAGCAGTTAACACTCAGATGCGATTATTTTAATAAGGAATTATTAATAAATGAGTTTTTAAATGTTATAAGTGGGTAATATGTTATATTATAACTATTTAAATAATTATAGTGTATATTTATAATAAATATAAAATTATTATACATGTGGTTAGATCACTTTGATAGAAAGTCATACTTGAGGTAAGGGTTTATCATCTCAAGTTGTATTCCTTGGGACATATGATATTTTATTCACCTATATTTTTTATGAGGTGTGTATAAATAAATTTTTTATATTATATAATATATATAATAAATATCTTTATATTTAATGTTTAATTTTATTTTATTCTTTCATGGGACTTATGATTCAAAAGTAACCAAAGCGATAAAGGATTTCTGTTTCAATATCATTATGACTGGGATTATTTATGCTTGAATTTCCATTCAAGGAAATAATATGATAATTTCATTAAAAATAAAATTAATTTTATTATTATATATTTATTTATTAATAATACATGTTTACTTTAATTTTCGTCACTTTAATTTGTCAATATACTTAAAAACAATTGTGATGAAAAAATGACATTATTTCTTTCATTAGTTGGAAATGAATTTTTTCCATGTCAATGTTATCTAAAAAATTTTTCAATAATGTTTTTAATAATATCCTATGATTTTTTAAATTCATTTTTATACATTATTTTATTTTTTAAAAATGTTAAAAAATGAATCTATTTTTATTTTTGTGAATGTGGTAATTTTGAATGTTTATCGAAAATGTAAATGGAATCATGATTTTAACATAAAAAACATGAATAGAATTTTTCTCCATCATGAACACTAAATAATTTTAGTATTTATTAAAACTTTTCCAATGTTACTTTAAAATAAAAAAATTCCTTGATATTTGGAAAAATGTTATTTTTTAAACAGGTGATTTCAAAGTGAAAAGTGTATTTTCATCCAGAAAAATTTTGATGATAATTTAAACGAATTTTTTATCTATTATAAAATAATTTTATGTTAGATATGATTTACTGGGTATTTTATCCAATGATGCCATATTTATTATTTATATGGATGGTTTATGGTTATGATGATGAAATATCAATGAAATCCATTTTCCTTCCCACTGTTTAAGTTTTGATGAATGTTTTTATGATTTTATGGCATACACATGATTGGATTTATGATTATATGATGAGTAGGTATAGAATTATATATCCACCAAATTAATTTGTTAATGATTAATGTTATTTTAGTCCAAAGAGTATATAGGAGTTTATCCCTAGCAAGAAAAATGAGGATACTTATGAGGTTATCCTAAGATTGAAAGAGGGTACACGGGGGGTTTTCCCAAGCCCGAAGTTGGTAAACGAGTTGTTATACCAAAACTAACATCTTTTCAATGTATAATTGGATATCATTGAAATAATATATATATGATTATGATTTTTACACACTATATTCTATTCTTTTAGGGCATGATATTTTAACAATGTTAAATTTTCATGGCTCATGTTCTTTGATTTCTTTATGATTCGGGTCTTATGAATTTCTATGCTTTATGTCATGAATTATTTTTATGATAATAAAATTTTTGGGTATTATTTTAAATTTTTAAGATCATGTTATCATACCAATTATAATGATGTTATATTTAAACGATCATTGATATCTCTCTCTTTACCCTTACTGAGCATCTAAGCTCACTTATTATTATATTTTATTTTACCCAGGATACTAAAAATATTAAGTATAGTGTGTCTAAGAAGGGTAATAATTTGGAGATAATAAGTGGGATATGATATATAACTTCTACAAACCAATTTTTTTATATCCATGTTTCCAAGGACACTAAAACATTATAGATCTATCATGGATAATAAAGTTATTTAATGAATATTCATATAACAAGAAGTAATATTTATATATAAAAATTATGGGTCGCTATTGTTTGTATCAAAGAAAGGTTTAGTTACCTTTAGAAACTAGGATGATAAAAAGTTAGTGAGAACCCTTAAGATAACCATATGTATAGAAGAACATTATAGGTTATGGGAAATAAAAGAGTATGGGTTTCCTAGAACTACATTCTTATCCTGATACTAAAACTGGACGTGGTTTTGGAACATAGTCATACCAGGGTAATAACCCCAAAAGAGTTGGTTGAGTATATCCCGATCATCATTATGGTGCTCAGTGAGTTTCCCTTACAATGCATCAGGTTTTACACTTCTAGGGGACACCCTTGGGTTAAAAAAAATTATTTATGAACTATCATAAAGGATATAAATAGATGATGATCAGGGATGGCCTTTGTTAAAATTATGTTTCCATATATTTAAATGGATTTTTCATGACTTAGAAATCCTATAAATTATTTTTCATGATTATGATTATTGTTTTCTCACCATGATTTTTGGTTTTAGTTAATGGACGTAACTAAGAGGAATCAGGTTAACACTAGATGTGATGCAAAATATTGTGATTACGACTAATAAAATAGGATGATGGATGAAGTGAAAGTTACTGTGATTATTCGAAATATATTATCATGATATATGATTAATTACCTATACCTTAATTAACATTAAGACTCACTAAAAATATAATAGTGAAGTTCATTAAAAGATCAGGTAGTGGAGACTATGGAGTAAAGAAGGTACAATTTCCTTCATGTTTGAAATATGGAAGGAGACACCAAGGATAATGTCTCAAAGTAATAGAAAAGAGTTTTACGTGGACAAAATAAGGGAGTAGAGAAATTAATTGCTGATTAAAAATGAGTATTTTGTTAGGGGGAAATAAATTTCATCCCAAGGATATATTTATAGTCAATTTTATTAAGTATGGGGAACCTAGGAACTATCCATGTCAATGTTCTCTTCGATTATTATGTTTTATATTTATTTTTATCAATTTTATTTTGGTCATATGAAACCTGAAACATATAAGAATTTTTCTTCAGAATTTTTTCTTTAATTATATGTATGAATTTTTTCAATGGTACAAATTACCTAGAAAAGTGATTTAGTGGTATCGATATATTTTTGGCAAATATGTGATTGAGGGAAAGACAACCAATAATTTACACTCAATGTTGAGATAGAAATGTTTATTTGAGATAAAGAGAATATTTTCTTTGATAAAATAAATGGTATGGTATTGGTGTCCTTGAAATTGGTTAGAGTGTTTTTGAAAAAGTTATATAGATCATTTCTATAAAGTTTATTTCATTGTTAGATTAATATAATATACTCAATATTGTATTATTTTATTTTAGGAATAAGTATTTTGTTAATTTTTTAAAGCATATATGTTTTCATTGAGGTTTTATTATCATTCAGGTAATTAATATGTTTTAAGAGAATATATGGTCAAGTTATTCACATGTTTTTTTGGTGATATTATGAGTTAGTTTATGTTTTATGGTGATAAATTTTAATATTGACATTTAAAAAAAATCTTGAACATATCTTATAAGTTTTTTTGGTTTTAAGTTTGGTTAGACATATTTTTATGGAGTCTTATGGTTAACTATTTATGGAATGAATTAAGTTGAACTTTGGCAGTTATTATCGATGTTTTAGTGATTAATGTATTATATTAAATAATTTTTTATAAAAAAAATTTATATGTTAAAATTTTAGTGAAATAATGAATGATTTTTCATTATTTTTTGGATCATATGATTTTTAAAATTTAATATTATTACATTATTCAAGAAAATTTCATCTTAGAATAACAGATGAATTGGAAATTCATAAAAGCACTACCGAGGGATGGAATTATTCTTATGAAATCAAATGAAATCAGGTAAGAACACTTTCTTTTGTTATATATCATGATAGTAAATGAATAAATATACACTAGAAAAATGATCTTCAAATAAAATAAATCATTTTATCTTCATTTCCTATTAATTTATTGTCTCTTTACCCCCTCATGAATTTATAGTTTTATGGTTTTTAAGTTTCTCATGGCCATGTTCTCTATCACTATTCAAAATTATCTTTACATTAAATTTCCATCCATGTCCATATTTTCACTTACCAATAATTCTCTAGTATTTTGAAACATAGTTATGTGTTATTCTACATGACCTTCATATTTCCTTTTCCCCTTTTTAGTGGAAATTTTATTAACCAGATTTATCATGTGGGTTTTCATTGGTTATTTTCAAATATCAAACGATTTACTACTGGTATGAAGTTATAATTAAAAGGATGAAAATTATTTGGGGGGGGGGATAATATAACACCCTAAAAAGTTGGTTTAAAATAATAATAATCACTATAGCTTCTTTAAAACACAACACACTGCTTTAAGAGAGATGAAATGTATTATAAAAATATCATTATTTAAATGTGACCTTGACATTGAATTGGTAGGGATGAATATGAATAACAACATTATGAAATATATTTACATTACTCTTAATCAATACAATTTTATTTCATAATTCTTAAGAAATAAGAACTAAATTTTTAGTGAATTCAATTTATGCTTCAAAAATATATTTTTTTCAAAAATGATTTTTATTGCATTTTTTAATGGAAATTATGAATAAATTCTATCAGTTTTATAAATTTTATTTAAAAAAACTAACTTAAATTTTTAAATAATAACATAAAAATTGTATTAGGGTGATTTTTTGGGTTTTTATAAAAATATAGATTTATCAATGAATAGTGAAAATATACCAATTTTTTACAACTGTATTTGATTTTCATTTAAGAGTCTCACAATGATTTTAATTTTATATTAAAGTTGCACAAGTATTATTTAATTAGATATAATACAATTAATTTCATAGGAATTATAATTTTAATTTATTTTTTTATATTATTATGTTTTGGCTTAAAATTATATTTTTTCCAAAAACTATTTTGCATTATGTTTCGCACATTTATATTATAATTGATTTCATCCACATATTGAAATTGAATAATGAAAAATGGTTTCTATATTTTGAATTAGGAGGTTCAAATTTGATAAATATTTCCTTTTTAGTTTTTTTCATTGTGATTAGTAACCTTAGAGAATATTGTAACCTCAGAAATGGTAAATCAGGTAATTGTGATTAAAAATAATATAATAAAGACTAAAGAATTACAAAAACATATATTTATTATATTTTAGTAATGTTAATTTACCATCATAATCCAATATTTTAATCTATATCAATTTTTTCCATTTTCTTAAAAAATTACTTATATTTTATTTTAAGTATATATAAAGTCAAAAATGTGACTCTATTGCTTTTAATATTTTTAAAATTTTGTGATAGGGCTAAAAACAATTATTTTTAGTCATAATTATTTAATTGAAATATAATTTTTTTTCTAATGGTAATTTATTTTTAATTTTTAGTGATGAAAAAATTACCTCAATTACTGATGCAACGCCGACTCGGTGCTTATTCAAGTAGTATAAAAATCTAGTAAATAATTTTAAAACCTGTAAAAGTAAAATTTCTTGGGTGAGATAGAGTATCCCAATAATTTTTTAGATAAATATAATATAATAGTGATGTTTTAAAGGTTTATATTTTAATTCTATTTATCTCATACTTTTTTCAAATTCAAATTATATGAATAGTTCTTGAGATGACATGAATAGTATTTTATGATAAATATTATTTTATTAAATTATTTTTAAAAAGATATTTCAATAGGAAAATAGGATTATAAATAGTCTAAACTTTTATACCATGTCCATTTATTATCCAATTTTCATCTTTTAAATAAAATTATAACCCTTTAATATTGAAAAATTCATTTCCACAGTTGAGGTTAAAATTAGTTAGATAATGAGTAAATCCAAATGATATGGTCTAAAATGATATCAAAACCTATAAATAATTTAATTTTTAATTATATTTAAACCCTATACTACTTATATTCGAATAAATTCTATTTTTAACCACTTTACATGAGTTAGACACGTATTATATTATAATATTTCATGTATTTCCAAAAGTTTACAATGATAATATTTTATATAAAATAATATTTTTTTAAATTATTTAAAATTCATAAAAATTATATATTCTTTCAATTTAATGTTATATAGTTATAATTATAGATTCTTTTCAATTTATGGGTCAATTATTCATTTATGTTAATATTCTTGACCCTTAAAAAGTAAAAAAACATTGATATTGTGGCAATTATTAGAAGGGGTAATGAGGATTAAAACAAAGAGATAAGGGTGATAAATTTTCTTAAACTTATAAAAATATTATTTTATGAAAATAATATGTCTTTTAATCACTATATATGAAAAATGTATCAATCTGGATCAACAAGAACCTAAAAATTAATTTATACTAATTTAAAACTTTAGATAATTCCAAGAGTGCCTCTCTCCTCACTTATAAAAGGGAACCTGTTCACCTCTCTTCCTCACACCCATTGAGCTATATATCTAAAAAACCTAATAATATATATTATAAATTTTTTTAATGTTGAATTATAAATTTTTTCCTTCTTAAAGTAGCATTCCTAGGGTACTTATGAAGGGATATAAATGAAATCTATCGAAGAAGATATAATAATATTTACCGAAACTTTCAAAAATTGTTATTCTTATACTTACAATAATTATATTATAACCATAATAAAATAATAAATCCAGTATCATAAATATAATTTTATGTTATTATGATTGTGATACAACCATTTTCCATCTCTTTTTGATCCCGTGAAAAGTTAAAACAACGCTCCCACGTTTGTACGATTTATCATCTCCAAGTAGAGGTGAAATTAATTTTTCATTACAATTTTAATTGGATGATTATAAACCTGTAAATAATTAATATATATATTATATTTTTTAAATAATAATGCTTCTTTAATTATAATATCATATCTCTCTTCTTACCTTCCCATCTATTGGAAAATTAGAACGTCACTCGTGCATACGTGTAGACTACCACCTCCACCAAGAAATGTGAACCATTTTTCATTTATGATTTAAATGGATTGTAATAAGGATACATTTAATGAATATATATAATATAATAATTATTGTATAAAGTTAATGTTTTATTTATATTTCTTTCATTCCATTCCTTGAAAAGTGAAAGCAGCATTCATGCTTACGTACGGCCTTACATCTCCATGAATGGTGTAATTAATTTTTCCCACTCTAAATTTTATGAATTAAACTAAATACATAAATGATATTTATATCATGATTTAAATTCTTTAGAGAAATTAACCATGATCAAAGTACAAGGTCTAGAACTATCGAACTAAAATTCTCATGAAAAAAACATTCAACACCAGAAAATGATGATTTTAGTAAGTAATTATAACGAAATAAGTGTTGAAATGTTATAAGTAGATAAAATATGATATTATAAGTATTTAAAATATTCTAGTATAGATTTGTAATAAAATAAAAAATTTATCCAGGAGGTTATATCACTTTCTAAGAAATTCAAACTCAGGGTAAGGGTTTATCATCTCAAATTATCTTCTTTGTCACATATGTTATGTTATGCACCTATTATCCATTATGAGGTGTTTATAGAGACTTTTTTCATGTTATATCATGAATATATTTATTATTATTATATTTATAGTTTAATTTGATGTTATTATTTCAGGGGTAATATGATTAAAATGTTACCAATGCGGTAAGGGGTTTATGTTTCAATCTTATTTTAAATGTAGTTGGGGTGCTAGCTGAGTGGTTAACACACCCCATCATCATGTATGAAACCTAGGATCAAATCCTGGTTAGTGATTATTTTTGGGTACTGTAGATGTATTGTAGAAGCTATAACAATTCACCTATTTGGGCCTTTTGGCCACTAGTTTGGTCCTATGGTCCATAGGGCCATCAGGCCAAAATGATATTGGATTAGCATAGATTCTACATAGAGCAGGCCCAGAATAAGATTCATAGAAAATTACCAGCCACAAGAGAAGAGCTAACCGGATTGAAAGAACGAGAGGGTATGGTAATCTCCATCGAGACCCGGCAATGTGCAACTTTGCATAGGGAAATGCTAGCTTATCAGCAATGTTATGTGGGGTGCTAGGCGACTTCAATGATTAAAATGATCGGGAGGGCAGTGATCACATATCAATTCACTATTCAATTCCACCCTTATACAAATATTTTAAAATGGTTTTGTAATGAATATTCAAAATATAATAATAAATTGTACTTCATGTTTGATTCAATTAATTAATATTTATCACAATTTAATAGGGAAATTTTTCTTGTTTTGGTGTTTACATTGTAGGAGGAGGTGATCTGGAGGGCTTGTACTAGAATTCAAGCAAAATGGGCCAAACTACGCTAGAGCCCAAGCATTCATGTAGACTATCATTTGTACTATGGATAATACTTACATCCAGTTGTTCTACAATCAGGTGTATGAATGAAAACCAATGTGGGATATATTTATCTAGAATATCATGGAGCCCAATTTTTCCATTTGGAGGCCCACAATGTGAAGAAATTTTGGGCAGCCCAGATTGGACCACTGTTAAGTATTAGGGACATAACATGGGCCATAGAGATCCAATTGGGCTGCATCAACCTCCCCTAGAAATATAACTCGATGCCACTACTATCTACCAAATTTCAAGGCATTTTCATGCAATATGGTCAGTCAACCAGCCTGATAAAGAGAGAGTAAAAAATCTACCTTGAATAGTCACCTGTCCCTTTAGATATTTGACCACGTTTTGGGGAATGTTTGATAAAATTGTCCATAAAACCACTCTTCCCTCTCATCCTCTCATGTTTCAAGACCAGGGTAGAAGGTTATATGGATTTTAGAGATCTCTTCACTAATTTTAATTATCTTCTCCCTGATGTACTTATAAACCTCTAAGTGATCAATTTGGGGGGTGACCTTGGTTGTAATCCTGAGCTCCACGCCTGGAATCATCATAAGGTAATTGAATTTCTAGGTTTTTGGTCAATTATTCTTAATATATTTATTATTAATTATTTTATTTTGGTATGATAAAATACAAATCAAGGGGAAAATAATCCTCATGCTTTCATGCGTAACATGGATCTTGTGATGATTTGAGTGCGGTTACCTCTTTTCTCACCCCGTCCTTTTCATGAGTGTGTGAATAGATTATATCATTTGATAAATTCTAGGATCATGAACCCATGAATATTAATGTTATTTTATTGTGTAATATTTTATCATTGACACAAATATGGTCATCTCAACACTTTTTTGATGTGATGCCTTGATTGAGTTTCATTTTCACATCGATTCGAGTTTGTTGATTTTGAGTGGTCATAAAGAATCAATATCGTTGATCGATAAAAGCCTAGGTGGAAACCTAGTAAGAACTCACATACCATACTAGTTTCAGTGTGTATAAATCATGTAATAAATGATCCTTCCCATTCCCTTGAGAGTGATGACAAATTGAGCATCAAATGACACTTACCTGGGTTGATCACGATTTCTCCGATCGGTTTCTCTCAGTAGTAATATAATTTGAATTTCTATATTTAAAGTAACAAAACCCAAGTTTTACAAAACCCAATTCAATTTTTAGTTTTTTAATCAAAACACCTTTTTAAAATTAATCATCTAAGGCTCTATCGAGAGACGACCTAGGGTTGCTGCTATACTGTAGAAATCCTAGTTAAAAATAAACAACTAATTTGACGTGCTTGAAAATGTGATCAAATTTTGGCGTCATTTCCATGGATCCAAGAACAATTTTTTCTTTATATAATTTTATTTATTTATTTTAATTATTTATTAGTAATCCTTTTAATAACCCACCCCCATTTGATTGTTTTTATTTTTGTTTTTTGTTTCTATTTTTTGATGTTTTTGTGTGTTTTCTTCTCTCTATCTCTCTCTTATTCTTATTCATCTCCATATCTCTCTCTCTAATTATGTAGTATAAAATACTATTCTCATTTTATCATTATTAAGTAAATTTATCCACATTTAATCAAGAAAACAAACAAACAAACATCACAAATTATTTTTCTGACCTGATCAAAAAAAGAAAACCTGCTTGAATTTGACCCTGAAATTGAAAAGACACTTGACACACAAATCAAGGAATATATATAAGGTCAATAAATTAACACTATTGAACCACTTTTGTATCCTCAATTGACCATAAACCAATAAAAAATTGAACCCAATCAAACCCAAGAAAACATGGCTACAAATAATTGATCCTTAAAAGAACTGACCACCCCAAATGTGGAATACCAACCTGTGTATATCCAATATCCAAGGGAAACATCCAATGTTAAGTTGAGATCAGGCCTAATCCACCTACTTCCCAAATTGCATGGTCTTCCTGATGAGGACTCTTACACAAATATCAAAGAGTTTCACATATTTTTCTCCACCATGAAACCCAAAAATTTGTCTGAGGACCTAATTATGTTTGGGGCCCTCCCTATATACCTTGATGGTGTGGCCAAAGACTGGATATACTATCTTCCTACCACAATTGGGGGCTGGAATGACCTTAAATGACTCATTATATAGAACTTATTCTCTACCACATAAACTTCATCAATTAGAAAATAAATCTATAGAATTAGGCAATCACAATGAGAGACCCTTCATGAATATTAGGAGTGATTAAAAATACTTTTCTAAAGTTTCACCCACCAAAAAATTAGTGAAATTTTTATAATTCAATACTTCTATGAGGGAATTGTCCCCATGGATCATGTAATGAATGATTCTATAGTAGTTTTTACCCCTGTTGATAAAACTAATTGCGTTACTCATGACTTAATAGACAACATGTCTCAAAATTCACAAGAATTGGATGCATGAGTTATTGAACCAACCTGAAGAGTTCATGAGGTAAGTCATTCATCTCTAAAAAAAAATGTAGATAACAAGCTTGATTAGATGGAAACCCTTCTAAGGCAATTATCTCAGCACAGGGTAACTCACAATCTTCTCCTTTTCCATTACATTATATTATTTGTTATCATGATACTCATTTTTCTATCCACTCCCCACAACTTCAAGATTCACCTGAGTCTTTTGTAGCCATTGTTGATGCTCCATTCTGTCACAGAGTCTAATGATTAAAAAAGGGGAATACCTTTACATAAAGTGATTTACCCTTTGAAGAAACATAAAAATTTGACAAAGTCATGAACCGGGATTTTTTTACACTTGGGTCATGCTAGTTTCATCATGGCCGCTCAAGTATACATGTGGACCTCATATTTGTCGCGCAGGTGACTTGCATGCCCTATTTTATTTTCGTCCAAGGTCTTCAAAGGCCAATAAATACCCCTTGTGGGCCCCCCATTTCGAGGACGAAAAATCCAGAAACTAATATTTGAGCTCCTGGTGCCCTAGTCTCTTCTCAAAGCTTTCTGAACACTTCTTAGGTATTTTATTACCAATAATGGATGGTCTAAAGAGAGGGAATACGGCATAACTGTTGAAATTCATCAACACTTGTGCGCCTAAGTGTCTAACCCTTCAGGGAATTGAAGACACTTATGCGCCGCCTTATCCCTTCAACAGAACTTGTGCTCCACTCATTTAAATGTCTTTAGGGAATATACTAAGGGCATGAGCCAATCCTCACCCATGTTTTACCCTATGGGTTGACCATCACGCAAGTAACTATGTGTCGCATAGGTATACCTTCATGACCAGGACCTGCACGCCCAAACAGGACCAGCGCGCGTACCTTCTTTTGGGTGCCCCTCCTATCCATTCATCTCTTTTCTTCAAATCCACCTCTTCTCTTCATGATTTTTCCTTCAGAATCCTCTTCAAAGACATTTCTGGAATGATTCCTTGGTTGGCTTCTTTATCTGAAAGGAATTATGTGGAACATCTCTCAAAACCTAATGAATTACATATCATTATGTCATTATGGTTAGATATTTCATTCATTCTACCTCATCCTTTAAGATGAGAAGATCTTTAACCTGGGGCTCCTTTTCAGGGGTAATCCCTAGTCTTCATGTTCCCCTAATTGTGGGCCTCCTTCTCAAGAGTAAGTCCCAATAATAATTCCCTAACATGGGCCTCCTTTTCAAGAGTAAGTCCCAGTCCGTGTTCTTTAATTTGGGCATCCTCCTTAGGAGTAACCCCCAAGTTCCCAAATATGGGCATCCTCTTCAGGAGTAAGCCCAACTCTTCAAGTTCCAAATTCCCTTATCCTGGGAATCCTCCTTAGGAGTAACCCCTAGTCATAATTCCTCTTAACCTGGGCATCCATTTCAGGAGTAAGCCCCAGCCATAATTTCCTTTAACCCATCTTAACTTCTTTTGATTTGGACTTCCTTCTCAGTAATAAAACCCAATCATAAGTCTCCTTGTAATTTGGGCATCCTCATTAGGAGTAAGCCCCAATTTAGAGTATCCAAATCTCCATAAATCACATATACCTTTATGGACTTTGTTCCCGGGCTTCTTCCTTAAAGTAAGTCATGCTCTTCATCTATTTGGGCAATAATACATACATAAGCCACATATCATTCCTTGTGACTGAATCTTTCGTGGCACAAATTGTCAGGTTTACTGATACCTCTTGTTTCTCACACCGAGCATGACTCACGTGAGCTTAGAGTGTAAAAGTAACCACGACACATAACTTTAAGCCGTTAATAATATGACATTAAACTAAATCTTAATTCCCGAACTACGTGGGTTCTAATTACTTTTCTAACAAGGATACGTAGGTAGCCCATATATGGGTATGATCCCAACTCTGAAATACTCCATGTCCTTCTGAATGACAATAAACTTCAAGTGCCCCGCTGAGTGGCTTTAAAACCAGTATGGTTATCAGAATGACCAAGAAATCACTATATAATGTGTTGAAGCATACCATTGACTAAGAATCTCTATCAAATACAGATGATTATGTATTGATGAAGAACCTCAAATACATATAAAAGATTCTATAAATCTCATACATATTAATCATTGATTGCCAGATCTTATGGAATGCTCATTTTGAAACTTGGTAGTGTAATAAGGATTCACGAACATAACTTAAATCTTTAAAGAGAGTTTTGGGGTAGACAATAATTCCCCCCAAAATGGTGTGATGAGTCCGACCTCCCATCCTATCGACCAATGAAAATTCTTAAGCATCATTGGTCCACAACTAATGATCACCTACCTTTGGGAAGTAGGTCCAAATGGATATAGAATCATTGGATGTTTCCGGTTCTACGAACAAACCCATTAGAAACTGATTGGAATGTTTGAACCTTAAGCAAACAAGGTCATCCCCAATTCCAGAGGAAACCGAAAATGGTGAACCCGATGTGAATCCTTAACCAAGTTAAAATGATGTTTTACTTATTTTGTAGGCCCCCATTTAAACTCTATGAGAGGACTAACAAAGCAATCAATAACATAAGTTCTCATCCAAAAGATGTAGTGGCCGAACTTATCTTGATTATGTCTGTTATATCAAACATGAACTCTTTTCCAAGATCTTTTGTGTTACAGAAATGGCTTCTCTTAAGTTCAAAACTGTGAATGCCTCTGCTGTGAATGCCTCTACTGTGAATACTCTGCTGCTAACCCTGCTGGATTGTCATCTACATTGAGGACGACATCACCTAATCAGTGTCTTCAACGCTGGGTATCAAATGCACTAGTTAAGGAATATCATCAACATGGTGCCATTCCGACTCTAGAGGACGCTCGAAAATCCCTCCAAGTCAATAATTCACCCTAGTCATCTGGACAGTGACAACCACCGATCAAGAAGAAGGTGGTGTCAACCACCATCTCCAACCGTTTCAGGTCGTTATCCCCGGAACACAACAACCAGTCCCTCCCATATTCCAAGGAGGTGAATGAGAAAGTCACTAAAGGGCTTAATTAAAGGAAACATGAGTCCTTCCTGAGGGATCCCATCAACAATAGCCACCAGACTCGAACGGCAGTGCGCCCTCAACATGATGAGGGTGTTGTATCCAGGCGTTCGTCTCAGGTTCCTCGAACCCGAGAAGGCATCAAAAACCACCAGAGGTAACGACCGGTCAACAATGAGCAGGTTCTTATCTCTCTCATTTTTGGAGAAGTCCATCAACCTAACTTGGTGGAAATCAATGACTGGGCACACACACTCGTCTGTTTTAATTATGTTTTTCAGTAGACTCGTCTGGCAGCAACATGTCATTCCTGCCAGGAAATTCCAGTGGAGTACTATAGATAGGAACATACAGCTGTTTATGAATCGTCAGCTAGTCAGCATGCTCGTCTGACTACATATGATGAAGCCTTCCAACCCAATGTGTTGACAACTGGTAAACAGGCACATACACATGCTTACACTCATCAATCCTGCCAGCAGTCTTGTCTGCCAGTATTGAAGGAAGTTCGTCAACCACATTCGGTGGTGTGAAATCAGCAGGAACATACACCTGCTAGTATTGATCTATCCTACCAACTGTCTTGTTTGGTAGCACCCGTAGAAGTCAATTGGAAATCCCCAATGAAAAACAAGAGGCAGACTCAACTATCTACCCCCACACAGAAGTACTGTCAGAATTCACTGGCACGAAAAGGAGGACAGGAGATGGAACACACACCTACTCCAAGCACAGAATGGAGGTATATCCCTGTTCCAGCAACTGAAGTCACCAAGCATATTATATCATTGGTGAAAGAGCAGAACCAAATCCCTGCTCATATTATGGATTCCTTCCAGGATATTATAACAGCTTCAGTAGCATCACAGGGAAAGAAATGAAAATCTATCCCTACCAGTGGAGTGACGCATCAATAGATTACTCCGGAACAGACACACACATCCTCTCTAGTCCAAGAGGGTTGTGGTGCATATTCCCCCATATCATACAGACAACCAAGTTAGGCACAATCACCTGATTGGAGTGGAGATAGTCAGACTAACCAGATCATTTCTCCTAAGAAGGCACATACACATGCCCATAATAACCGCTTTCGTCAACAAGTGGTTCCCAAAGTGAGTGAGAAGGCATCTAAGAAGAAGACCCATCCAGCACAGTCAAGAAATCAAGGGCCAATCTGTAATAAGGCCTTGCTCGATGCTAGAGTTCTTGATGCACTCAGACAATTATATGTTGCAACTCAAGATTCTACTCTCTCAGTTCCCAATAGTGGGAACATTAATTCTGAAGGTCTGCATCAGACACATCCTCATGAAGGCTTGATTCATGACAGTTCAGTCAATCTTGATGTATCATCTTCAGATGAGAGTCATGATAACCATCTACGTGGACAGAAGATCAAGGAGAAAAATGTTTTATCTTTTGCTGTAACCCACCATGGTGGTCCTCCCCATGATGATGAATTTATCTGCGGAATTACTCTCTGCAGTATTAATTCACATAGCTTGGTAAATTCTCTAATAGACAATTTAGTGATGAGAAAGCCCTCTTATCTTGAGGCACTTGAAAATGTGAATCCATTCATGTCTGATGCTTTACCGCTATCATGTGAAATACCTTCTCAACCAGAAGATAGCCTGGGGTGTAGGTCATTCTCCAAACCACCCCTGAGTCAGGCATCTTCTAATTTGGTAAATAAATTTTCTACCAATATTATTGAATATGATGAAGAAAAAAGGAAGCACCAGATCTGGTCTAAACAGGTAGAATAATATTCATCAAATGATAAGGAGGAAGTATTGAATATGATAAAACAACTGGTGAAAGGTGAAGTGCTAGTCACGTTTTGGCCTTTGGCGGATTCTCAGTATGACATTCCTGAGAAGTTGATAGAAGATTGTATTCAAGATATTCGTCTCAACATGTGGAAAACACTTTGTCAATTGAAATAGAAAATATTATCTTATGATGAATATTAAAATCATGTCAAGATAATATAAGGGTTACAATTCCAAATTGACTTGGCATCTCTCTCAATTTCTCGATATCTGAAGGCTGAAAAGCAGCAGAGAGCCCTTCAGTGTTCATGCCTTGGCTCAATAAAAAGGTTGCCCCAGTTAATTGCTAATTCCCCTTATGGTACTCATATAAGGGGATTGGGTGTTCATGGATCACTACATTTCACTGTACTCTCTGGCCAACAAAGACCACAGGATGTGGTCTCATGCAATGTTATTTCCCACCGCCGACCAAAACCAATTGGTTTTGTTTGTAATCAAAGGTTTGCTCAAGAACTAGCCTCAACTAGTTCATCCCAAAATCAGGAATACAGAGAAAATGTTGTTGAGTTACATTTGCATTAGGCAGACGAGAACATTGAATAGGCTTCTCTTTTAGAGCGTGCACATCATCAAGTGACAGAAGTGTCATAAATCCTCCAGCGGTCATTTGAACCGGGTGAGTTGAGTGGATGTAGGTTAATATATCCAGCCAATTTTCGGTCTAAAGTCCACAAGATCAGGAGAGATATTATAAAATTCTCAGATGTAGAAACTCAAGAACCACCCCAGCTTTCCAGATTAGGGACTCTTTTAACCCAACCCTCAGAATAATCAAATAGGATTCGAGGAGTTGAACATAAATAGTAGGAACAACCCCAGTACACCGAACATGGGACATTTTCAAATCCTTAATATCTTCCTCATAGAAATTCAGTCTTCTATCAATTAGCGAAGAATCCCCAAGAGGAACTAAGAGCCAAATTATCACGAGATTCCCTCCAAATTACGGTTCGTCAAGAAGTTTCTGAGGGATCAACTCAATAGAAGGAAATGTCTCATCAGGGACATGGAAGAAGAAAATATCGCAGAAATGCTGATAAAAGAGATGTAATGCGTTATGCATCAATAAATTTCATCAATGTCGTTGTTGCTGATCCTTCATAACATGAGGCTGACTTAGAGGGATGAGATGAGGAAGTTCTTGCTCAAGAAGATGAACACATAGACACAAATGAAGAAGGTGTGCGTACAAGAAATCAAATGCTTACCCAGAATATGGGTATTCCTTCAAATAATCAACTCCCCCCTCTCTGAAAAGGCATCCAATAGGGGAAAAGGAAAGAATCAGGATACATTCCACCCTTCCTCTAGAGAAGGCCAATAACTCTCACTAGAGTAAAGATTTTCACAATAAGTGGAAGAGATGAAGGAATTAAGGATGTTGAATACAGAACTACTTCAAAGTAGTCTTCCTCCTAAGCGTACTGGAGTTAGTTAGCCAAGGGAATTTGTTGCGGCTACTAAGATGGATCAAGAGTATCCTCCATTACCAGTACACCCTCATAGGTCTAATCATATGGGTTATTTGAAATAACAACCAGAAATACTACCATCAGTGGCAGTCCTAGTCGCCACACCTGTCCAAACTCCAGTTATTGCACCTGAACAAGTCCAATATCAACTGGATGTTTCTCAAAATTTAATGAATACCATTGAGTCATTAACATCTTGGTTGGAAGCTACAGATGGAAAGCATGCACCGGTTCAACAAGAAAAGAGAGTTTACCATGAACGGGTTGATGCAATTCCTCCCCCATCAAATTTTGCAAGTACCTCATTCCCAATCATTAGTTGTTCGGGAGAGCAAGAGCAACACTCAACACATTTTGTTTCTCGTTGCGATCCAATGATGGGAACCTCTCAGCAACAAAAAGATGTTAAGATCTAGTGTTTTGTACGGTCATTACAATGGCCAACTTTTGGCTGGTATTCAAGCTTGCAATCCCGGTCAATTACTGGGTGAGAGGATCTCCGTCAATAATTCCTTCTTCAATTAAGCTCAACATTGCCAAAGACAACAATTTTTTATCTTAAAAATTGTAAGCAAATGTATAATGAAAGGTTTTCAGATTTCATTTCTCACTGGAAGGGATTAACATATTCCCTAAGCTTATCACTCCCTCAAGAAGAGTTGTGGCCAATTTGTGTGGAAAATCTGCATGATTAATTATGCATGTCGTTGATCCCTATGAAATACACAGGAGGGTTTCGAGAACTTACTTCGATCCCTCATAAAATTGAAGACTCTCTTATAATGACTAAGGATAAAGCTCATGTAATTCCATCAGCTCCAGGAAGGTGAATGGGTAAAGTAGAGATTGCTACAGTCGTGCTTAAACAAGCACTTATACCTGCTTCCACTTCAAGACCTTCATCTTCTTGAAGGGCTCTGCCTCCTGAGCATCAACAACTGAGGTTGTTTCGTCAAGATGATCAAAGAGATCAGAGACGTAAATAATTTGAGGATATGAAGAGAAAAGTTTATTCTTTATGAAATGAACAAGTTCCTGGTTACTTCATTTTGGCTCTGGAAAATAATTTGGTTCAATTTCCAAGGCCCAAAATGCCAAACAAGGAAGGAGATGAAGACCATACCAACTATTTCCTATTTCACCAGATGTTGGGGCATCCCATTCAGGTGTATTTTGTCTTCAATGAACTCCTGTAAAAGATGGTGGACTCAGGACAAGTCAAACTGAAAGGTTCTTCAGTTCATGTATCATGTGTTACTGATACAAATCCAGATGAAGAAGGCTAGTGGAAAGAAGTCAAAAACAAAAGTGTACAGAAATATGATTATTGTATGGTCAAGAAAACGATCAACCGAACTCATGCCATTTTGTGAACAGAATTGAAGAAACCAATTGGTTATTCTGCTATGAATGCCACATTAAAACCCTCTTCATCAGAGGGAAAATTCTCAAAGAAACGACATAATTAAAAGAAATAGGAATAATCAGAAGAAGATAAGATCGTGTCAAAGCCCGTGTTGTCTTTAACTCAGGCAGATTTTATGCCATCTACATCAAAGCAATGAGAACTATCCCACCAAATGGAATAACCTAAATTGGATAATCAGAAAGGGTCTTCATCAGATTAAAAGTTGATATTTGGTTCTATTAACATGATTCGTTTAAGAGATACTTATGCCATTCATAGCTTCGATCATGATGAGCCCGAGTTCCCTATATCGAATAGAGGGATTAGAGGTAGTTCCAGAGATCTGGGATACAGAGGAAGACATGGATATCCCAAAAACCAATATTCCAATTCTACCCCTACTAGAATTGTGTATGCAGCAGAAACTCGTGGTAGAGCCCTTCAACGGGCACAACAAGAACTAGAAAATTCTTCCACCAATAGAAGATTCAATCCTGACACAATTATTCTGGAGGATCGGTTAGAGGTTCCACCTTCTTCCTCTCAGAAAATAAATAGACCTATTCGGTCTAATATTCCAAATCTAGGACTATTTCGAACTCATACCTTGATACAAGAATCATCTACTTCTAAAGCAACATCCTCTAATGCACCTGTGAAACCACATGTTTCTGTTGGAAAATGCAGACCTTTAGATCAAAATTATTATGTATTGAAACATTTATCCCAATTACCGGAAAAGTTATCAAATTTTGATACCTTGAATATATCCAAGGTTCTTCGGGAGGCACTCATTGAGGCTTTTTCAAGTCCTTAAGAGTTTGAAACTAAAATTGTTGCGGTTGAAGTCGACCATGTAGGGAATAATCCTGCACAATTCCATGCAGTGATAACTTTAACAGATGAAGATGAAGATGATGTCGTGCATGGACATATTAGACCTTTGTATTTATCTGGAAAGGTCAATGGTGTAGACATCTGAAGAGATTTCATTAATAACGGTTCATGAGTCAACCTTATCCCCATTCATATACTTCGTCGATTGGGCCTCACAGAATCTGATTTATCTCCTTCTACTTTGATGTTACAAGTATATGATAAAAATGAACAAGAACCACCGGGCGAGATTACACACTGAACTCAGTTTGGAGACCTTGTATCCAATTCATATTTCATGGTTTTTGATCACGATACAGCCTTTAAAGTTTTTCTTGGAAGTCCTTGGCTACATCAACATGCGGTTATCCCTTCGTCATACCATCAATGCCTCAAATATTGTTTCGATGGTCAAATTGGGAAATTGTATGGTGATAAGGCCCACTTAAAAACATGTGAATCCCAATACATTGAGGCATAATTCTATCAAATGAAGGGTAATGAGAAATCCACAACATAGGAGGTTACCAAGGTCAATGCTCTATATGGTTTGGAAAAGGTTCCAGTAAACCCATTCAAACGTGTGAGTATAGATTATGTGTTGCCTATCAGTCAAATTGATAGGATAGACCCAAATCCAAATAATCTTATGGAAACTTCCATAATTTCAATCATGGAAATCAATCCAGACAGCATGGGAGAAAGTGATGATTCACCAAGCAATGATGAAAGCTCAAATGGAGATGTCATCATTTCCTCTGCTGAAATCCAGGAAGTCTATACTTTTCCAACCAGGCCAGAAGAAGTTATATAAATGTCAAAGGTGAACTATGATGTTGATTCTCAGTCCATCATATCCTCTTTATTACCCAAGGAAGGCCCTTCATCATCAATAGGGTCAGAAATGGAAGCTTCTACTTCAAGATGTTCAAATTTTGACATCTCTCCAGATCATGGAAATCATGGTTCATCATATACTATGCATGTATAAGCAGAAGAGATAACACATGTTGAAGAAGAAGAGGAAGATCATAGAGATTCTCCTCTAGCATTTGAATAGGGTATCTCTACAACTGTGGATGAACTCAGAGAAATAAATCGGGGTACAAAAGAAGATCCACACCCCAATTTAATTAGTGCGTCCATGACTCCTGAAGAGCAGGAAATGTGTATTTTATTTTCAAAGAAAAATCGAGATATATTTTCTTGAAACTATACAGAGATTCCATGCTTTGATCCTAATTTTGCTACTCATTATTTCAGTTTTCCAGAAGAACATCGGGGATTTAAGCAAGCCGCAAGAATAACACACCCTACTTATGCTTCCAAAATTGAATCTGAAGTGGATAAGATTATCAAAGCTAACTTCATTAGAGAAGTTCAATATCCCAAAGGGTTGGATAATATTTTCCCTATTAAAAAGAAGAACAGACAAATTAGAGTTTGCACTGATTTCAGAGATCTTAATCGGCATTGTCCTAAGGATGATTTTCCAGTTTTGATAACAGAACTCTTAATTGATGCAGCAACAGGCTATGAAGCATTTTCCTTCATGGATGGATATTCGGGATATAATCAAATCTGAATGGATCTAGAAGATGAGGAATCTACAACCTTTAGAGCCCCTAAGGGTGTGTTTTGCTATCAATTAATGCCCTTTGGCCTTAAGAATGCTTGCGCAACATATCAACGTGCCATGCACCGTATCTTCAAACCCGTTTTAGGAAAGTTTGATGAATGTTTTGTGGACAAATTGGTGGTTAAATCCAGGCAATGTTCTAATCACTTGGATGATTTGGAAATCATATTCCTCAAACTTCGACAACATAATTTGAAGATGAATCCCTTAAAATGTTCATTTGGGGTAACCTTAGGAAAATTGCTTGGCTTTGTTGTACGCCATAATGGTATCGAATTCGATCATGAGAAGGAAAAGTCAATCCTTAGTATGTCACCTCCTCGAAATTTGAATTATTTGAGATGACTTCAAAGAAACTTTACCTATAATCGGCGTTTCATCGCCAATTTGGCCGGAAAAAGTTTACCCTCACCAAATTGATGAAGAAGGGAGTCACGTACCAGTGGATTGAAGAATGTCAAAAGGAATTCAATATTCTCATGACATACTTCTTGAGCCCACCAGTATTAATGCTACCTGTTGAAGGAAGGACACTTATCCTCTATTTTATAGCCTTAGAGCAATAATTGGGTTCCTTCCTTGCCCAAAAGAATGATGTTGGGAATGAAAACAGCCTTTACTATCTCATTTAGACTATGCTTGAAGCAGAAACCCGATATTCAAGTATTGAGAAGTGCTGCCTATCATTACTATTTGTAGTTCAGAAGTTGAGAAACTACTTGAAACATCATGAGGTCCAATTGGTATCTCGTAATAACCCACTCAAATTCATCCTTAGTCTTCCAATGCTTCAAAGATATCTGGCAAGGTGGGCAGTTATTTTGCAGCATTTGGACATCTAGTATGTGTCTCAAAAGGCAATAAATGGACAAGATCTGTCCGATTTCCTTACTGAACACCCTTTAGTAGAAGATACATCTTCAGATATTGAACTTCCTAATGAGGAAGTCTTCTCTATTCAAGATAGTCTTCAAACATGGGAAATGTACGTTGATGGTGCTTCCAGAAGTCTAACTGGGAAGAAAATGGTGGATCCTAAATTCAACAAAGTTGGATTAGGAATTGTGATCATTTCTCTAGAAAAGGCAGTGCTACCATATTCCTTCTTACTGTGGGAAGGCGGTAGAAATAATGAAGTAGAATATCAAGCTCTCACCGCCGGATTAGAGTTGGCGCTTCAAGCACATGTGAATCACTTAAAGGTGAATGGTGATTTAGACCTAGTAATCAAACAAGTCAATGGAGATTATGAAATCAGAAAATAAGAACTAATCCCTTTGTATGATTACGTCACATATTTAATGGAAGAATTTCCCTCGGAACTGACATTATCTTATGTCCTGAGATAAAAAAATTCCCAAGATGATGCACTGGATAATATAGCCGTAGCTTTGGTAGATCCAAATCAGGATTAGACAACCGTCAGTATTGCCCACCATCATACAATATCACCTTATGTTCAAACTATAATAGAGGAAATCATTGAAATTAGTCCCAATACTGATCCGTATGGTCATACTACAGGATGGATGACACCTATTAGGGAATACCTTAAAATCGGAACACTTCCACCAGATAGAGCCAAGAAAGAACAAATTTGGTGACGTATAGTCAATTTTACTCTTCATGATAGCCCAAATCGCCTAGAGAAAATTATCTACAAAAGTGGTTTTGATGGAATTCTCTTCAGATGCATCGATGGTGAAGAGACAATGGTTGTCATGAAAGAAGTATATGCAGGAGTCTATGGTGCCCACCAGTCTGGACATAGACTATCTGATCAAATTCGAAGGCTTTGATACTTTTGGTCTTCAATGATACAAGATTTTTTTGATTTCACAAATAAGTGTCATTCTTTCCAAGTACTTTCCAACATCATTCATCAACCCCCAGAATTGCTTCATATAGCTAAATAATCGTTGCCATTTTCCACATGTGGAATGGATGTAGTGGGACCTTACCCTTCAGATACAACAAATTAGTTTAAGTATATTCTTACTACTACTAACTTCTTTTCCAAATAGGCAGAGGCAATACCTCTCAAAGAAGTTAGTTCCTAAATCATTGTTAGCTTCATCAAGTCTAATATCATTAACAGATTTGGTGTCCCTCATACCATATTGAGGGACAATGGAACCAACTTCTATTCATCCGAGGTGAGGAAGTTGTATCAAGAATACAACATCAACTTCAACCATTCATCTCGGTATCATGCAGTGGCCAGTGGCCAAATAGAATATTTCAACAAGACTCTTTCAAATATGCTGCAAAATATGGTGGATAAAGATAAGAAGTTATGTCCTGATAAAATCTTCCATGCTTTATGGGCTTATCAGACTACCACCCGCACTGGAACGCGGTCAACTCCATATTCATTGGTGTATAGAACAGAAGTAGTCTTGATCATTGAGGTTCAATTACCCTCACTCATGGTATCCATTTGTGATATTTAATCTAAAGATAAACAATCTCAAAAGTGATTTTATGAATTGGAACAATTAGATGAGAACATATTGTGCACCCTTCACCACTTAGAAGTCTATCAAAATCGAATAGAATGAGCTTTCAAAGAAAATGTTCATCATTATTAATTCATTCAGGGAGAATTGGTATTGGTTCTTAGATCTCCAATGATACCAGGAAAGAAACCTCCCAACCTTGAACCAAAGTGAGAAGAACCTTATTTAATACACAAGGTCTACTCCAATGGAGCTTATTCTTTAATCTCAATGGATGGAGAACTCATCACTACTCCAACCAATGCCATATTTCTGAAGAAGTATTTTTAATAATAAAAATACATCTCACGGTCCATGCATATGACCTAAAACTATATGAACTTACATCAAACACGACATTAAACTGTGTCTTCCTTGCTATATGGTGTTAAACTATACATCCCTTCTTATGTCCTTATTGCATGACATTAAACTGCATAGTCCCTTACGTCCAGAAGGACGTTAAACTGCATAATCGTTGGTCCATGCATATGACCTTAAACTACTCGCACCATCGTCCAACATGATGTTAAACTATGAAAAAGTCCCTAATACGTCTAACATTATGTTAAACTATGTCCTCTTTTGTCCTAACTGCATGACATTAACTTGAACAGTCCCCCTTTCGTCCTACATGATGTTAAACTGTATTGTCTCCATCGTCTTAGCTACAGGACGCTAAACTGTATAGCACCCTTATTGTCCAACATGACACAAAACTGTGTTCATGTCCAACATGACATTAAACTGTGTCCCTATATTTGTCCTACATGATGTTAAATTGTACTGCTCATTCGTCCTACAAGAGGTAAAACTGAAAAAAGTCCCTTAATATGTCCTACATGATGTTAAACTATATTTTTTCCTTGCTACATGACACTGAACTGTGTAGCCCCAATAGTCCTCACTGCAAGACTTTAAACTGCATAGTCCCTTCATACGTCTTACATGACATTAAACTATGCATCCTTAAGGTTGTGTCTACCTCTTGTTTCTCATAATGAGTATGACTCACGTGAGCTTAGAGTAAACATCAACAATAACACCATTTTTCGGCCGCTAACCATGTGTATGTCCCGACACCATTTTTTAGGTCGTTGTCCTCACAAAAAACTTGATCACCAATTCATTCATTAATTGAACTACGCGGACTACGATCCTTGAATTCTTGGCTAGGTACGTAAGCAACCTCCTATGGTTCATGCCCAAAATCAATCTCTTCACATTGGTTCACCTTCGTCTCATATGATGTTGATTCATGAAACCATCCTAGAACTAATATTTTTTACAATGGTTCACCATCATCCTTGCTATATGACGTTAAACTATTTGCACTTTTGTCATGTATGGCAACAAACTACAACATTCTTTGAAACCCTCACCCGAGAGGGAATAATTATTTACATTTATCTCCAATCATGTTATATTATAAATACTATGTGCATACATGGCAATTCCCAAACCTTTTATCTTGGGTCAAACCATCATTTCACTAAATTCCCCTTTCACCCTTCACATGTATGAACCAAATCTTTATAGAGGGTATTTCAAGAACTATGTGCGGCTTGATTCCCATCCTTATGTGATACGTATTAATGTTCGAGCATCCCTCGATTCTAGCCCCAAGTCTTTGGGCGTAACCCCAAGTTCCATTTTCAGTCCCTTGGCTGAAAAGTCCCCCTTGGTCCGAGCTCTATGACCTTAAACTAAGATTTACAATACTCTCATCCCACATGATGTTAAACTGTATTTAGAGAAATACGTATGGCTTGATTCCCATCCTTATGGGATATGTAGTGATGTCTAGCACCACAATTCCGGACCCAGCCACAATATATTTATGGTTAGCATTGGTCTGTGTATCTCTACTTGCATTGAACAATGCCCATTTTGATGTGTCATACTCCTAACCTTAAATACTTCCAGATCTCTATAATCCTTTTTATTGACTTCTGGTCACAAAATGTTTGATACCTGAGAGTTCTTTTTCCTGACATTACAGCACGTTCCATTAGGCGGCCTTGCATAAACAGTCTACATAACGAACCTGTCAGCCAAAAGATGCTATTATTTGACTATGCAGCCAATGCCCCTAAGTGGGCCTGCATAATTCAACCCCCTAAATAGTGTGTCAAATAGTGGTAAAATCATTCTTGGGAGAAAAAATTCTTTTTTCCTTATTGGTCTTAACGACAATATGTAGGGATCCTCAAAAAATAACCATCCATAACATATTTTTCCCAAACTCTTTTTAATGATCTGAAAGTATTCAAGTCTATGGTTTATATTTCCCTTCCCTACATTTGGGTCATACCTTTGTGGGAGTGAAATTAATCCAATTCTTTGACAATCGTGATTGGAAATATCCTCTCCATATTCAAGTACCTCTCTCCATACAGCAAACTCTATGCTTTGGAAAATTTGAATCTCCATAAGCATTCACTGGATTTTTAGCAGTAGGAAAGTAAATTTCTGAGAGTTATTTTGCCCGACTATGCAGCACGTGCCCTTAGGAGGCCTTGAATAAGTAATCTACATAACAGAAATGTCATCCAAAAGATGCTATTATTTTACTATGCATCCAATGCCCTTAAGTGGCCCTGCATAATTCAACCCCCTAATGGGTTTATTAAATAGATGTAACTTCATTATTGGGAAATACTTCATCTAATGCCTTTTAACCCATTTTCATATCATTCCTCAGATTCAAAATATCTTAAGTCATAGTTTACATGTTTTCCTCCATACATGAATATGGTAATATGTTTTCAGATTAATTATAAAGGAATTGAGTCAATTTTAATTCATTCGGTCAAAGCTATTTTGACCTTAAACATTAGCCTTTTATGTCTGATGTGCATGACTTTAAACTACCCACAAAAGACAAGGGAACTATGAATAAAAGTCAAGTCCCAGCTCACTAAACATACATTTCGTATGATTTAGGTAATATTGAGCAATTAAAGATTCACAGTTTGTAGGGTTATTTATAATAATCCTAGTAAAAATAAAACTATGCTTACTAGGCCCATTGTCTTAAGTAAAAATTTAAAACATGTAGCAAAAGAATGCATGACCAAATTATTGAAGATGAAAGTGTTTTTCATTGATGCATAAAAGTTGGAAGGACATACACAGACTGGAGTCTCTTCACTTTTTCAGGAATTACAAGAGGCTTTCAAAATAACTCTTAATTTGATTTACGGTATCTCGATCGTCATCAGTAGCCACCTGGAATTCATTCATTCAACTGTATATAATAAGAGATGCAGTTATACTAGCTCTTCTAGGAAAAATTGTAAAAGAATGTTCTTGAGTGCGGTATGAGAAACTTTTCTGCTGATCAAACAGTGGCTCTTTTTCCGTCCAAGAGACTTGGAAGATGGATACATGGATTTGAGAATGGATCATTGGAAGTAAAGATCCATTTGGAGAGAGTACTCTTTTCAGATATTGTTTCTAATTTCATGATAGTCTTCTCTCCATCAACCGAAAACCGAAAACATATCATCCCATGGATTTCCATTTTCATATATATAAGAAAATGGAATGAAGAAAAAATTTGAAAGTTCACTCCATTGTCGATACTCTTAATTAATAGCATAACTAAAATAGAGGGATAGCAGTGTGGCTGCATCTCGAGCATATAGTTCTTTGGCTCTGGAAAGTTGACTCCTTGCAGATCACCATGACCATATAAAGGAAGATAAATGCTCTGTGGGAAATTGACATGATATTTCTTCAAGTACTTGGCCATATCTGGGAGAGTGTTGTCACAGATATCATAATAATCATGGCCAGTGATGGTCATCATGTCATCGATTCGCTTGCTATCCAGTTCATCAGTCGTTCCAATTATTCTAGGATCCATTGAATCTGCACAAAGGTCAAATAATTCACTCTTAAGTGAGTTTATTTTTCATAAAATTTTTGATGAAAAGAGAAAAAATGGCTAAGGCATTAAGGCGTGCAAGTCCAACTTTGGCGCGTTAGTGTAACTATGCCATGATACTTTGGCATGCATGTATCATCATGAAGGTCAAAATACCTCTACAGTAGAGCGGCACAAAAAAGAAGCGATGAAACCGCGGAAAATCGGCAACCTGCGTGACGAAGGCAACTTCCATGGAGAGTGCTCGAAAATTTGAAATCTGGGTGCTTTTCACAAGAATGAGGTGCGTATATATCGGCCAGGCAGCACCCCTGCGTGCCGAAGTCTGTGCACCTCTCATCTACGCATCACAGTACGCACGCCTTTCACCTGCGCGCTGCTATCTGTGCGCTCAAAACTTGTGTGTCGCCCTTCCTAGGTCTTCTTCTTCACCTCAGAGTCACATCCTCATTCCTTTCGGATCCAACTATGAGGGGGGAAATTTGTTGACGCTCCTTTCCATAACAGATTATAATGATTGAAAACAGGTAATACCATAACGTAAAGTGATTCATCCATTGAAGAAACATCAAAAATCGACAAAGGCGAGAACATGGATTTGTTTACACTTTGGTCGTGCATGTTTCATCATGGCCGTGCAAGTATACTTGCGCACCTCATATTGGTCATGCAAGTGACATGCACGCTCTAAGTTATTTTCACCCAAGGTCTTCAAAGGCCTATAAATACCCCTTCTAGGCCCCCCATTTCGAGGACGAAAAAGCCATAAACATAGATTTGAGCTCCCAGTACCCTAGTCTCTTCTCAAATCCTTACGTACACTTCTAAGGTAATTTCATACTTATAATGGAAGGTATAAAGAGAGGGAACAAGGCCTAAGTGTTGAAATTCATCAATACTTGCGTGCCTAAGTGTCTAAACCCTCAGGGAATTGAAGACACTTGGGCGCCGCCTTATCCCTTCAATAGAACTTGTGCGCTACTCATTTAAATGTCTTTAGGGATAAAAATAGTGGCTTGAGACAAGCCTCCCCCAAGTTTTACCCTATGGGTTGACCGTCGCGCACGTACCTATGTGTCGCACAGGTATACCTGCGCGACCCGGACCTGCGCTCCCAAACAGGACCTATGCACCTACCTTATTTTGGGTGCCCCTCCTGTCCATTCATCTCTTTTCTTCTAATCCACCTCTCCCCTTCAAGATTTAGCCTTCAGAATCCTCTTCAAAGCCATTTATGGCATGATTCCTTGGTTCTCTTCCTTATATGAATGGAATTCTGTGGAACATCTATCAAAACCTAATGACTTAAATATCTTTATTTCATTAAGGATAGAGATTTCATTCATTCAACCTCATCCTTTAAGATGATAAGATCTTTAACCTAGGCCTTCTTTTCAGGAGTAAGCCCCAGTCTTCAAGTTCCTTTAATTGTGGGCCTCCTTATTAGGAGTAAGTCCCAATCATAATTCCCTAACCTGGGCCTCCTTTTCAGGAGTAAGACCCAGTCCAAGTTCCGTAATTTGGGCATCCTCTTTAGAAGTAAGCCCCATGTTCCCAAATATGGGAATCTTATTCAGGTGTATTCCCCAGTCTTCAAGTTCCAAATTCCCTTAACATGGGAATCCTCCTTAGGAGTAATCCCCAGTCATAATTTCCGTTAACCTGGGCCTCCTCTCCAGAAGTAATCCCAGTCATAATTTCTCTTAACCAGTCTTAACTTCTTTTGATTTGGGCTTCATTTTCCAGAATAAAACCCAATCATAAGACTCCTCCTAATTTGGGCATCCTCCTCAGGAGTAAGCCCCAAGTTAGAGCATCCAAATCTCCATAAATCACATATACCTTTATGGACCTTTTTCCCGGGCTTCTTCCCTAAATTAAGTCCTAATCTTCATCTATTTGTGCAATCATACATCCATAAGACCCATATCATTCCTTGTGATCGCATCTTTCATGGCACAAATTGTCAGGTTTACTGATACCTATTGTTTCTCACACTCAGCATGACTCACGTGAGATTAGAGTGTAAAAGTAACTAGGACACATCTCTTTGGGCCGTTAATCATACGTAATCCCCACAATATCAAACCGAACTATGTGTACATTAATGTCTACCATAAAAGTAGAGTATATAGGAAGCCTTTATGATGTTCAAGCCCATCACCCATTAATTCTCATCTGTCCCATATGACGTTAAACTATATCTCAATTCCCGAACTATGTGGGTTCTGATTCCTTTTCTGTCAAGGATACATAGGTATCCCATCTGCGGGTACAATCCCAACTCTGAAATACTCCATGTCATTATGAATGACAATAAACATTAAGTTCCCCGCTGAGTGGCTTTAAAACCAGTATGGTTATTAGAATTACCAAGAGATCTTTATATAATGTGTGGAAGGATACCATTGACTAAGAATATCTAACAAATACAGATGATTCTATATCGATGAAGAACCTCAAATACATATAAAATATTCTCTAAATCTCATACATATTAATAATTGATTGTTAGATCTTAAGGAAAGCTCATTTTCATACTTGGTAGTGTAATAAAGATTCACGAACATAACTTAAATCTATAAAGAGAGTCCCATAGTAGACAATAATTCCCCCAAAAAAGGTGTGATGAGTCCAACCACCCATCCTCTCGAACAATGCAAATTCTTAAGCCTCATTAGTCCACAACTAATGATCAACTACCTTTAGAAAGTAGGTCCAAATGGATATAGAATCATTGGATGTTTCCGGTTCTATGAAAAAACCCGTTAGAAACCGATTGGAATGTTTGAACCCTAAGCAAACGAGGTCATACCCAATTCTAGAGGAAACAACCATGTTCCAAGGGATTCCATTCCAATAATAACCACCCTTTAAGAAAAAACCCTTTAGGACAAATACAAACCCTGGGTGGAATGTACAATTCCAGTACCGACAAGGAGTAAACTAAAGCTAACCCCTAAATAATTGGTATCTACAACTCCAAGGTATGAAACCTTTTTATCCTTCAACTTTTCAAAATAATCATCCTCCCCTCCCAAATCGGAACCAAACCTCGAGGATATGATGAAGAAAATGTCAACCCAAAACCTTCAATTCCAACAAACCCCACAATCAAAAATTTAAGACTTGCAAACTCAAGTGGGGAAATTGGAAAACACCATCAGTTATATTAAGATGCAAGGTTATAGAAAAATACATTCCAAACCAATTTCCAATCCGAAGGACAAAAGTAATGTCTGTGTAGATAAACTTTATAGTGGTAAAGAAGTTTCTCCATCTACTAGTTCTACACAACAGGTATGTACACCTCTTGACAACACTAATTATCCACCCATAAATGATTCCAATAAATAAAATAAAAATAAAAAGGGTAATCAAATTATAATTTATGATTGAAATGAAAAATCCCTTCCTCTTTCATTACCCCAAAGACTCTATAAATCTAAGAAGAGTTTTGATAATGATATTGATAAATAAATAATAGATAAATTTAAATAGGTTCAAGTTAACATTCTATTATTGGATGCAGTAGAACAAATCCTTCAATATACAAAATTTCGTAGAGATATTTTCACCCATAGATGGATGATGAAGGGGAATGAGAGAGTCAACTTAGGAAGGAATGTCTCAGCAATTATTCAACCATGAATTCCAACCAAGTGTAAGGATCTGGGAACATTCACAATATCGTGTATCATAGGGGAGACCTTCTTTTCTGTTTCTATGCTCGATCTATGTGATTCCATTAATTAATGCCTCACTACATGTATACTTCTTTATAAGTTGGAGAGCTTAAACTGACAAGAATTTACGTACAACTTTCCAACCATAGTACTACGCATATAATAGGAGTGATTGATGATTTTTTAATAAGAGTGAAGAATCTCATCTTCCCCATTGATTTCTACATTCTTGAGATGGAAGATGCCCAAACCCAAGGACTTTACCCTCTCATACATGGGTGGTGATTCCTTAAAACAACAAAGATGATCATTAATGTCCACAGCGGTATTCTATTCATGGAGTTTGTTGGAGAAAAGGTAAGTTTAAACATCCTTTAAGCTATGAAACACCCCATTGAAGAACACACCAATATTCTTGTATATTTGATGGAAGTTCTCTGAAACTATGAACACTCGCAACATTCTCTCCTCAACCCATGATTTTATTCATTTTCCTCTTCTTAACCCTTAAGTGATTTGAGTTTTGATTCATGTTTTGAGTGTTGTGTGGGTTTTGAAATGTGTAAATTTTGTGCTTTAGTTGATGAGTGTGTTCATTCTAAGGTACCCATGACCATTGATGATTTTTTAAATCTCATTTCAATAGCTTCTTTATCCTTAAAGAATAAAAATGATAAGATAGACAGTTTCACAGACCTGACTCCCCCTAAACATCCTCCCTCAATCCAAAAACCACCAGTGTGTGAACATAAACTACTTCCTTATAATTTAAAATATGTGTATCTTGAGGGTATTAACCAATTTCCCATCATTATTGCCAATAACCTCTCTCCACAGCAAGAATCAAAGCAGATAAAACTTTTGAGAGAGTGTAAAAAGGTGATAGGATGGAAATTGGTTGATATTACTAGGATTATCCCATCTATTTGTTTTCACCATATACTTTTGGATGATGAGGGTAAGCCCGTAAGGAAATATTAGCACTGGTTGAATCCCACTCTCCTTAAAGTGGTAAAATTGGAAGTTAGTAAATTAATTGTTATGGGGATCATTTATCCTATATATGATAGTAAATGGGTTATCCCAGTGAAAATCGTGACTAAAATAGGAATTATAGTTGAATCAAATGAAAGTAATGAATTGGTTCCAACATGTGTGTAAAATAGTTGGCAAGTCTGTATTGACTATTATAGACTGAATCAAGCCACACAGAAGGACCAATTTTCTCTACCTTTCACATACCGAATGTTAGAATGATGGGTTGGTAAGTACCATTATTGTTTTCTTGATGGCTATCCGGGTTACTTCCAAATCCATATATCCCATGAGGATCAAGAAACAACAGCATTTACCTATCCATTTGGGACATTTGCATATAGAAGGATGCCTTTTGGTCTATGTAATGCTCCTGGTACATTTCAGTGATGTATGTTGAGTATTTTTTCTAACTACCTTGATAATTTGATGGATGTTTTTATAGATTATTTCAAAGTTCATGGAACTTATTTTGATTACAATTTGTTACACCTTGGTTTTATCCTTTGTTGTTTCATAGAAAAGATCTTGTATTAAATTAAGAGAAATTCCATTTCATGGTTAAATGGGGGATATTTCTTGGGCATGTTGTTTAAAAAGATGAAATTAAAGTATATAAAACAAAAATTGAATTAATTTAAAATCTTCCATATCCAAAATGTGTTCATGAGGTTCAAGCTTTTTTAGGTCATGCTAGTTTTTACCACCAATTAAATAAATAATTCAGTAAGATCTCACTTCTCTTGTCCCAATTATTACAAAAATATTATAAGTTTGTGTTTGATAATAATTGTGAGGATGCTTTCAATTCACTAAAAAGGAGTCTCACATCACCTCCCATCATCCAACCACCAAGGTGGGATCTACCCTTCCAAATTATGTGTGATGCCTCTAACTTTTCAGTTGGGGTAGTCTTATCCCAAAGGGTTGAGAAGTCTCCTCAGGTCATTATGTATGCCTCATGTACCCTTGACCCTGCCCAGGTAAACTTCACAACCACTGAAAAAGAACTAATTTCTATTGTGTTTACCATGGATAATTTTCTTCCATATCTTCTTGGGTCAAAAGTTATTGTCTTTTCAGATCATGTCGCCCTTTTTTTCTCATAATGAAACCAGATGTTAAGCCCCACCTCATACGGTGGATGCTCCTCCTCCATGAGATTGACCTTGAGATTAGAGATAATAGGGGAGTATAAAATCATTTAAGTGACCACATTAGTTGGATTTCTCCATCACTAGACCACCATTTTGACTCATCCCTCCCCATTATAGAATTCTTTCCTCATGAGTATCATTGTAATGTTGTGGACCTTACCCCCTGGTATACAGAAATTGTAAATATTCTAGCAACATATAGGGTCCCCATTGATTTCATCACTTCCCAATCCCAGATATGTAAATATGATTCTCAGTGGTACATTTGGGAAGGCCCTTATTTTTGGAGAATTGTTTGTGACCAATTAGTTCATCGATGTGTCACTGACCATTAGTTCACTTCTATTTTGACCTTCTACCACACGTTGGCCTATGGGGGACACTTTGGATCTCAGCGTACAGATAAAAAGTTCCTTGACTAATGACTTTATCATCCATCATTTTATAGGGATCCCCAGTTATCTTTCAAGTCATGAGGTAATTTTCAATTCACAGGGAATATCTCTAATAGGAATGAAATGCCCTAACAGCCCATGTTATTCTCTAAAATTGGGGCATTGACTTCATGGGGTCTTTTCCAAATTCCTTTGTCTTTTTTTATATCTTATTAGTTGTGGAATATGTATCTAAATGGATGGAATAAAATGTGACCAAGACCGATGTCTCTCGAGTTCTTATTGATTTTGTGAGGTCCCAAATTTTTTGTCGGTTTGGTTAGCCGAGATTCATCATAAGTGATCAGGGTTCACATTTTTTCAATCGCAATGTTAAATATTTTCTTCGTATGTACGGGGTTGATCATAAATTATCCACTTCATATCACCCCCAAACTAATAGACAAGTAGAAATCTCAAATAGGGATGTTAAGATAATCTTGGAAAAATGGTACAACCCAATAGGAAAGATTGGAGTTTGTGTGTAGATGGTGCAGTTTAGGCATACCATACATCTTTTTAAACCCCAATCAGAATGTCACCATACAAAATTGGGTTTGGAAAGGATTTTTACCTCCCAGTAGAGGTAGAACATCGTGAATATTGGGATATTAAACAATGTAATATGAACCTTTCATATGTAGGTGAGCGTAATAAGTTGAAAATTAAACAGTCGGATAAAATTAGACATGATGAATTTGAGAACTCCAGGAACTATAAAGAGAATACAATGGTTTTCCATGATATTAGGATTCATCAGTGGAACTTCTATATTGGTGAGAAGGTCCTCATGTACTATTTCAAGCTAACGCTCCGCCCAGGTAAGCTTCGTTCCCAACGTCTCGGTCCTTATACAGTCACTAATATTTAACCTTTTAGTGCAATATATATTTTTCATGAGTATAGTGGAATAAGTCTTACAATCAATTGGAAGTAAATTAAAAACTTCTGTTAGGATTTTCCAAAGAATCCAGTGGATGAAATCCACCTTCTAAAAGCTATATGCTTGTGAAAAAAACCATGTTTTATCCTTCATTATCACATTCTCAATTATTATAGTGAGGACATTGTGCATTCTAAGTGTAGGGGGGATACATTCCTGGGTTAATTAGTTTTTTCATTGTCTTTATTCTTTCTTGTACTTTTCTCCTTCTTTATGGTATTTTTACTCCCTCCCCATTATGGTCAACAAATCGTGGAACTTACTGAATATGCATGTTGAAATTTGTGATTATATGTTGATTTAATTTTTTTTGAAAATGTGTCTATTTTATAGAATGAACGTGTGTATGAATTTAATATCATGGAGTTATTTTTAGTGAATGGATTTTCAATCAATGATATAAATGGTTGTGTCTCTATGAAACCATTTAGATGATTTATTCCCCTTGTGTGAGTAGTTTTTGTAAAAATAGTTTCCCTAATATCCCCACATATTTTTTCACCAAAACATAAAGTATGAATATTTATTACTTAATATATGTTAAATATAAATTAGGTTAAAAAATTTCATCTTAAATGATATTTACATACGTTCATTCCTTATCCGATCTGTTTCATTACTATATTGGATTGACTTATGTGTTTGTACCTGATATCCGACTGTTGTACGCCCTCAAAAAAATCAAAAAAAAAATTGGATTGTGTATTTGGAATGTCAAAAACCACTCCTCCTCAACCTTTTATCTTGTTATAACTATTACAATTAGTGTCATGAGGAGATAAAACAAGGGTTGAGAGATGAGTGTGATATTTGTTTTGAATGCAACTTCTGAAAAAAAACAAAAATAATAAATGAGGTGAGTGATGAAATGTGAAACATATGGGGATATATAGGCCAGGAGTTTATGTTTTGACTTTATATAATTCTTATGTGAGTGGGTCTTGAAATATTATTGCAGAGGATATAGGGAAGGTTTGGTTGACACAATCATTTAAGATGAAAATTGTTAAAATGACCTATATTTTTTAGATAGAATTTGGAAAGAATAGCATGGAATGGTTTTCACATACACACAAAGAGACATAGTGGAATGGTTGAATTTTTATTTCCTGTCTCAATTTGGTATCATGATTCTCTTTGAATTTTAGTGTGATATGATTTATGAGACGTCTTTTTCCATTTTTACTAGGAAGAACTCCTTAGGGTGGTTTGTGCATTGATCACATTACATTAATGAATTAAAATTTCCGCAAATGTTAAATCTTCCTAATGTTTGGAATATATACATACATAAATTTTTGGATATGTTTCTTTTCCCATGAGTGAAAATTTTTAGGTGTGGGGGTGTGATCGCATAGCAATTCATTATTCAATTTCACCCTTATACCACTGTTTTAAACTAGTTTTATAATGAATATTATAAAAATTATAATAAAATTAAATTCATTTTTTATTAAATTAATTAATATTTATTACTTTTTAATAGGAAAATTTTACTTTTTTGGTGTTTACATTATAGGAGGAGGTGATCTGGAGAGCTTGTGATGGAATTCAAGTAAAATGGGCCAAACTATGTGAGATCCCAAGCATGCATGTGGACAATTATTTAAACTATTGATAATATGTGCATCCAATTGGACTAAAAATGGGTTTATGAATTCAAGACAATGTTAGATACATTTCTATGGAAGATCATGGAGCCTAATTCATATGTTTGGAGTCCCCAAGTAGGCCCACAATGTGAAGAAATTTTGGGCGGGCCAGATTAGACTACCCTTCTTGTATTTAGGCCATAACTTGGGCCTAAAAGATTCAATTGGGCTCATTCCCCCTCCCTTTGATAGATAAATAAATTAAAACACTCTCCAATGTAAGTCATGTAATTTTCAGACGTTTTGGTTTGTCAACCATCTAGATAACGATAGGGTAAAAATTATACCTTTAATATTCATGTATCCCTTTAGACACATGACCACTTTTGGTGGAAATTTTGATGTAAATGTCAATAAAATTACTCATCCCCGTCATCCTATCATATTTCACGACTGGGGGTGAGTGTTAATTGAATTTTATAACTTCTTTCACCCATTTTATTTCTCTTCTCCCTCATGTACTCTTAACCCTCTTAGTGATAAATTTGGGGGGAGTCCTTTGTTGTAATCCTGAGCTCCATGCTTGTAATCTGCATAAGGTAATTGAATTTCCAGGTTTGTTTTAAATTGATATTAATTTCTACCTTATTAATTTTTTTATTTTTTTTATGATAAAATAAAATACAAAGGAACAATAATCCTCATGCTTCCATGTATAACCTAGATCTTATGATGATTTGAGTGTGGTTGCCTCTTTTCTCACCCCTTCCCTTTCATGAGTGTGTGAATGGATTATGTCAGTTTATAAATTTTAAGAGCTTGAATTCATGAATATTCATGTTCTTTACTTTCGGAATATTTTTTCATTGATAGAAATCTGGTCATATCATCACGTTGTTGATGTGATGCCTTGATTGATTTCTGTTTTCACATCGATTCATGTTTATTGATTTTGAGTGGTCGCCGGTAATCAATATCATTGATCAATCAAATCCTACATTTTAACCTAGTAATAACACAAATACAATACTGGTTTCAATGTTTATAAATCATGTAATTAATTATCATTCCCTTTCCCATGAGAATGATGACGAATTGAGCATAAAGGGACACTTACCTGGGTTAATCACGATTTCTCCAACCGATTTCTCTCAGTAGTAATATAAATTCAATTTCTATATTTAATGAAACAAAACCCAAGTTTTATAAAACCATATTCCCCTTTTAGTTTCTTTATCAAACCCTCTTTTTAAAATTAATTATCTAAGGATCTGTCGATAGAAGACCTAGGGTTGCTGCTATACTGCATAATGTTTTGATAAAAATAAACAACTAATTTGATGTGTTTGACAACATGGTCAGGAAGATATTGTGGGTTGTGCCTTCTAGTAAAGTATTGGTAATTATGAATATGGGCCTTAGGTTCATATATTGGGCCTTAATCCACTGGTCCTATGGGTCGTGTATGGGTTCCCTCTGAACCCATAAAAAGATTGATTTTTTAAAAATCAATAAAAAGAATGGCTTTGAGCCATTCAGGATTAATCCCAGTTTAAATGGTATTGTTTATTCTTGAGTTTCCATTGTAGGAAATTGTATGATAATTTCTTGATAATTATATTTCATGTTATTCTCATATAGTTATTTCTAGTTAATACATGTTTTACTTTCATTTTCCATACATTAAGTACTCAATATATTGAAAGAATGTTTTTAAGGGAAAACATTTTATTTCACTATTTGGTAAATTTTTTATTCCATGTCCATATTTTCTCAAAATGTTTTCCAGAATGCTTTTATTATTCTCCCATAATTGTTTAAATTCATTTTTAACCATGATTTAATTTTAATAAAATTATTTAAAAAGAATATTCTGATCATTTTCCAAAAAAGGTACTTTTTTACTTTTACTAAAAATGTCAAAGGAATCATTGTTTTAACATACATGGCATAAAAATAATTTACCATCATCATTAACACTCAATTATTTGAATATTAATTTACCATTTTCCAAGGTTATTTTCAAATAAAAAATTTTCCCTAATATTTGGGGAAAATTTTAGATTTTAAACCAAAGTTATTTCAATTTGAAACGATTATTTTCTTCAATAAATGTTTTGTAAACATTTTAAAGGCATTTTTCATCTACGATAACATCCTTTAATGTTTCTTAGGTTTTACTAAGGATATGATCTAATGATTCCATCTTTATTCTTTCACTAGATGTGTTATGGTTATGACGATGAAATATCAATGTAACCCATCTTCATTTCCACGAGTTAAGTTATAATGAATGTATCTAAGATCTTGTGGTATACTCATGAATGGATTTATGATTATATGAATGGTAGACATAGAATTAAATATTCCTATAATGTATAGGGTAAACATTTATTTTATATGATCTTAAATGGTACACAAGAGTTTTTCCCTATCTTGAAAAAGAGGTTATGTGGGAGGTTATCCCAATCCTAATTGAGGGTGTACGGGAGGTTGTCCCAAGACCAAAGTAGGTATGTGGGTGGTTATCCCAAGACTAACATGTTATGAATGTTATGGTGTGTAGAGTTAACATAGTATTTCATGGATTTTGATTATTACACACTTTATTCCACTCTTTTATGAAATGATATTATTCCAATGTTATGGTCTAATGGCTCATCATCTTTTATCCCTTTTTGATTAATTTCTTATAAACTACCACGATTTATTCCATGACTCATGTTTATTATCTAAGAAGTGATTAGTGTTATTTTAAAATATTTATCTCATGTTACCAAACCCATTATGATCATGTTATATTTAAATTATCATTTTTATCTACCTTTTTCATCCTTTCTATGAATCTAAGCTCACCCATTATTTTGTTTTCTTTTCATTGGGATATAATGAAAATTTTAATGTATGATGTATCTAATAATGGTTTTAGCTGTGAATAACTATGTGGTAGACAATGTATATCTTTTATAAATAAGTTTTTGATGTATATAATTTTCCGAAGAAACTAAACATTTACACTTATTGTGTGAATCGTAATGTTATATAATGAATATTCATCCAATGAGATATAATATTTATATATTGAAAGTATTGATCATTATAGAACTCCCTCCCAATCATTGATAAACAAATTTTCTAAGGTCTGATCCTACTGTTCGAGGCCATTATTTAACCCATATCTATTAACTATTTATCATTAATAATCTTAATATAAAATAATCCCAATGATCACATTATAATTGAGTCATTTCCAATAGTCATGATGCATAACATAAATATTAAACAATGGTCACATTAGCCAATGTGTTGGTATTATTCGTACAATAGTTTGATCCAAACAACCTATTTTCCCATTATACACCTTATATATATATATATATATATATATATTCCATTATTCTCATAAATTAACTTCTGTTTTATACTTCCCTTGATAATTACCATTGTGTTCATAACGATTCTCTTTCTTCTGACATTATTAATAGAAAGAGTGATTTCCATGGGAAAACAAGGTCCTGTGGAGTTTACCCTACTGTGTGAATTATTATTTGTTTTTTATATTTATATATTATTTAAAGATATTATAATATAATTATTTATTGATTTTTTATAATATTTAATATACTTTCTATATATTTTCATTATAAGAAATAATAAAATATTCCATGTGAAAGATGAGTTCTTTTATTAACAAAAAAATGAAATTTTAAGTCATTTCAATGACCAGACCTTGGATTAATAAATCCTATATACGTAAAAAAAATTATTTTTTGAAACAAATTTAGCACTAACCCAAAGTTCATGGGTATTTATAACCCCCTCCTCCCCACAAAATTCAATCTTCTCAAGAATGGGAATATTTTATAGGAAAATCCATTACAGTTTCATTCATTACATAATCCTTACATCTCATTGAGATAATATTCCATGACAAATATTGGGGACTCCCAAAAGACCACTATCTATTAATAACTTGTGGGGTAACATCTTGGAGATAATGGAAATCCTCACAAAGTCCATAATCCAAAATTATTCACTGAGAAGGAATAAACCGATGATGATTACAATTTGATCCTATATGAATATTCATAAGGTGAAAATTACCCTTAACATTTTGATGAAGATATGATCACTAATATGTATTATGAAATTGTTAATGTCATCACCATAATCTCTACACCTAACACGGAGCATAATGCTGACATTGAAAAATATGATGAAGATAACGTTTTTTCAAAATATGATCCAAACCAAAATACTTGATGAATGTGTGTGTATTAAACATGAGAGGTGGACTAAAAATATATGAGATACATAAAAAATTAAATTTAAACTATAATAACTTTATATTTTATGATATATTTCCATTTAAATAAATTTAATCTCTTTTATGGCATTCTTTACACGCAACACCGAGTTTAAACAAATTGTGTTATACGATTAAAATATTATTATATAATGTGATAGTTATCCCTTAACCATTAGATTGGTGGATATTAATATGAGTAAATAAATTATGAAAATATTATTTTTTTACATATTTATAAAATTAAATCATTGGTTATCAATCTTTTTGAAATGAAAATAAAATAATTTGAATGTAAATATAGATGTTTCTATGAAAAATTGTTTTTATGCATAAAATTTGTTTTAATATTAATAATTTAAATTAATATCTATTTATGAATGATTTTAATTAAATTTTAATATTTTATATTCCTTAAATATTATAACATTCATTTAATAGTTTTTACATGGAAATGTATAAAGAAAAACTTAATTTTATGCTTAAAAATTCATTTTTCTAAGAATGGTTTTGTTGTGTTTTGCATACATACTGAAAAATAAATTTCTACCACATATACAAATAAAATGTGGTAAAATGGATTGTATATTTTTAATCATATTAATTAATAATATGTGAAAAGGTCAATTTAATTTTTTGTAATAATGAATAGTAACCGTGGTAAATATTATTACCTCAGTAAAGGTAAATCGGGTGATTAAGGTAAAAAATATTGTGATGCGTCTTTAAATATATATCTAACACCTGACTTATTTATATTATATGAATTTATTTCATCTATAATAATCCAATATTCTAGTATAAAGAAACTTTGTTTCATATTTCGTTGATAATGATCGTAATATTATTGTATACAAAGAATAAGTACAAAATGAAACTCTCTTTATTTTAATATCTATAATATTTTTTCATAGGGAAAAAAGTGGTAATATTTGGTAATAAATTTTTATCTAAAATAATATTTATTATTTTATCCTATTAATTTATATATAAATCTTATTTTTTTAATAGTTATCTTAAATGCTTACACAACGCCGACACGGTGCATGTTCAAGTAATATAAAAATAAAATATATAATTTTATAAATATTAAAATTAATACCATTTGGATGAATTATTCTCTTTTATTAGATTTTTATAAATATAAAATATTATTGATTTGTTAAAATTTTCTATTTTATTTCAATTTCTATCTATCTTTTTAAAAATCAAATAATGTGAATAGTCCTGAAAATGACTTTCAGGGTATCTTATGTTAAATAAAATTTTATTAAATAATTTCAAATTAAAAAAACATATACTTGGAAAGTTTAATGTTATATATTAGATAATATCAACCATTTTCCACTTATGGGTCACTTTTCATTTTTTAGTTACATTAATGACCTGAAAATAGTGAAAAACATTGATATTACATTAATCATCAAAAGGGTTAATGAGGGGTTAAAACAAATTGATAAAGGTCAAAACATCACCTAAACTCATCTAAATTTAATTCATTGAGATTATTTATAATCATACTCATAATAGAATCTAAATACATCAATTTTTACCATATTAAGATGAAAATTAATTTTTATTAATTTAATATTTTATATAATTTGAAGGGAGACCTACCCCTCACTTTTAAAAGAGAACCTCCTCTTATCCATCAATAACATATTTTGAGCCTTATATATTATCCAATACTTGACCTAATACAATACTAGATTCTTTACCTATCATAGATCTTCTGTTATTTTCCAAAATACCATCCTTTTAGGGAATAAGGTTCACACCAAAGGAGATTTCTCAATGAAGAGGTATAACTCTTAACCGATTACGTTAAATTTTCTTAATTCTACAACACCATACAAATCTATGATATCCAATATAAAAAATTAATTAATTATATTAAATATAATTAATCTTTATTATGATAATGGAACAATCATTATCAAAAAAATTTCCATCTAATGGTAAAATAAAATATTACTCATGTGTATGTGTGAACTACCACCTCCACAAAGTGATGCATTTTATTTTTCATCACCACTTCACTTTGATGGTTATAATGATTAATTTTATAAAAATATATGATATTTATGATATTATTATAGTTATATTATAGTGAATTATTATTTACTATTCTTTCATTTCATCCAACAAAAAGTGGAAACATAACTCGTGTGTACGTATAAACTACCATCACCACGAAGTGATGTAATTCATTTATCATCACTGATTTATACAAATAGATATAAAATTGTCTATAATTATTATATTATATAATTATGAAATTATTATAAATCTATATATTATGTAACTATGAAAAAATTATAAGGTGTGGGATTATCGAACTGAATTATTCATGAAAAACGAAGCAGTTATCACACGAAACTATGATTTTAATAAAGCATTATTAAAAAATGATGATAATAAATTATAAGTATATCATATATGGAATGATATATTTGATTAAAGAAATGAAATAAATTTATAATAAATCTATAATTATTATACATGAGGTTTGAACACGTATGAAGAAAGATGATGGTTGAAGTTGGAGATATATGATACAATATCATGTAATCAATATTGTTTATACTTGAATTTTCATTATGGTAAATTATGGTATATTTATCCAATAAACCCATATTATTTTTTATCCTTTGGTTATTTCTATAATTTTTAGGTTTTTTACCATTTTTTCTTTAAGTACTCAATATGGTTCATAATTTTTTTAAGAAATATCAACGTTATATATCCTATTTTGGTTGGGAATATTTCTCCTAAATATCAATGTTCTTTAAAATAGTTTCAATAATGTCTTTACTATGATCCAATACTTTTTTGAATTCATTTTTACCCATGTTTTACTTTCTATAAAAAGGATTAAATATAATATTCTTTCTGTTATCTAAATGAGGTCCTTTTTACGAAAGGTGTCGATAGAAGGTCTGTTTTAAATGATTATGAGATGAATAGAATTTACCACCATCGTGACCCCTAAATACTTTGAATATTAACTTACAATTTCCAAGGTTATTTTTGGATAAAACTTTTTCCATAACACTCTGTAAATTTTTTATATTAAATAAGTGACATCAAAAATGAAAATTGTATTTTCCTCATGAAATATTCTAGTAATATTTTAAAATAATTTTTTTCTATGATAATATCTATTGACATTAATTATGTTTTACTAGGTATATGATCTAGTGATAGAATCCTTATTATTTCTCTTGATGGTTTCTGATTAGGATGATGAGATGTGTATGAACCCTACTTTTTCTATGGGTCGATACTATAATGATATGATGAATGTTTTATGATCTTGTAGCATATATATGAATGGATTATTATTATGTGATATGTGGGATGGGAATTATATATCCCTCATATTCATTTTGTAATGATGATGGAGTTGAGAGACTACTAAGAGATGACAGAGTTTAGAAACTCATTAGAAATGGCGGAGTTAAGAAACAATTAAGAGATAATGGATTTAATAAACTCCAAAGGGATGTAGATGTTAACTAGATATAAGTTTGACATAAGATAATATTGAAATTATCCTATTTAGGTAATTCCAGGATGAATGTATGATTCCTAAGATATTATTATGATTATGATTATGATTGATCCACAAGATTCATAAGACATGCTCAAATTCTTATGACATGTTATCATTGTTCATGATTTCTTTTTGATGATTCCTTACTATTATGATTCATGTATTTTTAAATGATAATGTTTTATATCCGAACTCATGTTTTTTATCAATGACATATTGGGTAAAAACATTATATGTTATGCACATTATATTATAACCTTATGCTTATCATATTATTGGTTAGGATCACTGATTTATATCTATCATGTTTACCCTTACTAAGAAACTTCTCTCTCCATTTTTTATGATTTCTTTCCATGGGTTATAATGAAATAATTTAAGTAGGGTATGTATAATAATGTTAATATTTAAGAAGAACATTGTTAGATATTTTGATGATATTTCGAGAAATAAGTTGTTTATGACCCTAGTCTCCAAAGACACTAATATTTTAGGGTCCTCATATAATCATTATTCTATTATGCATTAAATATTCACCTAAATTTATGAAATATTACTATATCAAATTCTCATGTCACCTCAAACACCTTATTTATGACCATTATCCATAGAAAAATGGACAATCATAGCCACCTCCCAATAACCACCTGAGGAATATCATACTCTCATGATATAGGGGAAGTTAGCTTAATATGAAATTGAGTTGAAGGAATATAGATGACATAACATTGAATTACTCAGAGAAATTAATCTTTTTAATTATAATTCCAGGATGGAGGAAGGATTTTCCCTTTTCCTGTACATCTAACAGGATGGAACTTCCCAACCTATAAGAGTATAGTCCAAAAATTCATCAAGCTCTAGGACAAGGTTATCCGTTTATATACATATGATGGAGGAATATTATAAATAGTTTCCTCTAAAGTGGAATCGTTCGTAACCATGACATGAAAGTTACCCCATGACAAATCATTTTGAATATTTATTACCAGAACATGTAATCTAATCATATCAAGATTCACTCATAACCTCTACTTGAGTTTCTAGACAAATAATAGTTCTTCCAAAACTTATTAACTCTATAATGTCCATATATTATTGAATGGAATACATGGATGGGAAATTTTCACCATTACATCCTGAGAGGAAACGGTATCCTATGTGGGAGGATGTAAATCCCCCTTTTCCCAATTTTGGGTTTCCTACATTCCCCATCCTCAATGATATAGTGGACCCAAAAAAACAATTCATATAGAATACAGACACTATGAATTCATTGTGATTCAATTAAGACTCAAAAATTCACATACTATCTTCATGAATATGATGAATTCTTTAGATATTTCATTATTCAATTTATTATAGTCTTTATAGATGATATTTTAATATATTCCATCGGAAAGGAAGAGCATGAATATCATTTGAGGATTACTATAAATACATTTAGAAAGGAGAAATTTAATTCCAATTTTATAAAGAGTGAATTTTGGATATATAAAGTATCACTATTGGATCATATAATCACAAATTGGGTATATCAGTGGATACTTAAAATATGTAGATGACTAAACAATGTCCTAGAAAACCCACTATAATGGTGATCCATAGTTTTATTGAATTGGATCGATATTATCTATTCTTTTGGAGAAATTTAACATGACTGTAATGTACATTAACCAAGTTAACTAAAAAGTGATTCATGTTCCTTTAAACATATGAATCTAAATAAAATTTGAAATTGCTCAAGGGGAGGTTGGTAGCTACACCTATACTCACACACGCCCTTTAGTGGATAAGGGTTTGTGATATATAGTGATGCCTCAAAGAATGTATTTGGATGTTTCCTCATACAATATGACATGGTGATAGCTTATACCTCACATAAATTAATGATTTATGATAAAAATTACCCAATTCCTAATTTGGATCTAGAATTTGTAATATCTTTATTAAAAATTTAGATGTATGACCTCTACAGTGAAATGTGTAAAATAAATATTAAGAACAAGATCATAAATTATATATTCAAACATAAGTATTTGAATGTCCACTAAAATAGATGGTTAGAGTTAAACAAGGGAAATTACTACTTAATAAATTACCACCATATGATGGAAAACAATATGGTTAAGGGTTTGATCTAGAAATATCTTTCTACCTTATCCATAATAAGGATTTAAAGAGCCCCAATACTCATGTATTTTAAAATAATAGACCTTTAAATCATAAGGGAAGGGGATAAATATTATATTTCCCAAATGACTAATCAACCGTACATCTATGTGAATTTCATGGAGTCAAAGAAGAATTATATAGATCTACAAAATTTGGTCATTAATGTTTAAGAGTATAACTTGAAAATAATGGAACTATAAGATTAGGTAAAAGAATATTTGTTCTATCAACCCCATAATTGAAGGGGGTGTTGGATTATTCACATATCTCACCATTTTTCAACAATAATAGATGCACAAAGATGTATATGGATATCAAGAATAATTTCAAGAGGTCCAAAATTAAGAGGAATATTTGCGAGTGTATATCTCAATGCTTGGATTTACAAAAAGTTAAGGATGAACATTTATGGTCTAAGGGGATGATGTTACCATTACCCATACATATATAAAAATGGGATAACCTAAACATGGTTTTTTGTAGTACCTCCTAACACCTATAAAGGTTATAATTCCAATTGGTTTGTATTTTTTCACCTAATGAAGTTCGTCGATTTCATTTCTATTTGATTTGATTTTTTCTTGATCAATTTTACATGATATCCATAATGTAAGTAGTAAGGCATCATAATGTACCCCTCTCAATTATATTTGATCATGATCTAACATTTACCTCAATGTATTTTAGAATTATTCAATATGAATTAGAAACATAGTTGCATTTCATTATTGATTATTTATAATACAAAATGGTATATACATATTTTTTTTATTTAATTATAGATTTTCACTGATTTAATTAATAAATCTTGTGGTATATTTTTAGTTTTTCAGGAATAAAACTACATTGGATTCAAAGGAAGAAATGTAGAAAAGTGTAAAAATTGGCCAGTACATGTCGTGTACCTTCTATATAGGTCGTGTATTTCAGGTTCACAACATACCCAAGTCGTGAATCCAAGTTGTGACCCAGCCACGCATCCAGAATGGAGATAGCCACTACATGTCATGTACAACCCAAACATGAAGTGAAACCATTCAAAACCATAGGCAATAAATCCAATAGGAATCCATTCAAAAGAATAGCTGGAGTCATGTATACATCGTGAATGCCTAGTACACAATGTGTATTTGGTCAAACATCATAAATCCGAGAGATATACGTGCGCCACGTTGGAGATCCCAAAATTTTCATAAATCTACATGGATAAAAGGTACACATCAAGTACCTCTAGTACACATCATGATAATATTTTTCTATAAATATAGCGGAGAAGAATCGCATTTGAAGAGAGATCCGAATAGGTTTCTTCCATGTTTTCCTTCCCCTTTGAGTTCCCTCACCCCCTTTCCATTTAAACTCTAAATTTTTCATGTTTTACATTTCTAAATCAATCGAAGAGCCATGGATCTGTCGTTCTTCATCACTTTTCAATTTTTGTGCATCCTCAAATTCACACTTTGTTTTAAACTCATTTCCATTTATTATTCCAAGTATGCAAGTTATTTAAAGTTGTTATTCATTGTTTTCATGTTGCATCCCCTTTAATAATAAAGAACTCCCATCATTATTTCAATTAAATTAAGGTCAATCAACATGTAAGACATTATTTATTTCATTTATCTAATTTCATTTCTCCTCACTATGAGTAGCTAAACTACTTAGGGGTATGGATCAAGGATATATGTATCTGCATAGTTAAATAAAAATTAATTCTAAACATGGAAACCCTAATTGGATTAGTAATCAGGATAATACCAAATAGTCTATACAATTTGAGTGAATATATCTGACCATAGGATATTCAATAAAATTACCATATCATGATAGGAGTATACTGGACTATGGAAACCGGCATTGGAAACTTGAAGCCCTAGAACCCAAACTCTATGAACCTAGGCTGTTACTATCACCTGATCAAGGAATAGACACTTCCTAGGTAGAACTAGGAGACTTGACCCAAGTCAACTAGCTACCTCTTCTTTCTTTGCATTCTGAGCCTTAGGACTCTTCCAAGATTAGAATTAGAAACCACCCTTTACCCAGATACTCAAACTTGATCCTGAACCATCATTTATTATTTGAAATCAACCCCATCTATAAATTAAGTCACACTCAAAAACATTAAGATTGCTTGAAAGGACTCCTCTTAGGGTATGAAAACCAAGATTCCCATTTGAAATAGTGTTTTCCTTATGGGTTCGAACCCACACTCCCACTACACTATGCCCTTGTAATTAGTGAATTTTGGAAAACATAAATTCTAATTCGACTGGTGCACGTGTGAAACTAACAACCATTGTGGGAAATTTCTAATTCTGGAATTGTTTTCGAGGATAAGAAACTCCATTTCTATAAAGAACTATATTTTTAAGACTTAGGATTACCTTCCCTTAACCCTATCTATTTATTTTTTTAAACTCTATTGAGTTCTTTTTCCACTAGTGCATGTACCAAGGTCCCTTGAATAATTTAAGGAATATTGAGATAAAAGAACCATTGGCCTTCAATCCTTAGATCAAAAGGTACTAATTTTCACATCACTACTCAACAATGGTCGAGCAACACAACAACCTAGGATCTAACCCACCGAACCCATAATAAATCATTCTAGGAGAACACTTGATGAACCCTAAAAACCATCATCGATTATAGCCTCCTATCGATCCATGTTGTGAAACCAAGCATTGTTCTTCCTCCTCAACAATCCCATACCATTAAAAATCACGTCTGGACTCATTCATATGATCCAGAATATGAGATAATTTAGTGGTCCTCAGAGCAAAGATCCCCATGTACACATTTCCAACTTTCTAGAGGTTTGTGACACCTTTCAAAATAAGGGAGTATCTTCAGATGCTATAAGACTCTGCGCCTTCCCATTCTCATTAAGAGATAGATCCAAATACTATCGCAAAATCCAAGATCCCGAGTTGATCATGACTTAGGACGGTCATTCCATAACGTTTTTAGATAAGTATTTCCCATCTATACAGATCTAGAAGCTCCAAAATGATATTCAAAAAATTTCTCAAGAAGACTGTTTCGCACGGAATCCGGGGATGACCTCCTGGATGGGAGATTCAAACGTTCCGATCGGTTTCTAGCGGGTTTGTTTGTAGAACCGGAAACATCCAATGATTCCACATCTGTTTGGACCTACTTTCCAAAGGTAGGCGCTCATTAGCTTGTGGGTTAATGAGGCTTAGGAATTTTTATTGGTCGAGAGGATGGGAGGTCGGACTCATCACACCTTTTTTTAGGGGAATTATTGTCTACTCTGGGACACTCTTTATAGATTTAATTTATGTTAGTGAATCCTTATTACATTACCAAGTATAAAATGAGCTTTCCTTTAGTTTTAACAATCAATGATTAAATATGAAAGAAATTTAGAGAATCTTTTATATGTATTCGAGGTTCTTCATCAATAGAGAATCATCTATATCTGTTTTAGAGATTCTTGGTCAATGGTATCCTTCAAAACATTTATATAAAAGTCTCTTGGTCATTATGATGACCAGGCTGGTTTTAAAGCCACTCAGTGGGGCACTTGAAGTTTATCGTCATTTAGAAGGACAGGGATTATTTCAAAGTTGGGATCGAACCCATAAATGGGCTACCAACGTATCCTTTGTTTTGGAAAAGGAATCAGAACCCACGTAGTTCGAGTAATGGAGTATGGTGTTTATGATTGATGGCTCAAAGAAAAATTTCATAATTACTTTTACACTCTAAGCTCACGTGAGTCATGCTCGGTGTGAGAAACAAGAGGTATTGGTAAAAATTTAGACAATTGTGCCATGAAAGATGCAATCATAAGAAATTGTTTGGGGCTTATGTATATATGACTGACCAAATAGATGAAGGTTTAGGATTTACTTTTAGGGAGAAAATCCAGGAACAGGGTCCATAAAGGTATATGTGCTTTATGGAGATTTGAATACTCTAACTTGAGACTTATTCCTGAAAAGGAAACCCAAATTAGGAGAGGATTGATAATTGGGTTTTACTCCTATGATGGAACCCCATATCAAACGTAATTTAGGACTGGTTAAGAGAAATTAAGGGGCTTGGGGTTTACTCCTGAAAAGGAAGCCCAAGATTATGACTGGGACTTACTCCTAAAAAGGAGGCCCAAGTTAGGGGACTTGGGGCTTACTCCTGAAATGGAAGCCCAAGATTATGACTGGGACTTACTCCTAAAAAGGAGGCCCAGGTTAGGAATTAAGGTTTGGGGCTTACTCCTGAGGAAGATGCCCAGATTAAAGGATTTATAACTGGGGATTATTCCTGAAAAGGAGACCCAGGTTAAGGATTCTCTCATCTTAAAGGATGAGGTTGAATGAACGAACTCTCAATCTTTGGTGACATAAATATGTATAAATCACTAGGTTTTGAGAGATATTCCACCGAATTCTTTTCAGATAAAAAAGTCAAATCAAGAAATCATGCCATAAATGAATTTGAAGAGTATCTTGAAGACTGAATCTTGAATGGGAAAGGTGAAATGGCTTAAGAGGGGTAAAATGGGCAAGATGGGCACCTAGAACGGTAGGGGTGCACAAGTCTTGAAAGGCGCACAAGTCTTGCGTGGGCGCACAAGTATTGGTCGCGCAGGTATACCTTGCGCGACACACGGTGTACTTGCGCGATTTTCAAACGGAATTGAAATACTTGAGCGACTCCTTTTTAAACCCTTTAGAATCCCCTTGAGGTTCTTCCAGAAAAGGGACGCGCAAATTCTATTGAAGGAATAAGGCGGCGTGCAAGTATGACTAGTTCCCTTAAGGGCTGGCCATTCAGGCGCGCAAGTGTTGATGAGTTTCAACACTTAGGCCTTCCTCCCTCTCTTTAGATCTTCCGTTCTAGGTAAGAAATTTCCTTAGAAGTGTCCCAGAAGCTTTGAGAAGAGACTTGGGCGTCGGGAGATTCAATCCGAGTTTCTGGAAAAAGATCCTCCCGAATGGGGGGCCCACAGGGTCTATTTATAGGCAGGAGAAGACCCAGGGCGGTTACCGGGCGGTTACCACTTAGGTCGCGCAAGTGTACTTGCGCGACAGTGATAAAACTTGCGCGATGCAGTTGCTGTTGATCCTTTCTTCCTGCCTTTGTCAATTTTTGATGTTTTTCTTCAAAGGATGAATCACTTTGAGCTCAGATATTCCCCTTTTCTGATTTTTAGATTCTGTGACGAAAGGAGCGTCAACAAAAGTCCCCCCTCAGAGTTGGATCCGGAGAGAAATGAGGATTTGACTCTGAGGAAATCGAATCCATCCGAAGGAAAAGGGGGGGCGCGCAAGTCATCATGGCGCAGAAGGCAGCGCGCAAGTTTGCGTCGCGCAGGCATTAAGCGCTCTGGGTACGGCGCGCAGATAGGCCTCCTGGCCTATAAATACATGGCCTCACCTCTGTACAAGTATCCGGATTTCCGGACTTCATACCTTCGAGCTCTCACCGCGCAGGTCACCTTAGCCGCGCAGGTTGCTCTGTTTTATAGTGTTTTCCTTGATGTCGCGCTACTGTAAAGGTATCTGTACTTGCGCAGTCTATACTTGCGCGTCAAAAACTAGCGCGGCACACGAATACTTGCGCGCCATTGTTTAGACTTGCACGACTTAATGCCTTAGCCATTTTTTTCAAATTTCTTTCACAAATTTTATGAAAAATAAACCTATTTAAGAGTTAATTTATTCATCTTCTGTGTAGATTCAGTGGTTCCCAAGGGAATTGGAACGGCTGATGAACTGGCTAGCAAGTGGATTGATGACATGATGAACATCATTGGCCACGATTACTATGATATCTGCAACAGCACTCTCCCAGATTTGGCTAAGTACTTGAAGAAATATCATCCTAATTTTCCACAGAGCATCTATCTGCCTCTGTGTGGTCATGGTCATCTGCAAGGAGTCAATGTTTCAGATGCAAAGAACTATACACCAGAAATGCAGCTGCGCTTCTACTCCTTCATTTCGGTTATGCTTCGCATTAAGAGCAACAAAAATGGTGTGAACTTTCAAATTCTTCCTCCATGTCATTTCCTTGAAGATATGAAAATGGAAAACCCATGGGATGAAATGTTTTCCACTAATGGTTGGTGGAGAGAAGACAAACATGGTATTAGAGAAATATCTGAAAAGAGTGCTCTCTCCAAATGGCTCTTTACTTCCAATGCTCCATTCTCAAATCCATGTATCCATCTTCCAAGTCTCTTGGACAGAAACATAGTCACTATTTGATCAGCAGAAAATTTTCTCAAACCGCACTCAAGAACATCCTTTTACAATTGTTCCAAGAAGAGCTGGTATCACTGCATCTCTTATTGTATCCAGTTGAATGAATGAATTCCAGGTGGTTTCTAATGAAGCTTGAGATGTCGTAAATCAAATGAAGTGTTATGTTGAAAGCCTCTTGTAATTCTTGAAAAAGAGAAGAGACTCCAGTCTGTGGATGTCCTTCTAACTCTTGTGTATCAATGAAAAACACTTTCATCTTCAATCATTTGTACTTGCATTCTTTCACTACCTGCTTCAAATTTACTTAAGCCAATGGGCTTAGTAAGCATAGTTTGATTTTTACTAGGATTATTACAAATAACCCTACAAACTTTGAATCTTTTAATTGCTCAATATTACCTAAATCATACAGAATGTATGTTTAGTGAGCTGGAACATGACTTTTATTCAGAGTTCCTTTGTCTTTTTCGTGGGCGGTTTAAAGTCATGCACGCCGGACATAAAGGGTCTAATGTTTACAGTCGAAATATCTTTGACCAAAGTGGATTAAAATTGAGACAATTCCTTGAAAGTTCATCTGAAAACATACTACCATACTCAAGTATGAAGGAAAATATGTAAACTATGGCTTAAGAATATTTGAATCTGAGGAATGATATGAAAAAGAGCTAAAAGGAATTTAGAAGAAGTAGTTTCCAATAATGAAGTTACTATTATTTAACAAAACCCGTTAGGGGGTTGAAATATGCAGGGCCACCTAAGGGCATTGGCTGCATGGTCAAATAAATAGCATCTTTCGGCTGACAAGTCTGTTATGTGGACTGTTTATGCAAGGTCACCTATGGGCACGTGCTACATAGTCAGGCAAAAGAACTCCCAGAAATTTACTTTCCTAGTGCTAAAAGCCAGTGAAAGTTTATGGAGATTCAAATTTTCTAAAGTATAGAGTTTGTTGTATGGAAAGAGGTACTTGAATATGGAGAAGATATTTCCGAACCAGAATATCGAAGAACTGGATGAATATTACTCCTACGAAGGTCTGACCCAAACGTAGGGAAGAAGAATAAACCATAGACTTGAATACTTTCAGATCATGAAAAAGGATATGGGAAAAATATGTTAAGGATGGCTATTTTTTTGCGGATCCCTACATACTGTCGTTTAAGACAAATAAGGACAAAAGAGGCATTCTTCCCAAGAATGAAATTACAATTATTTAACAGAACCCATTAGGGGGTTGAAATATGCAGGTCCACCTAAGGGCATTGGCTGCATGGTCAAATAAATAGCATCTTTCGGCTGACAAGTCAGTTATGTGGACTGTTTATGCAAGGCCACCTATGGGCACGTGCTGCATAGTAAGGCAAAAGAATTCTCAGAAGTTTGACATTTTTGTGATTAGAAGTCATGAAAAGGGTTATGAAGATCTGAAAATATTTAAGGTTAGGATTATAACACATAAAGATGGGTATTGTCCAATGTATATAGAGATACATAGGTCAATGAAAACCATAATCATGTTGTGGCTGGGTCCTGAATTGAAATTTGGACTTCACTATGTATCTCATAAGAATGAGAATCAAGCCATACGTAGTTCTTGAAATGTAGTTTAACGTCATGCAGGACGAAAGTATGAGAAATCGTTGTTTAGGGTCATATAATTCGGACCATAATAATGAATACACAGTGTGTGTTTTCATGAGGACTTTTCAGCTAAGGGACTGAAAGTGAAATTTGGGGTTAGGCCCAAAAGGCTTGGGGCTAGATTCGAGGGATACTCGAACGTTCCTACGTATCCCATAAGGATGGGAATCAAGCCCACGTAGTTCTTGAAATGCAGTTTAACATCATGCAGGACGAAAGTATGAGAAATCTTAGTTTAGGGACATAGAATTCGGACCATAATAATGAATACACAGTGTGTGTTTTCATGAGGACTTTTCAGCTAAGGGACTAAAAGTGAAATTTGGGGTTAGGCCCAAAATACTTGGGACTGGATTCGAGGGACACCCGAATGTTCCTACATATCCCATAAGGATGGGAATCAAGTCCACGTAGTTCTAGAACTACCCTTTGTACAAATTTGGTTCGTACATGTGAAGGGTGAAAAGGGGACTTTAGTGCAATGATGGGTTAACCTAAGATAAAAAGTTTAGGCATTACCATGTATGCATGTAGTCTTTTGAAAATGAAAACCATGATTGAAAAATCAATGTCAATAATAGTTCTCTCTCAAATGAGGAAATCAAAGAATATTGTAGTTTATTGTCGTACCGGACAAAAGTGTTGCATAGTTTAACGTCATATAACAAGGACGAAAGTGAATCAATGTAAAGATATTGATTCTAGGTGCGGTTTCACGAATCAACATCATATGAGATGGTGGTGAACCAATGTGAAGAGATTATTTTTGGGCTTGAACCCTGGGAGGTTGCCTACATACCCAGCCTGGAGGGCATGGATCAAAGTCTGTGTAGTTCAATTAAAGAATGAATTAATGATCAACTTGTTCTTAGGGACAATGATCTAATAAAAAATGTTGTTGGGACTTACACATGGTTAGTGGCCCAAAGGGAGTGTTATGGTTGATGTTCTTTCTAAGCTCATGTGAGTCATACTCGGTGTGAGAAACAAGAGGTAACAATAACCTTAACGATGCACAGTTTAACGTCATGTAGGACATATAAAGGGACTATGCAGTTTAAAGTCTTGCAGTTAGGACTATTGGTGCTGCACAGTTTAGTGTCATGTAGCAGGGACAAAATACAGTTTAATGTCATGTAGGACATATCACAGATTTTCTGTACAGTTTAGCGTCATGTAGTTAGGAAGATGGGGATAAAATAGTTTAACGTCATATTGGGCGAAAGGGGGACTGTGCAGTTTAATGTCATGCAGTAAGGACAAAATAACGAACCATTTATGTCATGTTGGACGAAAGTGCGAATAGTTTAAGGTCATATACATGGACCATGAATGGTGCAGTTTAATGTCATGCTGGACTTTTGAGATTATATAGTTTAACGTCTTTCCGGAAGTGAGGGACTTTTATACAGTTTAGCGTCATGTAGTTAGGATGTCACAGTTTAACGTCTTTCTAGACATAAGGGATTTGAAAATAGTTTATGGTCATATACATGGACCAGGGATGATGTAGTTTAAGGTCATGCTGGACGGTTTAGGGAACTTTTTCACAGTTTAATGTCGTGTAGGAAGAAGTTGCAGTTTAAAGTCATACTGGACCATTGCTGTATAGTTTAACGTCATATAGCAAGGAAAAACTGGTGCTGTACAGTTTAAAGTCATGTAGCTAGAACTAAGGTGAACCAATATGAGGATATCAGTTCTGGGGACTTTTTACAGTTTATCATCATGTTGGACGTTGGAAGTGCCACACAGTTTAGTGTCATGTTGCTAGGACATAATATAGTTTAACACAATACAGTTTAGTGTCATGTAGGACCTAATAGTAACCAATGTGACAGTTTAACGTCATGTTGGACGATAAGGGAACTGACACAGTTTAACATCATGCTGGACGATGAAAGTTCCACACAGTACACAATATAGTTTAATGTCATCTCGGAAAAAATATAGTTTAATGTCATCTCGGACAAATAACGAACTTCTGTACAGTTTAATGTCATGTAGATAGGACATAATACAGTTTAGTGTCATGTAGGACATAATATGAACCAATGTGACTGTTTTGGCTCTGGGAACAATATTTTGTGTTTATACAAAATACTTCTTCAGAAATCTGGCATTAGTTGGAGTCGTGATGTGTTCTCCATCCATTGAGATTAGAGAATACGCTCCATTGGAGTAGACCTTATGTATTGAATAAGGTCCTTCCCATTTTGGTTCAAGCTTGGGAGGCTTCTTTCCTGGTATCATTGGTGCTCTGAGAACCAATACCAATTCTCCCTGAATGAATGAACGAAGATGAACTTTTTTGTTAAAAGCTCGTTCTATTCGATTCTGATAGATTTCCAAGTGGTGCAAAGTGCACAATCGTTTCTCGTCTATTCGTTCCAACTCATCCAACCGCTTCTGAGATTGTTCATCTGTAGATGACTGATCACAAATAGCAACTCTGAGCGAAGGTAACTGAACCTCAATGGGAAAAACTGCTTCTGTTCCATATTTTAGTGAATATGGAGTTGACCGTGTTACTGTGCGGGTGGTGGTCTGATAAGCCCATAAAGCGTGAAAGAGTTTGTCAGGCCATGATTTCTTATCTTTATCCACCATCTTTTACAGTATATTTGAAAGAGTCTTTTTGAAGGCTTCTATCTGGCCATTAGCCGCCGCATGATATCGAGATGAATGGTTGGACTTAATGTTGTATTCTTGATACAATTTCTTTACCTCTGAAGAATAGAAGTTGGTGTCGTTGTCCGTCAATATGGTATGAGGGACACCAAATCTAGTAATGATGTTAGACTTGATGAAGCTAATAATGCATTAGGACTGACTTCTTTGAGAGGTACTGCCTCTGCCCATTTGGAAAAGAAATCAGTAGCAGTAGGAATGTACTTAAACTGCTTAGCCGTAGCTGAAGGGTAAGGTCCCACCACATCCATTCCCCTTGTGAAAAATGGCCATGAGTATTTAGCTGTATGAAGGAACTCTGGAGGTTGATGAATGAATTTGGCATATACTTGGCATGAATGACACTTCTTTGTGAAATTAACACAATCTTGTATCATTGAAGGCCAAAAGTATCCAAGCCTTCAAATTTGATCAGACAGTCTATGTCCAGACTGGTGGGCACCACAGACTCCTGCATGCACTTCTTTTATGACAGCCATTGTCTCTTCACCATCAATGCATCTGAAGAGAACTCCATCAAAACCACATTTGTAGAGAATTTTCTCTAGGTGGTTTGGGCTATCATAAAGAGTAAAATTGACCACACGTCGCCGGATTTGTTCTTTCTCGGCTCTATCAGGTGGAAGTGTTCCATTTTGAAGGTATTCCCTGATAGGTTACATCCATTCTGTAGTATGACCATACGGTTCAGGAATGGGACTAATTTCATTAATTTCCTCTGTTCTGACTTGAACATAAGGTGAAATTGCACGACGGTGGGAAATACATATGGTTGTCTCGTCCCGATTTGGATTTGCTAAAGCTGTGGCTATATTAGCCAGTGCATCAGCTTGAGAATTTTGTGATCTTGGGACATAAGAAAATGTCGGTTCTGAAGGGAATTCCGACATTAACTCTTTGACGTAATCATACAAAGGGATTAATTCTTTTTTTCTGATGGCATAATCCCCATTGACTTGTTTGATTACAAGGTCTGAATCACCTTTCACCTTTAAGTGATTCACTTGTGCTTGAAGCGCTAACTCCAAGCCTGTAATGAGAGCTTGGTATTCAGCTTCATTATTGGTACCACCTTCCCAAAATAAAAAGGAATAAGGTAACACTGCCTTATCTGGAGAAATGAGCACAATTCCTAAACCAACTTTGTTGAATTTAGGATTTTCCATTTTCTTCCCTATTGGACTTCTGGAAGGACCATCAAAATACATTTCCCATGTTAGAGGACTCTCTTGAATAGAGAAAACTTCCTCATCAGGGAGTTCAATATCTGAAGACGTGTCTTCCACTGAAGGATGTTCAGCCAGGAAATCAGCCAGAGCTTGGCCCTTAATTTCCTTTTGAGACACATACTGAATGTCGAACTACTGTAGAATAACCGCCCACCTTGCCAGACGTCCGGTAAGCATTGTACGACTAAGGATGAATTTTAGCGGATTATTACGAGATACCAATTGGACCTCGTGATGTTGCAGGTAGTGTCTCAGTTTCTGAACTGCAAAGATTAATGCTAGGCAGCACTTTTCAATACTTGAATACCGGGTTTCTGCTTCAAGCATAGTTCTACTGAGATAGTAGAGACTATTTTCATTCCCAGCATCATTCTTTTGAGCGAGAAAGGCACCCAATGATCGCTCTAAAGCTGTCACATAGAGGATAAGTGGTCTACCCTCAACAGGCGGCATGAGTACTGGTGGACTCAAGAGGTATTTCTTGAGAACATCAAATGCTTCTTGACATTCTTCAGTCCACTGGTAAGTGACTCCTTTCTTCAATAATTTGGTAAAGGGTAAACTTTTGCCTGCTAAATTGGCGATGAAACGCCGAATATAGGCCAAGTGTCCTTGAATTCCTCTCAATTCTTTCAAATTCCTAGGAGGTGACATACCAAGGATTGATTTGGTCTTCTCAGGATCGACTTCAATACCACAATGGCGTACAACAAAGCCAAGGAATTTTCCTGAGGTTACCCCAAAAGCACATTTTAAGGGGTTCATCTTCAAATTATGTTGTCGAAGTTTGTGGAATATGACATCCAAATCAGCCAAGTGATTAGAACGTTGTTTGGATTTAACCACCAAATCATCTACATAACATTCAACAAACTTTCATAAAAGAGGTTTGAAGATACGATGCATGGCGCGTTGATATATTGCACCTGCATTCTTTAAACCAAAGGGCATCACCCGGTAACAAAACACACCTTGAGGAGCTCTGAAGGTTGTATATTCCTCATCTTCTGGGGACATTCGGATCTGATTATATCCGGAATATCCATCCATGAAAGAAAGTACTTCATAGCCAGCCGTCGCATCAATTAAGAGTTCTATAATCGGAACTGGGAAATCATCTTTAGGACAATACCGATTAAGATCTCTGAAATCGATGCAAACCGTAATTTGTCCGTTCTTCTTCTTTACAGGGACAATATTAGCCAAACAATTGGGATATTGAACTTCTCTGGCGAAGTTGGCTTTGATCAGCTTATCCACTTCAGCTTCAATTTTGGAAGCATAGGTTGGGTGTGTTCTTCTCGCGGCTTGCTTAAAACCTTGATGTTCTTTTGGTAAACCCAAATGATGAGTAGCAACATCAGGATAAAGCCCAGGCATTTCTGTATAATTCCAAGAAAAAATATCTTTATTTTGCTTTAGAAAAGAAATATACATCTCTTGCTCTTCAAGGGTCATGGCCGCACTAATTAAAGTGGGGCGTGGATCTTTCTTTGTACCCAGATTTACTTCTCTGAGTTCATCCACAGTGGTAGAGATATCCTCTTCAAATGCTGGAGGGGCATCTCTAAGATCTTCCTCTTCCTCTTCATCATGTGTTATTTCTTCCATTTCTACTTGCAAATTAGATGATAAAATGAGATTCTCATGATCATAAGAGATGTCAAAATTTTCACATTTTGAAGAAGAAGCTTCCATTTCCGACCCTATTGATGATAAAGGGTATTCTTTGGGAAATAAAGAGGAGATGATGGATTGAGAATCAACATCATTATTCACCTCTGGTGTTGCTATAACTTCTTCTGGCCTGATTAGCGAAGTATAGACTTGTTGGACTTCAGCAGATGAAATGAAAATGTCACCACTTATGCTTTCATCACTGCTTGGTAGGTTACCAATTTCTCCCATATTGTCTGGCTCGATCTCCGTAATTGACATTATGGATCTTTCCATAAGAGTATTTTGATTTGGGCCTATTTTTTCAATTTGACTGATAGGTAACACATAATCTGTACTCACATGTGAAAATGGATTTATTGGAATTTTCTCCAAACCACATGGAGCATTAACTTTGGTAATTTCCTTCATTGTAGATTTTTCTCTAACCTTCATGTGATAAAATTTCGCCTCAATGTATTGAGAATCACATGTATTGAATGGGGCCTTATCACCATACAATGTTCCAACATGACCATCGAAACAGTATTTGAGACATTGATGGTATGATGAAGGAATAGCTGCATGCTGATGTAGCCAGGGTCTTCCAAGAAAGATATTGAAAGCTGAGTCTTGATCAACAATCATGAAATCCGAATTAGATACAAGATCTCCAAACTGAGTTCTGAGTGTAACTTCTCCTAGTGGTTCTTGTTCATTTTTATCATATCCTTGCAACATCATGGTAGAAGGAGATAAATCAGATTCCGTGAGGCCCAATCGACGAAGTGTACGAATGGGCATGAGGTTGACTCTTGAACCATTGTCAATGAAAGCTATTCGAACATTTATACCATTGACTTTTCCAGATAAGTACAAAGGTTTTATGTGCCCATGCACAACATCATCTTCATCTTTATCAGTAAAAGATATCACTGCATGGAATTCTGCAGGATTATTCTCTATGTGATAGATTTCAGCTACAGCAATTTCAGCTTCAAACTCCTGAGGACTTGACAAAACTTAGATGATTGCTTCCCGAAGATCTTTTGACAGATTCAAAGCATCCAAAATTGATAACTTGGCTGGTACTTGGGCCAAGTGTTTCAATATATCATACTTTTGATCTAGAGGTATGCGTTTCCCAATAGGAACATGCGGTTTAGCAGGTACCTTGGAAGAAGATGCTTTGGAAGCTGATGCATCTTGTATTGAAGATGGAAACATCCTTGGTTTTGGAAGATTAGACTGATTAGATCCATTTACTTGCTGAGATAAAGAAGATGTAACCTTTAATCGGTCTTCCAAAATAATTGTTCCAAAACTGAGTTGGACATTGGCAGAAGAACTTGCTTGTTCTTTTTGAGCTCGTTGAAGGGCTCTACCACGAGTTTCTGCTGCATATACAGTGCTAGCAGGGGTAGAATTAGAGTAGTGGCTTCAGAAAGATCCATGTCTTCCCCTATATCCTGAACCTCTAGAACTTCCTCGGGTTCCCTTATTTGATACAGGGAATTCAGGCTCATCAAGACTGGAATATGGATCTGTTAATTGAATCATATTAACAAAACCAAATATTAACTCTTCGTCTGATAAAGACTCTGCCTGGTTAGCCTGTTTAGGCTGTGCCGTTTGATGGGGCGGTGCCCGTGGCTTTGAAGTAGATGGCATGAAATCTGCCAGAGTCAAAGACAATTTAGGCTTTGATACATACTCATCTTCTCCTGATTCCTCTTTCTTCTTTGAATTGTGCTGCCCTTTGAGGATTTGTCTTTTGATGGAGGCTTTAATGCAGTTTTTGTAGGAGACACAATTGGCTTCTTCAATTGTGTTCTCAAAATGTAATGGGTCCGATTGATTATCTTTCTGACCATCCAATCATCATATTTTTTCGCAGTTTTGCTTTTGACTTCCTGCCACTCGCCTCCTTCCTCTGGATCTGTAGCGGTAATACACGCTACATGAGCTGAAGAACCCTTCAATTTTACTTGTCCCAAGTCGACCATCGTTTTCAGGATGTCTTTAAAGAGAAAAAACTCTTGGATGGGATTCCCCAACATTTAATGAAAGGGACAATAATTGGGACGGTCTTCATCTCCTTCCTTGTTTGGCCTCTTGGGCACTGGTAATTGAACCAAATTATTTTCCAGAGCTGAAATGATGTAACCAGGAACTTGCTCACTTAGGAAATAGTATGTTTTAATCTTCAAATCCTCAAATTGTTTTCGTCATTGATCTCTTTGATCATTTGGACGAAACAGCCTTGGTTGTTGGCGTTCAGGAGGTGGAGCCCTTCGAGAAGATGAAGGTTTTGAAGTAGAAATCGGTACAGGTTCCTATTTAAGCATAACTGTAGCAGTTTCCGCTTTACCCATTCTCCTTCCTGGAGTTGATGGAATTATACGAGATTTAACCTTAACCTGTATAAGGGAATCTTCAATCTGTTGAGCGATTGAAGTAAGGTCTCGAAACCCTCCTGTGTATTTCACAGGGATCAATGGAATGCGTAATTCGTCACGCAAATTTTCCACACAGATTGGCAACAATTCCTCCTGAGGGAGTGATAAACTCAGGGAATACGTTAATCCCTTCCAATGAGCAATGAAATCAGAGACTCTTTCATTCTCCCTTTGCTTGGAGTTTGTAAGATCAAAAACTGTCGTTTTTGGCAAAGTTGAGCTAAACTGAAGAAGGAATTTTTGACGAAGATCCTCCCATCCGATGATTGACCGGGATTGCAAGCTTGTATACCAGACAAAAGCTGGTCCTTGCAAGGTTCGCACGAAGCATCTGAGATTCACCGCTTCTTGCTGCTCTGGAGTTCCCATCATAGGATCACAACAAGACACATAATGCGTCAAATGTTGTTCAGGGTCGCCTGATCCATTGAAAGTAGGGAAAACAGGGTTTCCAAAACTGGATGGAGGAGAAATTGAATCTTCCCATTCAGGGTAAACTTTATTTTCAGGTTGAACTAGCGCCCGTTTCCCTTCCATAGTTTCTAACCGAGCTGTTAATGACTCAATAGTAGTTATTAACTTTTGAGAGACATCAGGTTGAACTTGGTTTTGGGTAGGTGCAATGAATGCAGCTTGGACAGACGTGGTGGTGGGTGCTGCAACTGATGGTAGTGCTGCCAACTGTTGTTGCATTTGACCCGTAGGATTAGACCTCTGAGGGTGTACTGATAAAGGAGGATATTCCTGATCCATCTCAGTAGTTACAACAAATTCCTTCGGCTGTCGGACTTCAGCATTCTTAAGAAGAAGACTACTCTGAAATAGTTCTGCATTCAACCTTCTTAATTCTTTCATTTCTTCCTCCTATTGTGCAAACCTTTGCTCTAATGAGAGCGATTGACCTCCTTCAGAGGAAGGGTGATAAGTAACCTGATTCATTCCATTCCCCTTATTGGATCCTTTTCGGAGAGGGGGAAGTGGGTTACTTGAAGGAATACCCAGATTTTGGGTAAGCCTTTGATTACTTGTGCGCACACCTTCTTCATTTAGGTCTGTGTGCGCAACTTCTTGAGCAGGAACCTCTTCGTCTGATCCTTCTGATTGAGCCTCATCTGGTGAATCAGCAGCAACAGCATTGATGACATTAATGGATGCATATTGCATGGAATCCTTTCTATCAGCATTTCTGTGATATTGTCTTCTTCCATGTCCACGATGAGACATGGCATTCTGTTGACTTGATCCCTCAGGAATTTCTTGGAAAACCGTCACTTGGAGAGAATCTCCTGATAGCTTGGCTCTTTGTTCCTCTTGAGGCTTATTCCCTAATCGAGAGAATACTGACTTTCTCTGAGGGAGGGATTGAGGATTTTAAAAAGTCCCCAGTCCGGTGGACTGGGGATGTTCCTGCTGCTTCCGCTCAACTCCTCGAATCCCATTTCTTGACTCTGAGGGTTGGTTTAGAGAAGTCCCCAGTCTGACAAGCTGGGGTGTCTCTTGACATGCTATGTCTGAGATCTTCTTAAAATCTCTCTTGATCTTGCGAATCTTAGTTCGGAAATTAGCTGGATGCATTAACCTGTATCCACTTTTATCACCTGGTTCAACAGACCGTTGGATGATTTTCGAAACTTCTGTCATTTGATGACGTGTTTGCTCCAGATGAGAGGCTTGTGCAATATTCTCACCTGCTTGATGTAGGAGCAATTAAACAACTTGTTCTCTATATACTTGATTTTGAGAGGAACTAGTTGAAGCCTGTTCTTGGGAAAGCTTTTGATTATGAACAAAGCCCATTGACTGTGGCCGGCCATGGGCAATAACATTGCATGAGACCATTTTCGGCGGGCTTTGCTGACTGGAAAGCACTGTAAAATGTAGTGCTCCATGAACACCCCATCCTCTGATATGAACATCAGATGGAGCATTGGCAATTAACTGACGCAATTTTCTTAGTGCGCCAAGGCATGAACGTTGAAGGGTTCTCTGTTTCTTTTCAGCCTTCGGATACCGAGAGACTGATAGAGATGCCAAATCAATCTGACGTTGTAGCCCTTCTATTATCTTAATATGATTTTCATATTCATCATAATATAATACCTTCTTCTTTAATTGAAAAAGAGTTTTCCACATGTTGAGACGAACATCATGGATTCCATCATCCGTCAACGTCTTTGGAATGTCGTACTGGGAGTCAGCCAAAGGCCAAAACATGACTGGTACTTCACCTTTTTCCAGTTTTTTCCTCATGTTCATAATTTCCTCTTTATCATTAAATGAAGATTCTTCTACCTGTTTTGACCAGAGTTGGTGTTTCCTTGTTGCTTCATCGGATTCAACAAGATTGGTAGAGATATCAATGATCAAACTAGAAGATGCGTGACTTAGGGGTGGTTCGGAGATTGACCTACACCCTGGGCTATCTTCTGATTGAGAAAGTATTTCACTTGTTAGCGATAAAGCATCAGACATGACTGGTTTCGCATTTGCAAGTGCCTCAAGATAAGAGGGCTTTCTCGGCACTACATTATCCATTGGAGTATTTTACAGGCAATGTGAATCACTAATGCGGAGAGGACTTTCGCAGCGAAGTTCATCATCATGGGGAGGACCACCATAATGGGTTACAGCAAAAGATGAAATATCTTACTCCTTGGTCTTCTGACCACACAGAGGGTTCCTGTGGCTCTCATCTGAAGAAGAAACTTCAAGATTGACCGAACATTCATTAAGCAAGCCTTCATGAGGAAGTTTCTGTTGAAGACTTTCAAAATTAATGTTCCTGTTATTGGGAACTGAGGGAGTAGAATCTTGAATTCCGATAGATAAATGTCTGAGGGCTTTAAAGAACTCCAGCATCGAGCAAGGCCTTGTTGCAGATTGGCCTTTGATCTCCTGATTGTGCTGGGCGGATCTTTTTCTTAGATGTCTTCTTACTCACTTTAGAAACCACTTTTTGACGAAAGTGGTTACTCTGAAAAGGTGAATGTGCCTGATCAGGAAAGATGGTCAGGTTAGGCTGACGATCTCCACTCAAATCAGGTGTATGTGCCTGACTTGGTTGTCCGTATGATATGGGGGAGTATGCCCCATAACCCTCTTGGACTGGAACAGATGTGTGTGTCTGTTCCGGAGTGAATCGTTGATGTGTCACTCCACTGCTAGGGATAGATTTATGTGTTTGTCCCTGAGATAATGCTGAAGCTGTTATGATATCCTGGCAAGCATCCAGAATATGAGCAGGAATTTGCTTCTGCTCTTTCACCATTGACAAAATATGTTTGGTGACTTCAGCCGCCGGAATGGGGATATACGTCCATTCCAGGCTTGGAGTAGGTGTATGTGCCTGCTCCTGTCCTCCTTTTCTTGTCAGTGAATCCTGACAGTACTCAAGTGTGGAGGCAGAGAGTTGAGTCTGCCTCCTGTTTGTCGTCGGGGCTTTCCGACTGACTTCTCCGTGTGCTACCAAGTGAGACTGTTGGTAGGCTTGATTAGTATTAGCAGGTGTATGTGCCTGCTGATTACACTTCACCAAACGCAGTTGAAGAGATCCATCATATGTAGTCAGACGAGCCTGCTGAATAACTGGTGATGTATAAGCAGGTGTATATTCCTGCCTATAGTACTCCGCCGGAATTTCCTGGCGGGATTGGCTTGATGCTGCCAGACGAGTCTGCTGGACAACGGAATTAAAACGGGCAGGTGTGTATGCCTTCTCGTTGTTCTCCACCAAGTTAGGTTGATGGACTCCATCATATGTAGTCAGGCGAGCCTGCTGACTAACTAGTGATGTATAAGCTGGTGCATGTTCCTGCCTATGGTACTCCGCCGGAATTGCCTGGCAGGATTGGCGTGATGCTGCCAGATGAGTCTACTGGACAGCGGAATTAAAACGGATAGGTGATTGTGCCAGTTCGTTATTTGCCACCAAGTTAGGTTGGTGGTCTTCTCCGGAGATGGCAGGGATGACAACCTGCCCATTGTTAACCGGATTCCATCTCTGGCGGTTCATCTTTCCTGCTCGGGTTCGAGGAACCTGATCTGAATGCCTGGAGTCGGTACCCTCATCATGTTGAGGGCGCACTACCGCACGAGTCTGGCGGCGATTGTTGATGGGAGCCCTTGAGAAGGACTCCTGTCTTTTTGAATTAAGGCCCTGCGGGACCTGCTCATTCACTTCCTCAGAGTAAGGGAGTGAATGGAAATTGCGTTCCGGGGATAACGACCCGAAACGGTTGGAGATGGTAGTTAGCACCGCCTGCTTCTTGATCGCTGGCAGCCGTTGTCCAGACCACCGGGTAGAGTTGGAAACTTGGAGGGCTTGACGAGCGGCCTCCAGAGTTGGGATAGTACCGTTGCGACGGTACTCCTTAACCATTGCATTAGAAACCTAGCGTTGAAGACGATGAGTTGGTGATGTCATCCTCAGAGCGGACGACGTTCCAGCAGGAGTAGTAGCATTGGTTTTCACAGTAGCAGACCTCACAGTAGAGGTGTTTACAGCAGCAGTATTCACAGGGGTGAATATAAGAAAAGCCATTTGGAGAAGATCTTGAGAAAAAGAGTGCATGGTCCATATAACAGACATAATCAAGATGAATCTGGCCACTGCATCTTTTGGATGAGCACATGTCAACGATTGATTTGTTGGACCAAGGGGCCTAACAAATAATAAGAACATCACTTTAACTTGGTTAAGGATTCACGTCTGGTTCACCATTTTTTGTTTTGCACGGAATCCGGGGATGACCTCCTAGATGGAAGATTCAAACGTTCCGATCGGTTTCTAGCGGGTTTGTTCGTAGAACTGGAAACATCCAATGATTCCACATCCGTTTGGACCTACTTTCCAAAGGTAGGCGCTCATTAGCGTGTGGGCTAATGAGGCTTAGGAATTTGCATGGTCGAGAGGATGGCTGGTCGGACTCATCACACCTTTTTTGAGGGGAATTATTGTCTACACCGGGACTCTCTTTATAGATTTAAGTTATGTTCGTGAATCCTTATTACATTACCAAGTATAAAATGAGCTTTCCATTAGTTTTAACAATCAATGATTAAATATACAAGAAATTTAGAGAATCTTTTATATGTATTCGAGGTTCTTCATCAATAGAGAATCATCTATATCTGTTTTAGTGATTCTTGGTCAACGGTATCCTTCAAAACATTTATATAAAATTCTCTTGGTCATTATGATGACCAGGCTGGTTTTAAAGCCACTCAGTGGGGCACTTGAAGTTTATCGTCATTTAGAAGGACAAGGATTATTTCAAAGTTGGGATCGAACCCATAAATGGGCTACCTACGTATCCTTTGTTTTTGAAAAGGAATCATAACCCACGTAGTTCGAGTAATGGAGTATGATGTTTATGATTGATGGCTCAAAGAAGAATGTCATAATTACTTTTACACTCTAAGCCCACGTGAGTCATGCTCGGTGTGAGAAACAAGAGGTATTGGTAAAAATTAGACAATTGTGCCATGAAAGAAGCAATCATAAGAAATTTTTTGGGGCTTATGTATGTATGACTGCCCTAATAGATGAAGGTTTGGGATTTACGTTTAGGGAGAAAAATCCAGGAACAGGGTCCATAAAGGTATATGTGCTTTATGGAGATTTGAATACTCTAACTTGGGACTTATTCCTGAAAAGGAAACCCAAATTAGGAGAGGATTGATAATTGGGTTTTACTCCTGAGAAGGAACCCCATATCAAACGTAATTTAGGACTGGTTAAGAGAAATTAAGGGGCTTGGGGTTTACTCCTGAAAAGGAAGCCCAAGATTATGACTGGGACTTACTCCTAAAAAGGAGGCCCATGTTAGGGGACTTGGGGCTTACTCCTGAAAAGGAAGCCCAAGATTATGACTGGGACTTACTCCTAAAAAGGAGGCCCAAGTTAGGGGACTTTATGAATTTGGGGCTAACTCCTGAGGAAGATGCCCAGATTAAAGGATTTATAACTGGGGATTATTCCTGAAAAGGAGACCCAGGTTAAGGATTCTCTCATCTTAAAGGATGAGGTTGAATGAACGACTCTCAATCTTTGGTGACATAAAGATGTATAAATCACTAGGTTTTGAGAGATATTCCACCGAATTCCTTTCAAAAAAGGAAGTCAAATCAAGAAATCATGCCATAAATGGCTTTGAAGAGTATCTTGAAGACAAAATCTTGAATAGGAAAGGTGAAATGGCTTAAGAGGGGTAAAATGTGAAAGATGGGCACCCAGAAAGATAGGGGCGCGCACGTCTTGAAAGGCGCGCAAGTCTTGCGTGGGCGCGCAAGTATTGGTCGCGCAGGTATACCATGCGCGACACATGGTTTACTTGCACGATTTTCAATCGGAATTGAAATACTTGAGCGACTCCTTTTTAAACCCTTTAGAATCCCCTTGAGGTTCTTCCAGAAAAGGGACGTGCAAATTTAATTGAAGGAATAAGGCGGCGCGCAAGTATGACCAGTTCCCTTAAGGGCTGGCCATTCAGGCGCGCAAGTGTTGATGAGTTTCAACACTTAGGCCTTCCTCCCTCTCTTTAGATCTTCCGTTCTAGGTAAGAAATTACCTTAGAAGTGTTCTGGAAGCTTTGAGAAGAGACTTGGGCGTCGGGAGCTTCAATCCGAGTTTCAGGAAAAAGATTCTCCCGAATGGGGGGCCCACATGGTCTATTTATAGGCATGAGAAGACCCCGGGCGGTTACCACTTAGGTCGCTTAAGTGACTTGCGTGACCAAGGGCGTCGCGCAAGTGTACTTGCACGACAGTGATAAAACATGCGCGGTGCAGTTGCTGTTGATCCTTTCTTCCTGCCTTTGTCGATTTTTGATGTTTTTCTTCAAAGGATGAATCACTTTGAGCTCAGATATTCCCCTTTTCTGATTATTAGATTCTGTGACGAAAGGAGCGTCAACAAAGACATAAAATCTGCATGGGAATCATGGCATAGATTTAAGGGACATATGAAGACGTGTCGTCACCATGGAATCAATACATGGATTTAGTTAAAAAAATATTTACCATGGACTCTATCCAGTCGGATGAATAGTTATCAATGATGCCGTTGATGGAGGTTTAATGTTTAAGACCCTGTGGAAGAATGATCGAGTACCGCTATGGTGTGGCATGCACCAGGTTAAAGATGACACCCAATTAGCAGTACAAGTGGAGGAACTCATAAAGAAACTTGAATCATTTCAAATTCCATCTATAAAATCTCAACTGTAACCACCTCTTGCTTGTATCATGGAATTTCATTCATGTGAGATGTGTGGGGGCCCACACCTATATCAGGACTACAAGGTAGGATATGAAGATAAACAAGATTGTCATTATGTCAATTACAATCAACAAAACCAATAGTTTCAACAATAGAAACAATAATATCAGCGTAGGCCTGCTCTGTAGAAAACTCAAAATAATCAAGGCTATTTTCAACTAAAAATTAGTCATGCCCAGTTCCACAACTAAGAACCATCAGGGTATCCATCAATTAACCTTGTACCATGACTACAACAACAAATGCAGCAAAAATCTTTCCAACAAGACCCCAACAACAATAATTTCAACCTTCCAATCCAAGGCCTACTTAGAAACCACCTCTATGTAACGAAAAAAATAAACCATCTAATTTTGTTCAAAAGAACGATCAATAGATTAAGACCTAGGAGATAGAAATGAAAAACCAAAGAGCTACATTGAGGAATCTATAGATTCAAATGGGTCAAATCTCGAAGACCTTATCTGATAGATTACCATGTACTATACATAGTTACACTAAGACATTCCCAAGAGATGAATATAAGGTAGTAGTGTAAAGAAGAATGAATGTTTTGGAATTTCAATTTCCAAAATAAGTAAGGAAATAAGAAGATAAAAAGAAAAAATTAGTAGAAAATGAAAAGGTTTATGAAGACATTCCCACCTCAACTCAAGAAGCAGTTCCAGCTGAAGAGAAAAAAACCCCTGAGTAGCAAAAGGAACCAGTTTATGTTTCCCCGCCTCTATAAAATCCACCTCATCCCTTTCTAGAGTGATAAAGGAAAGGTAGGTAGGAGGCACAATACAATAAGTTTCTAGAGATGTTCATGATACTACACATCAATATACATTTTGAAGAATCCATTTTCTATATGCCCGTTTATGCTAAATTTCTCAATGATCTACTATCAAACTAGAGTAAAATAAAATATCTATGAGTAATCTCTCTGAATGAAGAATGATCTACTGTTGTGCATTAGAAAATTCCCCAAAAAATGAGAGATCCTAGAAGTTTCACAATTCCCATTACTATTGAAGATTTCATGTTTGGAAGAGCACTATGTGATATTGGCACCATCATTAACTTGATGTCGATTAGTGTTTTCCAAAAATTCAAACTCTATTATCTGAAGGAAACAATAGTAGCATTGCATCTAGACGACCGATCTGTGATGTACCCTAGAGGTATTCTCAATGATTTACTAGTAAATGTCGTAAAATTCATCTTTCCTGTATAATTTCTCATGATAGACATGGAGGAAGAATGATATGTACTAATCATTCTTGGAATACCATTGATGGACATAGGAATGGATTTTATTGATGTTAATCAAGGATGTTTGATCTTCAGAGTCATTGAATTACAGGTAGTGTTCAACCTGATCAAATCCACCCAACACTTAGATGATATGGTGGATTGTAATGCCATATCTATCTCACAAAAATATGATGAGTGCATGGAATTGGAGATGAAAGTGAAGATTTATCCTTCAAAAATAATGAGGAATATTATTTTTATGAATTACGCTTTATTAAACCTCTCACATGAGACACAATTCCACCTTTCATTCCCTCAATGATTCAGCCACCCTAATTAGAACTGAAACCTCTTCCCAAATACACCGAAGTATTTGTACATAGAAAATTCATCATCTTTTCCAATAACTATATACTCATAAATATCAATGTCATAGGAAGAAAAATTGGTTGATGTTCTGGAAAGACAGAAGAAATCAATTTCATGGGGACTCGAATACATAAAAAGGATTCGTCCCATAAAATGCACCCATAGAATATTACTGGAAGTGAATACAAGGCCAAAATGAAAACCTCATAGGCAGTTCACACCATCTATGAAGGAGGTCATTAAGAAAGAAGTTCTCAAGTTCATGGATGCAGGAATCACTTTTCTGATATCAGATAGTGAGTGGGTGATACCCATACATGTTGTTCCAAAGAAAGGAGGACTCGCACTAGAAAGAAAAGATGACAGTGAACTGATTTCAAAATGCTCCATCACTAGATGGAATGTTTGTGTGGAGTACATATGCTTGAATTTAGTAAACAACAGAGTTCGTTTTTTCTTTACCTTTTATGGATCAAATTCTAGAGAGACTTGCAGGGCATTATTTCTACTTTTTCCTGGATGGATATTCAGGATACAATGAAATTGTAGTTGACACCACCAACTACTTATCGACCACCGTTATTTTCCCATTTGGTACATTTTATTATAGAATAATGTCATTGTGAATGTTCAATGTTCCATCAAAATTTCATAGATGCATGACACACATTTTTCAGGATATGGATGAAGAATTCCACGAAATGTTCATGGATTATTTCCCAGTTTATGGGAGATCATTTGATGTCTGATTAATAAATCTAAAGTTGGTTCTCCAACATTATAAGGATAAATGACTGGTACTAAATTGGTAAAAATGACACTTTAGGGTACAAGGAAGAATATTCATTGGTCAAAAAATTTCCATATAATGCATTGAAGTTGATCCAACCAAGATCAAAGTCATCAAAGATTTGATGGAACCCTCATCTGTTAAAGGGATTAGAATATTTCTAGGTCATGCATGATTCTAAAATTTTTTTTGAAGGATTTTTCTAAAGTATCACATCCATTAAAATGATTTTTTTTTCCAAATATGTTTCCTTTGAATTCACAAAGGCTTGTCAAAAATCCTTCAATGTGATGAATAATAGTATGATAGCATCACCAATCATCGTGGCGCCAAATTGGGAGAAATAATTCGAATTAAACTGTCATAACATCAACCATGCTGTAGGAATTGTGTTGGAATAGGTCATTGAAAACCCCTTTTGTCCAATTTATTATGTGATTCATACGTTGAATGGGGCTCATTTCAATTACACGACTATATAGAATGCGATCTTAGTCATTTTATACGCCTTTGAGAAGATTGGTTCTTACCTTTTCTTATCCAATGTCATTGTTCACACTGATCACGTTTCCCTCAGGTGCCTGTTGAACAAGAAGGATTCTAAACCAAGGTTTATATGTTAGATCCTCCTGCTACGAGAATTAAACATCGTGATCAAAGGTAAAAAAGGGATGGAGAATGAAATTGTATAACATCTCTCCAGACTCCCTGTCTCCCTCAATTAAGAAGACGATGAGGCTGATATCGAAGTATGTTTTCCAGATGAGACCATATTCAGTATCAAGGCCCAACCTTGGTTTTGAGATATTTCTAATTATCTCTCCATAGGATTACTTCACCAAGACCTCTTGTATCAATAGAGAATGAATTTTTGGTTACATTTCAAGAACAACGATTAGTATGAGCCTCTATTATTCAAGAGTTGTGTTGATGGACTATTGAAATGCTACATCTCATAAGAATAGACATAAAATGTAATTGAGATATGTCACGCATCCCCAACTGGAAGACAACATGGACTTGAGCATACAATGGACAAGATTATACAAAGTGTTTTTTATAGATTACACTACATCGAGACATAAGGGTATTTTTCTAGCAATGTGATAGATGTCAATAGACTGGAAATATTAAAAAAGGAATGAGATAACACAAAACCACATTATGGAAGTTGAGGTTTTTCAATGTTTGGGTTATCTAATTCATGTGACCATTCCCTACATCACTTGGAAGAAACTACATTCTAGTCGCAGTTAATTATGTCTCCAAATGGGGTGAAGTTGAAGCTACGACTGATGACAAAGAAATATTTGTCATGACCTATCTAAAAAAAATGTGTTTGCATGCCTTGAATTTCGAAGTTTACTCATCACTGATCATGGAACATATTTCACCATCCACCCTAGGATAAAAATACTAGACAATATATGGAATTTGATACAACACTATAACTCCCTACCACCAACAAATAAGTGGGTAGGTCGAGTTTTCAAACAAAGAGGTAAAGAACATTTTGGGACATTTGTTGAAAAAATCAAGAGAGATTAGAGCCTCAAGATAGACAATGCACTATGGTCATAACAAACTGCTTACAAAATACCCATAGGCACCACCCTGTTATGATTGTTTTATAGAAAACCATGTCATCTTCTAGTGGAGCTAGAGCATAATTCCTTCTACATGATCATGAAAATGAATTTGGATTCAAAAAGGGCTGGATAAGAACGAATATTGAAATGAACTATGTCTGAATAAATCAAGAGAGATGCGTATGAAAATGCCTGAATTTATAAGGAGAAGGCAATGAAATGGCATGACCAGTGCATTGCAAGGCATACCTTCATCCCTAGGAATAATGTCTTATTGTTTAATTCAAGGACAAAGAGATTTCAGAGTAAATTGAAGTCCTGATGGTCGGGTACATTTGAATTAATTCAAGTCTTTCAATATGGAACCATTGAAATCTATAGAGAAGGAGGACCACTATTTAACGTAAATGGTCAAGGGGTAAATATTTTTGAAGAAACATTTCAAAAAGGTTGTGTCATCAGCCTGAAGTTCCCTTAAGATTAAATGAAGTCAAGCTCTCAAATATAAAGGAATATTTGAAAGGGATGTAACCCAGGGTATGAGATATTAGAATAGGTTAGTATTGTGTCATCTTATAAGAGTCACAGATATGTTAGAGTTGGAGGCAAAGAAGGAGCACCAAAAGGAACAAAAAAAGTTTAGTATATGTCGTGTACCAAGAGTTCACGTTGTGTACCATTTTCTCAACAATTCCATTTTTATTCTCCCAATACATTCCATGACCTAGTTGTAAATGTCATGTATATAGTTAGATTTGTTTTTAAAATATGATGTTCATCAACCCGTAGGTCATGACCCATCCCACTTCCAACCCTCCTTGACACTTCGTATCCTATGACCACTCCTCCTACCACCCAACCTATGACCCCCCCTTCTCTATTCTACTTAAACCCTCTTTCCCCCAAAAATATCACCCTTCCTACCATACCTGAACACCCATCTCCCCATATCTTCCTATCCTTACACATTGCTTGTGCCCCCCCCCCCCAACCAAACCCACACACCCTCCAGCCACCATGGTTTGAACCAAAATCCCATGTCCCTCCTCCTCCTCCTCACAGTCCTCATCCTCATCTTTCAAGAACCATACAGCCACTAAGATCCCTCGTGTCGCACCTTCTCCTTAGAACAAGACAACCTACACGTCTAGTGATTACAACATTCACCTTCACCCATTTATTTTCTTCACCAACCCCCAATAGTGGTTCAATCTTATCAAGTTTCATGAAAAGCCTATACACACCAACAAGACATTGGACATGTACATTCTCCCTAGATTTAATATCGTCGATGCTATCTTGAGCCTACTAGACACAGTAAAAATAGATAGCATTAGCGATGCCTACGAGGAGACCTTCTGGGAATTATTCCTAGAGATTTTGGCCAATTTTTAGCTCACTATCGACTGGCTACATTTTGACTTGGTTGGTAGGCCCAATGAGCTTGAGTTTACATAATTTGGGGTCAGGCTGGAATCTATAATGGGGAGTTCATTATTTTATATGTCTACCCTACACTACAGCTACAACCATATTAGGAGGATGCACCAAATTTGTGGTCATTGATAGCTTGCAACCCCCCAATCACACCATGATCCTCAAATCATGAATTCTAATACGTTTCATGGTCCAACATTGTGTATCCTACATTGATCCATGTCACACATATGGTTTTCTAGGGGTAAGACACATATAAGTGTCATCTAGATCAATGTTCTGATCCTTACAGCTGCCCTGGGTGGTCCACCCATCAATGTGGCTGCCCAATTTTCTCTACACTTCAAGATTCAGACATAGAGGAAATGCAGGACACTGATGGGTGGATTATTTATCACACACCTGGCTAGATAAATTTTGACATTCAATGCCTCACAACCCCTCACCTCTTTATGTACCATTAAGATGATTGATCATGTGATCCTTCAAAATATGCATATAATTTTGAGAGAGGATGACAAATATTTTGGCACGCCAGGACTGCAGGATGTCGCACCGTAAGAACTGACAACAACAACAACAACGGACCCACCTATCTAGACACATTAGACCACCACACCTACACCATCTGTTCCTACCACCACCACATCCACCACTACATATATCATCCCTATATCCTCCCATCCCACCCTAACCAAGCTATGGACTAGTCCCCATTGCATCATAGAGAATCTATGTCAAATCTCTACCCACCTCTATCTCACCTTCATCGAGCCTACCACATTCACCCCACCACCACCACCTACCACAGTTGGCCCATCATCTTCCTACATTCCACCCCCCCCCTTCAATCCACTCTGACCTACCTCTAGACTCCACCGACCCTTCTACTCAACAGAATTGTTTAGTAGAGAAGGATCGGAGGGAAAGGGGTAGCCACTAAGTCCAGCCCTGAGGTACCACTTGTGGATCCAGCTTCCTGGCTCACAACCTTTGTACAAATAAGTACCTCTCCACCACCAACCCCAGCCCAACTACCTTCCTCCACCACCCCATCATCCACTATAGCTGCTACATATGTTGTTTTTTTCAGCCAGCTGGTCTCACCTCCTAGTCGTGGGATGAAACAAGACGAGATTGTTGTCTCATACAACTGATATTTCATTGTCTTCATTTTGGGGATATTTGGGACTTTTTATGATTGGGATAGTCGTTCATTTTTTTCATTGTTTCTACCCATATCTGTACTCATATTTGGTATCTTTTTTATGGAATTTTATTTTCACTTTCTTTTCAATGTGGATTGTCATGTATTTTCTTTTTTTTCATAATTATTTCAAGCTCCTCTGAATCATCCTCAATTATTGAAATTGTAGTTCCCTAAGCTATTTTGAAAAAATGAGTACTTTGATAGGTCATCAATGTTATAGAACAACTTCATGGCCTTTACCTAGAAACTCACCAGTAGAAATAGCCACTTAGGCCCATAATTCCATTCTTACCTCATCTAATTCACGCATAAAAGGTTACACCTGAAGTAATAAACTCGCCAAAGTGACCATGGGAACATAAAGATACAACCAAAAAAAGTTGTAAGAGATGAAGGAGCAACTGATCTTGTAGACCCGCTGAAAGAAATTTACGTCCACTCATCCGGCTAGTGATGTCTAGGTAGCACGTTATGGTTGGAAAACCATAGCTTATCTTGTCTTTATTTTGTGTAATTATTGTTATTTTATCCTTTTACTTTTCATTTTGATTCTATCATGGAACTGCATTGTAAAACATTAATAGATAAAATGAATATCTATGTTTCTTACTCTTTGATCCTACCTTTTTACTATGATATCAGTATGTTTATACTAGTGGACTAACATTTTATCATTTTCATGAATTCATTTATACCCCATTTCACATGTGAATTAGACTCAACGTTCTAACATCTCAAATTTCCCTATGGAATGCCACTTTCTCTAGGGAGATCTCGATTTCCCCATTTCAATTCTGTCAAATATTTGATTTCAAACTCTTTTAAAATTTCAATACTACACCACTCCTGCATGAATTTCATAGATAGTGGGGACACTGTCTCTTTCGAAAGTCTGTGTGTGTGTGTGTGTGGAGGGGGGGGGGGGGGGGTTCCATGATTTCACTTATGATACACATGAATCACTATTTTATTCTCACTTATCTAGGAGACATTTTTCAAAATGATAAGCATACTTTAAACTTGAAAATCCATATTCCCTTATGAATTAAAGACAATGTTATGTGGAAATTATTTAGAACCATTTTTTACTCTTATTTATAAATTTTTAGAATTATTTTTGGGTTTATAAAACTAATTAAAATTAAAAATCATTGAAAATATGATTAATTGGCCCATTACATATAATGTATACCCATTGTAATTGCCAGTTTTATTGTATTATCATTTCCCCAGAGGACTCTACGACTTCATTTACATATTCTTGTCTGAGTATATTTCTTGTGAGATACCTGGGGCATGTCAACCTACCAGAACTTACACTGAGAACTTATCCAAGCGATGACTAAAAAGTATAAATTTAAAATGATTGAGGAGCACTTTGATGTCCATTTTTTTCTGATACCGACCTTACATATGTCCTTCATTTAGCCCATAGTTTCTATGAATGACCTTATAGTATAAAGTTATTCCAAGCTCATTTTCCTTCCTACCCTTCTCCTTGTATAATGCATAAGGATACCTTTAAATAAGTGTGTGGGAGGAATTCAGATAGCATGGGATGATTCAATTTTCAAAGATGTATGGTATGCTTACCAAACTACTAGGTTGTGATACATATCTATTTTTTTAAAATGAATGTTATTATATTCCTTTTTAAAATTTAATAATAGAAGAAGAATTGATATGGGTTGTGTACTAGGAATGTCCAAAAATTCCATTTTCTAGACAGATGAATCACACGAAGGATCATATCTGATTAGGAGATGGATGTGGTATCTATAATAGGCACGAATTTTGAAAAATAAAAATGAAAATCATCAGTGTTTACATAGTTGACATATATTGATCCAACCCAAACTGCTGGAGAATGGATTTGACCATCCGGATGGAGGAACATTTATTACACTTGTCTTTACACCTATGCATTAAACATCAGATCTTACCCTCTTCTTGAGCCTGATTTTCACTTTTTACATACCTAACCAAAGCCTCAGAGTCACCAAAACCCTATTGATGAATCCATCATGATTAATTTTGTTTATGTATTTACATAATGGAGATGATAGAACAAATGAAAGTCTATGGTTAAGAACATGTACTCAGGGAATGAGAATGTCTCTACCTTCATGTTACCCTGGGTGATGAGAGAGAATCATGGTGAGGTAAATTACAATTGGGTGTATTAGTTATGAAAGATTTGAAATATTGTGATTAAAAGACTAGGATTTGTTCCAAAAATTTGTACTATGAGGCATGACTAACTTTCTATGCAGGGTTAATTCGGGATGCTGACCATTTTATTTTTACACCTAATTTTAATTACCTGGACATAATGATTGATTATTATTTTAAAATTTTCATATCCTTTGTCGAAATATTTTTTGAGTCATTATTTCTTGATAAAATGAAAATTTTCAAGTGTGGGGGGATTTGATAAGCCAAATTTGTATATACATTATTTTGTCATTTAATTATATATTTTCATAAATTTAATTTATAATTCTCTTGGTATATGTTCATTTTTGTAGGAATAAATATTCCTGGGATTCAAAATAAGAAAATCCAAAAAGTGAAGAAATTCCCCAGAACATGTCGTGTACCTTCTATTCATGTCATGTAATGGAGGTTGACAACATGCCCATGTCATGAAGCGAAGCCATGACCAAGCCGCGCAGCCAGCAAGGAGATAGTCGTTACACGTCGTGTATGCCTTGGACATGACGTGACACCAATCAAAACCATTGGTGAGAAATCCATGAGGAATCCATGAAAAAGAATAGCTGGAGACCTGCACACATCGTGAACACCTGGTACATATCTTGTATTCGGTCAAACGTCAAAAATCAATGAGAGATATGCACACCATGCTGGAGATCCCAGAGTTTGAGGAAATCTATGAGGATCTAAGCTATATGTTGTGTACCTCTAGTACACATCATGATTATATTTTCCAATAAATACAGTGGAGTAGAAGAACCTTTTATGAGTGTTTTGGATTGGTTTATTCCCTTTTTTCATTCCCCCATGAGTTCCCTCTACCCTTTCCCCGCTAAACACTAAATTTCATTGTGTTTGACATTTTGAAATCAATCTAAGAGCTGTGTATCTTTTATTCTTCATCGCTTTTCATTTTTCATGAATCCTAAAATTCCCATTGTGTGTTAAACTCATTTCCATTTCTTATTCCATTTAATCATGTTTTTTAAAGTTGTTATTCATTTTTTTCATGTTTCGGTCCCTTCACCAATCCAGGACCCTCTAAATGATTTCAATTCAATTAATTCCAATAAACATTCCAGTCATATGTGCTTTCATTTATCTAATTTCATGTCACCTCACTATGAGTAGATAAACTGCTTAGTGGTGTGGATCAAGGATAGATATATATGCACAATTAAATAACTATTAATTCTAAACATGAAACCCTAGTTGGATTAGTAATTAGGATAATACCAAATGGTCTATCCAATTTGTGTAAACATCCCTTAACATGAGATATTCAAGAAAATGACCATATCATGATTAGTGTAGACTAGGCTACGATCACTAGTCTATGACACTTTCTTCCCTAGAATCCAAACTCGATGAACCTAGGCTGTTACAATCACTCGATCATGGAATAATCACTTCCTAGGTAGGACTAGGTGACTTGACCAAATTCAAATAGCAACCTCTGTTTTCTTCACAAACTGAGCCTTAGAAATATACCATGATTAGAATAAGAGACCCTCCTTTAAACAGATTCTTGAACTTGATCATGAACCCTCATTAATTATTTGAAATCAACCCCAACTAGAAATTAAGTTACAATCCCAACATTAATATTCCTTGAATGGACTCCTATTAGGGTCTAAAAACCGGGATCACCCTTTGAAATAGAATTCTACTCATGGGTATAACCCCGCACTCCCACTACACTACTTCCTATTAGTTAGTCATGTTTGGGAAAAATAAATTCTAATTTTACCGCCACCCATACGAAACAAATGACCATTGTGGAACATGTAATTTATTATTCCTATGTTGATAGTAAATCTAAAAGGACCATTCAAAATCTTATGGATATACTAAGATCCAATTCAATGGATTTAAAAGGAGTTTGGGATCAACACCTTCAATTGGTAGAGTTCTCATATAATAAAATTTTCTTTTATATAATTCAAATAGCACCATATAAAGCTCAGTTGGGGAAGAGGTTCCAAGCTCCGACATGTCAGGATGAAGTTGTAGAGTGTAAGATACTAGGACCAAATATTTCTCAAGAGAGTTTTGAAAAGATTCAATCCATTCAAAGATAAATTAGAACTGTACAAAGTTTATAGATGACATATTCTAATAATCATCACTGATAATTGGATTTTAAAGATACTGATAAGGTATTCCTTCAAACATCACCATGGAAGAGGGATATGAGATTTGGAAAGAAGGTATAGTTGATCCATATATACATTGGTCTCTAGGAAATATTTAATCATGTATGGATGGAATATTACCATTTTTCAGTTTCATTGAACCTCTCCCTAGTGAAATATTTGATATATGTATCATTTTTATGAAATCATATACCTGACCCTTTTGTATACTGAACTCAGATGTAGTACAACTTGAACAATATCTCTTGTAAGTAACAACTAACCAAAATTCTGGATCACAGAGATAATGTACTTCAAATCAATACCACACACTTTTTTAACATTCCATGGAGTAATTATAAATTTGATGAAGCTAAATAGGAACTCAAAGATATAATGAGGTAGAAGTAGCCATATTTTTTCAATCAGATCAATGAAATTTCGAGGGAGAAATTCTTTTATATGGGTAGAATATAACATCATAATATTGAAATATATATTATACTTTAAATAAATAATGTTCTAAATAACTTATTTCACATTAAACAATAAGATAAAATGAATCACAACATATATTATTGTGATAAAATATTAAAATGAACGTTAAACATTAATAAATTATCGGAATGAAATATGAATAATCACTAAGAAAACTTCATGAGGAATAAAATTAAAAGTAAATAAATGTACTAAAAACATGAAATCCTTATCATAATGGTTATATTTAAAGGAAATAATTTTGATTATAACAACAGAAAGAAGGAAACATATTAGAAATACAATATATCATTTGAGAAGAGAGTAAATGAATAGGATTACTAATTCTAGATATGCCTATAAAGAAATATATAGAAATGTAATATGATTATTTTACATAAGATCGTTAGACATATACTTGTCGAATATATGGTCATTGAACATATGATCATTGGCTATTTAGTAATTTTATATAATTTAATCGAATAGTTACATTGATTTTGTGTAATTTTAAATAACAAATTAAAAATAATATAATTCAAAAAAAAATTATATAATGAGATAAAAAATTAAAAAATGTATTATTATGAAAATATGTATTTTTTCATTACAATTTATTTTTTATATAACAATAAAAAATGTTGATTTTATGTGTATATAAAATTGAGAGAAAGATCCAAATTCCCTTGTATTGATAAATTTAAATGGTTAAAACATTAATAAATTTAATGGGATGTGATAAAAATTATTTAATGGAATATAAGTTTTTTCGTGTAAAAGGAACAGAATGGATCTCTCTTCAGTTTTGGAGAATGCACCCCACGCTCCCAATTGTCTTCCCCATTGCCTCCCCAGTCCGTCAGCTGCTATTTCATAATTCTCTGAAGGTTCACCTCCTCGACCAGTGGGAAGGGAGAGCCTAGAGTGGGGATTTCTTGAGGAAATACTATTCCAGCCTCTACCACCACATCTAGTTACTCAGTTTCTTTTTCCTCAAATTGTGATAGGATCATCCAAGGAATTTTTTTTTAGAGATTATACCATAGGTTGTATTCCACACACAATCCATTGTCGTTGTGGAAGATCTTCACAAATAGACGTTGGTGCCTCACTTTGTTCTAGACAAATCTCCACTAGCTCCCTTCTAAAATTTTGATGATTATTGGGGTTTAGTAGCTCCTGAGAGGGTTTTGGATCAGAAAAAATTGATTTTTTTGATCTTTCTTCCTCCAAATATTTCATGAATGCATGGTATTAGCCTATCACATCCTTTGGTAGATGGTATTTTTATTTTTTCAGGTGGACGATGGAGTTTTATTCAGGGTGGGATCCTTTTCTTGCAGTTGTCTGGGTGGATTTATGGGAAGAAAGCCTTGTGCTCCATCATCTTCTCCTCAAGACAGGCATAGGACAACTAGTGATCTTGTGCCTGGTATGTATAAGTTAAATCACCATGGTTCAGTTTCATTGGATCAGGATGATATAAAGAAACCTAGTGAGGTCAATTCCTCCGATTAGGTCTCATTGTTTTCTTCTTCCTGGACTTCCTCTCTTTCCTATCATCATATGGAATTGAGGGCAAATCCTTCTCATGATTTGGTGGTGTTCAGACCAGGTTGGATTCTTGGTTTATCTTATGAACTCCTTATTTCTATGGCCTCCGATGCATAGAATGATTTTGATAGAGGTTATGCAGTAGCTCTTCCACCAGCCACCCCAATGGGTTCTTCGATCTTTGATACAGGTCTATCAGTTGTTCCCCCCTACCCACATCGAATTCATATAATGTTTTAGAAGAATGTTCGAAGGTTTATGGAGCCACATATTTTTATCTTCCTGCTATAAATGCTTACTATTATCCAATGAGTGGTTTTCGCAATAGAGAACAATCCAAAAATGATTTCTATCATTGTATGGAATTCTCGTGGTACTATATCATGAGTTAAATATAGATTCTTATTCTATGAAATGTGTAATTAAAAAAATTTTATTGTAGTTTTTTTTTTCATAATTTATGTTTTTTCTCAGATGCTAGGCCTCTCTAATTTCATGCATGGTGATTATATTAACAGTTATTTTTGTATTTTTTGGATGAGTGTGATTAAGGGGGATCAGATGTTTCGAGCCAACACATATATCTATGAATATTTTTTGTGGAATTAATTATTTATTATTTTAATTTTTGTATTCCAAATGAGACAGTTTGGTGAGGGAACTATTGTGGCATGAGATCGGTTCTTTCAATCCAAGGGATGAACCTTGGTTTGCGGGTGAAAATTTTAACATGATTCTGGATAATTTGGATAAGAAAAATGGTTGTATCATTCCATGGAAGGCTAAGTAATATTTTTCATTATTTTCTTCTAGTAATGATTTATTTTATATGGGGTTTTTGGCTGATAAATTTACATGGTATGGATATTTTAGAGTTAATAGTCATGTTTGGAGCAGGCTTGACTTATGATTTTCTAACCTACATGTGTTATCCTCATTTGTGAATGCTAGAATTCATAATCTTGTTATATATTTATCTGATCACTCTCACATCCTCATATCTTTGGATACTTGAAGAGTTGGAGAAAATCATTTCTTCTTCTCCAACATATGGCTTTGGAGATTGGATATCTTAAGGAAGTCCAAACCTCTTCGAACAAGCCCATGCAGGAGATTTTACGGGATGTATTTCATACTAAACTTAAATGTTTAAAATTAGATTTAATTTCCTGGTGCAGAAACTACCCATACTTGGTTCTAGGATCTGGAGGCTATTAAGGCTGATCTTGAACAAGAAGATGTGAGTTTGGAGGAATGTTAGGATGAGGGAATTTTTAGTGACATGGTTTTCAAGAAAAATCACCTCTTAGAGATGATCTTAGAGGATGAAATAGTTATTCATGAATGATCTCAAGCCCCATGGATTAGGGGTTGTGATCGCAATTCTACATATTTCTATGTGTTCATCAAAGAGAATAATAAACTATTGTTTTCTAACATCTTCAGGGATAATGGTTCTTTCAACAACATCATGGAGATTGTGGGATGTATGGTCGAGGATTGTTTTAATTAAATTATTTCTTATACTAATCATTTTATATTGGATGGATACCCATCAGGTAGTTCAAGTATTTATTTCTTATTATTAGGTCATTTTTGGAGGCAACCAATTATTTTATTGCCATAAATCTTGATAAGGACATGTGTTGGGAGGCCATTTAATCTCTAAACAGTGAAAGCACCCCTAGTCTAGATGGTTTCCCAGGGTATTTTTATGTTTCACCCAATGATATCATCAAAAGAGGGATTGTGAAAAATATTCAATATTCTTTAAGGGGTGAGAGTCTTCCGAGGGTAGCATGTGCTACTACTATGGTTTTAATTAAAATGGATAAAGAACCATATTTACTCAACCTATTTATACCCATAAGCATGTGTAATTTATGTTAAATGGTTTTTTAAACCATAATCAATAGAAGAATGTCTCCTCATCCCAACAAGTGGTTCTTAAGAAGTATCATGGAATTTTTAGAGGAAAATCTCCTCAAGCTTCTATTTTCTTGGCTGAGGCAATGATCAGTGATTTTAACGTTAAGGCTACTGGTTCAAACATCACAATTAAAGTTGAAATAGAAAAGTATTATGATAGAATGGAGTAAAGCTTCATAGTTAAGGTTATGTCTAACATGGGTTTATATCCTTGGTTTACAGACTTGTTCTTTAGGCGTTTTAGCTCTTCAATGATTTCAGTTTCCCTCATGGGAAAAAATGAAGTCTTTTTACATCATCTTGGGGTCTTGGGAAAGGGGACCCTTTATCTCTGAGTATATTTATTCTTTCGCAACACTCCCTCAGCTGATTTATTACAAGGAACATATATGATGGCAACATCTATCCTTATATATTTGGATCTAATTTCAATGGTATTTCTCATTTTCTATTGAATGATGATATAATTCTCAAGTAGTGGTGGATAGATATCAGAACCTAGCCCTCCATCTGGTATTTCCTTTGAAATGATAGGATATTGATCCCTCCTTATGTATGGTTGGAAGAACATACCTCTCTTCCACTCAATGGTCAATTTCATAGGGAAACTGGGTGAAATTTTCACCCCCTGTATTTTACATGAAACTTAACATCGATTGATTGTGCATTCATAATAAAATGAGGGTACGGGTGTGATCATTTTGACTTTGAAAAAATGATTAAAATTATTTAATGCTAAAAATATATTTTTATCAATGCACTAATTTTTATAAGTGTTGGTATTTTAATATAGATTAATTAAATCAATCACTTAGATGATAATTCTCATAAAATTTAATCTATCAATATATAAAAAAATTATTAACACATTTAATTATTAATTATTGTGAAATAATATTTAGAACACATGAAAATACATTTTTAATAAAAAAATCAATATACTTTATGTTTTCATTTAAAAGTAAAAATTATAATATTTATGTATTAATTTTTTTTGAATAAAGTTCAAAATTTTAATCATCATATCAAAATTAGGTAATAATGGCAATTTAATTTTTAAATATAAAATTAAGTTACTAAGGTAAATAGTGATGACATCGGGAAGATGTAAAAGCACTAAAATATAGGATATATTCAAAATTAGGAATAAAAAATATGTATAAAAAGTTGATATTTTTCGTAATATCTAGCCTTGTTTATAGTGCCGCTCTCCTTTTAAAAAGGACTCTCCTTAACCATTAAGTAATTAGAAATTATAAAAATTCCACTCAAACTCACATATAAAAGGACCTCTCCACCACCGATTCTAAACCACACAATCCCTTCAGTTATCCCTTTAATGCTTATAAATTGTTTACTCATAATTTATTATTATATGTTCGGTTACTTTTGGTTCCAAGATGGAGGCATGAATCCGTCAATTTGAATGAACCTGTTTTGAGGAGAGAATTCATCAAAGTGAGTATCTAGGTTCTTCTCTAACCTTTTCAATTAACTTTTCAATGATACTCTTTCTAAATCTAACTATCTACTCTAATGATTTTCAATTAACATAATTATTCTTCTATAAAAATTATATTACTATTATATAAGACTAAACTACTATTCATTCATTAGTATATCATGTTCTTTTTTGGGTCAGTTCAACCACCTATATGAACAATGATATACCAACATAATCATTTGAAGAATGAATAAGTATCAATAAATTAATATTGGTAATATATAATATTAAATAGTAATTTATTTTTTGAATATACTTTTGTAATGGTGTCCCAAAAATGAATGGTCCTTATAATGTAACTTTTTGTTATATGTAAATTAGCCAAAACATGCTTTCCATGGATTCCATTATCATGAATCACAACCGTGTCTTCCAAAAAATGAACATGAGATAGAAAAAATTATTGAAACAAAATGATTCCACTACCTTTAATATCTTTTAATTATGAATTTATTATCAAATAACAAGAATTAACAATTTGTTTAGGAATATTTTATGAAAGAATCATAATTACTTACATTTGATGATGAAAATAAGAAATAAATTACTAATATATGTGTAATAGATGATTATGATTATAGAGTATAAAAGTTAATAGACACGAATAAGAATTTAAACCAAGCGATTAATATGGTTATATTTTTTATACATGTGGTTAAAGTTCCTTTACAGAAATCAAGAGTAATGTTGAGGGTTTCATTCCAATCTCACATTGAAATTGAGATTATTTATGACTAATTTTTTATTGGGGGAAATTGTATGTTATTTAACTCAAAAAGGACATATATTTTATTCTTTTATAATTTTTTATGGTTTTTACATATCTTCTTACCATTTTACCTTCTCTAGTTCTACAACTCAATAAAAAGGTTCATATAAGCGGAGCCAACCATATCTCATCTTTTCAGTAGAAAATCATTATCCTTCATTTTTTTATTATTTATTTTGTTTTATAAATTTCCTATATAAATATATGAATTATTAAGGTCTTGTTCTATTGATTTTTAATTTCATTAGAAATTGAAATGAAACACTTTTTATCTATTTATGAACATGTCATTTTCTATTGACATTATCTATAAATTATGAAAAGAATATTTTTTAATTCTTTCTAAATGAATTTATTTTCCCATTATCTTCTTAAATTTTCTTTATAAAGCTTCATTTTCACATTTTAATAGTTTTCCAATGTAATTTCTGTTCTTATTATTTTATAAATTATTAATTTTGAAATAAAATTCCTTGAAAATATTAAGGAAATATCTTAATATTTTTCAAAGTAATTTTTAAATTATCATTAAAATATTTTTATCTACATAAACATCCTTTAATATTTCTTATGATTAACTGTGTATAATCTTAAATGATACCATCCAAATTCATTCTCCAGTTGAATTTTGATGATTTTCTATGAATGTTTTCATGAAACCAATGTATTACCCGTGAGTTAATTAAGATATAATGGGATTATAAAGGATTTCATGTTCATGTGGTACAAATAAATATGGTTTATCATTATGTGATTGGTAGGTCTATTATAGAATCTAATACATTTAGTAAAGTTTTATATATAATGAGATATGTATGGGGCACCAGTGGTTATCCCATGTCCAAAATGTTATGGGGTGCATGTGCTTACCCCATGTCCACTATGTTATGGGAAAGTGTTTATCCAAGTCCTTTATGATGTGATTATCTCAGTGGTTAAACCTACACGTGTAATTATTTCTATTATTTTTTTTGTTCCACATTCTTATGTTATTCTATGTACCTTTTTCATGTTCTTATTGATCGTTATTATTGATTCATGTATACACACTCCTATGCCCAAATATTTATTTCATGGTTCATGATTTATGATTCATTTTTCATTGGGTATGATTTCATTATATTATGTTCATGTACCATGATTATGTTATCTAACCCACAAGTTCATATTATTCTTACTTATGAACTTTGATTGATATCTCTTATGTTTAACCCTTATTTAGTGTTAGATATCACCCTTTCCTATATTTCCATTTACCTAGGTTGTGAAGAAGATAATTATATGTAATATTTTATATAAGGGAATCACATATGAATAATGTTTGTGGGAGATGTTACATAATGGTTATAAAATAAGTTTATTACATTTCTTGTCATTAATGACACAAAACCCATAGGTTTTGGGGTGTGTTTTATTATGAAAGACAATGAATAATCATCTAAAATGATTTAATATATATGTATAATTTACTCAGGTTCTCTCTTGACTTTTCAGGTAAGTCTATTAAATTTCTAAAATCACTCATTATAAACCCCCATCAATAAGAGTAGGGTTTCAAAAAATATGAATCTAGTTATAAGTTCTTCTCAACATCATTGTGTGGAGAGATTACCAAAATAGAGGATAAGTTGATGGTTCAAATACTTGTGTGGGAATATTTAGTGGTAAGGAATCCTAATCAAAAGTGAAATAATTTTTCTTATAGTGTGGGAATGTCGAAATGGGGTTTACCAGATTTAACGGTTGAGTCGGTGATGAATAAATGGAATTGAAGGTTTCCACTTCCAAGGTAAGTTATCTAAAAACATAAAATGGTGGTATACCATGTTTAATCGGTTGAAAATTTCTAATAAATTTAGTTTGAACCTCATGTTTGGTTTATGTAATTAGATAATGGTAATTAACATGAGTATAATGTTAAAATATAAAAAAATCATTGATTTAGAATTATTAATACCAGTATCTTTTGAGTATAATGTTTGTAAGTATTCTCTCATGTATATAGTAACTAAATTCAGGACCACATAATCTTTGCATTTCCTCTTTATTTTCTATTATTTTACATCTTATTGAATGTTGTGTAGGTTTATTTCAAAGGGTATGTTCTATGATTGAATTAGTATGGTGACCAGGTTGTATTGACTTCCCATATTTTTAAACCAAGATCACGAGATGTTATAGAGGTCTGATTATATTTTGTAGAATCTTCTAGTGTGTATAATCATCTAGTGGACTGATATTGTTGGTTCAGGTGATAAAAATAATGAAACTTCCCAACAAGTGTAATAAAAAAACATGAATAATATTAAAGAGCATTATGGGGGGTAGTGGAATTCACTAATGATAGTTCATTTAGAATAAAATGCATTGGTTCAGCTGATATTAAAGGAAATAAGATTTATTACAATGATATTATTTATATGGAAGGCATGAAGAACAATCAATTGAGTATAAGAAAAATTTTTTTTGGTAAATGTAATGAAGTTATATTAATTAAAAAATCATGTTGAATAATGAGTTCTAAAGATATAATTGTAATAATTAGAGTTGAAAATAAAGTTGTAGATTATTCTAAATTATGATCTAACTAACTCATGGTACCTGAATTACAAAGAAGAAAATGAATTTTGACACATTAGAATTGTCCACCTTCTCCCAAGGAGTAAGTTAAATCTCAAAGAAATACATGGTTAGAGATATTCTCTAAATGAATAGGGAATGAGAGGTAATTTTTGAAACATAAAAAAAGGAAGATAGTAAAATCAATACACTGAAAAGTGAAGACATAATCTTCAATACCACTTGAACTCATTCACTTGGATCTATGTTGATTAATGAGAAATTAGTCTACATGTGGTTATTTTTATTTTTTAAATTGATTTATGATTTCACCCAGGTAATTAATGATCATGAAGAACAAGTTTGAATCTGTTAACATGTTCAAAATATCAATAGGAAAAGTTAAGAAAAATATGGGATTGTACATCTAAATGTTGAGAATGGATAATGGAATGTAATTAACATGAAAAACATTTCATTATTATATATAAAATCATGAGATTAAAAATTAATTCAATTCTACCTACACTCTATAGAATAATTTTATAGTTGAGAGAAAAAACCTAAATAATTACTAAAATCTATGGGACAATGTTATCCACGAACAAATTTTATAAATGTTTTGAGAGAGAATATATATTCACAATTATCCATATTTAGAATAAATACATGATGAGATTTGAGAAAAATAAAACATCTTTTTATATATGTTTCCAAAGGAAGTCCACTGTGAAATATATCAAAGTTTTTATAATCCCAAAATTCTTAAAGATAAAGGGTAGAAATCCGAGAAATTTTGAAGAAAATTAGAGAAAGTCATTTTCATTGGTTATATTTAAAATGGAAGTGGTTAGAAGTGCTAAATCAAAAGGATACATAAAATCATTGACTATTATGATGATAAACTTATTATTAACAAGTTTATGGAGCCAGTTTGAGTCAACCATACACGTCACCCAAGTAAGTCTTCCATAATTTATAGACTAAAAAACAACCAAGACAAGTCTCATGAATAACAAGAATGAAAAAAACCAATAGAGTAAAAACTAGATGAAAGAGTACATATCCATGAAATATACAATTTATTTCCTAAAAGTATAAACTAGAAAGTAAAAAATAAAATAAATAAGTGGATTCTCCATGTGACCATATGTCCCAACAAATCCCTCCCACTATGAAGGCAATGATAACCAAGAGATGTCGGCAAGCTACACAATAACCTTCCTGTTACCTAATACCTTGAAAACCACATCTATACATGCTAAATAGAGAATTTATGGTCTGAAAATAAATCCAAATATGATTTCACAAAATTATCTATACAAATTCTAATGCGATGAAAAATTATCTCTAGTTTTAAAACAAAACTACTTTATAAAGAATTACCATTTTAGGAACATTTTGTAAAAAACCCTTTGGTTTCCATAAAATCCATTCATATCCACACATACCGAGAGTGTGAAAAGTAAAAAAAAGAAATAAGGATCATAAATATTTATTCATACATCATAATATAAACATGTGAGTAAGCAACCTTGAAATATACCATAAGATCATCAAGTAGGTAACAAACAATGAAAAATATCATCATGTGTAAAACTAAGAATTAATGAAATGGCATAAGATTTGGGCTCTAGAATATTGGAATAAATACTAGGAAATATAATAAAATGATAAACTAGGCACCACATGAATCCAACAAATATCGAGTTACATCAAATTCTGTTGATATCAAAGCCTTCAGTGGTATTACACACACAAAAGTGGCATGTCCATTTCCCAATGCACCCAAGGTTTCTAATGTGTTGTTCTTTTGAAAACCATTTTAAAAACCATAAACACCATTAATAAAACATTTTCATAGTTAATATGCATCGCTTCCATACTTGAAAATCCATTTTTGGTCCAAATAACCCATAATTAATTTCATCATACCGCTATTTTTCTAAAATATGTTTTTAAATAAAACCCCCTTTAAAATATACCTCTCTTGAAACAAATCCACTTTGACATCAAATAAATAATTTTCATAAAAAACAAATGAAAATAAAATAACATCAAGTAATTTTTGTGTTAGAACCTTTTTATGGAGATACATACCTCAATAATAGAGGTAAACTAGTCGCCTTTGAAAATGGAGATTGTAAATGAGAAGATCGGATCCTCACAAGCCTATATTTATAAAAAAATCATAAAATATCTATGAAGAAATATAGACCTATTATTCACATCCTAATATAGTTCCAATGAGGCAAGCAGATAAGATATTGAGAGATTATCTAAGAAGATAAAGTAAAACTAGATCAAAATGGAACATACCTTGAAGATATCTATTAAGAATGAAGGAAAAACACCAATAATCCAAAGGGAGAATCCTCTAGATCACTTGGTAAGGTCTATTTAGAGCCTAATGAATATTAGGGGTGTTTAGAAATATAAAAATTATTGTAAAATAGGTATTTTAAAAAAATTTATAGGTCTATATGAAGGTGCATAGTTAGCCATCAGTGTTACAAAAAATATGGTCTGACCATGCATTGCCTATGTCTCTTGACAAATAGTGTGCACAGTCTCATGGAGATGATTCATGAAGTTGAAGAAAACCATGATAAATCCATGTTTCACCCTTTTATAACCACTCTAACACCAAAATTTTTTCCTTGGTGAGAATCATGGTTTAACAAACGCTGAACAAACCATTCAAAATGCTACCCGAACCTCACAGGGACATACGTCATTATTATCGCATGATTAGTACTAATCATACTCATGGACCATTTTCACTAAAAAATACAACCTTTTAACCTCAAACTCCTGAAAACATCTAGAATTAACCTATGGAAAAATAAATCACAAAACAAATCATACCTTCTACCTAGAGGGAATCACAATTCTCCCCACCATAAATCATTATATCCCAGAAAGTTCTCAAGATTATAGACTCAAAAAAAGAGAACGTCATTACTGCCTCACTTATGATTCCCACTACCATGTCTCATTTCTATCCCGTCTGCACTAATATAGTACATAAACCAGGAGAATTATTTTACCATGCAGTACCATATCTCAATGATCCATAATCTGAACAAGTTTCTCCACCACTATGGTGTCGTGCTCAAGATCTACATCTTCCCATTCAATTATATGGGAAGGGTCTGATTAATACCTCGTCAGCTGGGAAACATGAATCAAATCCCGAATTTACATCAATGGAGACATAAATTCCAATTGATATTCCACATTTCCAATTCATTCAATGATATAAACAGGGAAACATACCTTAGTGTCAACTTACCAATCTTACCCAACCAATAGTGTCCCATGTGTGTTAAAACTCTGAGAAACAATTCTTCACCAACCTGAAACTCTTGTATCCAATGATGATGATCCACCTAGGATTTCTAAATACTCTATAATGTAACAAACCTTTTTTATATAAATTGCACCTTTTCTGTCATCTCTTGAACAAGGTTTGGCCTAACCAATGACTGCTCTTCCAATTCTATCCAACAAAAGGGAGATCTACATGGATTCCCAAACAACATTTTGAAGAGTCTCATCTTAATAAAATGTTGATACCTATTATTATAGTAAATGTTTTCTAGAGGGATATTCATTTCCCAAAAACCAATAAAATCAAACATGCATGCATGGATAAAATCCTTAATAATTTGAATAGATATCTTTATCTTCCCATCATTATGTGGATGATATATAATAATTAATTTAAAATAGAAACCCATCACCTCTTGTAATCCGTCCCAAAACATAGATTTTAAATATTGTACCCAATAATAAATAATCATATATGGAATCCCATGAAGTCCCACACCCACTTGGATGTACAAATGTCATGTTTCTATACATTCATCATCTCCCTGCTAAGAAGAAAATGAGCTAATATTGTAAGTATATAAATAATCACCCAAAGTGAATCCTTCCCACTAGAAGTCCGTTGAAAATTGATGATAAAGTGTTTGGAAATATCACCCCACTTCTGTAACATAATGGAAAAAGGTTAAAAAACCATTATGTCTATAGTGTTTCACCTTAATTATTTAATAAGTTAGGCATAATGATACAAAATCTACAATCAATCATATCATCCCCATACATCGATACTGATGTCTCAATCATGATATATCTTAGCATTCCCATGGTACAAGAACCATTAAGATAGGTTCCCATTATCCATCAAATCCAAACTCATATACATAGAAACAAAAAACCTATTTTAGATATAAAAATTATAAACAAGAGACCATGAACACTCCCCCATGTTCTCCCCACCATTTAGGAATTTACTAAAGCACAAAAAACTAGTGTCTATTACCAACTTAGGATGAATTTGATCATGAAAAGATGATTCATACTTCAAATAGGATAAGAACACCTTCACACCAGACTCTTACACTCTCAAAAACATTTTAGAAAACATACTCATCAAAGACCACTCCTCTTCCAATTCCATCAGGGATTGAGTTGGCACCTTCTTGTCTAACACCTCAGAAACTGCATTCCCCTTACTAGGTGTAAAAAATATCAAAATAAAAATATTTAAGGTACTCAACCCAACATCTCTATAATAAGTTTATATCCCTATGAGTATAAATATACATCACTATCTTAGGATTAGAATATATTTTAAATTGTTACCTAAAGAGATATTGGTGGAATGTCTAAAGAGCATACATAATAGTAGCCAATTTAAAGTCATGAGTATGGTATTTACTCTCATAAGTTCATATTTTGTGAGAGGCATAGGCCACCACCTTAGTTCCCAACATCAAGACACACCCCCAACCCAAAACTGGGGCATCATAATAAACATCATAACCTGAACTCGGTTTTGGATTATTTAAAACTCTATCTGAATTCAAACCCTTCTTTAGTTCCTCAAAATATCACTAAAAATTTTTATTCCATTAAAACATAATAAATATATGAGTCAAGGATTTCATTGGAGATGTGATCTTGGAGAAGTCCTAAAAAATCACTTGTAGTAACCAACCAAACCTAAGAATCATCGGATCTCAAACTAATTTTGGGCCACTCATAGGAAATTATCACTTGTATCATTTATGGATCCACTGAGATGCCATTCTCATATATCACATTCCCCAGAAACATTACTTCCAAGATCCAAAAGTCACATTTAGAAATTATACCATACAATTGATGTTATCTCAAGATTACAAGGATGAAATTTGAATGTCCCATGTTTTCCTCCCTTATCATGGAGTACACCAAAATATATTACACAATCTTGACCATAAAAGTGTCCAAGAAACGATGACATATTGGTTTCATCAACTATATAAATACCATATGAGCATTAGTGAAATCGAATGTCCTAGAAAGAAACTTAAAATTCACATACCTTCTCTTAAACACCATATTAGGTATATCCTCTTCTCAGAATATCAACTGGTGATACCCTAACACAAGGTCAATCTTAGAAAACTAATGATCTACTCTGAGTTGATCAAAGATATCATCAATTAATGGAAAGAGATATTTGTTCTTAATGATCTCGTGATTTAACTTTCTATAATCAATGAAAAGTTTGAGGCATTTTTTTCCTTCATATAAAATATTATAGGAGAAGGACAAGGTGATAAGATAGAATGAATGAATCCCTTGGCATCAAGGTATTCCAGATAAAACATAAGTTCCTCTAACTCATAAGGTTTCATGTGATATGGAGTAATTTAGATGGGAATCTAACCATGGAGAAGGTAAATAGTAAACAAGACCTCTCCCTATGAGGGTAACCCAAAAAAACATCAGGAAATACATTAGGGTACACACTCACCATTATTGGAAGCTGAATACTCAAGGGATAATGAATGGAATCATGAAAAATCTCCAACAATTGGCATGAGATCATTCCAACATAAATAATGATTGTCCCTTCCCTTCTCGATATAGAATCCCACTCACCCTAAAAGATATGGGAAACTCCATAAGAAGATAATAATTGAACTCGATGATGGTAAAAATCATTCTAGAATATAAAACTAATCATACAATCTATTCTAATAATAATATCAGAGACATCAAGATCAATAATGAGAATATCCCACAATACATCAAGGTATACTATCATTTTCTGGCATGTGGGACATCAGAAAAATTGTTCAAACCACTTTCTTAATGGCAAGGAATGATCAAAAAAAAGAATAGATTTTGTTACGAATGTAATGCCTACACATAAATTAACATTGAGGATATACAATAATGAGTAGTAACTGAATCAAACAAATCTAGTACCATAGAAGATAAAATGAACACCATTTATCTCACAGTAGCCGACCATGTTTAATTTTCCTTGGGCGTATACTCCACTATATAAAGATGTTTAGTCTTAGATCCTCCCTAAGATTTGTTAATAGTATAAACATCTCCCTAGTCATGTGTATAAGTCCCAACACCCTTGTATGTATCAAAAAGAACCAGTGAATTTAATGTGATAGTAGATCCGGCCTTACTACCTTAGGACATCCTTCCACAGAAATTCCTAAGATGGCTAGATTTTCCACAATAATGACAAGGTCAAATAACTTCTATACAACAGGGATTAGTACAACTGGGCCTCCCACACTGGTATAAAACAACTTACATATATCCTAAAAAATCCCCTGAAACTCGTCCCGAAGAAAATTGAGCACCTTTTCATTTCCCTTTACAGATAGAAGACACACGCTGGCTAATAGCTACAACAACTAAAGGTCCAATTAAACATGTTTTTCTATATATGACTGCCTCAGTCGTAGATACTTTATCAACTAATTCCATAATGTTAATAAGGAATAAAATAATAAACATCAACAAAATATCATCCCTCCGAACCATATTTAACCTCTGAGTTTTAAATTAATCATTTATGACAAGATCTGGTCATAGGTGCACTACATAAGTGAAATTGGTGGAATGATTCAAAAAAGTATTTTCCCATTACTCTATGGCCATAACATCATGGGTCTTTTACACTCAGGGACTGTTAGGGTAAAAATGACAGTTAAAGGCTTTTATGAAGGATGTATAAGTAAGATACTTGTACAAATTATCTTTCATGATGGAGTCCCACCATCTCTTTCCCGATCATTCAAGCATGTACATGGAAAAACCCAACATATATTCCTCTGGAGTATTCAAGAAATTTAATATCCATTGTATCCACTCAAGCCACTCTTTATATTCTCGTGTTCCTTTTTCACTGGGAATATGAATTGATTTTTCTTAGTGAATTCAATGCCATGATCCATTATTCACCCATGGAATCCAACATCCTACTAAACTAGTTTCTGAATAGTTTGGATTATAGTTTCTACGAAAGAAGAGTCTAGTGGAAGATTTTCTTATGCAACTTGTCTCATAGATTCCTCACTTGGATTTGGAAATTCTCTTCTAAGAGGGATTTTCTAACAAACACAACATAATGACTAATCAGATCAAGAAAAAAGTCCAAAATCATAATACCAAATTCATGAATTAAAATTAATTCCATTAAATGATAAAAAATTAATGTAATCATAAATTCTATGAATGAAATACAAAACTTCAACAATAAAAAATATCATTTAAGTAAACCCCAAATCCAGTTCATTTAAGAAACTCAAAAAAGTCCAAAGATTAGTAAAAATCCCACACAACCCATGGAAACCCATATTCTATCCTAGAATTGAGTTAGTCGGGAACCCTACACACTTACTACTGGAATTCCAATGATCCTAACGCCTATCCACTAAAGACCCTGAACCAAACGCAGGTAGTGTCATAACACTTTAGGTTGGATACTCTCTCTAATACCATTATGTGATGAACCAGCCTAGGTCAACTAGACACATCACCTAAGTTGGATCTCTACAAGGCATATATTAATAGAAAATCAAGATAAGTCTCCTGAATAATAAGAATGAGGTAAAACAATAGAGTAAAAATATATCATTTCCATGAGACATACAACATTAATTCCAAAGGGATAAACTAGAAAGTAAAAAAGACAATCCATAATTCGAGTCTCCATGCGACCATTCATCACCACTAATCCCCCCCATTATAAAGACGATGACATCCTAGAGAACCTATCGAGCAACATATTTCACTTAGATTTAATTGGGTCATACAAAACCACATCTACAAATGGCCAAAGGAAAAAATGTAAGCTGTGAAAAAAAATCTTAGTAGTATTTTACTAAATAATCACTAAAAAGACTAATTCCATGTAAACATTAGCTCTAACTTCAAAAAAACTAGTTTATAAATAATAATCAAAATATAAATTTTTTTAATAAACATCCATTAGTTTTCATAAAACAGTTTCACATCCACACATAATAGAAGTATGAAAATTGAATGAAATAAATTAGGATCCAAAACATCCATGCATAAATCATAAGATAAACATGTGACTAAACAGCTATGAAATATACTATAAGATCAGGGAGTGATAAACCGAACATGAAATATACCATCTTGTGTAATGTCACGAACCAACTTGGGTTAACCCTGAACCGGTCAACCGATCCTATCCGCGACATGGCCCGAGAGGCATTCCCGATCCTCCCGAGTTGGCGACAAGCGCCAGGGCATCAATATAGGACAATTGGGAACAGTTTCACCCAGTGAAAAAAATAAACAAAGCCGTAGGAGAGTAGAATATCGTGAAGTTAATAAACAACACAAAAATAAAGAAAGATCAAACGCATCAAACTAACCTGACCACGACCACAAATCCTCGTGACTTCGAGAGTCACTCACCATTCCACACCCAACCCTCACCCACAACGAGGATGTTCAAGTCAAACCTGAAAAAAAACTAAAAATAGGAAAACACTATAGTAATAAGTATTAAAACTCAGTAGGAATTCCCAATAAACTATTCCCAATGTACTACCTTTAAATAATGAAATTACTAATTTCAAGTTTGAAATAAATTATATAAAATATGGGTTTCCACACACAAACTTTCATTTCTAAAACAAGTAATAGACCATTTCATTTTTAATTCAAAAGCAAGTTTAATTTTTTCAATGAATAGGTGGATTGCATTTTAAATCATTTTTGCGAACAATTTAGATATAAAAATTTTAGTTGTTAGTCAAAAGTAAAACCACACACAACACACACTAAGGGAAATAGAAAAAGTGTAACATAGGGTCCCGCAACAGATATACCTCTAAATCATCCGCCACATACAAACAAACACTAAATAAAACATGGGTCGAACCTAAGAGCTCGTGAACAGTCCAGAATGTACTATACATGTGACTCATCCTGAAGGCATGCCTACTCTCAGTGACGTCATAACACCCTAACACCCGTTGTTTCCCTACATGGCCTAACCTAGGGGCCCAATCCCCTAGAAGAGTGTCATCCGTACTAGGGGCCACTAGCCAGTACGTAACCTGAACTAGTGCAGCAATCGTTCTCAGAAGATTCACTTACTATGCCAAGTTCCTATGCCAACACATATAATAAATAGGAAAGGGGTGAGTCAAAAAGGTTAATCATGTAGTACAAATATCACACGAAAATCATGCAGTCAACATACACCAAATATCACATATGAGTCACCCCAAATAGATTTTTAAAATAATTTATTTTATTAAATTTCCAAAAGGGCCTTCACCAATTTTAAGGAAAATCACCATTTCTTAAGTGAACCAAAACACATGTTCGCGCTTCAAAATAAATCATTTATCAATAAACCATAACTACATTTAAAATTTTGTGAATTATGTTTAATGTCCATACGGGAATTCTTTCACTACTGGGTTTCTGTTCATCAAGAAAATGTTTCAAGTGTCATGTATAAAATAAAGGGATATTTTTACACCAAATAATCATTTTAAAATTTATTATCTTATATTATTTATCATTAATTAAAATTAATAAAATATCAAGAAATTAATAAATTCCAATTTTAAAGGCATGTACAGTGGGGGAACTACCTTAGCTCATTGTCCAAACACAAAGGCGCGTCACGCCTTGCACAAACGCACAAACGCACAAACACACGCACATCGACGACCACAGTATCATGAGGTTACCTCACAAACGTGCTTCAAAAAACACACAATATCTAAAATTACACAAACATATACTTAAAACAACCCAAATGAGAAAAAAAAATGAAATAACCACCTCAACACATTTTTAAAACACCACTCACACCATCGAGACTATTTACAAAACCACATTAAAATTTATTGAACAAATTCAATGAGAAACCACAGCTTTACACACCCAAAACTTTTTCAAACCCACTTTTTATAATTAAACGCGCACTCACAACACACCATATCAGAATGTAGACCACTTGCACAGTTAAAATGACAAATTGCATAATTTAATAAAAACTATTAAACAACACACAACTGACTTCCAATAAAACGCACCTTAATTCACATGAGCAGGCTACAAAGTAAAAAATGAAAACTAAGCTCATTTAAAAACAACTTCATACCAAAATAATCAATCACAAAATATGTAAAATTAATTAATAGGATGAAACAATTAGAAAAACAATGGATAACCAATAATTTCCACATGATATAATCAATTTACAACAAAAAAAATATCTGGAAACCTGAGAGGTGTGATTCTCGAGTAAAAAAAGTAATCTTAATTTAAAAAGGAAAAATAAATGGGATCCCACCTAATGAATGAAGAGAATTCCGGAATTCCGATGCAAAACTTCAAATTCACACTTTTCACACCCCAATGGTTTTGAGATCGATCCTAAAGGGGATTCACTGCCAAAAGAGATGAGCACCGACGAGGTCACGGTCGCCGGAGAGGTTGCGCGCACATGAGAGGAAGGCATCAGAGGTCTCATGTTGGCCGTAGAGGAGGGTGCGGTGCGGGTTAGGGGGGGGGGGGGGGTTCACACCACGATGAGGGTTCTGGCTGGAGATGAAGAGTAGGGAGGATCACACATGGGTTCGGTCGGACAGGGGTGCGTTGGCGATGAGAAGAGGGTCGTGTTGAAAGGGTTCTTGCCGGAAAAAAGGGGATGTGAAAAGCGGACAAGGAGGCGGATGGGGGTGCGGACAAGGGGGGTGGGCTTTAGTGGTGTTGTGGCTAAAGGAGGGGTGGCCTGTGGATGACGCTCTTGGAAGGAGGGAGGGCAGGGGGTCGAGTCGCGCAAGGAGGAAGGAACCGGGTTGAAGGGTGTAACACTGTAAGAGGAGCTGGGTAGAAGGCGGCTTATGTGGGAGAGGGAAGTGGTATCGCGGGGAGTGCGCAAGACAGGTGGGAGGTGAAGATTATGCGGGAGAGGGTAGGGGCATCGCGTAGGGAGTGCGCAAGATAGGCGGGAGGCACGGCTTGTGCGGTAGGGGGCGACAGTATTAGAGGAGGCCGAGGGGTTGGTGCGGGTAGCAGGGATGCACGCATGAAGCGGAGGCTAGTCTGGGGCACTGCAACAATGAAGCTGGGACACTGTTGAGGGATATGGAACAGTTGCGAGGGAGGCCGGCGGGGCGTCTAGTAGGTAGGGGGCCACACAGTGCAGGTTCAAGGTGCAAAGGGGAAGGGAAACAGGGGTGGCAGCATGTAGGGCTACATGAAAGGGACCCAAAAAAATGGGGAGGGGCCACTAGGGTTAGAAATAAGAAGGAAAAATAAAAATAAAAAAGAAATAAAATCAAATAATAACCAAATAATAGTAATAATAACTGACAATAATAATAATAATAATAATTTCAATCAAAAATAATAATAACACAAAAAACAATTAAAATTCACAATTGTAATAAAAATTAATAACTTTTTAAAACATGATAATAACAATAATAATAATACTAATAATGATAATAATTCATCATTTCATTTTAGACAAGTTATAAAATTATTAACAACAATAAAATATTTAAATGAAACAATAAATCACAACTTTACCGATTTTAATTTTCTGAAGGCAGGTGGATCGTGTCGATGCCTAAGTGGTGTCACACGGGGTATCCAAAATGCGCTCTTCCTGAGCACTTAGCAACGTCAACAAAAAACGTGAATTGTTTTGACGTAACTCAAAAGTTTTTATTCTGGGACTCAACCCGAACCACAACCAAATATTAAAAGTAAAAGAAAATTATAAAACAAAATAAAGGGTAGGTCGGGGTGTGACAATTCTCCCCACCATAATGCTTTCTGCCCCTAGAAATCCATGATAAGGTCGAGACCCAAAGATGAAACTCCTTAAGTGTCACTCACCCCCAAAAGTTTAAGCGCCTCCAGTTGATCGGTCCAAACAAACACCGAACTCATATGACATGCAACTTATACTCAAAACATGAACACTTTAAACACCACAAAAACGAAACCCAAAACGAAACTATGATACTGACACGGAGAGGCCCGAACAGACTCCCCGCCATATGAAACAAGCTAAACTGAATTCAACGAGACCCATGATGGGTCTCCCCACTATAAGGACTGGAAAGATTTACCGAACCTAAAATATTTCCACACAGACCAGAAACCCCGCCATAAGGGTAGTGGAGGAAATGGCCCAACCAATCGAACATCAAAACTACATTCACCGCTAGGGTTCTCCTAACTACACACCAGCTTTACTCTGGGGCCTATGGCTGGAGCACCGATGATTGAAGCATCTCCTGCCTCGCAGTCGGGCTTCAAAAATTCTCAAACATAACACACAAACCAGAATTTCCCAAACACACTTCCAATAAAATAAAAGTTTCAAAGAGGTACAAACACAACCATTCTTACAATTGAAAGAAAAGAAACACCAAAAAGTACTCTAAAAAAGATGATTACTACATCCAAGAAACAAAACCTCACACTGATCCCCAAACATCGCCATACTCTTGCTGAAGGGCTGAGGTGACCTTTGATGAGCCAGTTCTAGCTTCAGCGTGCTTCTTGGAACCACCGTGGTAGAATCACTGCATGTGACCCAAACGTCCACAGGTGTGGCACGGTCTCGGGGAACTCGGGCATGTCGGCCTCTTGTGACCCTTCCTACCACACTAGTGAAATATCACGACATTGCGCTATGAAGAAGATGATTGAAGTTCGGAATGCCTCTTGATTCCTCTACCAACACCACCAGCATCAGGTCACATCTCATTCTTCTTATCACCATCCTCTACACTGCTTCCCAAAGCTGGAGGGTTCGCCACCTCATGTCCTCAAACTAACCCAAATTCATCCAAAAATTCTTTCCCCAAAACATCCATGAAGGTGGTTAGGTTGAGCTCTTCTACTTTCGATCGTAGCTCAGGTCGGAGTCCAAACTCTAATTTTTGAGCCTTTCAGGGATCATTCGCAACAAACCACTGATCATACGAAACTAGGTCTATGAAACATCGATAGAATATCAGTACCGATGCAAAACCCTACTGAAGACAACACAACTCCATCCTCTTCCTTAGCTTTGTCAACCCAAAGAAGTGTTGTTGGATGAATGATGACTTGAAAAACTCCCATGTTAGATCTTCCTGGGGCTTATTCCAAGACACGAACTTCCACAATTTCCAAGATGGGTCTTCAAGCATAAAGGTAACCAACTTCACCGTTAATGACTCAGGGATCCCAATGAAACTAAAATTCCTCTCAATATTCTACAACCACTCCTCCACCTTAAGTGGATCCGCTTGACCATAAAACAGGGGAGGGTTCAACATCCGTAATTCCATAACATAGTCTATGGGCTGAACAACCAGAGGATTCTCTAGGGGCACACCACCCGAAGCTGCACCTTGGGAATCCATCAAACTGCCATGGGGGGGGGGGGGACACTAAGGAATAAGGAAACAAATAACATAATCAAAACATGGTCATTTCCATATTAAATTTGACTTTCCACAAATTCCAAAATAAAAAATTACAAAATGATTATTAGAAGTATAGAAGACCCAAATAATCCACAAGGAGAAACTAGTGCTGATGGGTGACTCGAACATGTGGTAGGCGACCATATGCCAGTCACACCACCGTCACAAGGAGAACTCTAGGGTAATGTCTCCTACTCCACATGGCTTTCGAAACCATGCGAGCTCACGAAAGTCACTTGCCTGGCTTCTATTTCATTTCCCATCTTAAAACAATTCAAAAGAACCAAAAGACACCAACTACCCAAATATCCCATGGTAACCCGAGGTTCAGAATGAGCAAGGGATCATGACGTCCTTATTGTTCGTATGCCTCAAGTCCCAAAAATTCTACTCCTTCTACCATGACAACCCCAAATAACAATGGGTGCTCTAAAAAACAAGGTACACTCAAGAGCTGACCTCCTCTGATACCATTTTGTCACATACCAACCTGGGTTGACCCTGAACCGGTCACCCGAGCCGGTCCGCGACATGGCCCGAGATGCATTCCTGATCCTCCCAGGCAGGAGACAAGCGCCAGGGCATCAACATGGGACAATTGGGAATGTTTTTTCCCAGTGAAAAAATAAATAAAGCAGCATAAGAGTAGAATATCATGAAGTAAATAAACAAAACGAAAAGAAAGAATGATCAAATGCAACCAACTAACCTGACCACGTCCTCAACTCCTCGTGACTCCGAGAGTCGCTCACCAGTCCACACCCAACCCTCACCCATAGTGATCAAACTCGAGTCAAACCTGTAACAGAAACTAAAAACATGAAAACACTATAGGCATGAGTATTAAAACTCAGTAGGAATTCCCTAAAAACTATTCCCAATCTACTACCATTAAATAAAGAATTTACCAATTTCAGGTTTGAACTAAATTATAAAAAATATGGGTTTCCACACATACACTTTCATTTCTAAAACAAGTAACATTACATTTCCCTTTTTAATTCAAAATCAAGTTTAATGTTTTAAAGGAACAGGTGCATTTCATTTTTAAACATTTTTTCGAAAAATTTAGAAATCCAAATTTTAGTTGTTATTCAAAAAGAAAATCACACACAAAACAGACTAAGGGCAATGGAAAAAGTGGAACACATGGGCCCGCAACTGATAGACCTCTCAATCATCTGCCACATACAAATAAACACTAATGAAAACATGGTTCGAACCTAGGAACTTGTGAACAATCTAGAACTTACTATATATGTGACTCACCACGAAGGCATGCCTACTCTCGATGACGTCATAACACCTTAACGCCCGATATTTCCCTACGTGGCCTAACAGAGGGTCCTTATCCCCTAGAAGAGTGTCATCCGTACTAGGGACCAGTAGCTCATGTGTAATCTAAACTAGTACAACAATCATTCTTCTGAGATTCACTTACAATGCCAAGTTCCAATGTCAACACATATAATCAAGAGGAAAGGGGTGAGTCAACAAAGTCAATAAAGCAGTACAAACATCACACACAAATCATGCAGTCAATGTACACCAAATATCACATCTAAGTCACCCAAAATAGGGTTTTCCCATATAATTTATTTTATTAAAGTGCCAAATGGGCCTTCACCAAATTTAGGGAAAATCATCATTTCTCAAATGAACCAACACACTTGTCCACGCTTCAAAATAAATCTTTTATCAATAAACCATAACTACATTTTAAATTCCATGAATTATGTTTAAAGGCCAAACGACAATTCATTCACTACTAGGTGTCCCCTCATCAAGAAAATGTTTCAACTGTCGGGTATAAAATAAACAGCTCTTTTTACACCAAATAATCATTATAAAATTTATTATCTTATATTATTTCTCATTAATTAAAATTAATAAGATATCAAGAAATTACTAAATTTCAAATTTAAAGGGAAGTGCAATGGGGGATCTACCTCAGCTCGTTGTCCAAACACAAAGGCACATCACACCTTGCATAGATGCACAAACACGCGAACGTCGACGACCATAGTATCGCGAGGTTACCTCGCAAACGCGCTACAACAAACTCACAATAACTAAAATTACACAAACATAAACTTAAAACAACCCAAATTAGGAAAAAATGTGAAATAACCACCTTGACACGTTTTCAAAACACCACTCGCCCCATCGACACTATTTACAAAAGCACTGTTAAATTTATTGGTCAAATTCAAAGAGAAACCAAAGCTTTACACGCCCAAAACTTTTTTAAAACCACTTTTTATAATTAAACGCGCACTCGCAACACACCATATCAGAACATGCACCACTTGCACAGTAAAAATGAAAAATTGAATAATTTAATAAAAACTATTAAACAACACATAGTTGGCTTCCAATAAAACGCACGTTAATGAACATGAGTAGGATACAAAATATAAAATGAAAACTAAGGTCATTTAAAAACAACTTCATACCAAACTAATCAATCACAAAATACGTCAAATTAATTAAATGGATGAAACAATTATAAAAACAAGGGGGAACAAATAATTTCCACATGATATAATCAATTTAACAATAAAAAAAATATCTGGCAACTTGAGAGGTGTGAACCTCGAGTAAACAAAGTAAACTTCATTTAAACAGGAAAAAGCAATGGGATCCCACCTCAAGAATGAAGAGACTTCCATAATTCCGATGTGAAACTTCAAATGCACACATTTCTCTCCCCAATGGTTTTATGATCAATCCTAATGTGGATTTCCTGCCAAAAGAGATGAGCACCGATGAGGTCACGGTCGTCGGACAGGCTGCATGCACATGAGAGGAAGGCGTCGGAGGTCTCGTGTCTGTCAGAGCAGAGGGAGCGGTGTCGGTTAGGGGGTTAAAACCGCGAAGAGGGTTCTGGCTGGAGATGAATTGTAGAGAGGAGCACACATGGGGTCGGTCGGATAGGGGTGTGTCGGCGATTAAAAGAGGGCCGCATTGGAAGGGTTCTCGCTGGACAAAAGGGGCTGCGGAAACTAGACAGGGAGTCAGACAGGGGTGCGGACAGGGGGTGTGGGCTTGATTGGTGTTGTGGCTGAAGGAGGGGTCACCTGTGGAGGGTGCTCCTAGACACAGGGAGGGAAGGGGGTTGAGTCGTGCAAGGAGGAAGGAATTTGGTTGGAGGGGGGTCGTACTGCAAGAGGAGCTGGGAAGGAGGTGCGGCTTATGCGGAGAGGGCAAGGGCATCGTACATGGATTGTGAATGACAGGCGGGAGGCACGACTTATGCGGGAGGGGGAGACAGGATTGGAGGAGGCAGATGGGTTGGTGCGTGGAGCTGTGATGCACGCAGAAAGCGGAGACCAGGTCGGGGTGCTGCAATAATAGAGCTGGGACGCTGCTGAGGGAGATGGAACAGTTGCAAGGGAGGCTAGCGGGGCGTCGAGCGGGCCAGGGGGCACACATTGTAGGTTCACGGTGTAATGGAGAAGGGAAACAGGGGGTGGCGGCACGCTGGGCTATGGAGAAGGGATCCAAAAAAACTGGGAGGGGCCGTGACGGTTAGAAAGAATAAGGAAAAAAGGAAGAGAAATAAAATCAAATAATAACCAAATAATAGTAAGAATAACTGAAAATAATAATAATAACACTAATAATAATTAAACTTCTTAATTGTAATAATAATTAATAACTTTTGCAAACATGATAATAATAATAGTAACAATACTAATAATAATAATAATTCATCATTTAATTTTAGGAAAGTTACAAAATTATTAACAATAATAAAAAATTTAAATGACATAATAAATCAAAGATTTAGCCATCTTAATTTTCCTATGGCAGGTTGATCGTACTGATGTCTAAGCGGCGCTGTGTCGGGTATCCAAAACGCACTCTTCCTGAGCGCTCAACAAAATCAACTCAAAATGTGTGTTTTTTTTACATAACTCAAACGTTTTTAGTGTGGGACTCAACCCGAACCCCAAAAAAATATAAACGTCAAATAAAATTATAAAATAAAATAAAGGGTAGGTCGAGGAGTGACAATTCTCCCTAACATAATGCTTTCCGCCTCTAGAAAGCCACAATAAGGTCAAGACCAAAAGATGAAACTCCTTAAGTGTCGCTCACCCCCAAAAGTTTAAGGGCCTCCAGTTGATCGATCCAAACAAACACCGAACTCGTATGACATGCAACTTATCCACAAAACACGAACACTTTAAACACCACCAAAACGAAACCCTAAACGAAACTCAGATACTGACATGGGGAGTCCTGAAGGGTCTCCCCACCATAAGAATCAAGCCAAATTGAATTCAATGAGACCCGCGATGGGTCTCCCCTCCATAAGGACTGACGAGATTTACCAAACTTGAAATCTTTTCACATGGACCAGAAACCCCACCACAAGGGTGGGAGAGGGAAGGGCCCAACCAATCGAACATCAAAACTACCTTCATCGCTAGGGTTCTCCTAACTACGCACCAACTTTACTCTGGATCATATGGCTGGAGCACCGATGATTGAAGCATATCTTACCTTGCAGTCAGGCTTCAAAAATTCTCAAACATAACACACAAACTAGAATTTCACCAAACACACTTCAAATAAAATAAAAGTTTCAAAGAGGTTAAACCACAACCATTCTTATAATTGAATGAAAAAGAATCACCTAAAAAACACTATAGGATACGATTACTATATCCAAGAAACAAAACCTCAAACTAGTCCCCAAACATCATTATACTTCTGCTGACGGGCTGAGGTGACCTTCGAAGAGTCAGGTCTAGCTTCATCGTGCTTTTTGGAAACACCACCGTAGAATCGCTGCAAGTGACCCCAACGTCCATGGGCATGGCAGGGTCTCGGGGCACTCATGCACGTTGGCCTCTTGTGACCCTTCCTACCACACTGGTGACAGATCATGACCTTGTATTGTGAAGAAGAAGATTGAAGGTCTGAAGGCCTCTTGATTCCTCTACCAGCACCACCAGCATGAGGTCGCTTCTCATTCTTCTTATCACCATCCTCTGTACTGCATCCCAAAGCTGGAGGGTTCACCACCTCAAGTCCTACTTCTAACCCAGCTTTAGTGAAAAATGATTGTCCCACAACATTCGAGAAGGTTGTTAGTTTTAGCTATTCCACTTTCGATCATAGCTGAGGTCGGAGTCCATACTAAAATTTTCGATCCTTCTCGGGATCATTCGCAACAAACCACTAATCATACAAAACTAGGTTTATGAAACGTCAATAGAATTCCAGTAATAATTCAACACCCTGCTGAAGACAACACAACTCCATCCTCTTCCTCAGCTTCTTCATCTCAGAGAAGTGTTATTGGATGAACGATAACTTAAAAAACTCCCATGTTAGATCTTCCCAGGGATTTTCCTGAGACACAGACTTACCCCATTTCCATGTCGGACCTTCAAGCATAAAGTTATCCAACTTCACCTTTAACGACTCAGGAAGCCCAATGAAACTGAACTTCCTCTAAATCTTCTGCAACCACTCCTCCACCTTAAATGGACCTGCTTGACCATAAAACAGGGGAGGGTTCAACTTCCAGAATTCCAGAACATAGTCTATGGGCTAATCAACCGGAGGATTCGCTAGGGGCTCACCACCCGAAGTTGCACCTTTGGAATCCATCAAACTGTCATGGGGGAGAACACTAAGGAACAAGGAAACAGATAACATAATCAAAACATAGTCATTGCCATTTTAAATACGACTTTACACAAATTTCAAAATAAAACATTACAAAATGATTCTTATAATTAAAGAAGACCCAAATGATCCAAAAGGAGAAACTAATATTAATGGGTGACTCAGACATATGGTTGCAGACCATACGCCAGTCACAACACTGTCACAAGGAGCACTCTAGGGTAATTTCCCCAGCTCCACATGGCTTTCCAAACCGTGCATGCTCACGAAGGTCACATTCCTGGATTCAATATCATTTCCCAACATAAAACAATTCAAAAGAACCAAAAGACACCAATAACCCGAACATCCAATGGTAACCTGAGGTTCATAACTAGCAAGGGTTCATGACATCCTTCTCAACCATATGCATCCAGTCCTAACAATTCTACTCCTCCTACCATGACAACCCTAAATAAAAATAGGCACTCTGAAAAACAAGGTCCGCTCAAGAGCTGACCTCCTCTAATACCATTTTTTCATGAACCAACATGCGTTGACCCTAAACCGGTCACCCGATCCGGTCCTTTAAATGGCTCGAGAGGAGTTCCTGATCCTCCCAGGCTGGCGACAAGAACCAGGGCATCAATATAGTGAAATTGGGAATGGTTGCTCAGTGAAAAAATAAAGCAGCAGAAGAGTAGAATATCGGGAAGTGAATAAACAACACGAAAAGAAATAACAATCAAACGAAACCAACTAACCTGACCACGACCAAAAATCCTCTTGACTCCGAGAGTCGCTCACCAGTCCACATGCAACCCTCACCCATAGTGACCAAGCTCGAGTCAAACCTGCAATAGAAGCTAAAAATAGGAAAACACAATAGGCATGAGTATTAAAACTCAGTAGGCATGCCCAACAAACTATTCCCAGTGTACTACGTTTAAATAATGAATTTACCAATTTCAGGTTTGAACTAAATTATATAAAATATGGGTTTCCACACACACACATTCATTTCTAAAACATGTAATTTTACATTTCCCTCTTTAATTCGAAAACCAGTTTAATGTTTTAAAGTATGAGGTGCATTGAATTTTAAAATATTTTTGTGAACAATTTAGATATCGAAATTTTATTTGTTAGCCAAAAGGAAAACCACACACAACACACACTAAGGGCAATGGAAAAAGTGGCACACATGGGCCTACAGCCGATAGACCTCTAAATCATCTACCACATACAAATAAACACTAATGAAAACGTGGGTTGAACCTATGATCTCATGAAAAATCCAGAAGGAACTATACATGTGACTCATCCTGAAGGCATGCCTACTCTCGATGACGTCATAACGCTCTAACACCCAGTGTTTCACTACATGACCTAACTGAGCGGCCCAATCCCCTAGAATAGTTTCATCCATACTAGGGGCCACTAGCTAGTGCCTAATCTAAACTAGTGCAGCAATCGTTTTCAGAAGATTCACCTAATATGCCAAGTTCCCATGTCAACACACATAATAAACAGGAAAGGGGTGAGTCAACAAATTCAATCAAGCAGTACAAACATCACACACAAATAATGTAGTCAACGTACACGAAATATCACATCTGAGTCACCGCAAATACAGTTTTCCAAAATAATTAATTTTATTAAAGTGCCAAACAGGCCTTCACCAATTTTAAGGAAAATCTTAATTTCTCACGTGAGCCAAAACAGTTGTTCATGATTCCAAATAAATCATTTATCAATAAACCATAACTATATTTAAAATTTCATGAATTATGTTTAAAGGAAAAACAAGCATTATTTCACTATTGGGTTTCCTCTAATCAAGAAAATGTTTCAAGTGTTGTGTATAAACTAAATGGCTCTTTTTACACCAAATAATCATTTTAAAATTTATTTTCTAATATTGTTTATCATTAATTAAAATTAATAAAATATCGAGCACTTAATAAATTAAAATTTTAAAGGCAAGTTAAGTGGGGTACCTACCTCGACTCACTGTCCAACCACAAAGGCGTGTCACGCCTCGCACAGATGCACAAACACGCACACGTCGACGACCACAGTATTGCGAGGTTACCTCGTAAACGCGCTACAACAAACGCATAATAACTAAAATTACACAAACACATACTTAAAACAACTCAAGTGGGAAAACACCGTGAAATAACCACCACGACACATTTTCAAAACACCATTCGCACCATTGACACTATTTAAAAAACCACTTTAAAATTTATTGAACTAATTAAAAGAGAAACCGCAGCTTTACACATCAAAAACTTTTTAAAAACAACTTTTTATAATTAAACATTCACTTGAAACACACCATATCAAAACATGAACCACTTGCATAGTTAAAATTAAAAATTGCATAGTTTAATAAAAACTATTAAACAGCACACAACTGCGTCCAATAAAACGCTCCTTAATTCACATGAGCAGGCTACAAAATATAAAATGAAAACTAAGATCATTATAAAACAACTTCATACCAAACTAATCAATCATATAAAAAGTCAAATTAATTAACTTTATGAAACAATTAGAAAAATAAGGGAGAACCAATAATCACCACATGATATAATCAATTTAACAACAACGACAAATATCTGGCAACCTGAGAGGTGTGAACCTTGAGTTAAAAAAGTAAACTTAATTTAAAGAGCAAAAAGCAATGGGATCCCACCTAAAGAATGAAGAGACTTCCGGAATTACGATGCGAAACATCAAATGAACACTTTTCTCACCCCAATGGTTTTAAGATCGATCGTAAAGGGGATTCGCTGCCAAAAGGGAGGAGCACCGATGAGGTCACGGTCGCCGGAGAGGCTACACGCACATGAGAGGAAGGCGTCGGAGATCTCGTGTCGGCTGGGGAGGACGGAGCGGTGCGGGTTAGAGTGGTTCACACTGTGACAAGGGTTTTGGACAGAGCTGAAGAGTAGGGAGGAGCACACATGGGTTCAGTCAGACAGGGGTGCGCTGATGATGAAAAGAGGGCCGCATCGGAAGGGTTCTCGCCAGACAAAAGGGCTGTGGAAAGTGGACAGGGAGGCGGAAAGGGGTGCAGACAGGGGGTGTGGGGCTTGAGTGTTGTTGCGGCTGAAGGAAGGTTAGCCTGTGGAGGGAACTCTAGGAAGGAGGGAGGGTAGGGGGTCATGTCACGCAAGGAGGAAGGAACCGGGTTGAAGGGGGGTCGCGCTGCAAGAGGAGTTAGGAAGGAGGGGACTTATGCGGGAGAGGGCAGGGGTGTCGCGGGGACTGCACAGGAAAGGCGAGAGGTGCGGATTATGAGGGAGAGGGCATGGGAGTTGTGTATGGAGTGCACAAAAAAGGTGGGAGGCGCTGCTTATGCGGGAGGGGGAGACCGGATTGGAGGAGGCCGAGGGGTTGGTGTGGGTAGCTGGGATGCGCGCAGGAGGCGGAGGCCATGCCTGGGTGATGCGACAATGGAGCTGGGATGCCACTGAGGGAGATGGAACAGTTGCGAGGGAGTCCGGTGGGGCATCGAGCAGGCAGGGGGGGTACGCGGTGCAGGTTCACAGTGCAAAGGTGAAGGGAAACAGGGGGTAGTGGCGCACAGGGCTACGGGAAAGGGACCCCAAAAAAATGGTGAGGGGCCTCTAGGGTTACAAATAATAAGGAAAAAGAAAAAGAACAAAAAGAACAAAAATCAAATAATAACCAAATAATAATAATAATAACTGACAAATAATAATAATAATAATAATAATTTCAATCTATAATAATAATAACACTAATAATATTTAAACTTCATAATTGTAATAATAATTAATAACTTTGGAAACATGATAATAATAAGAATAATAATACTAATAATGATAAGAATTCAAGAATTCATTTTAAAAAAGTCATAAAATTATTAACAAGGATACAAATTTTAAATGACACAATAAATCACAACTTTACCCATCTTAATTTTTTGAAGGCAGGTGGATCGTGCCGATGTCTAAGGGCACCGTGCGGGGTATCCAAAACACTCTCTGCCCGGGCGCTCAGCAACATCAACTCAAAACGCGCGTTTTTTTAACATAAATTAAAAGTTTTTAGTCCGGGACTCAACCCGAACCCCAAAAATATTTTAAAAGTCAAAGATAATTATAAAATAAAACAAATGGTAAGTCGGTGTGTGACATGTAAAACCAAACATAAATGAAAAGGAATAATATTTGTCCTATAACCTAAGGTAATAGTTACTGTTATATATAAGACATCACTATGCTAGGAATTATGTAAATCCAACCGATATCGATTCCTATCTTAGTATTTCAATATCAAAAACCTCTAGTGGTATTACAGACACTAAAGTGACATATCCATTTCCTAATGCACGAAATTTTCCCATTGTATAACAACCCAGATTTTACAATTTTTATCATCTTAAATAAATTCAACTAATTTGATAGTTCACATTTCATAAGTAAACCATGATATACTATAAAATTGTAACCCAGTCATTGCAATATTAACGTGACCATTAGAAATAGTAATCCAGCCAATAGAATTGTAAAACACATATGAAATAATAAATAGAATTTATGTATATTATGAATGAAAATATAATATATTTATATCATGGAATAAGTAAATAAATTTATTAAAAATGATAAATCAAGGGTTGGTATTTTTGTAAAACATAAATGTTTATCTACAATTTTATAATTAATATAATTATTTAAAGGAAATTTTGTTTTTATAAAATATATTTTTAAATTAATATTTTTGTCTTATTATTATAATATAATTTTATGAGACCTTAATTAATTTTAAAAGTTCCATAAATTCAGTTATAATTTTTAAATCGGTATTTATTGAATAAGTGATGATTTTAATTAAAAATTAGATGTATCATATTGGAAAAATTATTTTCAAAAAATAGAGTCCATTTTTTATTTCTAAATGTTGAAAAATGTTTAGGGTGATTTTCTGGGATTTTTCTAAAATAGTAGAATTTTTGGTGAATAGTGAAATACGGTAATTTGCGGTATAAGCTAAATACATGAATTATTGGGTAATTAATGATGTATAGATGATGTAAGAACCATTTGTTCAATTTTACATGAACTAGTTACTGTATTTAGTCACAATAATCAACACTATTAATAGTCTTGATCTAAAATAATAAACTAATGAATAGAATAATAATAAAAACACCATTCTCCTTCGTTATAAATACCACCCCACCACCCATTATCCTCAAAAATTCTTAGGCTTAAATCTTGTACAATTTTTTTCCAATACTATCCCCAAGCCTCTCCCCCATTTTCATAATCATTTTTTCTCACCAAATGACCATTACTAGGATCATTAATGAGGTTCTCAAGGAGATGAATTCTATAGGTAAAATCTCCTTTCGCTCTTTTAATTTTCTTTCAATTTCTTTTATTTTCTTATCCTTTACTTACCTACTCTTTAAAAACATTCATCCTAACTCCAGTATATTATATATAATTTAATTTTATTATTTTAATGTAGTATTCATCATCAAACCCCATCTCCTCTCCCTTTCATTCTAAAAATGAAAACATCGCTCGTGATGCGTTGATTTACCACCATTATGGATGATGCATTTTCATTTTACATTACCATCTTAAAGGATGGTCATAAAACCATTATAATGGTTAAATAATATTTTAAAATTTGAATCTAAACATATTTAGTGTTCTGTAACTTGTATATATACATAATATTAGCTAATAAAACAAAAATAGTGTGATGTTATCGAGAAACACTGAAATAGTCCAAATGTTATCATTAATGTTTTATCTAATGAATTATCCTTATATAAAAAAAATGATATATAATACCATTTATAATTCTATAAGTTTATTATTAATATAAAATTTCAATTCTAAGAAACTATTCATATTTTATATGATCTTTTATACATGTATATAAAACAACCAATCATAAAAACTAAAGAAACAAACACTCTAGAATGAAAAAATGTAATCTTATAACTCATCAAATAGGTCATACATGAACTTTAAAAAATTATAATAAATAAAATACAGGTTTAATAGGTTATTAATTAAATTTATAATGAATCTAATTTCATTATCCAGAATATTAAGTATAAATGAAAGACACTTTTAGACATAAGGTAAGGGATTCTCTCTAAATCCCCATTTTACATTCAGGTTATTGTTTCTCTCTCTTTACCCCAATTTATTCTTAATTATTCTTATTTAAACATATTAAATTCGGTGTGTATGTTCCAAATATGTTTAAATATCTGAATAATTCTTTTTTTTATACATAAATACATGTTTTTAAGGTTTCCTTTTCAATTCCTCTCGATAAGAAATCCTGATTTAAGGGAACTTCCCAATTAATTAACAATTTTTATGTACACTACATAATATATTATAAGCCAACAATATTTTTGAAAAATAAGTTTTTTTATCATGACACGCTATCTTTGATCATTTCTGGTTTTATGGAAATAATTATTCCTTTTACCACTTTAAAGAGTCTTTAATTTTTATCTTTAACTTGTATTAAAGAGGCTCTTTTCTAAAGTTTATTAAAAACACGTTTTCATGTTTTCACTTTGTTGGAAATCATTAATCATGATCTATTCCTATATTCCAATATTAATTTCCAATAATTATTTAAATCCACTATTTTATGGACACCATTATGATATTCCCTTTGGTTATACCTTATCCACCACTGATTCCTTTTGGGTGGTGTATGTATACTTCCCCTTTATTTATGACCACAATTCAATGAATATTCCATTAAATATTCATATTTATTGTATCATGGATATTATTATTGTATTATCCATATACCATTTTGGCATATGGTGTTTTCTATGAATATTATTATTGAATTGAATCTATGTAAGAAGAATGATTTGAACTTGCAGTGATGGGTAGAGCCCGGTTATAGATCACCCCTTGATGCATCAACAAGTCTCCTAAGACAAAATAGTTTGTGGGAAACCCTTAATGTTTGTTTCCAAGTAGAATCATATAGGTTTCTACCCATATACTTAAACCATATTGAAGGTATAATGGTTCATTCTCGAGATACATGAAATCTAATAAATAATCATTTTCTTCATTTAATATTCAGTCATTACTTTCCATGAGCTTTTCACTGTGAAAAAAATATATGGATTCATTTTCATTAGAAGTTTATTGATGGCATGTTTTTTATCCTTTATTTACCTTTTCATAATGACTTTGAATTATCTAGGTTTCTTCACTTATTATTGATTCATATAACCCTTACTAAGTGTTTGAGGTAACCCCTTTATTTATTTTCTTTCCCTAGGTTATCAATAATTAATCTTTGAATAAGCTCTAAGGAAGTAGTTTCTTTTACTTCATTATGTTTTTTGTTTAATTAAAAATGTAATAAGGAAACTATGTATGTATTTAATTCTTCAAGACTACTAAATTGATTGATACATGGTGACGTTATCTCTTGTATCTATTCCATTTTAATAAAACAACCAAAAAATCTCGGCTACTAGGGTCAGCGTTGTTACAGTTGTTATCAGAGAATGTTTAGTAGAAACCTTGGAAAATAGATATAAAATAAACATGAGATTTATAATAATTATTTATAGTTATTTTTTTTCTCAATACTCATGATGATTATGTGCTACCATAGTGTGTATCTTTATTTAGTGATGGATCCTAATGGAAGGAAAAGAATAAATAGCCATAGACAATGTAAAAATTTCCCTAATGAGCAATTCAACATAGTTAGTGTTGGATCTAATAAGATCATGACCATATTAGGAAAACATACTCAGGTTATGATGAATAACAATACAAAACCTATTTTGTATCATTTCATAAGGCATAATCCCCCATATTTTAGTGGGACTAATAATCCAGTTGTAGCTGAAAAATGGATCAAGTATCATGAAAAGATATTTCTAGAATTATGATTCCATGAAAATGAAAATGTAGTAGTTATCATATATTGTCTCGAGGGAGATGTTGATTAGTGGTGTTCGTTGATCCAGGATACTAAAGAGGAAGATTAAATAGAAGACATTGGATTGATAACTTTTAAAGAAACATTCTTTGACAAATGTTTCCTTCAGGAGAACGAAACTAGAAATAAAGAGATAATAATATATATTAAATCCAAGGGAATAAGATATTGGTGTAGAGTATGAGGATACCTTCATAATACTAGCAAGGTATTCTATAGATTATATATGTTATTCAGATGATAAGACTTGTCATTTATTTGAAGTTCTTAATCCAAGTATCCAAAGGGTGTTAGCTTCTCAAACATTTTCATCATATGATAAAATATTATTCAGTGCTATCAATATGGAAAAATAGTTTTATATATTCTATATATTCAAGGGAAATAAATATAATAATAGGCCTTTTAATTAGCATGGAAAAGGTAAAGCGTCAAAGAATAAATGGGGAACAAATAAATATCCATTATTTAAAAATTGTGGAAAGAATCATCATAGGAAATGCTTTAAAGGAATGAGGGTTTGTTATAAGTGATGAAAAAAGCGTCATCGAGAAAATTATTGGAAATGTAAGAAACAAATCAATTATGTTCAATGATTCAACTATAATGAATTAGGGAATTATTTAAAACAATGTCCCAATTATCAAGGGAATCTACCATAGAATATGCCAATGGGATATGACCAAGATTATGAGATCACCACAGATTATGTAGAAGTACTCAATGATATGTTCAAAGGTACAATAATCATATCTTCAAATATAGCCAATGCTTTATTTATTTCTGGATAATCACACTCTTTTATATCTACCTAATTTTCCAATAAATATAGATATTTACCTTTTGATTTAATAAGGTATTTGTTTGTCAAAACCCCTAAGGGATGTCCCATTGCAACTAAAATGTGTCAGTAAGATCCCATTATGGAATATAAACATGATTTATTTTCATACCCTTTCATCATACCTATGGTTTAATTTGATATAGTCCTTGGTATATAATATTTTTCAAAATATAATGTGAGAATTTGTTTCAATAAGATGGAAATTACGATTTTTGAGAAAGATGTAGAATCCCTTATCTTTATAATAGAAACTTTATCATTTGGTTCTTTCATTGATTCATCCCTAGTAAATATACTTAATGAAATTCCTGGGTAGGAAGAGAAAAAACACATCTAGGGATAAGGAAATCCACCTTCAAATTGAGGTTGTACCAATTGTACATGAATACATTAATTTATTCCATTAGGAATTACCTTGAAACCCCATAGATTGTGAATTTGAGTTTATCATTGATTCAATCCCTAATGCAAGACTGATATAAAATATTCCTTATATAATGGACATTGTGGAATCTGTGGATCTGAATAAAAAAATAGAGGAGTTGAGTAATAAGGGATTTAATTCCCTAGTGTTTGTCCATGAGGAACCCCTGTTCATTGAATTAGGGTGTCAAATTTTCCTTCTTGGGAGAGTTTTTTCTTAGTTTATCAACTTTAAGGTCTCTTTAATTGTTTTTCATTGAAGTCTTTATCTCTATCTAGCACGAGACTCTACTTTCAACAAATTCCTAAAATGATTCACCAGAAAACACAGAACTATCAAGATGAATATTCAAAATAAAAAAGCAGCACCAATCAGTACTTGGGAAAAACACATGTTCATGAGTGCAAGTTTTTGGGTTGTCGTGCATGTTTTCTTTCATGAAACCCTTCACTTTCGTGCAACACTTCTCTTTCACAAAGCTCTTCTCCTTCTCGAAACTACACCATAAGATTCACTTGGTTTTGATAGAATCAAGGAATAATTTTTGCGAAACTCCTTTCTTACATGAAACTCCGCAATTGCGTACAACTCTTAGCTTATGTGTAACTCTCTTCTTGCGTGTGAATCCCTACTTGCACACAACTCACCACTTGCATGATTCAATGATTGGATATTCATTAAGTGTTGAACCTCTCTCTAATGATGGGAGAATCTTCGTATTTAACTACATTTCTAACCATGCACATAACTTTGAACAACCTTTCCCCAAGCACGCAAGTATCATCTTCATGAGTCTATTTTGCTGAAATCTCAAACAACCTCACCTTTCATGTAAATATATAACTTGTGAACACTTATTTACATTTCCATTTTTTGATGCAATGATCTTGAAATATTCCATGTGAATAAAATTATAAACCTACTTAACACTTTTGTGCAACTTCCTTTACCAAAATCTCTTTTCTCCATTCTCCAATTTTTGGACCAACAATTTGGGAAACATGGAAAATGACGTCACCATAAAAAAAATTTCATCATGAACTGTAAGATCCCTTTAATTGAAAACTCCCTACTCTTCCATGCGATGATTCACAAAAAACACAAACCATATTCCTTTTCCATTAAAGAACAGACTTGGTTCCAATAATCTCCCCTTTGGTTTTTTGGTAATCTGTAGATAAATTCAATGAAGCACCAGCCACTTATCAAAACCTAATACGCAAGAAAAAACTCATCCAACACTCTAAGTCTACTTTAGAAATGTTCACTGTATAAAAAAAGTGGGAAATAATAAAATGGGTTCTCGTGTTTTGGAATTCTTAATGATGTCCAAGCTCTAATTGTTTCCTCATAACACCATGTTTTTTCCATTCTTATTCTCTTCCTTTTTTACCTCATTGAGTTTCTCTATTTCTCATTCTCCTCCTTTGTAACTCATTGAATTTATTCATTTCCCCACCCCCCTTTGTAAATAAACCCATAAAGAATATTTTTGACTTGTAGAGTCCAAAAAATACTCCCATTGGATCGCATATCCCCCAAAAACCTACATCATTTCAACAACAAGATTAAAATAGTTAATTCAGATTGGTATAGGGGAACAAATAAAACCTCCCCATGCATTGGGAGGTGTTTGAACATTAATGTTCAATCGAGGATTCTCAAACACATGTGCTAACAATGGTATTGTATATATGTCACCTACTTGATCATTAGTTTCAACCTGATCCATTTTAATCATACGTTCTTCATCATTTCCCTTGATAAAGTGATATCTAATTTCAATGTGTTTCATACGAGAATGATGAATATGATTCTTCATAAGATCAATTTTTTTATTATTGTCATAGTGAATCACCATTGGTTGTTTCACCTCGTCACCAATATCAATCTATTTTTTCTTCATCTAAAGTAGCTAAGTGAAAGCCTTTATATCAAAGATATACTTAGCTTCCACAGTATTGAGGGAAGTAATTTCTGGTTTCTTACTCAACCAACCCAGAAATTTATTTACAATAAAAAATTCTCCACCACTTTTGGACTTTCTATCGACAACATATCTATACTAGTCAGAAAAAAAAATATTGATAGTTCATTATATCTTCCTAAACTAAAGTATCGTCCATAATTGTGAGTACATTAAATGTAACTCATGATTTTTTAACTACCTCCATATATTCATCCTTTGGATTACATTGGATGTGATCCAATAATCATATTGAATAGAAAATATATTTCATAATTGTAGATATGTAAAGAAAGCTTCTGATGATTCTTATGTATATGGTGGGATATATAGAAGTCTCATCCTCATGCTTTCCAAGTTTATTCCAATTGAAATAGTAGTCTACATTGTTTTAAATTCATCCATATTGAATTTCTTGAGAAAATCTCTTGCATATTTCTTCTGAGAAAAAGCATAGTCCTTCCTCTGAATCACTTACATCTCCAAGAAGTATGAGAGTTCATTAATAATAGGCATTTCCAATTCTAATTTCATGTGGTTATCAAATTTATCCAATGATCCCTTCCAGATTCCACCAAATATAATATCATCAAGGTACATCATTACCATGAACTGATCTTGCTGATAATTTTTCACATAGATATTTCAATCCACTCCTCTGCTTTTAAATTAATTCTACTTTATATATGAATCTAGTCAAGAATACAATATTTGTGGTGCCTGCTTCAAGCCATATAGTGAATTCTTTAATCTATAAACATTCATTTCGTCATTTCTAAGTAGATAAGCCATTAGTTTTTCTAGGTACACTTATTCTTCAATAACACCATTTAAGAAGGATATTTTGACTTCCATTTGATATATTTTTTATCCCCTTTGAATTTCCATGGCCATAAAGGGTTAGATTAACTCTAGTATAGCATCCAGAGCAATTGTTTCTTCAACATAAAAACCTTAAATATAAGAATAGCCTTTACATAAAAATATCGCTTTATTTGTAATCACATTTCCATGCACTTCCACATTATTTTTAAAAATCATATTTGTACTAATCACATTATGATTTTTGGGTCTCTTAACAAGATCCGTTATTTGGTTCTTATCGATCTAATTTGACTCTTCATTCATGGATTTAACCCATGATTCATCCTTTGTAGCTTCTTTAAATGAGGATGGTTCCACAACTAATAATAATTTATATTTTTCATTATTATTCATTCTCTTTGTCTATGTGGGTGATGTCCAATCCCCAATGATGCTAGATTGATCAACATCCACTCTTCGGTTAATCCTATGAGGTTAAGAAGAATTTTATTCATCAATGGTTTATTCTTCTGATTCTTCTTCTAAATCAATATCTTGTTATAACACTAGAATGTTTGTAATGCCTTCCTATACATCTATATTTGGATCTATTCCATGTCCACATTATTTATCATCTTTTATCATATCATTATAGGAATTCTTTGTGGCATTTTTTTTCTTATCTTTAATTGTCTTCACATCACTACATTCTATAATTTTCCCAATACTACTATTTAAAAATTTGTAGTCTTTTCCCTTTATTGAATATCTAAGGAATATTCCGTCATCTCTAGCATTCCCATACTTCCCTTTATTTCCTTCTTTGTTTCAGATGAAACATTTTCTTCTGAAAATACAAAAAATCTTCAAAGAGGGATTCCTTCAATGACACAACTCATATATTGTCTTTTGTTTTGTCCCATATAAATCCATGTTCGATTTTGAGTATATATTGTAGCTTGAATAACCTATTTCTAGTAATGGGGAGTTATATGACTCTCAATCAACATAGTTCTAACCATATTGTTCACCTGTAGATTTTTGCGCTCAAAAATTCCATTTTTCTATGGAGTTCCCACAACAAACACCTCATGTTATATTCCATGTTTCTCTAGGTAATTTTCAAAATAAATGGATGTGTATTCCCTTCCATTTTTAGACCATAGAACTTCGATTGTTCATCTAGTATCATTGTCATCTATTTGGGGATATGTTTTCATTCAATCAATCAATTTATGTTTTCTATATATAACTGTTAAACAATCCATTCTACTATAATCATTAATAAAAAAAATGACTTACCACTCTTTATATGTTCCAGCCACATTTATCGGTCCACATACATCTGTGTGGTTGAGATCAAAGATATTTGAGGCCCTTTTCCTCTTTGGCCAATATGAACTACAGACCAACTTCCCTAGTATGCAAGAATCAAAAGTATTTTCCCATTCACACTTCAGATTGGGGATATCCATGACCATACTCATATTAGATATCCTTTTCATGACTTTTTAATTAATGTGACCCAACCATCGATGCCATAAGTTTTTTTCTTATTCACCTGTCAGATAGAAAATGTTATCTTTACTGTAAACCTCATATGAGTTTCCATATACTCCACATCCATCCATGAGATAATTCCATGTTTTTGATTGAAAGTCACTATATGTCCTAAATTATAGATCTGACAAACACTCGATATATTGTGATGAAAACTGTCCACATAAATAACTTCAGTCTTCTTAAGCATGCCATTTTCCAGTTATGTACTCCAAATTCATCTGATCTTAAGAGAAACATAATTTAAAAACCTTACTATTTTATGAACCATTTTCTTTACATTTTTTAATAAGTCTTCACTTCCTGTCATATAGGATGTGCACCCACTATCAAGAATCCAGGTGCTACTATTCTTTGTATCTTTAAGAGCGACATTAGTAAGATTGGATTTCTCAATCTTCATTTTTCCTTCCATGGAATATTATATTGAGTGATGGATGCAGATGGACATTCAAATCATTTTTCCATGTGAACAGGTTCATCATAATCACACTCTTCTTCCAGAGCAGAAAATATGTTTGTAAGAGAAACACCGTCTGGTTGATGAGTATTGGCTTGTCATTGAGTTCTGTATGAATTTTTCATCCCTTTCTTCTTTCTACAATAAATAATTTTATGTCCAAAGTTAGAATAATGAAAAAATTATCCAGATAGATTATTTCCTCTATAAGAAGTAGTATATGAATTTGTTTTCATTTGTTGACTTCCTAGCTCATATCCATTCAAATAGATCCTTTAATTTTCATTGTATGACATGGTAAGGCCCAGATAGACACAGAATAGTTATTTCATAAGAAGTAACGTCTTCTCTCTTGTATTTATACCCATTTCTCCTTCTATATAGAAATATTTTGCCTAAAAATCATTTATTTAAACTTGTGGATAGTTTTCAATTCTCATTTCAGTTTGATTTGGGAATTTCTTTGTTAATACATCAGGAAACTTTGTGATATGTCCAACATCCAACTTCCTTTTATTTTGGTTCATCGTGTTTCTAGAATTAAATTTTTTAGCATCACAACCAATTCCACTTTTTCCCATGCATGTGGATATTTGATCATCCAAATCCTTCTCTACTCCTTCATAACCACAATTGGCATTCTCTTTCATCTTATCTTATGAGAATCTTCCAAATTGTATTTTATTATTTTTTTCTTTGAATTTTATTCACTAATAAGTTTACTCTAAAGAGTAACATCTTCTTATTCAAGACCCTCAATAGTCTTGGACTACTCCTCCAATATAGATGTATGTCCATTGATGACATCTGCCAGCTCTTCAATTCCATGATTCAATTCCACTATATCTTTTTTACTTTCATAGGGTGTTGATTGTTCTTTCACTACTTGATCTAGTAATTTAATTTCATCTTCAAGAAAATCAACATATTCTAATGATTATTCAACAAAAAATCTCCATTTTTTAATATGTTACTTTGATTATAAAGATTTAAAAGAGAATCCTTAAGTTGTAACATGATACCATTATCAGAAATAAACAAATTATCTCTAGCTTCATCTTTTGATGATTCTATCTTTTCAAAAGTAGTCATCATAGACATGTGGGTTCTGGATTTAAAATCTTGTTCTTCTTCCTCATATAATTCATTATCATCATCAACTTATTTACAAACAAAACTCTTCCTTTGTACATTCTTACCATATTTGAAGTCTCCCTTTTGATAATTTTTTTGAGTCATATTTGAATTTCCTACTTCACTTTCTTTATCATCGAGCTTCCTTTAGCACCAGGAGGCAATGTACCCTACTCCTCCACAACAAAAAACAGGACAAGGTAAGATTTCCATAAAATATCAATTTCCCTCTCTTGAATTTATTTATAAGAAGAGAAATAATTTCATCTTTATCATTATCTTCAACAACTATAACTTCAGATACCTCAATGTATTCCATGGATTTGAAGGACATTTCCTTGATTACTCGAGTCATTGCATCTTCAGATTTGACTCTGATTTCATATACCACCAAACTCCTTATCATATCATCTAGAGAAAGTTTAGATATATACCTTCCCTCAAGGGATGAAACCTTTTCATTGTAGAGAGGTGGAAGATTTATCAATATTTTCTTCACATTGTAAATATATTTGATTTCTTTAGCATGTCTACGTAGAACTCTAATAACTTCAGTAATTCAATTAAAAACGTTTTTTCATTTTCATCAGGATGTATTTTCAATTCATCAAACCTATTATAAAAGACATAAAGTTTTGACTCCTTAAATTTGTTTTCTCCCTCAAGAACATTTCTGTTGACTCCTCCTAGCTCATTGCATCGGGTGAAGTCTTTCTCAGTTTATCAACATGAAGGTATCTTCAATAGATTTTCACCGAAGTATTTATCTCTATCCAGCATGAGACTCTTATTGAATCTAAGTCCTTAATTGATGCACTTGAAATCACTGAACTAACAGACCATTTATTCAAAAATTTAAAAGCATATCAACTTAGTGCTTTCATGGAACACCTGTTCGTGTGTGCATGTTTTTGGGTTGACTTGAATGTTGTCATTTGCACAACCATTATCTTTCACACAAACCATATATTTATCACAACCCTTCTCTTTGACATAGATACACCATAATATTCAGTCATTATTGATATAATCAAGGAACACTTTGCGCGAAACTCTCATCTTACATGAAACTCACCACTCACATGCAACTCCTGGCTTACACACAACTCTAGGCTTCTGCATGACTCCCTTCTTGCACATAACTCAAAACATTAATGATTTAGATCTTGGATTTTCTCTAAGTGTTTAATAAATCTCAAATTATGGGGGTAGTCTCCAATTTATAGGAATTTTCGACCCTATGTGAATCTTCACACAACTTTTTCCCTAGTGCTCAAGTATCATCCATTCAAGTATCTTTTCATGAAAACTCATGTAAACTCACCTTTAATGAAAATATATAACTTGAACACACTTATTTCCTTTGCCATTTTTTGATGCAATGATCTTGAAATTTTCCTTGTGGACAAAATTAGAACCCTTCTTAAAACTTGCATGAAATTTATTTGACCAAAAGTTCTTTTCTCTATTCTCCAATTTTTTGACTAATAATTTGAAAAATAATTGAAAAAAACATCACCTGAAAAATAGTTGTATTCTTGAACTATAAGATATATTTCCTTGAAAACTCTCTAAAATTCCATGTGAGGATTGATAATAAACACAAACATTCACCATTTTCATCAATTAATAGACTTGTTTCCAACAAAACATTGATCTTTTTTCAAATGATTTTTAAAACATCATTACTAGAGAAGATAAAGAGTTCTCAATTTGATGATTAGAATTTTTAAAATATAATTAAATCCATTAAAGATGGATGATTGGTGGACTTATAGTATGAATAAAGAATAATGAAATTTTGAAAGAGGTTATTTGTTTCATCAGTACCTGATCTAAAAAGGGAACTATTTGATGATGATCATAGCTTAAATTTTTCTATACACCCAGGAAATATGAATATGTATAGAGATATGAAAAAACATTTTTGGAGGCATAATATGAAGTAGGAAATTTATGAATATGTGTCAAGATTCTTATTTTTTCAACAAGTGAATGATGAGAGAAAACATCCTAGTGGAGTCATTCAACCACAAGCTATTCCAATGTGGAAGTGCTATGCAATTAATATGGACTTTTTCACTGGATTACCAAAGACCCCCAAAATGAATGATACGTTTTGGGTTATTATTAATCAAGTAAAAAATGAGCACATTTTATTGATATAAGAGAATATTTACAACTTCATCACTTAGAAAGAATCTATATTAATGATGTTATAAGACTTCTGGGTTCACCTCTATTGATTATGTAGGATTGAGATCCCTGTTTTAAATCAAAATTCTGGAATAGTCTTCCAAAGTATTTTCATACATAGAGTCATTTGAGTACTACATATCACCCCCAAACTCATAGGAAGTCTAAAAATACTATTCAAATATTAGAGACATGTTGAGATCACGTTCACTTGAATTTCAAGGTATATGAGATCAATATTTAGCATTGGTGGAATTTTCCTATAATAATAGTTTCTATTCAAGTATTCAAATGGTTCCATAAGAAGAATTATATGGAAAGAGACGCCGAACTCCAATTTGTTGGATGAAGTTGGTGAGAGGAAACTTATAGGCCCATAAGATTTTGAAGATACAACAACAAAGGTAAAGAATACTCAGTCTCATATTAAAGAAACTCAAATTTAGAAAAAGTGTTATGCTGACAACCAGAAAAAGGATTTGAAATTTCAAGTAAGTGATCATATCTTTCTAAAATTATCTCAATGGAAGTATGTCTTAAGGTTTGGTAAGAAAATAAAACTAACCCCCAGGTACATTGAACCATTTGAAATTCTAGAAATAATTGGATTTGTAGATTCTGATTAGCAATGCTACCAAGTCTCTCCAAATTTCATGATGTGTTCCACATATCATTGTTAAATAAGTACATGCCAGACCCAATGCATATACTCACCTATGAATAAATTGAACTAGATCCTAAAATGTATTAATATGAAGAACCTATCAATATTATTGGCACAAAGGAGTAACTGTTGAGAAATAGGATGACTTGACTAGTAAAGGTTATTTGGAGAAACTATAAAGTGGAAGAAGAAACGTGGGAACTTGAGAATGTTATAAAAAACTACACACATCTTTTTTGAAAGAAATATTCATGAAAAAAATTGATGAAAAAATTTTCGAAGGAGGGAAGAATATAACACCCAATGAATTTATGGTATGTAACTACTTAAATAAATTCAATTAATTCAATAGTTTATATTTCATAGAGGAACTGTGATATATACTTAAATAGCAACTTGACCATTGGAATAGTAATGTAACATTTAAGAATAGTAATTTGGACAATAGAAGAATAACCTTACCTATGAAAGAATAAATAAAATTCAGGTATCTTATGAATTAAAATATGGTATATTTATATCATGGAATAAGTAAATAATTTTATTAAAAATGATGAACTAATTGTTGGAATTTATGTAAAACATAAATGTTTATTTATAAAGTTGTAACTAATATAATTATTTAAAAGAAAGTTTATTTTCATAAAATATATTGATAAATTAATATATATTTTTTATTATTATAAGATAATTTTATGAGACCTTAATTAATTTTCAAAGTGTCACAAAATCAGTTATAATTTTAAAATCGGTATTTTTTGAATAAATGGTGATTTTAATTAAAATATAAATTTTTTATATTTAGAAAATAATTTCCAAAAAATTGTGTCCATATATTAATTCTAAACATCTATGAAATTTTAGAGTGATCTTTTTGTATTTATCTAAAATAGTTGAATTTTTGGTGAGTAGTGATATATAGTAATTTACAGTATAAGCTAAATATATGAATTATTGAGTCATGGATGATGTATTGATGATTTAATAACTATTGGTTAAAAATAACATGAACTTGTTACTGTATTTAGTCATAATAATCAACACTATTGTTAGTCTTGAGAAAAAATAATAAATTAATGAATAAAATAATTAAAAAACACTCCTCTTCTCCACTATAAATACCACACCTCACCACCACTTATCCTCGTACATTATAAGCCTTAAATATTGTCAAAGTTCTACCCAATAATCTACCCAGGTATGTCCTACATTTCTAGGATCCTTTTATCTCATCAGAAGACCATTTCAAAGATCCTTAAGAACGTTCTCAATGAGAGGAATTCAAGAGGTAAAATCCTCTTTCGTTCTATTAATTTTCTTTCAATTTCATTTATTTTATTATACTTTCATTAAATTTAATATATAAAATTTATGATAACACCAGTATATTATATATATTGTAATTTTATTATATAAATGTAACATTCATCATCAAACCCCTTCTCCTCTCCCTTTTTGGTCAAATAATGAAAACTTTGTTCGGGATGTGTCGATTTACTGCCATCACAGAAGATTTGTTTTCATGTTTCATTAATACCTTTAAGACATGTAATAAACACAATATAACGGTTAAATAAGATTTTAAATCGTATATTACAACTTATTTAGTTATCTAGAACCAGTATATATACATAACATAAATTAATTAAACAAAACTAGTGCGCGGTGATTGAAAAATTTCCAAAAATAATCTAAACGGTTATCATTAACATTTTATCTAATGAATAATCCTCATATTTGTAAAAAAAATTACATATAAGACCATTTAATATTATTTAATTTCATTAATTACATATATTTTCAATTCTATATAACTATTCCCATTTTACATGATATTTCAAACATGTATACAAGTGAGCCAATCATGAAAACTAAGGAAACGAACACTCCTGAACAACAAAATGGAATATTATAACAGATCAAAAAGGCCATAAATAAACTTAATAAAATTACACTAAATCAAATAAATTTATAGTTTTTTATGAATTAAATTATTAATAAATCTAATTTCATTTTTTAAGATATTAATTACAAGTGAAAAATACTTTTGTACATAAGTTAAGAGATTCTCTTTGAACCCCCATTTTACCTTTGAATTATGATTTATCTATATTTAACCCAATATAATTCTTAATTATTATTATTTTTACCTCATAAATTATTTTTTTATGTTTCCAAAATATTTACCCAGCTTAATTAATCATTCTTTGATGGGGAAATACATGTTTTTAAGGTTTCATTTTCAATTCCTCCCGATACGCAAGCCTGATTTAAGGGAACTTCCGAATTTCTTACACATTTTGAAGTACACACCATAATATGTTTTAAGACACCAATATTTTTCTAAAATAAATTCTTTTTATCATGAAATCTATCTTTGTTCATTTCTAGTTTCATGAAAACAATTATTCCTTTTACATCTTTAAATACTCTTTAATGTGTTTCCTTAATCCGCACTAAAGAAACTCTTTTATAAAGTTTCTTAAACACTGTTTTTGCATGTTTTAACTTCAGATGGAAATCATTTAACATGATCTACACCTATATTACGTTATGAATTTCCAATAATTATTTAAATACATTCATTCATGGACCCAATTGTGATATTCCCTTTGGTTATTCCTTATTCAACACCTATTGATTATGTGTAGTGTTTGTATACATATTATTTATTTATGATCATAATTAATTGAATATTTAAATAATTATACATATTTATTATATCATGGATATACTTATTATCTTATTTTTATAAAATTTTAACATGTGTTGTTATCTTTGAATGTCATTATTGAATTGAATAAATGTATGAGGAATGTTTTAGACTTGTAGTGAAAGGTGGGTCCCAGTTTTAAATATCCCCTCAATGCATTGAAAAGTCTCAGGAGACAAAAAAGTTCCTAAAAAACCCTTCTTGTTTTCATCCAAGAACAATCAAATGGGTTTCTACCTACATACATAAATTTTCTTGATGGTATAATGTTTTATGTTCCAGATACATGGCGTCCAATAAATAAGTATTTTCTTCATTCAGTATTCTGTCATCACTTTCCATTATATTTTCACTATGGAAAAAAATATATGGATACATTTTCATACTCAGTTTATTGAGGGAATTTTTTTTCCAGTTATATACCTTTCCATGATAAATATGCCTTATTAGTTTTTCTTAACTTATATTGATTCATGTAACCCTTTCTGAACATTTTATCTGACCCCTTTATTTGTTTTCCTTCCTAGGTTATGAATGTATAATATTTGAATAAATGTCATGGAATTAGTTTATTTTTATTTTTTATGTTTTATGTTCAATTACCAATGTAATAAGCTACCCATGTATGTATCCATTTCTTAACTACTACTAAACTAATTTATCCTTGGTGATGTGATCTCTTTTATATATTCCATTATAAAAAAACAACCTATGACTATATGCTACTGGGGTTGGGGTTGTTAGACAATGTGTTATGATTTTTAAATAACATTTGAAAAATATAATCACTATTTATAATACATTTTCATAGTAAATCATTAAAACTTCCATACTTGAAAATTCATTTTTAGTTCAAAACCACACATTAGGAATTTCATCGAACACATAGATTGTACAAATATATTTTTTATGAAAACTCATTTAAAATATGAATCTCTTGAAAAAACTAAACATTTATATCAAATAAATAATGTTAATAAAAAACCATAGTAATTTATAATACAATTAAGTAATTTTGTTTTAGAACCTTATTATAGATACATCTACCATAAGAATGAATGTAAAATAGTATCATTTGAAAAAAAAGATTGGAAATGAGTAGAGAGAGTCATCACAATCCTGGATCCATAAAAAACATCATCAAATATCTATATAACCCCATATAACCATCATCTACAACACAATAAAGTTCCAAAGAGACATGGGGAGAAGATATTGGGAGAGGATCAAGAGGAGAGAGAAAAACCATTTCAAAAGATAACATACCTCAAAGATATCCATTAAGAATGATGTAAAAACAACTATAAATCAAAGGTAAAAGAATATATAGAATTGGAAAAGGTTTACTTCAAACCTAAATAAGAGTATGGGGTGTTTAGATATGAAGCAATCAAGGGAAAAGAGGTAATTTCCATCTTTTTAGAGGTACATATCAAGGCACATGGTTAGGTCGCACGGTTATAAAAACTATGGAACAAAAATGAATGGACTTTATATCTTTAACAATATGGTGTTTGATCTCCTAAATATCATTCACATGGTTTGGGAAAACTATAATCAAGTCATTTTACATACCTAGACAACAACCTAGACACATTCATGGTTTCTTTGGTGAGTCGTACAATTTTAATAACCATGATCAAACCATAAACAATGTCACTAGAACCCCACTAATTCATAACAAATGGTTACTACATGGTTAGTACTAATTTTGTGCCCAAACTATGATCATGGACTATTTTCTCCAAACAAATACAACATTTCAACCGTCCATACCCAGAAACCTCTAGAACTACCCAAAGGAAATGGCCAATATTAAAATAAAGCATGCATATGACCCAGTGGGAGTCACAAAAATACTAATATAGGAGGGTTAGTTGGTATAGAAATTTTTTTTTCAGAGTTTTACCATGAAAATAATTCATAAATAATGATTTTTTAATAAGAAAAACATTTTCAAAATTTAGAACTAATTTATTCAGATAAGACTTCTGATGATGATGAATCTACTAATTTTTAATAAGTCGGGCATCGATGTATCAAGAAACATGTTAATATTTAAAATATAATTGGTTATCATGAAGAACTAATATAGACTATAATAAAGTATATAGTTGATAAAAACACCTCTCACTTCTAAAATTGAACCAAAATCGATTTTAGAGGTAGTGAAACACAAAGAGTGGATTTATGAAATGAATAAATAATTGGATCAAATATAAAATATTTCCATATGGGAACTTATTGCATGGTCTATAAACAACAATTTATTTGTCACCATATGGGTTTATAGAAGCAAACATAATATGAAAAGTGAGGTGTCAAAAAATAAAGCACAAATAGTTTTACATGGATACTCTCAAATGGAAGGAATAGATTTGGAAGAAAACGTTTATCTATTTGCATGGTTGAAAATATATTGGGATGATATTATCAGTGGAAAATAAAAATATATAGAGTTTACTAAATGGATGTAATGTTATTTTTCATTAAAGGATAACTTAAAGGAAAAGTTATAATTGGGTATCCTAAGGGGTTTAATCCTGATGAATATGGAAACATGGTTTTCAAATTTAATAAACAATTATATAAATTATAATATGCACCATGGTATTTATACTTCAAAATAGATGGATTCTTGGAGAAGCTAGAATTTTTAAATGGAACATTTGATATCAACTTGTATGTGAAATAATACACCATATGTACTACCATTTTTAGGATATATGTTGATGATATAATAATTAAATGTGATTAAGAGTTTCTCCATGAATTAATTTCAAAGTAAATGATGAATAATTTTAATATTTCTCAACTGGGAGAGATATATTATTTTTTAGGATTGAAAATTCTATAAGGAAAAAATTAAATTTTTAAGTCTTAATAAAAATATGCTAATTAATTATTGAAAAATAATTGAATTAAAAATTACAAGTAGTTTATTGATCTTATATAAATTTTCACCAAATTAAAAAATAATTAAGATGGAAACAATTTCAATCAAAAGGAATTTAGAGTAATTATCTACAACTTTCTCTACCTCACTGCATAAAAGCAAGATATTATATTTGTAGTAACACTTTTTTATAGCTTCTAGAGTGACCTATAATTATTTCATATACTGGTATCAAAAATTATTTTTATATATATCAAGGGTACACTCAACATTGAATTATTTTATAAAATTATATCTTATTTATAACTATTGGGATTCACCGAAGCAGATTAGGAAGAATATTGCACTGAGAGGAAGTCCACGTCTAGTGTATCCTTATTTATTAGTTAGAATTGTGTAAGATGGATTGAAAAGAGGGAATAGTAAGTGGGTTTATATATAAATGTGGTCAAGTACATCTGATCTACACATGCTTTCACATAGATTTAGTGGTTGAATGTATAGTTGGATTCTTTAAAAGTGGTTATTAAGAAACCCTTATATATTTCTGGTGATAATATAAATTACACAGATCCCTAAAATACTGATATAAAATATTCCAAATTAAATAAATATTAATATAATTTACCATTTTATTACGGAAATAGTGGAAAGTGGTGATATAAAGTTTTTTTACATTTTCACAAAAAATCGAATTACATATTTTTTAAAGGTAATGTTGACAGATAAATTTGAATAAATTTGACTTAAAACTATATGTTCAATGATATAATCCATTGTAATGAAGTATCTAGTATATATAAATTTTTTTCAAAGGGGAAGAGAAGGAACAAAAAAAAATTCTCAAAAATTTTCCATATTTACATATCTATTCTTATCAGGTTTCTGTGTTTATTCTAAAAAGTGGGAGTAGTTTGAAAAGATTAGTGCCTGGATGAGGGGGAGGTAACAATATCATTTGACCAAAATATTGATCATCATTGATATATGGATTTTTCTAAATTAAATAAACTAAAAAATTTAATGGTTTTAAGATTACTATACTCAAATAATGGGTGTGATTTGGCGTCACATATATAAAAATATAGTTTTGAAATGTTATCGTGAAAGGTTTGTTGGGCTGGAAATAAATCCAAAGGGGGGATTGAAGTTCCCTTTTAATTATTAATGTTATTGTATTCTTTTAAACCCTATATGATTTTTTTCTATATCTTAGAGAATTTGTTTTGAACCCTTTGGAAGTGGTTTGAATTGTTTTTGGATGATTCTAAGTCTTTTAGAAGAAGAGAGCTTTTTGGAGAAGAAGGCACTTTTAGCATACATATTCTAAGTGTAATGATTTCTGAAATAAAAAATCAAAAGTTTGGTAATTGCATGAGTGTATTAATTCATACTATGTCTTTGATTATATCGTATTCATTTTTGTGGAACAAAATCTATTGTGTGTGTAATTTTTGTCTATTGGATCGTAAGTCTTCATAGTATGATTTGAACGTAAGCCTTCAGCTAGGTCGTATGTATTCATAATAAAAGTAAGTTTTTAGATTTTATGAATTTAAGTGTATGTATCTATATTTAAATTTAAATCCTTTACCGCATAATTTAATCTATTTTTTAAGAATGTGGATTTCGTGTAATCCTTCATGTCATAGGAAAAATTTGAGTTTCTACTATGTAAAAAATTGTTAGACTAGATTATAAATATTCTAAAGAAATATAAACCTAATTATTCTCAAGATGATTAAAAAAGAATAAACCATAACATATGATATGTGATTCAATATATTTATTTAGAGATTTTTATAATTATAATTTTTAATAACTTCTATTTAACATTTTGAGTTAGTTTATTTTAAAAGTTTTTATGGTGCCTAAAACTTTTTTTTGTGTGTAAACTATATATATATTAAATTTGGATTGTTAATGGGATGATGTTGTTCTTTATTAGGATAAAATAATATCCTTCTTCTTGATATGATGTGATTTTGGATGACTTTTAAATGAATGAGTGTTTGAGCTGCTAAGTTATCTTTTCAAAAGTCGTTTGTTCTGAGAGATGATAGAAGAAGGTAGAGCTCGAATTTATTTTAGTATGGAAGAAGACATGGGTATTATTGGAATTCAAAAATTTACTATTTTTGAACTATTCACGATATTGATTGGGGTATGAAAAGATTCTGGAATGATATTCTATTGAAATGATGAGAAATAATAATTGTATAAGTGGAATTTGGTAGTAGACATGAAGTTAATAAACGAGAGAGTAATCTAATATTGTAGGTATTAAAAAATTTAGCCTAACTGAATGGGAGAATCATAGAAAATCACATCATATGATACTATTAAATTAAGGTTAAATATTTTTTATATGTAATTGATTACTCCTGAATTATTTTAATTGAAGTAGTATGGAATATGTAAAATGTGAGGAGATATAATAGTAAGTGAAGATTGTGCATGTTTTAGAATTTTTTGGATAATTGATAAATTGAGAGTTGTTGAAAATGGTTTTATGGATGATGTATTGAGTAAATTCACATAATCTATATTAGATCGATCATTTAGGAGTTTGAAATTTGAGTCTATTTTTTAAATATAATATCATCATTTTATTTTACATTGAGTTAATAGATTTTTCTATCAGCATTGAAGGCTCATGTAGAATATCATCTATAGTTTCTAGAGTATCCATATTCTCCGAAAGTCTCACTATTGGAAAATGACTCTATACCCATGGTTTAGAAATTTGTGTATAGATCAAAAAACCATGTGTATGGGATATACATATGGTACACAGAACTATGGGAGCTTAAGCCATCGGTATAGCTCTAAGCTATAGCCATGGTTTGAAAATTTTATACCCATGGTTATGAACCATGGGAATAGGTGCATGCCACTATTTCAATAACCCTATACCCATAGTTTTAAAACCATAATAATAGGATTTAAAAAATTTCTTGCTACCGGTTTCGATCCATGGGTCACCTGTATACAATCCACTCACCTAACCAATACACTACTTTCGGTTTTCAATATATAAATTTATTTTTACTTATATTTATTTATCTAAACCATGGATATAGGTGGAGAACCATGAAAATAAGTCTTCCCATATATTTTTTTGTCCCATGGAATTTTTTTCCGATTCTTAATTAGGAAAGTTATAGTCATGGTTTACCGAAAGTGTGGCTATTGGCATGACCTATACCCATAGTTTTTTGAGAACCATGGGTATAGGTTTTTACCAAACCCTATAACCATGGATTGAATTAGAACCATCGATATAGGTATTAAACCAAACCCAATACCCATGGTTTTTCAAAAACTATGTGTATTGGGGTGACATATACCAACAATTTACAAAACCCATGGGTATAGGTTCTCAATATCATATCCCAATACCCACAGTTTTTGAAAAACAATGGGTATAGGGTCGTTTTTCAGTAGTTCCTTTATTATATAATTTTAAAAATTTCATAACTAGTGGGATTATAGTAAGTACTAATGGTTTGATAATTAATAAGAATACATGATGATACCTAGCCTATCCACTTATATTTTAACATACTATTATGTGTAAAATTCCTGGATCAATGTGATTCGAACACTGCAAAGTGTAGGAATCCAAATTAGGTATGAAATTTATAAAAATATTCTTGAACTTTGTCTTTTTTATTTGTTTCACAAAAGTAAGGATAGGTAGAAATATTTATGGTATTATGTATTAAACATTAGTAGGGGTTTATTTCTAATCAAAATAATTTATAATAAATACTACCACTGATTTACCCCCTTCTCTGTAGTGAATCAATTTTGGATGAATTTCATATATCCTTTTGTATTCTCATCATTATAATATGATAAAATATATTTAATATCCATAAAATAAATCAGTTAAAATACAACTGTAAACTATTCCGTGAAATTATAATTTCTTATAAGAAAGGATAAAAGTCTTTAGTTTTTCATAATTAGAAACTAAATTAAATCGGTCAACCATAACTAAAATATATTCAACTATTATAATATTAATGGATAAAAAATAATATTATATAAATCATAAATGGTTTAGTCTTACATGAAAATTAAAAAAATAGAATTTCAAATATATTTGTAATATTTTACTGCAAATAGATTCATACATAAGATATTTTCCAAATATGTACTTCATATGTATGATTTATATCTTGGGAAAAACTTTTATAAGATACATAAAATATTTCATTTTAAAAATATCTAGTATATAAGATATTCCCCAAAATGCATGTGACATGGCATTATTTCAAAAAAACACAATGTTTTATGGTGTATACAACACATAATATTAGGCTTAAACGAACCATGAAATATTATTATTTAACTATGATCAATATAACCAAATTGTTAAATCTGTGAGTATGATTAGTATTAACCACATTATGAAATATATATATATATATAGGACCTGCTGTAAAGACCAAAAATTCTCATACACAAATATTATATCATAATAGATGAATATTCATTTCATATTACTAAAACATACATGTTAACCATAATGTTCTAGTGTCTTTAGAAACATAGATACATAAAAAATGGTTCATATGTGAACTACATCATCTCCCACAAAATTTTTCATAACTATGACTCTTCATAGACATATCATACATAATACCTTTTTTCTTAACCAAGGGAAATAAAACATAAGAATGGGTGAGCATAGATGCCATGTAGGATTAAACGAGTGAGATACCAACCTAACATGAGTATATGGGTATGAGAACATGAGAATGACATTTTAAAACCATACCCCTACATAGAATAGATCATAAACACAAGTCATGGAATAAATATTGATAGTTCATAATACATGAATCATAATGGAATCAATAAACATGAGCCATGTGAATATAACATTGGAATAAGACATATATTTTTGGCATAAACATAATCATAGTAAATATTATTTCAATCATATCCACTAAGACATTCATAACATGTTACGGTTGGGCTAACCACCTGTGTACCTACTTCAGGGCTGGGATAACCTATAGTGTACCCTCTTTTGGTCTTGGGATAACCTCTCATGTGCCCTATTTTATTATTGGTATAACCACCTATGTGCTGTATTATTTTAGGATTAGGATTACCTCCCATGTACCCTCTTTTTTTTGGTCCTATGATAACCTCATGTGTACACTCTTTTTCGGGCTTGGGATAACCTCCCATATACCCTTTAGGCTCATATAACATTAATCCTTACCCAATGAATTAGAGGGAGATATAGGACTAACCTGTCATATAATCCATACATTCTTGTGAAAAAATACCATAAAACATTCATCATATCATAATCTATTAAAATTAAATGGGTTTAATAAACATTTCATCATAGCATAAACCATGGGAAATAAACGGGTTACATAAACATTTCATCATAACGTAACCCATGTGAAAGAAATGATTTTCATAAAAATTTTCCAGCATAATCATAAATAATCCATATAAATAATAAAGATATTATAATTGGATAATATCCCCAGTAAATCTTAAGTAACATATAGGGATTTTATCGTTGATGGAAAATTATTTCGAAAGATCACTTGGAACATATCTTGAAGAAAATATATATTCTATTTTGAAATACCATATACAAAATATAAAATTTTCCCAAATATTAAAGAAAAAATTTTCACTAAAAATAACCTTGTAGAATTTAATAAAGTGATTTAAATAATTGATTTTTCATGATGTTGACAAATAAATTTTATATTATACATGTTAAAATAAATATTCCTTTCACATTTTCAATAAAAATTCAAAAGTGCCTCTTTCAGAAAATGAAAATAAGATTCCCATTATTTTATTAAAAAAAGTTAAAACTTTGGTAAAAATATATTTAAAAGAATCATTTGATGATAGTAAAAAATTTATTTGAATCATTTTTAGAAAAGATGGACATGGAATAAAATGGATGTTTGACAAAAGAGATAAATAAAATCTATTTTTCTTAAAATCATTCTTTTGGAATATTGAGTACTTAAAGAGAAGAAAATGAAACAGAAATATTTATTCTCTATAAATTACTATAGTAGAATAAAATTACAATGTTTATTTATAGATATATTATAATATTTAATCATTGTAAAATTAATCATAAATGATGCTCATAAACAATGAGGTTGTAACATGAAACCTTTACCACTTTGGAAACTTTTGGATTATAAGACCCATGAAAGGAAAAACCTTATATAGATATATAAATCACTATAATTTTCATAATAATAATCATATAATATATTCATGTTCATTATATACACCATATAAATGAAACATGTAGTGAATATGGCATCTTCTTCATAGAAATATAAGTGAGATGAAAATCTCCTTACCAAAAGCCTCAAATTTATTCATACATATTATAACCTAATATATAATAAATATTATTTAAAAATAAATATATCTTTGAACCATATTAACATATATTATACCATATATTGTTTACTTGTGAACTTTTATTACCCATTTATTAGCAATTATTTATTAAAATCACATTTTATCTGCTTCGTTTTTCATGTATGTTTTAGCTTGGAATTTTCAATAATTTTACTTTGATCATGATTTAAACATCTCTATAATTTAAAACCTGATAATAATAGCACATATATTAATTATATATTTATTTATAGTAATATTTAAATGTTATATATAAAGAATAAATTACATTTTTCATGGAGATGAAAGGTCATATGTACGCATGAACGTTGTTTCTATTTTCTCAATAGATGGAACAAAAAGAAATGTAAATATTAATTAACCTTGATATAGTTATTTTTTTTATAAAAATGTCATATATATTCATTAATTATTTCCCTATTACCATCCATGTTGCAATAAAATGAAAAATGTCACAACAATTCGTGGAGACTGTAGTCCATACGTATGCACGAGTGGCGTTACCATTTTTCAACGGATTGTATGGTAAGAAGGTAGATGTTATATTATATTTTCAAAAGGTATAATTATGTAATAAATATAATATATATACTTTAAATACATCATTATATCCTCTTTTAATAGGTGGTGATGGAAAACAAATTACATTGGTTTGTGAGGTGGAAGTCCGCCATACACACAATTAGCAATTCTGTTTCCAATTTTATGGAACATGATATGAATATAGGTTATTCCATTAATATAAAAAATTTAATTTTTTGTAATATACTAGATTTATTATATTTTAATTATTAAACATTAATTAAGGTGTTAAGGGAAGAAGTAAAAAAAGAAATATTTTGGAAAATACAATTACTTTCCCTTCAGAAACCCTCATTTGGATCAATAATTAATGACCTTAGGGTCGATGAAACAAATTTACAGAAAAATAAATTTTTTAAATATAAAATTTGATTTATTTTTGTGTCATGATTTAAAATATATTAGATTAATGATCAGAAATTTTATTAAATATATAATATATTTAAATTTAATTAAACTTATTCACCAATAGTGATTAATTTAATTTGTTAAGATAAAAACACTTTGTGCACATAAAAATTGTTTTTTCAGAAAATATTTCTTTTATTTTCAAATGATTTTTATATTCATTTATAATAAATTTTTCTCTAATAAATTTATTTTATATATATATAAACCATATACTTTTCATAATTTAGTTATTTCTATTCATACCTTTCAATCCAATGACTAGACGATAACTTTAATTTTAAATAATAACATTTTTAGAGTATATCATGAATCATTTGAAATCGGTCTTACATGTAATGCAAGATATCAATGAAATTAAATTTATTTGAAAAAAATATTTCATAGAATCTTAGGGTTTTATTTTTATCCCAGTTAAATAAATTACATCCTCACAATTTGAACTTGTTCTTAGTAATCAAGAATTTGACCTTTGAAAACTCCATTGTGGAAAACTCACATCATAAAAAGGGTTAATAAAACTTTATTTTGAAAAGAGAGAAAGGTAAATAAGAATTTCATATTTAAATAACTCAAAATTATCTTTAAAAATATTATAAAATCAGTGAGAAGTGAAAATATAGATTTGTAAGAGAATATTAATGCCCAAGGATTAATGGGGTGTGATATAGAACACAATCATGAGAAAATTAACAACCATAGAACCATAAATCGTTGATAAGTTAAAAGACCAATGATTCATCATAAATGAAAGTAATAAAACAACATTTTTATCTCATAATTGTTTTGTTAAAGTAGAGGGAATTTTTATTATCATGATATAACACAAGAAAATATACATACTTAATGTATATACATTTCTTAAGTATAATATCATCCTTTGGTTATGATTTTATCAATTTCCAATTCATCTCTTACTCTAATAAATGATGATTAATTTTTCATTCCTGAAGCACTAACAGATCTAAAAATACATAAAATAATGATAATACATTCCTTCTATCTCTAGTTATCATCAAAATCAAAATAGTTAGCATAAGATATCCAATATGAATAAATATTCATATAATTAAATAATGCATTAATCTCTAAAACATAATCCAAAGTTCAACTAAAACCATTCTAGAAGTGGTTATCCTTAATACCCTTCTAAAATTCAAAAAATTATTAATAAGGTCACTAAATTTCCAAAAAAAACTCAATAATAATCCCCCAAATGTCATAAATTATCTCTTAATAGTCACATACCAAATATGTGAATACCTTGGTTATATATTATCCTTAAACATAGTAATCACTAGTACAAAAAACGTTTTTTATGTCGGTTATTTTTAATTTTTTACGTTGGTTTCTAGCCGACGTTAATACGTGCGACGTTATAAATAAGGTTTTTGACGTCGGTTATTTAAAAACCGACATCAAAAACATAAAATCGCGATGTTAATCACGTCGGTTATTTTAGAACCGACGTGATAAAAGGCCTGGAGAATGGTTTATCACGTCGGTTATTGAATAACCGATGTGATAAACGGCCTGGACAATGGTTTATCACGTCGGTTCTTAATCAACTGACGTGATAAACAGCGGAGAGGGGGTTTATCACGTTGGTTCATATAGAACCGACGTGATAAACTGGGGTGAGGGCGGTTTATCACATCGGTTCCATAAGAACCGACGGGATAAACCGGGCTGAGTGTGGTTTATCACGTCGGTTCATATAAAACCGACGTGAAAAACCGGGGGAGGGGGATTTATCACGTCGGTTATTATATAACCGCCGTGATAAACCGGAGGGAGGCGGTTTATCACATCGGTTATTATATAATCGCCGTGATTAACCATTCTCCAGGCCCTTTATCATGTCGGTTATTAAATAACCGACGTGATAAACCATTCTCCAGACCTTTTATCAGGTCGGTTATTAAATAACCGACGTGATAAGCCATTCTGTAGACCTTTTATCACGTAGGTTATTAAATAACCGACGTGATAAAATATTTTCCAGACATTTTATCACATCGGTTATAAAATAACCGACGTGATAAACCCAATTTTTTTTAAAACAGAATGTAGTGATCTTCTCTCCACCAGAATCAACCAGAAAAAAAATTAAGAAATCGTACCACAAAAACATAAGTACATCAAAATTAAGAATGTACATAAATAACATATAAAACGTACCCACTAGACAGCATCCACCCTCATTTATACCCCATGGACAGCCCTCCCCCACCCCGTTGGAGCCCTCACCCTCATGTATACCCCCTGGACTGCCCTCCCCCACCCCATTGGAGCTCCCACCCTCATGTATACCCCTTGGACAACCCTCCCACACCCCATTGGAGCCCCCACCACACTCCTGGACTGCCCCCGACCCCCAGACACCCCCAAACATCCCTCGACAACCCCCCCACCCGCCTGAACAACACCTCCTCACCCCCTCACCCCACGTGACAGCCCCCACCACACCCCTGGACAGCCCCAAACACCCCTGTACAACCCCCCACCCCTGGACAGCACTCCCACACCCCTGGACCGGCATCCGACACCTCTGGACATCCCTATCACCCCCCAAGACTGTCCCCCCACCCCACCGGACAGCCCTCCCAAACCGCTGGACACCCCCCAACCCCACTGAACACACCCCCACACCCTTAGAACCCCTCCCCCACAGACCCAAATCCATACCAGAAGAACCATCAAAAGTAGACCAAAACAATAAGTAGAGAAAAATTAAACATTCACTTATATAACATTCAAAACTTACACTGTCAACTTAAAAAAAACTAAATCAAACCTAAACAACTACCAAATACACAATTAAAACGACAATATTCAAAATTACATTTTACATTACAAACAAAAAAATCCAATCAAACCTGTAAAATAATTTGACCACTCCACTTGTACGTGTTTGATGTCTTCAGCAGTATAGGGTTGAGGGCTATCAAAAAGCTACAAATGAAAAAGAAGATAGTTAACATGTATAATGAGTAAATCAAATTGAAATATTATGGAAAAGTTTAAGAGGAAATCGTACCAGGTCAAAATTCACAAATGTCCCAGTTGTTATTATTTCATACATAAATATTAACATATAATATCCGCATTCGATGAGGCCTTGTTGTTCATGACAATTCTGTTTTGAATGAGTGTAAATTCAATATATTATTTTTATATAATAAATCAAAAAGTAAAAATTATAAATGGAAATTTACCTTCACATTTACATATTTGATCTTTGCATTTATTTTCTTTGTGTTTTTTCAAAAGTAGACCCATGCACTGTTAGAAAATAATACGAATGGGGTAAATTTAAAATTCATTATAATATATAAAACTATTGAGAAATTGAAACTTACTTTTACAATATATTCTTAAAACATTCCCGCACATCACCATGAACAGAGCATATCCAATAAAGAGCTTTCTCCCTTGGGAAAAAAATCCCTAATATCCAATGATCACTGATAAAAGGAAATTTAATGTTAGTGGTTTTTTATGTTAAAATATAATTAACTCTTTGATAGAAATGTGTTTCATACCTCTAACAAAAAGGCATCATCCAACATTGTCTGATTATATTCTTTTCAAATCTTTCAGCAATATAAACCATTCTTTGTTCCTCAGTCAATGCACATGCTTCAGGGGAAATCAATTGCGTGTCCATGAATCCATATACTTCTGTCAGTTCATTCCTCTCACAAATTTTTTAAAGATACCTAATACAAAACATATATAAGTATACATTTTTAATAAATATAACGCAGGGAAAAGGTGTTAAGACTTACATGGAAAAAATTTGCACCACGTTGATGCCCAACTTATCTCCAGTAACAAGCTCCATGATATCAAATTTTGTAATCCCCACACTTATTTCATGTCCACAAACATGAGATTCCATTGGAAACTCATAAAAACCCAACAACAAATGTGAATATCTTGACAATATGTCAAGACCACTGGAATCTGTATCTGATGTCATAGCCTGTTGTCTTTGTTGTTGTCTATACAGTATTTCTTTACCTTTGAAGTATTCCTGTGAAAAAAATTTGAGAAATATAGTAGTTTTCAAATGATAAAAAAACTTTAATAAAAAAATAAAATAAATTATATAACATTCATACTTCTATGGTAATGAGTCGAAGAAGTCTGGATGGCCAAACTAAAAAATGGCTGATACTCTATCCAATTGTCGCCACCTCATCTGTAGGTATTGGTACCCTAGTTGATCTATCTATAATATCCTGTACACTGACCCTCTGATTCTCTACCTCTAATTGTTGATGATGAAGTATATCTCCTATACAATATACCAACCCATATGCTACTATATGATGTTGGGAATCATCCACATACAAATCGCAATATGTAAGAAGCTGCGGTGGAGGCGTAGGATAAACAATGGGGTCCACAGGCTGAGGTGGGGGAGTGGGAGCTACTGGCGGAGGTGGAGGATAAATAATGGGGTCTGCAGGGGGAGGTGGAGGAGTGGGAGCTGCAGTCTGAAATTGTCTTTGCATTTCTGCAAACATAGACTGCACCGACTCTCTAATCTTGTCTTCCAGCATCGCATTAATATTTTGAACTTCAACCTCCAAGGATTCTATTTTTTTTATAAACCCCCTCAATGTTAGAAGTTGAAGAACGTGGAGACACTTTTCTTACCGATACTCCTGCTGGATATCCTCTTACATGACCAGGATGTTCGGGCCTTCCCAATGCTGCAAATAAAATATCTTCCCTCCCATTAGCTGTAAATGTCCCCTCTGAACTCTGCTCTTCAAGAGAGTCCTGTATTAATTAATTGAACATTTCTGTAATGATTGAAACTTATATGAAGAAAAAAGTTAACTTAAATAAATTAAATAGATATCTTACAATCCTCTCAGATACGATTCTCGATTATTCCGAAAGATATTGCCCTTTTTTCCCTTCCGAGAACTCTTCCATTTTCATGTCTAGATGGAGGGGATGGAGGGGCCACCTCTCCATAGCTTGAAGACTCAGCTCTTAGTTGTTGAAATTTTTCCACCATCATTTTTTCTTCCAATAATGTATAACCTCCCCGAGATAAACTATGAGGGTATACATTTTTAGATTGGATCTCCTGGTGAGTTTTCCTTGTTTTCTGTAATTTAAGAATAAGAAATCATTAGCAAAACATTAATAAAATCATTTATATAATAAAGTTTATAAAATTTTACATTACCCTTACCAGAAATGACTATTTTTTTCTACTTTCAAAAAACTGTCTCCATGTGTCTTCATCTATAAAAGGATATATATGACATGGATTGTCATGACTCCTATGACCATAAATGAAATCAGATGAGAGGGTTGATTTGAAATACCTCCATCTCCTGGCAGCCAACGATAAGCATTTCTTCCTGACTCCTCCAGTGTCAGGAATATCAAATGTCATCTGATAAAGGAGAGTTTAAACATATTATATATACTAGAAACATTAAAAGAATGGTCAAACAATGAAAAAAGATCTTACCAAAATCGTCTCCCACAACTGAGAGATAATCGCTTTATCCACACCTCTCCAATCATCATACACAATGCTTACTTTGGTCTTAGCCTGAGTTGCAAAAAAACTCTTCAAATCATTGGCATTCGGACCTCTAGGAATATCATCATCATCAAACTCAACTACTATCCTCTGATCCTGCGTACGAGCAAGTGATAATTTTGTTAAACGTGTGCACCCACATTTACCAACCTTTGAACTCTTTGTCGTAATAGGAGCATGTGAATGTTCATCCCCAGAGGTATGACCAGCAATATGCTCCTATCCAGAATCATGTGGTTGATCATCTGAATGATCTGTCATTATCCTTCAAATCAAAAAAACAAACGTCAGTTCACAAATATACAAATTCAAATATTTTAATACTACTGTAATCAGAAAATAGAAAAGTGTACTAAGTTACATAATAGTAAACATTGGTAATATGGTAAGCATGTTAAACAATGGTAAAGATGGAAAAGATGGTCAAGATGGTCAAGATGGTAAAAATGGAAAAAATGGTAAACCTCGTAAACATTGTAAACATGGTAAAGTAATTGTCAGTGAACAAATATACAAATTCAAATATTTTAATACTAATGTAATCAAAAAATAGAAAAGTGTACTAAGTTACATAATAGTAAACATTGGTAATATGGTAAGCATGTTAAACAATGGTAAAGATGGAAAAGATGGTCAAGATGGTCAAGATGGTAAAAATGGAAAATTGGTAAACCTGGTAAACATTGTTAACATGGTAAAGTAATTGTCAGTGAACAAAAATAAGCATTTTAAAATTCATGTAATGGTTATAAACATGATAAATTAAACTAAACAAAATTAAAACAAACAAAAAAATATACTTATTTTATTTTAAAACATGTTTTAATAAATAAAAAACTTACAATATCTAACATTTATGGAAAAAATAAATGTAAACAAGAAATAAACATATGTTACCTATAATTTTAGGAATGTACAGATGGATTGTTTTCCCAAATTCCTTCATCGTGATCGTTCCTTATGGCACAAACTATGTCTTCAACATGATCGTCATTATGTTCTGTTAATATTTCCATGGAAGTAGGGATCTCACATAAATCAGCATATTCATCAAGTTCATCCTCACCAACATATTGTTTTTCCCTTGTAAAACAACATCCCACTGCATATCTGATTGATCTACTACATAAAATATTTGTTTTTCATGTGTTGCCATTATAAAAGAATCAGTTGTTGCTTCCAATCTATTCAGATTAATAAGTGTCATTCCAAATTCATCGTGTCTGACACTGTTGTTACCATTAAACCATTTACAGTTAAAAACAAGAACTTTAATTTTAAAGTAATCAACCTCCCATATGTCTTCAATCACTCCATAATATGCATTTGATGTAGAAATTGGGTTTTTTCCTTAGCACTCAAAAAATTCATTTCTTCTGCAAACACCAATACACCACTATTCTGAACTGCACTTCTATTGTCCTGAGATTTTGTATGAAATGTATAACCATTAATGTCATAACCAGACCATGTTATCACATTTAAACATGGACCACCCACTATCCATTTTAATGGCTCTGATACATATGATCTACCAAGCAATGTCTTTTTAATCCATGAAAAAAAGTTTTGTTGTGCTCATTCAAAAACCACATTTCTTTCTTCATTGGATGACATTGTTTCAACTCGTTAATATGCAATGTGATATACGGTTGAGAATCAGCTATTTTATTCAAGATGTATGATTCTAACTTCTTCATCTATTCAGCTGACAATCATTTGACTTTCAAGCCGCGAATCCCCTTTCCCTCATTATTAACTCGTTCATGGCGAGATGGAGGAAAACCTATGTGTTGCGCCACAACCAAGTAGCTCGTACAAAACTCTTCTACCTCCTCAGAAATATACTTTTCAATAATGGAGGCTTTAGGTCGATATAGATTTTTAACATACCCCTTTAATATTTTCATATACCTTTCAAAAGGATACATCCAACGAAGATATACAGGTCCACAAAGCTTTATTTCTCGAACCAGATGAATCATTAAATGCACCATTATATCAAAAAACATTTGGAGGAAAATACATTTCCAATTGACAAAGTATAAAAATTACATCCTTTTCCAAAATGTTCAAAGCATTCACATCAATCTCCTTGTTACAAATTGAATTTAAAAAATAACACAACTTCATTATAGTCTTTCTGACACGAATGGGCAATATTTCCACGCAATGCAACTGGTAGAATTTGTTGCATCATGACATGACAATAATGTGATTTCATACCTATCAACTTCAAGTCCTTCAATGAGAAAAAATTTTTTACATTAGAAGAATAACCTTGAGGCACTTTGGTATCATGAAGACACTGACAGAAGATAATTTTCTCCCTCTTCGATAATGTATGACAAGCCGGGGGAAGAAATGTTCGTCTTCCTTTAGGAGTGGGAGCTAAATCCAAACGTATTCCCATTGATAGTAAGTCGAATCTTGCATTCAACCCATCTTTAGTCTTTCCTTTAATATCTAACAATTTTCCAATCAAAGAATCACATATATTCTTCTCCACGTGCATGAAATCAATATTATGTTTAACTTCATGATACCTCCAATATGGTAGCTCAAAAAAAATTGACATTTTCTTCCAAATATGTCTATCATTACTAGATTTCTGTGTCTTTACAAATGTCACGTCAAGGTTTTTCACCCTCTCAAAATATAGATCATGGGATAAAGGTTTTGGAGCAGTATCAAATTTTTCTGAGCCATTGAATGCCTTTTTTAGTCTTCTATAAGTGTGTTCCATAGGAAAAAACTTTCTATGACCCATGTACACTGTTTTCCTCCCATGATGCAATTGACAATAGGACGTCTGTTGTTCACAAATTGGACATTCTTTATGCCCTTTAACACTATATCCAGACAAATTTCCATATGCCGGGAAGTCATTTATAGTGAACAGAAGCACTGCATGCAGTTGAAAATATTCCATTTTATAAGAATCATACACCCTAATACCATCAGCCCATAACAATTTCAAATCATTAGTCAACGGTGACAAGTAAACATCAATATCATTACTGGGTTGCTTTGGACCAGAGATCATTGTACTCAACATGACATATTTGCGCTTCATACAAACTTCAGGAGAGAGGTTGTAAATTACCAATAAAATAGGCCATGAACTATGTGTGCTACTAAGTGTTCGGTATGGATTCATTCCATCTGTGCACAACCCTAGTCTGAGATTTCTAATTTCATTTCCAAATGTAGAATATTGCGCATCAATTTTCTTCCATTGTGGACAATCAGCTGGATGACGTATTTTTCCATCACATACCCGCTCTTTAGCATGCCATATTAACCTTTTTTCATCATGTGAATTAGCAAATAAACGTTTGAAACGATTAATTATAGGAAGATACCAAAATACCTTTGAAGGGAGCTTTTTAATCTCTACATCACCCTGTGATTTTTCTTTCACCTTATACCCTGATGTCCCACATTTTGGACACTCTGACAGAAATTCATATTCCTTCCTATATATAATGCAGTCATTCGGACAGGCATGTATTTTCTTGTATCCCAATCCCATCGGGAATAATATTTTCTTGGCATTGTAATGTGAATCTGGAAGATCGTTATCTTTTGGAAGAATGTCTTTCATCAATTGTAGCAGCTTTGTAAAACTTCTGTCACTCCATCCATGCTTCGCCTTTAGGTTAATCAATCTTAACACCGCTGACAAAACTGTAAAATCTGTACAACTGGGATATAATGGTTTTTCAGCATCACCATATAGACGTGCAACTGTCGGTTCTATCTCAATTTGTTCTGCTACAATATCGCGAATCTTTTCTTCAATTCCATCAGAGTTACCATCTTGCAAATCATCATCATAAGTGACATTCCGTCCAGTTTCACCATGCCAAATCCAAGGGCTATAACTCGGATTAAAACTATGACATATCAGATGATCTTTTATCTCTCTACTTTTCAACTTCTTCATATTCAAACATTTCAGGCATGGACAGAAAAAAAATGCCACTACTTGGAACATTTCGTTTTGCAAATTCCAAAAAGGCATCAACACCTTCCTCAAATTCATTGCTCATTCGATGTGCTGTAATCCAACTTCGACTCATTATTACCTATAACAAATATCAACAAAAAATATATATTTTTAAGATAAGACAAATACATGTTTGTATGAAAAAAATCATAATTTGAATGTCTAACAATTTAAAATATAAAACAAATCTATAGGTATTTAGAAAAATATGCTTGAATATTATTTTTAAAACAAAATATAGTTTGATATAACAGTTTTAAATTTCATTGAATCAAAGAAAACCATGACGCCTATATAGATTAATATTGATTGCGGTTTTGATGTTTTAATATATTAGATAAACTACCTATTTTAAATGGTGTGCAGACCTTGATATTGGTCTTCATCACCCTTCTGTGTGACTGGAAAAAAGAGGTCTACCAGCATGTTATTATTTTATCAGCAATTCACTCATTCTTGTTTCTGATGATCTTTAATTGCATTGGCCGGCTGAGAGGGCCGCCCAACGCATCCAACACTGCTCTGCTCAGAATAACAATAGTCCCACTGATTCGGTTTAATCCTTTATTTCTTCTTTGTAATCCCAAGTAACATATCTTGTGGGGATTTGATTTTGTACTTGGCCTTCAGCTTTAACGATTATCAATCAAAATAAAACTCGACTAAAAACTCTGTTTATTTTAGGTTTTCAAAATTCAAAAACAAAAACAAAACAACCATGGACAAAAACTGAATTCCAATTACAGGAATCATGTTCAGAAATTCTAAACACCAAGAATTAACAAATATCAACAACAATAGTGAACAGCCTGGTAATTAAAAGACTAAACAATTATTCAAACGCAAACTGCTTATATTAATTCTCATAAAAACAGAAAACAAAAATCTGTTAAAAAACTAATTCAACCAAAACAGAACCAAAAAACATAAGAAATAATTTCCAGATTAAGCAACATTTATATCCAGAACCATAAGCATGTTCTAGCACATAAAGTAACCATAACAGTGAGCAATATTAAATAATGTCACCAACAATTAGCATTAATTTACATAAATGCAACATAGTCTGTTATATCAACAAAATACAAATAACCATTTGCAATAACAAAAAATTCCAAGAGATTCAAAAACGAACGAAAAGCACATCAAGAATCGAAACAAAAATGAACGAAATAAATTCGTGGAAGGCTTACTCGAATGTTGGGACTTGAGATGATAGATCCAAGAGGAGTGAAGAAGATAAACAATGAAGCCAAAATGAGTTTAACGCAGGACGATCGACGAGCCGATTAGGGTTTACCACGCGAGAGAGACGAGAGCCGGTGGACTGTCAATCGAAAAATTGTAAATGACAGTCCACAGGCATTAATTTTTTTAAAAGTTTTATAACGTCGGTTATTATATAACCGACGTTATAAACTATTTTCTAAATTTATAACATCGGTTATTTTAAAACCGACGTAAAAAACTTGATATCTACGGGTTTTTACGTTGGTTATTTTATAAACGACGTAAAAAACCCCCCTGTGCTTTTGGTTTTTTACGTCGGATATTTTATAACCGACGTAAAAATCGCGTAGATATATCGTTTTTTACATCTGTTATAAGATAACCGACATAAAAAACAAATGCGCGGGGGGTTTTTTTACGTCGGTTATGTTATAAACGATGTAAAAAATTAAAGCCCGGTGGGTTTTTTACGTCAGTTATTTGGAAACCGACGTAAAAAACCCGATATTGACGCGTTTTTATGTCGGTTATCAAATAACCGACGTAAAAAACCAAAGCCCGGACGCCTTTTTTACGTCATTTATTTTATAACCGACGTAAAAAACCCCGCGCTTTGATTTTTTACGTCGGTTATGTTATTACCGACGTAAAAAATGCGTCGATATCGGGTTTTTTACGTCGGTTTCCAAATAACCGACGTAAAAAAACCCCCCGTGCATTGGTTTTTTACGTCGGTTATAACATAACTGGCGTAAAAACCCAACAGGAGCGATTTTTAACATCGGTTATTAAAATAACCGACGTTAAACATCTACTCGCCGCATTTTTACGTCGGTTATATATAACCGATGTAAAAAATGTTTACTTAAAAAACGATTTCTGCACTAGTGAATAACTGTAATTACCATAGAACCTCAATAAAAACATACATGCTTCACCATTCTTTAAATAAGACCAAAAGTTATTTAATATATTCCATAAATTCGAAAATGTTTTGAAATCCATCAATGAAAACATAACCCACATTTTTATCAAATCATTAATCAGTTAAAATACCATCAATACTATCTAATTTACTGTATCCATGTCCATGATATCTTTATCCAAAATAAACACCATTGTCTCAATATCAAGAACATATTAAGAGTTATATTTCCCTTAATCTGTATTTACCATAAAATATCACCTTTTAATTAAATTACTTTTCTTATTTCATCAGTAACATTCAATAAATTCTTTCAAATGATTAATGATAAATTTTTATAGAACAATACTTAAATATTTCATGATTAATACTACATAATTTCTCAGTTCTAATACATAACAATTCAATCCTTCCACTTCATTCTTAAACCCTTCACTATGCATCATCATATTATTCATTATTACATCCTTCCTTTCATATGTAATTTGTACTCTCTACATCACCAATATAAAAACCATTATTTTGTAACTTCCGAACCCCCTTTTCATATTTATTCCTAGGAAATTTATTTTCATAATGTCCATACTTTAAATATTTGAAACATTCAACCATTGATGATGACTTAGGGAAACCATTATTCTCATATATTGTGTTTACTGAAATGTTCATCTTTATTTAGAAATTACATAAATTGTTCCCTTAATCTCCACACATAAAACATATTATAATTGTTTTGAGACATTACATTGAGTTATTCTTCAAACAATATAAAAATATAAGAAACCAAATATTATTTTTTCCATGGTATCCCCCACCCAATATCTTAAAAAACATTATATTTCTCTTCCTTGGAAAGGCAGAGGGTTTGTTAAGGTATAAGTTATTAATCATATATCAAGATACTTGATTAGGAATAATCAAAATATCCTTCACTATAGTAATTATAACACTTGGTTTCTCATTAACACATTATCTATCCAAATCAATTTTAACATGGTTCCTTTAAGGTCCCTCCATTGACTAAAACCAAGTGGCATGTTGTTAGTAACAATATTAATTGTGGAAAGCCAAATAATCATGAAATATAATAAATAGGATGTATAAATAATGAAAAATTATTTAAATATATGATACATTAGGTTTACCCTAGGTCATTTTTGGAAATCATCTATTCAAATCCTTCATGATGGTTTGTAAGGAGTTTTTGAATTTCCAAAACATACCACCCAAGAGTAATAAATTAGGTGTGCATTAATGCCCATTGTTGTGAAATAATTGATGATATATTCAAATTACAATGTTACCTTTTTATATTTGTTACCCATAGGTACAACTATTATAGAGACACATCCACTTGCAGTATACATACAGGGATGTAGTTTCTTTGAACACACTCTCTCTATCATTTACAAATATTCCCAAAAATTTCTCTATAGGTTGACTTATCATTATAATTATTTCATCCTAGTTTGTAATGGTTAACTAAAACTATACTATGATTCCAAATTCAAAGACAAAAAATTCTCATACATATACATTACATCTTATTTGATTAATATTCATTTAATCTTATAAATACATGCATGAAGACCCTATAGTTTTAGTGTCAGTGGAAACATTGATACATAAACAATGGTTTCATAAGTGAACTAGATCATCTCTCACTATGTTCATCATAACTATTACCCTTATTTGGAATATAATATATAATAAGTTTCATTATAACCTGGGGAAAGAAAACATAATGAAGGGTGAGATCATATGCTCAGTAAGGGTAAATAAGGGATATATCAACATAACATGAGCATAATGGTATGAGGACAAGATAATTACATTTTAAAATAATTACCCAGAAAATCATGGATCATAAACATGAGTTTTGGCATAAATATTGACAGTTCATAATACATGAATCATAATAGAATAAAATAACATGAACCATGAGAACTTCACCTTGGCATAAGACATATATTTGTGGCATACAAATAAGAATAGAAAATCTTATGTCAAGGATATAAACCAAGACATTCTTAACATGGTAGGATTAGGATAACCACCCATGTACCTACTTCATGCTTCGAATAACACCCCATGTACCTTCTTTTAGGCTTGGGATGACCTCTCATGTAGCCTCTTTAGGTCTTGGGATAACCTCCAATGTTACCTCCGATTTTAGGATTGGGATTACCTCCTATGTACCCTATTTTTGGGCTTGGGATAACCTCTTGTGTACCCTCCTTTTGGGTTTTTGGATAGCCTATTACATACCCTTTGATCTCATATATAATTAATCATTATATAATGAATTTAAGAGAGATATAGGTCTCATCCATAACATAATCCATAAATTGGTGTGACATAAGACCATTAAACTTTCACCATATCATAACCCCTGAAAAGAAAACATATTTCATAAACACATCATCATATCATAACACATGACAATGAAATGGGTTTCATAAACATTTCATCATAGCATAAGCCATGTGAAACAAAGAGGTTTCATATACACTTTTCATCATAATAATAAATCATCCAGAGAAATAATAAGGATGGTATCATTAGATCATATCCACAGTAAAGCCTAAGTAAGATCATAGAATTTCATCTTAGATGAAAAATTATTTATAATATCACAAGTTACATTTATTGAGAAAAATATTCTTTCCATTTTAAAACCACTTATTTAAAATATAAAGAATTCCCAAATATTAAAGAAATAAATTTCATTGAAAATAAACTTGTAAAATTGTAAGGGAATATTTAAATCATTAAGTGGTCACGATTTTAGGAAATATTTTTCATGTATTACATGTTAAAACAAATATCCCTTTAAAATTTTGGGTAAAAATATAAAAGTGCCACATTCATAAAATCAAAAGAAGATTCCTTTTAAAAAAATAATAAAAATTAAAGCATGCATTAATTTTTTTTTAAAATTTTATTATAGGAAATTAAAAAAAATTATTTAAAACATTTTTAGAAAACATGGATATGGAATAAAATGAATTTTCGACTGAAGAGAGAAATAAAATCAGTTTTTCTTAAAATCATTCCTTTAGTCCTTTGTGTACATAAAGAGAGGAAAATGAAACGTAAAAATTAATTCACTATAAATAAACATAATATAAATAAAATCAAGTGTTTATTTATTGATAGTTCAAATGATTTCATCATCAGAAACTTAATCATAAGTAATCCCAATAAATAATGAGGTTATAACATAAAACATTGACCAGTTTGGTAACATTGGAATCATAAGCCCCATGAAATAAATAACCTTACATGAATATGTAAATACATATATATTTTATAATAATAATCATAAAATACATTAATGTGTCGTATATACACCACATAAAAGAAATAAGTGGTGAATATGGCATGTGTCTCACAGAAATAAATGTTAGACAAAAATCTCAATAACTCAAGTATCTACTGTCTTAATACATGTTTTAACCTCCTCAATAATTAATATATATATATTATAAATCTATTATAGAATCATAATAATATATATAATACCATATATGATTTACTTATGACCTTTTATTACCTATTTATTAACAATTCCTTGTTAAAATCATGTTGTGTGTAATAACTACATTGTTTTTCATATATGTTTTGGTTTGGTATATTTTTTGCCGTTTAATTTGATAATAGTTCCATAATATATCTAATTTTAAACATGATTTAAATTTCCCATATATTCCTTATATATGTATTTATAGTAATCTATAAAAGTGAGAGATAGAATATGAATTACACTATTCATGGAGACAGAAGATCTTATGTATGCATGAATGTTGTTTCCATTTTCTTGATGGATGGAATGAAAATAAAGGTAAATATTAATTCAATATTTCATAAAAAATTTATATTATATATATCATGTATTTTCATCATTTATACCCTTATTACCATCCATTTCAAAATAATGTAAAAAAACATGACACATCGCTTCACGGTGGCGGTAGTCCACACATAAACACGAGTGACATTATCGTTTTTCAATATATTTGGAGGTAAAAAGGTATATGTGAAATTATAATTCCATAAGTATGATTATTTCATAAATATATTATATATAATTTTAATATATCGTTATATCTACTTATGAGAGGCGGTTATAGAAAAGGAATTACATCGGTTCTTGAGGCGGTAGTCTATCGTACACATGATCGAAAATTTAATTTCCCATTTGATGGAAGTGGAGATGGATATAGATTTTGAAATTAACATAAAAACCTCTTATTATATGTTATATAATGTTTGTATTAAATTTAAACAATTAAAACCTGAATTAATGTGGTAATATAATAATTAAAAAAGAAAGAACTTAGTGAAGACAATTACCTTCAATTAGAAAAACCCCATTTGGATCTATTATTAAGGACCCAAGGGTTGTTCTTTTTGGAAGAAAAGAAAATCTATAACATGTGTAAGGATTTTTTGGAGATATGTTTTCAGGTTTTATGTTTATAAAATGGTTTATTATGTGTGAATAATTGAGTGGAGGAGGTCCACTTTTATAACTGAGGAAGAGTGGAAATTTTTGTAAATACACAAAACTATTCAATAATGGGAAGATACTCTCAATAATGGTTCCGAAAAATTTATAAATAAATTATTTTAGGGATTATATATTTTATACACACCTCCTCTACAAAAAAACATGTTTTAAAATTGTTATTCCTCTAGCCTCTTAGCTTACTCACTTTGTTCATTTCAGTTTTCACAACTTTGATCAGTCTATTTTTATTTACCTAGGTAATTTATCAGCAAATAATAAAAATAAAATGATCCTTATTAGTTAATTCTTATCCAATAATCCTAAATATTAAATCAAATTTATTAAATAATGATAAAATATGTGTTAAAAATTAATTTTCACACATACGTATGTAATGCACAAATCCTCATTTTAACCATAACAATAGTAACTACTTATTAATGTTTATACAATTATTTATAAAACAAAAAAAAAAGTTGATTTTATTATATAATATAATATTATTATTATTTATAATATTTAATCCATTTTAACAAAATAGTTTACATAAGTGTATGAATTTACTTTAAAATAAAACCCGCGGATGCGATGAAAAATGATTTTATGAAGAGAATGTTTTCATAAGTATAAAAAGTGTTTATATAACAATTGAATATAATATTCATTATAATGAACTATATTATATTAACTATAATATTATTGAATTCAATATCCCTTTAAAATCATTTTAAAACAAAATTTAACTTTTTATATACTTTAAACAGAAAGAAAATTTCTAATAAAAACCAGCATTTTTTACTATTCATCTTAAAATAATATTTTTAGAAAAATATCTAAAATTCACACCAAGATAATTTTGAAATTTTTATTTAAAAATTGAACTCATTTTTTTAATTTAATATCATAAATTTGAAAAAAAATATTAATTTTGAAATTTTTAAGTAATATCTAAAGAGACAACTTTATAGAAAAATTTAAATTTTAAACATAAAACTAGATTTATTCTTATCTGAGGCCTAGAAAATATATATATTAATGATTAAAAAATTATTGAATATATAATATATATATATATATTTTATCAAAAAATTCACCAATAGTGACTAATTTAATTTATTAATATAAAAATACTTTTCATGCATAAATATTTCATTTCTTTTCAAATAATATTTATTTTCATTTATAATCAATTTATAAAAATTGAATTTATTTTATACATATTTAAAACATATAATTTTAATAGTTTTATTATACTTATTCATATATTCTAATCCAACGACTAGGTGATAACTATTATCTTAAATAATAATATTTTAATATTATATCATGGTTCTTTTGAACATGGTCTTGAGTATAACGCAAGATATTGAAGAAATTAAATTCATTTGAAAAGAAAATTACATAAAATATCATGCTGTTACACATACTACATAAAAATTTATTTATTAATTATTAGGAAATAATCAGTCAATCTTTAGTTAAGACATTTTATTCTTTAAAATATATTTTCTTCAAAAATGATTTTTTTGAGAGAAAATAATATAATTTATTTTTTTCATATTTATTATACTTATTTTAAAAAATAAAATAATTTTTTTAATTGAATATATCAATATTAAATTAGGGTGATTTTTTTTGATTTTTATGAAATGGTTGATTTTTTAGCGAATAGTGAAAAAATCAAAATATTCAAATACTATCATTACATCAAGTTATTTTAAAGTCCCATTATGTTTTGGATTTTATATATAAGTATCACATGATTCATTTTATTTATAAAAATATAATTAATTCTATTTGAATTATAAAATTTCCTGATTTTTATATAAATTAATTTTTATGCTTAAAATTGCATTTGTCTAAAAAGAATTTTTCATTACGTTTTACGTATTTATTTTAATATTGATTTACAAAACTTGTAGAAATTATAACTTAGGAAATGGGTACCATAGATTGAATCATGTTGTTTAACGTTGGTAAATATGTCTCTTTTATTTTAAATTATTATGAATAGTAATCATGGTAAATATTTGTCACCTCAATAGGGGTGAAATGGGAAATATATGGTTAAAACCATGAGATACGGTCTGAAAATTATGCCAAAACTTGATTTTATCCTATTTTATCGTTTTATTTCAAGCATTTTAATACAATTATCAAATATATGGAAACTTTTTACTATAGGTATTTGATTATGACCTTTATATTAATTTAAAGAAATAATAAACACAAAATTCCACTCTCTTGAATATAATATCTATAAAATTTATACACAAGTATAAAAATTGGTTAACTTTGGTTATAAATATATATTTAAAATATATCTTAGTTTTCTATCATGGTAATTTATTTCCAGTTTTTTGTGATAAAATAATTACCTTAAATGCTTAAGCAACGTTAATATAGTATTTATTCAATTAATTGAAAAATAAAATAAATGATTTTAAAAGTATTAAAAGTAATACAATTTCAGTGAAATAATGTGTTCCAAGAATGTTTTAGAAAAAAATAACATATTAATGATATTTTAAAGTTTTATATTCTAATTACATTATTTTCATGTTGTTTTACAAGTCAAATTATGTAAATAGTTCTTAAAAGGATATTAATAATATTATATGATAAATATTTTTTTATAAAATTATTTAAAAATAATAAAAATATTGAAATAGGATAATTAGGATTTTAAATTTTATAAAATTTTATCCCTTTGTAACTTATGATCCAATTTTTACCTTATAAATAAAAAATAACCCTTTAAGATAGAAAAATGCATTATCACGGTTAAGATAAAAATTTGTTATCCAAGGGGTTAAATCATAATATAAGGCTTAAAATACCACCAAAACCTATATAAATTTTATTTCATGAGTGTATTTTAAATTTTATTAAATTTTTGTTTAAATATATCATCATTTTAAATAATTATTCTTGAGGATGAATTAATTATATTTTAATCTTTTTATAAATTTGATATTTTTAATTTCCCTCCCTTATAAAAGGATACCAATTTATTTCAATTCTTTACACCACTTTGAGCCATATATATTGACCAAAATCTACCAAACTCCCTCCAAAACATCCTTATATTCTCTATTGTTTATTTGCTTCCCAAAATACAAATCCTATGGTCATTTAGAGGGTATCTAAAGGATTTATTTCGAAGAATAAATAATCACCTTTGCCGATCACTTTATTTTTACTTATTATTTTACCACCTATAAATAAATGGTATTATTTATTAAATAATAAATTAAATGTTATTATGATTATTAAATAATTAATATCCACACTTTATTCAATCTAATGGGAAGTGAATGTATCACTCATGCATATGTGTGGACTACCCCTTCCACGTAGTAATCCAATTCATTTTCAATCACCATCACTCATGAATAGTTATCATGATGGGTTAAAAGTTTACATGCTATATTTATGATATAAGTATTCTTCTATAATTATAATATCATATCTACCTTCCTTTTCGTTGAAAAATGATAAAATCCCTCGGGTATAAGTATGGACTACCACCTCCATGAAGCGATGCGATTCATTATTCATTTTCACTTTACATGGATGGTTATAAGGAAATATGTAATGAATATATATGATATATATGATATAATAATGATTACATAAAATTTTATTATTATTTAACTTCATTTATTTCACTCTGTTGAAAAGTGAAAACAGTGTTCATCCGTACATACGACCTACTATCGTTATGAAGAGTGAAATATATTTGTATATCTATTCCTTTTAAGGATTATTAAAAATATATATATATAATGAATATATATTATATTTATATCATTATTAAAATTATTTATATTATTAAACCATGATAAAATAACAAGCTCTAAAACTACTGAACCAAAACATACATGAAAAAGTGTTTTTGTCACCCAAAAGAGTGATTTTAATAAAAAAATGTTAATAAAAAAGTAATAAAAAGATATAATTAAATAAACAATGTTATGATATATATGTTCATTTTTATGAAATATATATAATAAATATATATTTATTATACATTATTTTCAAACATATATGAAAAAAATTGGGAAGTATATTTTATTGTTATATTATTATTTTTTTGAAATTTTAATTTTTATTTTAATTTTCATCTCTTTATGTACTTAAGATACCAAAATACTGTTTTTAAGGAAACCTGACATAGTTTTTCTACCCGGTCAGGAATATTTCTCATTCATGTATATATTTTCATAAAAATGATTTACTTTTATATAATTATTTATAAAATTTATTTTTACCCATGTTTTATTTTTTCATTAAAAAAAATAAATAAATCATCATGTAATTTTACAAATGTGGTACATTTGACTTTTTATCAAAAATGTTAAAGGAAACATTATTTTAACATGTACAACATGATACTAATTTCCTGCTATCATGACCACCCAATGCTTTAAAGATTCCTATAAAAGATTCTATGTTTCCTTTAAAATAAATATTTTTCCTTAATATTTTATAAATTTTCATATTTTAAATAAGTTATTTTAAATTGAAAATAGAATTTTATTTAAGAGACATTCTAGTGAACTTATTAAATTATATTCACTTATATAAAAATAATTTGATAATTATTATGATTTATTAAGGATATATTCTAATGATACTATCCACAAGATTTCCAAGGATAATTTATGATGATTTTTATTGAGGAAATTATTGACATTTCATATATTAGTTCTTCTAATATTGACATTTATTTATTTTTATATAACGATGATTAAATGATATTGGTTTTATAAAATGAATGCATTGGAATTATTAAGTGATGGGTGGGATCCTAATTACAAAGCCCCTAGATGCATTGGAAGGTCTCAGGAGACAAAACTGGTTGGGTATTTGGCCAATCCCATACCCTTTTATGTATATGACTTTAAGATATCATAAATTATGAATTTTATCATTTTGAAATTTTTTATTGATGTCCATATGATTATTTAAATAATTATGATATCCATGAATATATTTCATTCACATGTTATAATTTATGTGACATTATTTAATCATCATTCATTCCTTCTATATTATTATTCATGCTCAAGTTATTGATTAAATGGAATGTGTTTTTAGTTATATACACTGCCATATTGATTATAAATTATTTAATCATGTAATATTACACTATATGTAACCCTTACTGAGTATCTAAGATCACAATTATTTTTTAATTTCCCTAGTATATGAAGAAAGAATCTTAGAATGATTTCAAGGATGTCGAATATTAACTTTTACTGTGTTTTATGTTTTCTTTACAAGTTAATATTGGAATCATTTATATATTTATTTTACCAATTCTAATAAATTATTTGGTCATATATGATGTGATCACTTGTTTCTAGAACCAATTTAATAAAGTAACCACTATTTTGGGATACTAGGGTTAGGTCATTATAATTGGTATTAGGGGACCTTTTGTAGAAACCTCAGAAACTAGATTTAAGAAAGAATATATTAGAGAACGTGGCCTTATAACTGATAATAAGGATATGTCTATGTATATGATAATAGACTAATGTTTTTTTAAGGAAGATATTATGTGTTTTTCCTGGTAATACATCTCAATCTAGACACTAAAAGTAGATATGGTTTTAGCATTGATGCTTTTAGGGGTAATAACCCCAAAAAGAGCTGGTCGAGTATATCATGGCCATCATTTTGGTTCATGGTTCGTGATCCCTTAAAGTAATTAATCTAAGAACTATGAATTTTATTTTATGATATCCACTATATCATAAATATGATACAATGATTTGTTTTAGATGTCACAAATAGTGTAAAATAGTATTATCACGTAGTATGATTCTCTTAGTCATAGAATATAATATATAAAAAATTCTATATTAGAACTTATGAGAGTACATATCATACATTACTATATTCTGATACTAATACATTTTCATTAATCTATAAGTTAGGCTATCCCATATCATATGGGGTGATTCTAGCATGGAATGTGATATTCCTTATCATATAATTAGACATATATAAAAAACAATATTACATCTTATAATATTGAATATGATAACCAATATTCTTTAATCTAAACTTGATTTCATGGATTATTTTATTCATGGAATTTTTTTTATATATCTAATGTGTTTATTAGGTTCTAATAATACTTATTCAAGTACTTTAAAACATAAGAAACCAAAAACCAAGATTATACATGATTTTAAACTAAAACCATGCATAATATAAAATAAATAATGGATTCTACATCAATGGTATCTAAGACAACTATATGTAACTACATGATTAATAATGACCACTTACAATAATCCATTGGGATCCTTCTTTTGGGGGTTTCCAAGGGTTGATGAATCTCTAAATTATTCAGTGGGATTCTCCAATATTACCATAGTATTTGAGTGCCTAAAATATAATGGAGGAATCATAAGAGTTATTGAACTATAGTTAATTGAAAAAAATTAAACAGATCATTCCCGTGGATTTAGCTTCTTTATATAGACGTCACGGATTAACCTTGTCACATTATAGGATTTAAACAAACATTATGAAATATTTTATCAATGCCTTCAAATTGATATTATTTATAACCTTTGACCAATACATTATTTTAATTCAAGTTGGATTCACCCATATGTTTTACCATTTGAAATGTTAATAATCAATGATAACCTAAGTGGGAGAAGTCTTGAATGTTAACATTTAACATTCATCTACCTTTGTTAATCATATAATATTAATAAAATATTCCCAACACATGTGATATAAAAATATCATACAATGTGATGTGGCTTAATGTAGTGGTATGATATCATTATATCATACCTTAAGACGTTTCATACCATGGAATATGATATTCATGTGTTTCACGGATATATTAAAATAAGATATCCCTATATCATGCAATATGATATAGTCTACAATATATAATATATACATTAGGATTTATGATATATCTATATCTCTCATAATGAAAAAACTCCTCAACATATCTTATTTTTTTACACTCAACTATGATTTACATCACTATGTTTTCACTACCTCATAAGCACTCAATCACATTCCCTCATCATTGGTTCGCATAAATTATAACCCCATAATAAATTTCACATGGAAACCACTTCATGTTATTATAAAGGTTCACATCCATATAACCATACGTTATAATAATTCACAACCTCCCATTTATTTTAATTTATTTATTATTACATTGAATTTCTCTCTCTATTTCTTCCGTTAATAACACTAATCTCTATCAGTTTTCCCAACTTAAGTTGCAAAAAATAATATCTTTATTAATTATTTCATTATTACTTTGTTTATTCCACTTCTAAATTCACACATATCACTTAATTTATGTTTATCTATCATTAATAAAAATAATATTCACAAAAAAATATCAATCAATACATTTTCCAAACTATACAAATTCACATAACATTTATAATAGAAATTTTTAAATCCCCTACCTTTTCAATGATTATTAATTTAATATATTATCTATAAATTATTTTATATGAATCCAAAAACATATATACATAATAGAATCCATATTATTTTTCCATCCACACAAAAATTACATAGAGAACACTAGGATAGGAAAACTGTAACAAACATATATAAGAAAAGGATATCTTGAATCCCACTAATCGATGATATAATATTCAATTTAGTATCCCTATCAAATAATTCATCATTAGATTCTATGAGTATTTTTAAATATATCCCATGTTATCCACTAGTCCAAATGAGTGTTATATAGGTGTCTCATAAGGACATAATGGGGTTTGGGAAGTTCTATAATATTTTAATTAGTTATCTCAAAAACATTTAACATGATATACCAAAAAAACATAAGTTTTTAGGTCCTGTTGAATTTATCTTCAACAAAAAATTTCATCATCATATTCTTTTTCATCATGTATATAAAATACATAAGGTAGTGAAAAAATATAAAAATATATCCCTAAAAATTATATATCACTCAGATGAATTTTATCCTCAAAATTCTAAATCACAAAAACAATGAAAACACCTAAAAAACATAAACCATCACATACCATTATAAAATTTTATGCCCTCAAAAATTCCTTTTAAATAATATATAATAATCAATATGGAATCAAAACGTTATTTTCAATGATATAACATATATTTTAAGCTTTTATAAATTTCATTATGATTGGGAGGTTTAATAAAATATTTAAAAATATTGTATTTAACCAATAATACATAAATTAAGTAATAAAATTATGATATAAAGTTATTACAATATTTTTACAACATAACATTTTGTTTCCAATATGCCAATATGACCATAAATTTTTAGTTTTTTCAAAATTTATTTCTAAATGCATACGGTCACAAGGACATTACCAGGGACACATTAGTTTCATATTGGTCTAGATGATAGGATTGATATCATTAATTCTGAGTATTGATTCCTCATTTTGGATTATAATATAGATTTAATATGTATTCATGAATCCTTACTAATAATAATATTACTACTGATTACCATCATGCAAGATATTGATCAAAACAAGGCATTTTACAGGTGATTATATAATGATTTTATTCCAAAAAGTTCAGAATTCTGGAATCTATCACCATCCAAATAAGTAGTATGATTTGAACAATTAATATTGAGCATATTATATGGATTTATTAATATCCCTATAAAGGTAATCAAATCCAACATAGTTTAGTTCTTCTTAATGGTGCACATCATACCTTTTATTGTTGCGTGGAAAGGACCGATGTGGTTCCTTTTAAGGTTGTTCGGCCATTACCAAGTGAAGTTTCATTTAATTTCATGTTTATAGAATATATAAGGGTTTTATGATTAAACCTAAAAAAGTAATCCTACATTTTCTGCTTGACATAAATTAAAGACTGTGTAGTTGGTGTTGATAAATTTGATGTCGTATATCAAAATCAACCCATGTTGTTTAATATTGTGTGTTAAGGATGTATGAATAATAAAAGAGAATAAAATGAGATATCAAATGGGGATTACACATGGTTGGACCTTTTCCAGTACATTATATTTATTGGTAACTAAAAAATAAAGTATATAGTTGATTCATGGGGAATATATCCCAATGAGGATGTGATTCATTGAGAATATATCCCAGATAGGATGAGTGGATCACTGAGAATGGAACATGAGGAATAAGGCCCATTGAGGTAGATTTGGGGCTAGTTCATGTGAAACCCATATGTGTGCCACCTGGTTGGGGACATGGGTGATGTTAGGTTTGGGGTCTTATTTTCGGTTTGAGGCCCCGAATGTAGAGATTTATGGATCACTTAGTGGAAAAGGGATACGACCATTGATATGGATATGTTTGGAGATTACGCCTAGTAGGAGGCCTATAAACATATATGGAATGTTGATTGGACCATGTAAAATGTCACCAGTGAGGATATAATTTGGTCTTACACCTATTCAGCGGTCTATATATCCCCCCCCACTCATTGAGTGGATAAAAGATGTCCCTTGGATGCTACAGTTGTCATGATGTTTGATATGGGTTATCTGGGATGAGAATCCTAATACAAGGGAAGATCCATATGTATCCTTAAGATATGGGCCCTTTTTATTATGGGAATACACGATTATAAATTCTTTGAGGCCCCTATTGTTTAGGAAGGAAAAATGAAATACTTCTTATATCAAAGAAATATGTGATTAATGGGGAACACATTTATGTTCATAGCCTTCTCATGTATATCAAGATGTCATGTAGGTAGTATAGTTATTTAGGGGACTAGGTAAGTGACATGGGATAAGGTGGCACATAGTTTAGTGACTTGGATGAAGACATGATCATCCATGGGGGTTAGAGAAAAATGGAACCCTAGTAAATGAACTAGTCTAGAAGGTTAATGGTTGGGAGAATTTTTTGCCTATGTAAAAGGGTTGGGTGAAAGTCACCTTGGTATGAGGGCATGGTGAATTTTATCCCTTTTATTAAGGGTAAACTGAAATTTTTCCCTATTCTGAGGGTAGAGTGAAATGACACCCTCGTATGAGGACATGGGTTAATGGGCACACAGGTATGGGACTTGGGTAGAGGGTTACCCTAATTTGTGATCTGGGTGAATTGGAACCTTCATATGAAACATGGGAAACGTTTCACACTTGTATAGAGTGTAGGGTGATGTTTCTCCCTGTATATGTTAATTTATCGCCTTATTATGTAGGATTTGGTAAATTTTCACTATGGTAGTGACTCTCTTGGATAATATTAGTGTGATACATTTTATCGGATTATTTCAGGACAGACTAGGTGTGTGTCACCCTAGTACGGTCATCCTCGGATGGGATCCTCCATCCTAGTCCTATTATAACAAAGGGGGAGGGGTCTTTAATGAATGTTTTAGAATTAACATTTTTACATGAACCTTTTTCCATTTTAATTATTATATTGAGGTGTTTACATTGAAAATCACCTAATGGGGATAGGAAGTCTTGAGAATAATGAGTTCTATTACTTCTATTTATACATCTATCCTCTCTCTCAATTGTATGTCCCAATAGGATCTCATAGACATTCTAGAGATGGTATCATGATCCAATCCTAGTCACCTTAGAACCAAGCAATCGAGTCATCCCATGATAAGGCCTAAAGGGAACTCCCAATCCCCAAAATCTATAAAATATATAATGGGAATCAATTAATTACTTGGGGAATACTATTCCTAGTCAACTTATCAACATAACGGAAGTGGAATTAAAAAATAAACCATAATTTCTATACACAATGTAAACACTCAAGCATGGCATAAACAAGCATCAGTATCCACATAAAAATAAACGAGATGGGCATCTAGAATGTGATATACAAAAGAAAGCGAGTTTAATACAATCAAAACCAAAATGGATTAAAAATAAATCCAACCATATCCATGTGAAATAAGGGTCAACCTCCCACCATGCCACCAACATCACCCGACGAAGGTCCACTAGCAAGAGTACCCACCACCTCTATGTGATACCTTAATTTTAATAGAGACTATGAAAACAGTCTACATTCACCCATTGGTTATATGTAGGGTGTGATAAATAAATCATTCCCTAAATATCCATTTCTATAAAAAAAAATATACATGTATTTTTTATCTAAAACATATTTTTTAGATTTACCATAAATAGAGAATGAAGAATTAAGTAAGAAAACCAAATCCAAGCACAGTTAGAAACCCTGGGGTGACCAAGGTGGATATATCCTAGGATCCTCATACACTTCGTGATATACCCATCAATAATATTTATCATGTATTATCCACTAGGCAAGATAAATCCAAAATCCTAGAAGTAACCTCATCCATAAAAGTATTTTTTTAATTAGCCATGTGTTGTAGTCAAAAGGTTATGGTGGGAAGACCTTTATATAGTATATTTTCCCTAGTCATCCCAAATAGGTACCCAAGGTTCCCATGTTCCATTATGTTTTCAAATAATCCACTTTCCATATCCAATTCAATTTAAAAATGAATCACACCATATAACCCCATTTCCATTATAATACAAAAGAAAAAATTTTGAAATCAACTCTCACACACACACACATATATAGTATATATAATTCCCTTTCCAAGCACTAAAATAATTAAAACGTTATTCATAAATTTAGGTAATAAATTTTAGTTTATCAACTAATAGAATAATATGAAACCACCTTCCATTAACAATTGAAACCATTAGAAACTCATTGGAATATACTAACATGGCGGAATAAGACCTAATGGAAAAAAACATAAACCATTACAATTAAGGTGTATCCCATACGATTTGTTTTTAGAAAGATATATATTTTCATGGCTATATGGAAGAATAAAAACCAAGAGGGAATGGGAGATAAATCTTAGAGAAGGAATGTGATAGCTTTACTCAGAGATTCCTCGAATCAATTGAAGAATAATCCACTTGAAATCCATCCAATAAGGAGAGAAAGAAGAGGTTTTGTTCACATGGGGATGAGAAACTATGTGGAAGGAAGAGATGAAGGAAATATTATTAAAATAAATTATGGTCAAAGAGATAATTTCAATATTTATGTTTTTGGGTAGGTTGCATGATTTGACTACATTGTTTTCCAAGCCATGTGAAAAATGTTTGGGAGACACTAGTTAAAATAAAAACCTACATAGTTGTTATTCATGAATTAGTAAATTGTGTTCCAATCATGTAAAAAGACACAATCGTTTTTTAGACCCACATCAAATGGTTTTTAAATAGTTCCTATTAAACATACATAAAAAAACCCGTTATTTTCCAAATATTCATATATATCAAATGAAAAACACCCATAAAGGATATATAATAAATAGAAAAGAAAATAAGAATAAAATACAAAAAAATAATGATATCTTTACTATAAAAATCATCCCTCTATATTATTTTTTCCCTAGAAAGTAATCCTGAGATATGAATAAGGAAAATAAGATTCCACTAATACATAAATGATTACCTCTCCCAAGTCTCATGAGATTTATTCTTGTGTTTACATAACACTAAAAATAACAAAAGAGATTTTCCATGAAACATTTTCTTTATAAATTCAACACAATTATATGGATTCTCATTCATTGATACAACATGTTCCAAATCAAGATCCTTCTAATTAAAAAAAATATACAGATCCATATAATATATTTTAATCTCAAAAACTAGGAATATGTTGTTAATTAATGCCATCTGATAAGGAAACCAAAACTTAAATGAAACCTTCCCCAATTTATCAATAATATACAAAGGATTTAAATATATTATATAATTATTCCCTTGATTTAGGATTCATTAGTGACCCAAATGAGGTGAAAACTTTAGAGGAAATAGGTCCCAATATGAAAATTCAAATGGATGGAACTAAACATCCACATAAGATTTGTGGTGACTCCAAGACAACACCAAAAAACACTAGAATGTATAAATAAAATTGTTCATCTCCTTCATGAAACTCGACCCTGCCAGAGAGGTCTTGTCACGACCCGTCCTCGGGGCCCATGTCGTGACTACCCCTAGCCCGCCTTCCATAGGCCATGGGCTAGCGACTAGCACCAAAGGCGTAAATCTCGATAAAAGGGATGGAATGGCCATTATCATAGTCAAAAAACACAACATAGTATGCAAGATGAAGTAAGAACAAAGTAATACTGATGACAAAGTAAGTGATGAAAGGTAAATGGGCCAGAATACAAACCCAACTGAAAAGTACAGTACAACTGAAAGTCTAGTACAATAGCAGTAAAGTAAAGCAACAACCACTGAGTCATCCTCCAGGAATACCACCTGAAAGGTGGGTACATATAGTCTCCTTAGTACCTTGGGTCCATCCATCTACTCCATGTACGTCCCGCCAAGTGGTCCAACTCTGAGTACCATCCACCTCCACAAGCCTCAACCACGATCAATGTTGTCTGTCGTTTGCAACCAACACAACGCAGTGCACGCATTTCCCGTGAAGGGGTGAGTATAACGACACTTAGTAGGGACACCAAGACCCCAGAAGGTCTCCCAAAATCTATGAAGGATAAACCACAAAGGAAAGATACAATCACAATGTATCAACCCACTCTACTTAGTTATATACCCATACATATACCTAAGTCATCAATCTTAGTTTGGCTCTAACTCCCGAACCAAAACACAACCCAGTCCACACAGGAAAGAAGTCAATCACACCCATGGTAATGATTGAATGTCAATAATCAGCTCACACCGGTATACATTCTTTCCTAAAGAGTTAAAGATCATCAGTTGTAGTCACTGATTTATCTAAGCTGGCGGACCCACGTAGGATACTAGTCCAGCTAAGCTGTCGGAACCACGTAGGATACTAGACCATCCAATCTGTCGGACCCAGGTAGGATACTAGAACAGATGTCAAACTGTCAGACCCACGTTGGATACAATAAGAGTAGTCATCACCATCGAAGCCACGGAGGATTTCTAGTATGGTAGTCGTCATCGCCGAACCCATGGAGGATTCCAGTACGGTAGTCATTGCAGTAGCATCCAGCTCTAGGGTTCCTGCACACAACATGCTCAATTCCGAGAGGGTCCACTCCTCAAGCCAAGGGGGTCGATACATCAACTATCACGAAGTCTAGAATTGATGTATCCCGATGTTCCGTCTCTTCAAAAGGAATCCAAAATGACCGACGACACATGAATCAGACGCCCAGTCTGAGAGTTATTATCATTTTTGCTCTAGGGGCCTGGTTGGAAATACGCTCATACCAAACCCAGCCATTTTGAAAAGTTTTCCAAACTCACATTGAGTATCGCAAAAGGACCGCCATGTCATGAGGGTCCCAGTACTACAAACGGCGCATCGATCGGACACGGGGTCTTCACGATATTCACCATTAAGTGAAAATGGGCCAGTCCCATTAAGCCCAGTGGGCTGGTGGGTCGGGTCAACTCAGTTTTGGTGGGTCCGACCCGGCAGGGGGGTCGGACTAGCCCGATAAAATGTGTGGCCCGGCCTGGTGCGGTGTGGCATGGCGTGGCCCGGCGGCGGCTCGGCAGGCTGGTCGTGCGGTCTTAGGTGGGGGGCACGGCCCCCCGTCTGTCCGAACTAGCAATGCCAACCGGCACCACCCTCCCTAACCGGCCGGCCAAAGACTGTCGTCCTTCTCTGCGCAAGCGTCCCGCATGGGCGGGCTGTGGTTCATCCGACACGGTTCCCTGCTAGCGCCGCGACTCTCCTCCGCCCAGCCGATCAATGGGCCGACCGGTTCTTCTACCGAAGCGGCCCCTCGAACGCGGGCCTTGTTCTTCCGCAGCGCAGCGCCGTGGGGCACTGCAGTTCCTCCCTTCTTCCCTAACGGCTATGGTCGGCCGGTTCCTCCTCGGTTGAGCGGCCCACGGTTTCGGGCCACGGTTCTTCTACACGCGGTCGGTGCACGGTCGCTGCTTCTCCCATCATCGCCTCTTCCAACGTGCCTCAATCGCAAACAAGGAGACTACGGAGGGTCGTCAGGCCCTGTGCATTCCACACGCACCCTCCACATTAAGCAGTAGCAATTTGCCAAGGATAAACAAGGATTCATGAAGAATGAAGAAAAATTTATTCAAATAAAATTGAAGCAATCCACCCTACCTTGGAAAAGATTTGGGGTAGTCGTGTGTCGTGGATGACGGTGTCGATTCTGTTGTCGTCAGAGTGCACCAGAAGAAGAAGTGGCATCTCCTCTCTTGTCATGGAGAAAAGAAAAAAAGGTGTGTTGTCGTTTTTTGTGTAATTGGTGTTCTTCATCGAAGACAGTGTTGTTCTTCATTGAAGGTGTTCTTCGTCAAAGTGGGTGTTTTTTCTTTGAGAGAAGAATACCCTTCTCTATTTCTCCAGAGCTCCCACCAAATTCCAACACAACAAGTGCCAACCTAAAATAATAGCTAAGCTATTATTTTATTCGCACAAGTAATTAAAAATTAAAATAACTTAATTTAATTAATTAAAGAGTTAGAATTCATTCATTAACATGTGTTGGAAAATATTAAAGAGAGAGAGAGGGAGAGGAAGATTTCTCATAATTAAGGGGGGTTGTCGCAATAAAGGAAGGGGAATTAATTGGGGAGTTTGAAGAGAGTTATGGGAGATTAAAGGTTGGGGCTCATGTGGGCCCCACCTCTCAAATATCCACACATGGGAAGTTAGGTGGGTGTGGGCCCCACCAATAACTTCCCATTGGAGGAAATAACATCCATACATATATAAAATTGTTCTATGAAATTTTATTTTACTACTTAATTAAACCCCAATTTTTAACTTTCAACCCGCATAAAACGCAACTACGGTAAAGGTCCCCTTAAGAAATTACCAGCGCTGTGAGTTCATCAGTGTCCTCGCATTTTAATTCCAAACACTGGTTCAAAAGATAGAAAAAACCACATTTACATTTACTAAATGTTCCCGAACAAAATTCGGAAATTGATTCCGGGCACAACGGGCATCAGAATCAAGTGCTGTCAGATGCCACAGACTCAAAAAATTCAATGAATTAAGAAAACAAATTTCCTTGAAAATTTAGGGTCTTTACATTACTTCCACCATAGGGCTTTACATCCCCGCAAAGCTACAACACAGACTAGGAAACAAATGGGGATACTGAGCTAGCATTTGTGCCTCCCACTCTCAAGTGCTCTCTTGGAGGTTCTCGTGCTCCCAGCGAATGCGCACTAGAGGAATTGACCATCCACATAGGACCCGCTCCTGTCGATCCTCAATATCCACTGGGACCTTTGCAAATGTCACCCTTTCATCGATGTTCATCTCCCCGTGATTGATAATGTGGGTCGGGTCGTGCATGTATCTCCTCAGCTAAGATACGTGGAAGACAACATGCACCCGGTTCAACTGAGGTGGAAGGGCCAAGCGGTAAGCCACCTCGCCTACTCTTCTAAGAACCTGGAATGATCCAATGAAACACGAAGATAACTTTCTGCCCCATCCAAATCTCCGTAGACCCCGTTGAGGTGAGACCTCTATGAAGACGTGGTCTCCATCCTCGAACTCCAGTGATCTCAGCCTCCTATCAGCATAGGACTTCCGTCTGCTCTGTGCAGTCTTCATCCGATCCTCGATGATCTGCACCTTCTCTGTCGTAGCCTGAACCATCTCTGGTCCTACAAGTGCTGACTCCCCAGGGTCAGTCTAGCACAGAGGTGATCTACAAGGTCAGTCGTACAGTGCCTCGTATGGTTCCATCTAGATGGTGGAGTGGTAACTATTGTTGTACGCAAACTCCACCAAGGGTAGGTGATCCTCCCAGCTATGACCAAAGTCAATGAAACACGAACGGATCATGTCCCCGAGTGTCTGTATGGTTCTATCAGTCTGTCCGTCTGTCTGAGGATGGAAGATGGTGCTCAGACGCAGCCGCGTCCTAAAGGCCTCATGCAACCCCTTCCAAAGCCGAGAAGTAAAGAGAGCATCTCGATAGGATACAACATTCGAAGTCACACCGTGAATTTGTACAATCTCCTGAATGTAGAGACATCCCATGATCTCTAATGCACCCTTCTCTCTGATCGGTAGGAAGTGGACCGACATGGTGAGTCGGTCTACGATCACCCAAATAGAGTTATGTCCCCTGCATGTACGTGGAAGCCCCATCACAAAATCCATTGATATCTCATCCCACTTCCACTTCGGGACATATAAGGGTTGTACCAAGCCTGCTTGTACCTGGTGAACCGTCTTCACTTACTGACAAGTGAGGCATCTTAAAACGAACTCTGTTACATCCTTCTTCATTCCCGACCACCAGTGTTGTCGTCTGAGGTCCTGGAACATCTTCTCCACTCTTGGATGTACCTCTAGAGGGGAATTGTGAAACTCCCTCAGCACTTACTCCTACAGTACAACTGGTACCATAGTACGTCCCCAGAAGAGGATGATATGCTCCACTCCTTCAAAAAATCCATCAGGCACCTTCCCTGTGGATATCTGAGCACGTCGTGTCTCACAGTCAACATCCCCACACTATGCCTCTCTGACTTATTGATGGAGTTGAGGAGCGACTATGAGAGACTGTAGAAAATCTTCTCCATCTCTATCTACAATGGATATCTGTAACGCGGCTAGCTACTATGTCGCCTCTCCTAGAATTTGAATGCCCGATCTCTTGCTGAGAGCATTAGCCACAACGTTCCATTTCCCAGGAGTATAGACTATATCAAAGTCATAGTCCTGGAAGAAATCCAGCCATCTACTTTGTCACAGGTTAAGTTCCATCTGTAAGAAGATGTACCTGAGACTCTGGTGGTCAGAGTAGATTGTAAAGCACTCTCCCATCAGAGAGTGTTGCCACATCTTCAAGGTGAAGACAACTGTTGCTAACTTCAGGTCATGGGTAGCGTAGTTCTACTCATGTTGTCTCAAATGTCATGAACCATAGGTGATCACTGCTCGCTCTTGCATCAGGATACACCCGAGTCCAGTCCCTGATGCATCGCAGTAAACTACATACCCAATGCACTCTTCCGGAAAACTCAAGATGGGTGCACTGGTCAACCTCTGCCTTAGCTCTTGAAAGCTCTGCTGACGTATATCTAACCACACGAAGGGTTTCCTTTTCTTCTTCAAGGATGATAGCAGTGCTGCAACTCTAGAGAAGTCTGGAACAAATCTTTGTTAGTATCCAGCCAGACCCAGGAAACTCTGCACCTCCATCACACTCTTGGGTGGCTCCCAAGTAAGCACTGCCACAATCTTCGCAGGATCCACTCCAACTCCCGCCTCTGAGATGACGTGTCCTAAGAATTGTACCTCTTGTATCCAAAACTAGAACATCACGAGCTTACCATAAAGTCGGCGCTCTCGGAGTGTATCCAGTACAACCCTAAGTGGTAGGCATGCTCCTCCTCAATAGCCGAGTATATTAGTATGTCATCGATGAAGACTACGACAAAACGATCAAGGTAAGGCTAGAAGATATTGTTCATAAGACTCATGAACATTGGTGGAGCGTTGGTTATAATGAAGGGCATAACCAAGAACTCGTAGTGGCCATACCGACACCTGAAGTTTCTCTTCTGCTCATCCATGTCTCAAACTCGGAGCTGGTGATAGCCTGACCTGAGGTCTATCTTTGAGAACCATCTTGCTCCCTTGAGATGATCAAAGAGGTCGTCAATCCTCTAGAGTGGGTACTTGTTCTTCACAGTCACCTCATTCAGGTGACGGTAGTCAACACACAGTCGTAAGCTCCCATCCGCTTTCTTGGTGAACTAAATCGGAGAAGCACAGGGTGAAACACTGGGTCAGATGAATCCTTTCCCCTACAAGTCCTCCAGTTGTACCCATAGGTCACAAAGATTAGCGTGAGCCATATGATATAATGGAGTAGATATCGGTGTTGTCCTGGGGTACAGGTCTATGTAGAAGTCCACCTCTCTACAAGGAGGTAGTCCTGGAATGTCGTCAGGAAAAATGTATGCATACTGATCCACCACAACATGAAAACTCAGACTCTTCACATCAACCATTCTGAGGATGAGACTATCCAACTGATGTGTGATTGGCTGCCCTCTCCTCTATGTAAGTCTATCCTGCACTGCTACGGGTGACTTCTCACTGATGAAGGTGAACCTGCTCCCATCCGTGTGGATACACCACACTTTGCGCCTAAATCAGTCGATCTGATCATGGATTGTAGACAACCATTCCATACCCAAGAAGATGTCGTAAGGCCTCGACGCCGCTACAAGAATATCCCAGCTGAAACTCTCGCCTCCTAGTGTAAACTCACACTGTAGGCACTAGTGCGTAATCATCGAGTCTACTCCTGTAGGAGTCTCTAGCCGTAAGGATCGAGGCAACGGCTCCATCGGAATCTCTGAGCTCCGAACAAGGGCAGAGGAAATAAAATAATGACTCGCTTCTGTGTCTATAATCACTGCAGAAAGGGTGGAGTAGAGACATATAGTACCTCGAATCATCTCAGGGGTGTCGTGGTCCTAAGCCTCCACTGCCTAGAGCTGAGCCTGCCTCTGCCCGCCAGCTCCCTATGGTCAGGGTGGACCTCCTGGTGGTGGTGGTGGTAGAGCCTCAAAGCATCATCCACCACCTTCTACTCGGCCAGCTCCTCTTCCTCGTCTGCCTCCTCCCTGCGGACTTCCACAGTCGAATCTCTGACTCTGCTTGGAAGGTCCCTCCAATGTCTGCTGCTCCTCTGTACGGTGGTTCAGGCAGTCTTCAGCCATGTGACCCTGCCCGCCACATGCATAGTACTGCCTGATCCTCGTAAAGCTGGCTCTGTTCCGTGTTCCCCGCATAACAGAACCTGAATCCTGAGGTCACTCTCTTGATGGCCTGATCTTCTTGGACATCTGTGAAATCTATCTACTACTGGCTGTAGAAGACTCTGCTACGTGTCGCCCGGTGGTAGGTCTCACAGCTGGTGTCAGCTCAGCGAGGAAGCTCTCCACATGAAGGGCTCGCTCCAGTACTCCTGCCTACGTCAGGATGCTGAGGGAGATCATCGAAGCCTTGATCTCGTGCCTCAGTACCTCCTCAAAGGTCCAGGCCCGAAACAATGGGTCTCGTACCATGTCCATGGAGTAGCGCAAAAGGTCATTAAACCTCGCTGAGTACTGGGATACTGTCTTTATGCCCTTCTGTAGATGAAGTAACTCCTGGATGCGCACCACGCGAAGGGTGGTTGGAACAAACTCTGAGCGGAAGAGACTCTCAAAGTCTATCCAAAGTAGAGATGCCTCATCGTGCACCAGGTGCATCATGCTCCACCATCTACCTGTTGCTGTGTGCAGTAGACTCACGGTAAGGATCATCATAAGGTCATCTAGTTTCCCTACCAATCTGAAGACTCTGATGATAGCCTCCAGCCAATCCTCAGCTGCCTGAGGTTCTATCGCTCTGCGGTACCTGGCCGGCCTCTGTCGCTGAAACTCATGCAACGTGCTCAGTTAGTGTGCGTCCTCTGCTGTTGGGGATGGTAGTATCGGTGGCTCAGCGGGTAGTGGTACCGTTGGTGTGTCCGCTGTGATGGGGCCCTGCACCGAGGCCTCGTCGCTTGGTGGGATGCCATCTTGCACGTTACTCAGAACCCTAGCTGGCTACCTTCGTGGGGCCATCCGGAAAAGTAATAGGTGCGCCATGGTTAATATAGTGTACCTAGTGAGCTGACACAAATTAATTGCAAAAAAAAACATTGGAAACACACTTGTAATCAGTGTTTTCGTGCACCGAGCTGGAAATCATAGGTCAGGGTCCTGGTGTATGGATACGTGAGTCGTCCCACCAACACTGGACTCCCTGGACTGAAATCATAACTCAATACACTTTTCACTGTTGCTTCATGGAAAGGAAAGATCAGAGTCCTGAGTTCCATAGTAGAACCGACTCCTCTGATAACAATTTGTCACGAACTGTCTTTAGGGCCTGTTTCGTGACTACCCTAAGCCCGCCTACCATAGGCCAGGGGCTGGCGACTAGCACTAAAGGTGTAAATCTTGATAAAAGGGAAGGCATTGCCTTTATGATAGTAAACAAACATAATAGAGTACACAAGCTAAGGTAAGAACAAAGTAATACTGAACAAAAAGTAAGTGCTAAAAGGTAAATGGGCCAGAATACAAACCCAACTGAAAATTACATTACAACTGAATGTCTATTACAACAACAGTAAAGTAAAGCAGCAACCACTGAGTTGTCCTCTGGGAATCCCACCTGAAGGGTGGGTACAGGTAGTCTCCTCAGTACCTCGGGTCTATCCTTCAACTCCATGTATGTCCCTCCATGTGGTCCACCTCCAGGCACCATCCATCTCCACAAGCCTCAACCACGATCAGAGTTGTCCATCATCTGCAACCAACATAGCGTAGTGCGGTAATTTCCCGTGCAGGGGTGAGTATAAACATACTCTGAAGGGATCCCGATACCCCTGAAGGTCTCCAAGAATCCATGAATGATAAACCACAAAATAAAGTTACAATAATTAAATATCAACCAACTCTACTTATGCATATGACCATACATATACCTAAGTTATCAATCTCAGTTCAGCTCCAACTCCCGAGCCAATGCACAACCCGGTACACCCAGGAAAGAAGTCAATCACACCGATGGTAATGATTGTAAGTCAAGACTCTGCTCACACATGTATATGTTGTTTTGTAAAGAGATAAAGATGATCAGATGTAGTCACTGATTCATCTAAGCTGGAGAACCCATGTAGGATACTAGTCCAGCTAAGTTGTCAGACCCACATAGGATACTAGACCAGCCACTCTGTCGGACCCAAGTAGGATACTAGAACAGAAGTCAAACTGTAGGACCCACATAGGATAAAAGAACAGTAGTCATCACCATTTAACACACAGAGGATTTTCAGTACAGTATTCATCATCGCCTAATCCATGGAGAATTCCAGTACGGTAGGCGTTGTAGTCACAGCCACCTCCAGAGTTCCCGCACACAGCACGATCGATTTCGGGAGGGTCCTCTCCTCGAGCCAAGGGGTTCAATACATCAACTATCACGAATTCTAGAGTTGATGTATCCTGAAGTTCTGTCTAATCATATGGAATCCAACGCGATGAACAACGCGTCAATCAGACACCCGGTCTGAGAGTTATTAGCATTTTTTCTCTGAGGGCCCGTTTGGAAATACGATCGTTCCAAACCCGGCCATTTTCCAAATATTTCCATAACTCACATAGAGTATCTCAAAAGGACCACCACTTCATGAGGGTCACAGTGCGGCAGACGACACATTGATCAGACGCGGGGTGTTCATGATATTCACCCTGAAGTGAAAATGGGCACAGCCCGTTAAGCCTCATGGGATGGCGGGTCGGGTCAACTAAGGTTTTGCGGGTCTGACCTAGAAGGGGGGTCAGACTGGCCCAATGAAATGAACGGCCCATCCAAAAGTGGCGCGGCCAAACCCAGTCGTGACTCGGACGCCTAGCCGAGCAGTCCGAGGCGAGGGGCGCGGCTCCCCGGCAGCCCAAACCGGCGGCGCCATGCAGAGCTGCCATCCCTAAGGGACCGACCAAAGCCGGTGGGCCTTCTTGGTGCAAGCGGCCCACACAGGAGGGCCACGGTTCATTCGGCGCGACACCATCATGGCGTCATGGCTCTCCTCTGCACGGCCGGCCGACGGGCCGTCCAGTTCTTCAACCGAAGCAGCCCGCGGAATGCGGGCCGCAGTCTTCCATAGCGCGGCGATGTGGGGCATCACGGTTCCTCCCTTCGGCCTGGATGGCTATGGACGACTGGTTCTTCCTCGGTCAAGAGGCCCGTGGTTGCAGGACATGCATCTTCCTCACGCAGCCGGTGCACGACCACCGATTCTCTCGTCATCACCTCTTCCAATGTACCTCAATCGCAAACAAGGAGACTACAGAGGGTCGTCGGGCCATGTACGTTCGGCCCGCGCCCTCCGCGTTAAGTGGTAGCATTTGGACAAGGTTAACCAAGGTTTCACAAAGAACGAAGAACAATTTTATTCAAATAAAATTGATGCAATCCACCCTACATTGGACAATATTCGTGGTAGGTGTGCGTCGTGGATGACGGTGTCGATTCCATTGTCGTCGTAGTGCAGCCGAAGTAGAAGTGGTGTCTCCTCCCTTGTCGCGGGGAAAAGAAAAGAAGGTGCATCATCATCCTTCGTGGAATTGGCGTTCTTTCTTGAAGAGAGTGTCGTTCTTCGTTGAAGGCGTTCTTCTTTGAAGAGGTTGGTGTTATTTCATTGAGAGGAGAACACCCTTCTCTATTTCTCCAGAGATCTCACCAAATTCCAACACAACAAGTGCCACCATAAAATAATAGCTAAGCTATTATTTTATTCACACAAGTAATTCAAAATTAAAAAAACTTAATTTAATAAACTCAAGAGTTATAATTCATTGATTAACATGTGTTGGAAAACATTAAAGAGGGAGGGAGGGAGAGGATGAGTTCTCATAATTAAGGGGGGTTGTCGCAATAAAGGAAGGGGAATTAATTGGGTAGTTTGAAGAGAGTTATGGGAGATGAAAGGTTGGGGATCGTGTGGGCCAGACCTCTCAAATATCCACACATGGGAAGTTAGGTGGGTATGGGGCCCACCAATAACTTCCCATGGGAGGAAATAACTTCCATAGATATATAAAATTGTTCTAAACAATTTTATTTAGCTTCTTAATTAAACCCCAATTTTTAACTTTCAACCCGCATAAAACGCACCTGCAGTAATGGTCCCCTTAAGTAATTATTGGCGCTGTGAGTTCATTGATGTCCTCAGATTTCAATTCCGAACACCGGTTCAAAAGATAGAAAAACCCACAAGTACGTTTACTGAACGTAGACGAACAAAACATCAGAAATTGATTCCGGGAACACCGGACCTCAGAATCAAGTGCCGTCAGAAGCCACAGACTCGTAAAATTCTATGAATTATGAAAAGAAATTACTTGAAAATTTAGGTTCTTTACAGGTCTCTCCAATTTCCATATGCTAAAGGGGATACAGAAAACAATTCATATATAGATATTCAAATTGTTCCATCCTAATCAATGACTGGTAAATATTATTATAAGAAAATTTAAGTAGTTCTATATGGGTATCACTTGATCCTATAGAATCCATGATACACACAGGGAGCATATCCTCTATAATATGGATTTGATGCTCTTTATAGATATTGGTATTTAGAGGATAGGTTTTCCTCAACCTGACATGGGATTCTATTAACTCTTTGATTCCTTTAAATATATGATATTTAAATTGGGGTACCAATCTAATATAATATCAGACAACACCCAATTTATCCTCTTGGTTTTCTTCAAATAAAACATTCCAATATATCACACCATATATGTGTCCATGATCATAATGAATTGAGAGGACATGTTTAGATGATTCATCAGGAAACTTATATAATTATTACCTCGTTTTTAATCTATCTTGATTAAAATGTCCATAGAAACCTCATCACACTTCTAAATTTTTATTTGAAGTGGTTAAAGAAAACTAAAAGTCTGTCTATGCTCATCCTTTATCTAATGAAAAGTAAAACACTGATAGATAATGTTTGATATATCCTATAATGTGCTAGGATGATGGAATTTTCCCTTCAGGGTGTAATACATCATGGTGGAGTATGGGTGGATAGATGACTAGGATATATGAAAATTTTCAATGAGAACCTTCCTCATAGATATCAATACCACATAATGACTTTAAAAATAGGCAATACCTTCAGATTTTTTAGACCACTCACTAGTGTTCTCCCCTCTGTTTAAAATTCTCTTGATTTGTTATCACTCCTTATTAGCTTCTTGATCTCTGTTTATTATCTTGATAAGAGAATATTATAATAGATTATCATAGGAAACATGTACTCCATTTCATCCCTCACTTCTAGATGTATCTGAGAAAATAGAACCATAAAACTCCATTCATCACTAGAAACCTTGAGCGCATGAGATGGTAAATTATGATTAAGGGAATTAGTAACCTTGTTTCCCTTTCCCAGAATATATGATATGTCCAAATAAAATCCTTGAATTTATGTCACTCATCTATGCTACCTAATATTATTTTATTTTGGGATAAAGTGTAGCTCAACCTATTATGATCCTAAAATAAAATAAAACATTCACCAAAAAGGGAGTGTCATGTACACTTAATAACACCTATGGGTCGAGTCGTTCTTTTTTCATTAGATTTGGTATGATCCATAAACTACCACTTGGTCACCCAATATAAGAACACATCCAGAAACTACAATTAATGAATTATTTCAAAGCACATAAACCTTAACAAACTCTAGAAAAATATGAATTAGAGATAAAATCCACAATTTTTTTAACTCATTGAATGATTCCTTACACTCCATATCCTCATGATAATCTCCCCTTTTTGGACGAGGGATGTCAAGGGTGATATAAGACAATATAAATCCTTCAGAAAATGCATGTAATATTTTTCCAATCATAAGAAGATCGTAATCTTGAAAACATTCTTAGGTGGATCCCAAGGCATCACAGTACTACCCTTCTCATGATTGACTAAGATACCATTTTATGACACAAAATATCTAAGAAACAAGGTCTCAGATATCCAAAAAACTAAACTGGTACAATTTATAAATGATGTAGTGGTTGTGCAAGATTCCCATAACAGTTATCATGTAACGCACATGCTACTCCTTTTTCATTGAGTATACTAGGATTTCATCCAAAAAACACCAAGAAAATGTTTCATGATATATGTGAAAAATATAGTTCCTGATCACCATGAAAAATGTAGGAGCACTAGTCAAACCTAAAGTCATCATGAGCTATTAAATGTGTTCACGCATTATTTAAAAGGAATTCATAGGTACATTGGTCTTTCTCACCCTGAGTTGGTGATGGTCCGAATGAATATTGATCTTGTAAAAACACTATGATCCCTTCAGGTGATCAAATAGGGTATTAATATGGTTAACTGGGTATTTATTCCTAATTTTGACCCTATTAAACATATGGTATTCAATTCAAAACTACAATAACACATTCTCCTTATTTTTAAAAATCATTGGGGAAGACAATAAGGATATTCAAGGGTGAATGAAGCCTTTATTCTAAATTCATCTTGAAAAATCATTAGCTCGATCATCTCTAAGGGATCAATATAGTATTAAGTGAGTGATATAATTTCTATACCTTGAACAATATTGAAAACAAACTCTCCTTCCATACCTGAAGTTAATCCTGAGATATCATCTTGGAAAACCTTATTAAATTCCATGACCATGGGTATATGGACCCAGCCTTAAAAAATCCATAAAATTGACTAATTAGAAAAAAAATTAATTTTCTTTCATTCCCAAAGATATTTTAATTTCATATTTTTTGAGAATTAATTCATCACCATTATATAAATATATATTACATCACAAAGTGGAAACTTCCACCCAATATCCATTTTTCACACAATATAAAACTTTTAAAATATAAAAAGTTTTATTTTCATTAAATATCTCCACAACATCCATCTTAACCTCATATTTTTCACTAATAGTCCTTAAAATTATGTTAAAAACATTTAAAAATTGTATGAGGTTAAAAATATCTATAAGGAACAAAAAAACATTTTAGTTCATGAATAATAAAAAAAAATTGTTTTCAAAATACACTTTGAGAACAAATATAAACATTTAATTACCTAATAAATTAAATTCTCTATCGAAATATATTTAAACAACATTTCATAAGAAATATTAAATGATAATTAAATCCAATTAATATTGATTTATAATCATGAAAAACTAATAAAAATGGTTTAAAATTGTTTTACACTTAATCCATAAGAAATAGCGTAAACATATCTTTAGACACAAGATTAATAGATTACTTTTTGAAACCATAAGATTTACAGGAAAATACATAACAATTATAGATAAATCACATACATAACATGGGACATCGTTTTTATATCACTCTTATAAATGGAATATCCTACCCAGCAAATTCTAATAATCTCATAGAATAAACTAAACTAGTCAACTCAATCTAATTACTGAATACACTAGATAGATATATCAGGATCACCTATACATAATTTATAATGGAACCACACATACTTGGTTTAAATAGAACACCAAGTAAATATAAACAATTCCCCATAACCATAACAAAATCATAACACATGAAAACATTAATAAAAATATTCTTTATACCCATGATAAAAAATTTCATGATCTTGAAATATTCATTCCATTTAATTTTTTTTAAAAATATAAGGTAATAAGTGAAGGAAGTATTTTATTTGAAGACAAAATTAAATCCTTTAAATTTATACAAACATAAAATGATGGTTATGGAATCATTAGAAACCGTTGATGCTTTATAAATTAAAATAGAACATTCTTTTTATATTTGTTTACAAAAAGTTCCCTATAAAATATTACTTTTAAAATATTTTGAAGGAAAGTAAAAAGTGACATAAAATTTTCATTATAATTAATTTAAATCTATATAAATACATCCAGAAAATAATTTTAATCATATATACATAGAATAAAAAAACATTTTTAAGATAAATCATGAAAATATTTAAAACAATATTTTTAAAGTAAAATGTCCTTTACCTTGAGTCCAACTCAACATGTAAATTATTTATCTTTATAAATAATAAATTTATATTAATTATTTAATTTATTATGTAATTTTTTTTTAAATTTTACTATTCATTTTATTTTATCTAATACCATGTTATATACAATTACTTAATCAATTAAGTTCACATAAAGTGTTTTGATGACTTTCGCCTCATATGTAAGAAATGAATTTGGTAAGTTAACTCTAGTCAAAGGGTAATTATCCAATCATCAACATAATAATAATAATGACATAATTATAATTTTTACATATCAATTATAATTTTAAAACCAATCATGAAATATGTTTATGAAAAATGATCAATGTTACAATCATGGAGACGGTAGGTTGTATATATGCATGAGTATTGTTTCCATTTTTCAATGAGCATGATGAAAATAAGGTAAAAATTATTTTATATTTATAATTTTATTATCAAATCATAAATATTATATAATTTCTTTAAATACACTTATATATAATAACCATGTGATTCGGTCCTGAAAAATAAATCACATCGCTTCATGGAGGTGGCAATCCACACATACGCATGAATGACGTTATCATAAATTAATTGATGGAAAGGTAAGAAATTAGGTGATATATTTTCTTTATAAAATAATAAATATTTCATGAATATAATATATATACATTAAATCCATTATTATATCTATCTATGAGAGGTAGTGATGGAAAATGAATTACATTAGTTCGTGGGACAGTTGTTCCTCGTACACATAAATGACGGTTTTGTTTCCCATTTTATGGAAGTGAAGATGGATATAGGTTATTACGTTGATATAACAAAATATAATTATATTTAAGATACTATTTTTATTATTTAATCGTAGATTAAAAAATTTATAAATATAGGAGAAGAAATAAATCTAAAAATCTCATTTAGGAACCATACATCTTCTTTAAACAACCTCTTTATGTTTACACATAAGGCCTTCCTATGTTGGTATTATGATCCAAATAGAGCCTAAAAAAATTTATAAGGATGAAATAAAGGTATTTGGGTAGGTATTGTATGTGATATAGTGCTCAAAACATGTGAGGATGATAGGATAAGAGGTACTATTTTATATGTGAGGGGATATGCACTCTTGGAATTTCATAATGTATTAAATTACTATAAATTAATATTCAAAGAAAAATGTCATAAAATTTATATATTTATAATATAGGATGGTTATAGGTATAAATAATATCATAAAATAAAAATTTCACAAGTTTTGATTAACTTTTTACACTAATATTTTTTTTAACCCCCGTTAATCCTTTTGACAATTATAGCGACATTAATGTCTTTTACTCTTTAGGGGTATGTAATGTTAATGTAAAATAAAAATGACCCATAGATAGACAATAATTAATATTTTAAACTATTTTTATTTTAGATGGATGAGTATAGGATTTTTAGTAATTTTCAATCATTTAATAAAATATTGGTTATTAAAAAATATCATTAATGTCATTTTTGGAACTATTAATTTAATTTGAATTTGAAAACAACATGAAAATAAAGAAATTTAAATAAAAACTTTTAAACCATATATAATATGTTATATTTATTTATAAAATTTATGTTAGACTATAAAAAACCAAAAAAAATTCTTTTATAATTTTTAAAATCATTTACCTTATTTTTCTAGTCCTTACACAAGTATAGAGTGTGCGTTGTATAAGGAATTAAGGTAATTATTTCATCCCTAAAATTTAAAAATGAATTATACTGATAAAAAACATAATTCATGTTTAAAATAACTATTTATATCTGAACATAAGTTTTTTATCCCTATCATAAAATATTATATAAATTAAAATCAAGAAAGTGATATTTTTTACATTGTTTTTTAGTTAAATAATATAAATTTAAAAGTCAATGATAAATACAAATAAAAGATGAAATTTTTAATATTTGAATGCTTATGGATGAAATAGACTCATAAATTGAAATAAATATATGTTTTTTAATATATTTTAAGTTGTATCACATCACATTTAATACTAATTAAATCATTTTACCTTAACCGAGGTAACAAAAATTTATTACGGTTACTATTCATAATGACAAAAAATAAAAGTGTCTTATTTACCAAATTTATAACTCCTAATTCAAAATATTGAATCAATTTATCTGGATGTAATTTCCATAAGTGGAATTATTTAATTTAAAATTAAATCCATAAAATGTAATGAAAATAGTTTTTCATAGAAAATGTATTTTATGTATAAAAATGTTTTTATACCAAGTTCAGGAAAAAATTTAATTCCAAATACCATAATTATTGTTTTTAATCAAAATTAACTAATTAAATATTTAAAAATTTCCAAAATAGAATTTTAATTTTAAAATTCTTGAAAATAAAATTCAGTTTCAAATAAAAATCAATATTATCATTATTCATTGAAAAATCATAAATTTTAGAAAATTATTAGAAATTCGACCTAACATAATTATGAAATGATAAATTAAAAAATATAGCTATTTTTTTGATTGAAATAATATAATTTGAGAATCAATCTTTTAAATAAGACTATGTTATTCCTAAAAACCCCGATTTGATTAGAAAAAAAAACTATTTTTCCATTTGATAAAAAAATTACCTAATATTAATATAACTCTATAAAATATAATCAACTAATATTAATAATACATGAAAATTATTTATTTTAAAATAACATTTTTTTTACATTCTTCCCACCTTAATTTTATTCATTACTTAAATAGGTGGGTATATCATTCCCTATAGCATTTTCAAATTCTCATGTTCCCTCTTCAAGCATATGGTTTTTGAGAAAAAACATAACTTAATGGAGTATCTTATTCTGAAACATTTTTTCTCTATTGTTAGGAATATAAATGAGTTATTCCCTATAGGAAAGGTTTTCATTGAACTGAACTATCTCAGAGTTCAAGATAAGAGATGCATCCAACACATGTTTTCTTAATAAACAAACATGATATATGTCAGGTAGATGAGATAAAATCAAATACAAGGATACTATATGGGAAACTAATACAAATATATTTAGTATTTTATATATTATAATGAACCACAGACTTATCATTCCCTTTTTACGGAAATTTATAATACTTTTCCATGGAAGAAATTTAATAAAAACATGATTATATACCTTGGAAGAAAGATATTTTCACTAGTTAACTGCATAGATTTTCTTCCTACTCTGAGTTATACTCATGTTTTTTTGAACCATCTTCACTATATCATCCATTTATTCTATCAATTATGATCCCTAAAATCTTATTTCCTTGATTTAATCCCAATAAGATGGAGTATAACACTGATTTCCATATATGTCCTCAAAATTTGCCATCAATATACTGGAATGAAAAGAATTATTATATGAAATTTCAACCAAATTAATATTTTAATCCAAAATTCTTTAATAATACATTAAAAAGATTAAATAATATAATCTAAAATCTAAATTTTTAGTTCTGAATATCCATTATACAGAGAATAAAAGTATGTACTGAAATTTATTTAGTTCCCAATTCTTTCATTGTCTGTTCTATAAAATTAAAGGTGGATATAGGATCACAATAAGATACAATGGAAAAAATTCCATGTAATATAATTTTCTATTTAACATAGAGTTATAAAATTTTATCTAAAGACATATAGTTAAATTGGAATAAAATTCATTGATTTTATTAATCGATCAACAATTACCCAAATCAAATTATTTACTTGAGATTTATTTGGTAATACCAAAACAAAATCAATAGGTATTTCTCTAATTTATATTCTAGAATTGGAAAATGATGAATCATCCCCTTCAGTAATTTTCATTTGGCTCTATCCAATTGACAAGTTAAAATTTTCATAGTAAAATCAGAAATCTCTTTTCTTATTCCTTCCCACCATAAATGTTTCCAAAGGAATCTATACATTTTTTGTACTGCTAGGATGAATCTAAAATAGAGAGATATGATCCTCACATAAAAAATTTTTCTTCAACTATATGTCACATAAACCACATATCCTTTTTAGGAATCTCAAGAAACATTCATTGTTAATATTATATTTAGAAAACTTAGCTTTCTTAAATAATTATACATTTTTCTACCACTCATGGACTTCCTTCTAAGCTTGCTTAATTCTTTTGGACAAAAAAGATTTTACTGAAACCTAAAACAAAATAAAGGGAGATCCGGTATGAAAAATTGATAATCCAATACTCATCAAATCGTTTACCAAAGGACCATGTTCGGAAATATAATAGTTAATTTAGCATTATTTTTCCAACTCAAGGAATTTGTTACTCTATTCTCTTTACCTATATAGAAATTCATTGTGTATTTGTAATCCTTTATCAATTATACCCATATCCATTATCTCGTGTTCAACTATTTTTAAGTGAATATATAATTCAAACTTTTATGATCAATATATATTTAATACATTAATTCATATGAAGGATGTCTCTAAATTTTTAAATAAAACACTATAGCCTCCATTTCAAGGTCATGTGTAATATAATATTTATCATGAGGTTTTAATTAAAATGAAGAAAACAAATTAACCAAAAATTATACATTAAAAAATCATAGTTCCTTAAAAGATGAATTTTTTTAGATTAAAAAATCACCATGTTTAGATGGCAGGGGGAAAACTAGAGCATTTACTAATATTCTTTTCAATTCATAGAAACATTCATCACATTATTTTATCGAGATAATCCTAACTCATTTTTTACTTGGTTTGTGGGATTGATAAATGTGAAAAGTGTTAACAAACCATTTGTAATATCCTACTAATCCAAGAAAACTATGAATATTAGTAACATCGGTAGGTCTTCTCCATTCATCAACCACTCTAGATTTATAAAGAAAAATAGTTATATGATATTTATTTAGGATATGGCCAAATAATGAAATCCAATGTAACCAAAAATAATATTTTATAAATTTTCCATATAACTTCCTTTATTTTAATGTTAACAGAATGATCCTTAATTTTTTTTGTGGTCCTCTTAAATCTTAAAATAGACCAAAATATCATCAATAAACACAACCAAAAACTGATCCAAACATTGATGGAAGAATCTATTCATAAGATTCATAAATACATCTTGAGAATTTGTCAACCCAAAGTGAATAACCACAAACTCATAATGGGAATACCAAGTAAAATATGATATATTAGGGATTCAATCCTCCTTTATCATCATAAAATGGTAGTTGAACCTTAGATTAACCTATAAAAAATAAAGAGCTACCTGGAACTGATTAAAAAAGTCAACAATATGAGGAAATTATTACTTATTCTTAATAATTATGTAATTAAATGCTCTTTAATCAATGAAAATCCTCATGGAACCAAATTTATTTTTAACAAATAAAATATTAGCACACCATTATGAAGTTCTATAATGTATGAAAAAATTATAAAGCAATTATTATAATAGCTTTTTCAATTCTAGAAGTTCTAATTGAGTTATTTGATGAGGGGGTATTGAAATTGGATTAGAATAAGAAACTAATTCAACAGTAAACTAAACTTCTTAATTAGGAATAATACAAGGTAACTCATTATAAAAAACATGTAGATATTCTTTTACTACTGACACGTCATTAATATAAACAGTTTAATTATCATCAACAATAAGATAAATAATTTTTTTTATCTTTTAACGGTTTCTCAGCTACATTATATGTTACCAAAATTTATGAATTGATTCTTAAATAAAAATAGAAGAACATTTAATAAAATAAATTATTTTCCTCTGTAATCTATCATAACATGATAAAATGATATCTAATACATACCCAAAATAAAATTAAATCTTTAATATATGAGACAATAAAGTTTATAGGGAAACCCCTTCCACATATGATAATAAGAAGTTATTTGAAAATTATTTTTTCCATAATAACATCCCATTTGTTTTTTGAAAAATTATTAACTTTATTTTTTGAGGTGATGTTTTCATTTTACCCAAAATATTATCAGTAATGAAGGAATTTTTAGACCTCTAATCAAACATGACATTAGTATAATCTGAATAAACAAGTAATGTATCTGTTACCACTTTGTTCGATGGCCCAAAATATACTAAAGTATTTACAAAGGATTTCACGAAAACCTTATACTTATATACTTGATACTTTTCATCATTCATGCACTAATATTGAAAAACATCGACATAATGACCCATCTCATTACATTTAAAACACCCTAGTAGAGACTTATCAGAATTGATCTTACAACCACCACGATCATTGTCTTTACAATAATGAGGAATATTCCAAAACATAACACATTGGATGAACTTCCTATATTTCATTGGACATTCTCAAGGGTTCTTTTTACCACACCTATCACAAACTAAAAAAATTATTTTATTACCTTCATATTTATTTGATGGATTCTTTCCCATTTCCTACTATATGAATCTTTTTTCTTCTTGTTTTCATAGAATATTTGGTCATTCTAAAACTCCATTTCTACCTTCTTGATGTATCGAATTAGTTTCTAATAACTTTTTAATTCATGAGAAGACACTTCCATTATATATTTAAAGTTCAATCGTGAGTAAAGATGATTAATTTTACAATTAATATCCCATGTAAAAAACTTTACGTACCATGCCAATCATATGATTTCTACTTCATATGTTTCCACTAAATCTTCATCCTTTTATCTCAATTATAGGATTTATTTTCAATCCTATGTCAAAAATATTTGGAAAATATTTCTCAAGGAAAATTCTATTAAATTTATCCCATTTTATGTAATAAATATATTCTCTTTCTATATTATTCATAACCATTGAACAATATTGATCATATTCAAAATCAAATGGTAAATAATAAGAGTTAACTTTTAATATTTTTAACAACACATGACTTCAAATATCTTTTCCATATCTTTAATCCATCCTATAACTACCACTCAGTTAGAAAATCCATTGAATATTGGGGGGTTATGTCTCATAAAATGATCTATTATCAACATGTTCCTCTGTGGTAGATCTAGTTTCCCTCTAACATGAATACCACCGCTATTTATAGCCTGTGTAAACTAATCCATCATAGCAATAATATCTCCATTTCTAATTCTAACCATTCTAGAGTTTCCTCTTAATTCCTTCTCAATCCAGCTTCCATGTTACCTTGATGGAAAACCAATCACAATAGAAATATTTTATATGATGAAACATTGAAATAATCAAACTCTATTACATTATAATCATAAATTAGATTCTTTTAAGGGTATTCACTTAAATTATTATAACCTCTAAAATTATCTAAACCTTTACTCTGATAAATATTATATGGACATAACCTTAATTAATAAGAAAATTGACCCATTAGACAAAAATTAATTTTATTTCAATACTAGAGATATTTTTGATTCATTTTTTTATAGAATTAGTTCATAACCCTTATATATATAAATATTAAATAAAAAATGTAAAATTCCACTAAATATGATTTTGTCACAAAATATAAAACTTTTAAAATATATGAAGTTTTATTTTCTAGACATATATTCACAATTTTCATCTTGACCTAATCCTTATCCCTAAACATCCATAAAATCTAGTGAAATCATTTTAAAACATTGTATGAGAACAAAAATCTGTGTAAGGTCTATAAAAAATATTGAATCCTGCTAGTTCATGAATACTCAAAAAACATTAATTTTTCAAATAAATGTTTTATATAAAAATAAACATTTTCTTATCCAATAAATCAATTTCTCATCCAAATATTTTTTATAAAAAGTTTCATAAGAAATCATAAAGGAAAAATAAAATTCATATATGTTTCTTTTAAATACTGATAAACTCATGATTTTTTTACAAAAGTTATACATTTCATCCTTAAAAAGTATAATAAGATTCCCTTTAAACATAAGCTCAATAACATACCTTGTGAAATCCAAATATTTCTTTAAAACCCCATAATAATCATAGATAAATCATGTATGTTACTTGAGACATCATCTTCATATCACTCATAGAAATTGAATAACATAAATGGTAAATTCCAATAATCTCTTATGTGGAACCAAACAAGTTAACTTTGTCCCTTTACTAAATTCATTAGAGAGCTATATCAGGATCACCCATCCTTGGTTTATAATGGTACCACCCATCCTTGGTTTATAATGGAACCACACATCAACATAAACAATTCCCATGAACTATAAGATAATCATAACACATGAAATCTTATATAAAAACATTGTTTTCACCCATAAGAAAATGTTTCTAGATATTTAAATTTCTATTCCATTTAAAAACATTTTAAAAAAATTCACATAAAAAGGGAAAGAGGTATTTTCGTTGAATACAACATGAAATATTTTAAAGTAATAAAAACATAAAATAATGGTTATGATGGAGGAAGAAACATTTTATGCCATATATATTAAAATGAACGTTCTTTTTCCTTTTTTTCAAAATGGTATATATAAATTATACAAAAAATCCTTTTGAAAACCTTTAAATAAAGTAAATATTTACATAAAATATACTTTATAATTAATTTATTTCCATAAAAATATATCCATATAATAATATTAAAAAAAATTTATTTGGAATAAGAAATATTTAGAAAATAAATCTTGAAAACATTTAAAACATGGTTTTAAACTAATGTTTCTCTTACCTTATGTCTAACTCATCACGTATCTTCCTTATATTCTTGAATAATTAAATTAAATTAATTATTTAATTTATAGAGAAATTTTTTCAATTTTATTATTCCATTTTTTATCAATTAGTGTGTTATATACAATTACTTAATCAATTAAGCTCACATTGGTTTTTTTGACGATATTCAGCTCATATGTTCAAAATAACTCTAGAGAGATGAAAATGGTAAAAGTGGAAATTATTAAATAATACTACGAATAATAATCATGAATTAATTACTATTTTTATTTATAAATTATAATTTTAAAACAAACCATGAGATATTGTTATGAAAAATGAACTATTTTATAATCACGAAGATGGTAGGTCGAACATACACTTGATTAACATTTATATTTTTCAAAAAACATGATGGAAATAAGGTGAGTATTATTTTATTTTCCCATGATTATGATTATATAATTAAAATAATATTATTTCTTTAAATACACCTATATATATTAACCATGTGATGTGGTCTTGAAAAATGTATCACATCACTTCATGTAGGTGGTAATCCACACATACCCACGAACGACATTATCATTCTTCAATAAGTGGAATGGTAAGAAAGTAGATGATATATGTTCTTTAAACAATGATAAATATTTAATTATTAATATATATATATATATACATATTAAATATATCTTTATGACAACCCATGGGAGGTGGTGATGGAAAATTTATTACATCAGTTCGTGTGGTGATAGTCCATCTTACACATGAATAATGGTTTTGTTTCCCATTATATGTATGAGGAGATAAATATAGGTTATAAAATTATCATATTAATATGTTAGTATATTAAATATATCAGTTTTATTATTTGATAATTATTGAAGAATATTTTTTTGAGATAGAAGAATAAATAAAATGAAAAAGATCTGTTTGGGACTATAACTCTTCTTCAAACATCCTATTTAGGTTTATATCTAACGTCTTACTATGATGGTCTTAGAATCAAAAAATGCCTCTAGGATTTTATTAGGGATTTATGTAATGTATTTGGGTATGTATTATTTTATATAGAGTGATCAAAATATATGAGTAATGGCAGATAGGAGGAACCCTTTTATAAGTGAGAGTGGTGGTACTCATAGAATTTATTAAAGTATAATATTAATAAAAATTATTTTTCATGTAAAAATGGATATATATTTATATATATATAATATATTATTATTATTTGTCTAAATAATATAATCCAATAAAATTTGGATAAGTTTAGAATATTGTTTCACCCTTATCTCTTTGTTTTTACCCCTGGTAATCCTATTGAAAATTATGGTGATATCAATGTTTTTACTATTTAGGGGTAAAGAAAGTTAATATAAAATGAAAAATGAACCATAAATAGAACATGGTTTATATTTTAAACAATATACCACCAATGTGTCCAAATATAATATTTTTGGTAATTTTAACTCATTTAAAACAAAATTTTTATTATAAAATATCAATAATGTTATTTTTTGAACTATTAATATAATTTGACTATGAAAACTATATGGAAACAAAATAATATAAATATAAACCTTTATAAAGTACCTAATATGTTATATTTATTTATAAACATTTTGGGACACTATAAATTGTCCTAATAAATTTACTTTTATAATTTTTAAAATCATTTATTTTTTTTCTACTACATACACAAGCACTGAGTGGACATTGTATAAGTTCTTAAGTTAATTATTTTATTATTAAAACATATAAATAAATTAAAATGATATAAAAAATCATTTATATTTTAAAAATATATTTATAATCCACTATTACTTGTTTTTATCACTATCAAAAAATATTATAGATATTAAAAGCAAGAAACCAAAATTTCTTACTTTATATTTTATTGAAATATTTTAAAGGTAAAAGTAAAAAATAAATAGATTAAAAGGTCATATTATTTAATTTATAATGTTTATGGATTAAATTAACGCATCCAAATAAATAAATTAAAGTTTTTGAAAAAAAAGTTATCCTAATCACAATAGTTTTAAGGATAATTCACTCATTTAACCATTATCATGGTAACAAAAATATACTATGGTTACAATTCATAATGATAAAAAATAAAAGAAACCTATTTACCAAATTTGGAAATAATTATTCCAAATATCGAATCCATTTTTTCAAAATTTAATTTCTATATATGGAAAATTTTAAGTTGAAATTAAAGCCACAAAACATGATGAAAACAGTTGTTTTAAAATGCCTTTTAAGTATAATTTTTTATACCAAATTAAAGCATAAAATTCCTTAAAAATACCACAATATTTATTATAAAATAAAAAAAAACTAATTAAATTTTAATACAATTCATAAATAGGAATTTACATTAAAAGTACTAGAAAATAGAATACGGTTTCCAATAAAAAATTTTGTTTTCGCAATTCTTTGAAAAATAAAAATTTGCAGAAAATTATAAAAAAATTAGTCCTAATATAATTTTAGAATGATTAATTAAAAAACATTTGTCAATATTTTCAAATTAAAATTATATAATTTTAAAAGAAATCTTTTAAATGAAACAATATAATGACTAAAAATCCATTTTTCAAAAATAAATCTATTTCTCCTTTGGACTAAAAATTAACCTAATATGAATATAACTATATAAAATATTGTTAATTAATATTAATAAGAATTGAAAATGATTTATTTTAATATTACATGGGTTGTTAATATGAGTGGTAACTCAGTCCCAAAATTCCTTTCATCATTTTCCAATAAAAGAGAAGACACCAAACAGATGAGTCAGACCAATTCCAAGAGAGGTTTTCCCGCCTGACTAGATAACCGGTCACATTCTCCCTAGAATACTCTTTTTCTACCATAGGGGGTGGTGGAGGTCACTATAGGAAGATAAAAATTGATATTATATTTTTAGGGTGTCATCCAGTCTATCCTAAGAATTACATTGAAATGATCCATTTCGAGTATAAGATAGTCCCACACCAACTCAATATCTGATAGAAAAATAAAAAATTAAGAGCACTAGGAAACATTCTTTCTCTTTATTCCATGATGGATGACTATCTCCATTACATAATTTTTTTAATGGACCAACTAGACTCAACTAAACTATCCACCCCAGCCGACCGTCACGTGGTGAGGTAAAATAACGATAATGGAAACAAGTCTTCAATATAACCAAAACATGAAATACAACTCGAGTAAACAAATAAAGAGATATAATAAGATATAAACAGTCCAATTCCAAGAGGATAAACCAGAAAAGTATGAATAGAAAAGAAAAACAAGTCTCCATGAAACCAACCATCAACTTCAAACCATCGAGTTATAATGGAAATAAATGATAAGAGAACCTAGAATGCTACATGATATCCTTCCCTTTCCCGGAGTCTTAAAAAAGGCTTACAACCACCCAAAGGGAAAATTACAGTTTAATCACCAAGACCAATAGGATTGCACCAAAGAATACATACATGTTCTAATATTAAGAGTGTACAAGTTCAATCTTTAAAACAAAATATAGTGTATAAACTTTTTTATTAAATAAAAAAATTGTAAAGGTACTCTTTTCTCATTAAATGGATACCATATTCCCAAAATCCAGGAATATATCAGGTATAAAATAAAAAACATGTAAATTAAACATGTGAGAAAATATCCATTAAATAAACCATCATGTGATAATCCATGTATAAAAGACAAATAACACCATTTGGGACCTATACTTTGGGAATACTTAATAGAAATAATAGAATCATAAAACAAGCATAAGTTAGTTGCATCCAATATCATGTATTTCCATAGTCTTTTGATATAGAATCTCATATTTTTATTACATAACTTTTCATTAAATATTACAATCATTGGACCTTTAACGTCTAGTGTCTTGGAAATAAGGAAAAAAATACATGAAAACATTAAAAATAAATGGGTTTTGTTTCAAAAATCGTGGTGTTTTAAAAGTTCTTAAAAAGAACTTGATAAAAAAACATAAAGACATGTGAAATGGATGTATAGGAAAATAATAATAAAAAATTAAACCATAACATGAATATGTGGCAATAAAATTTAATTTAGTCATTCATGATTATATCACCAAGGTTCATCCCCAATGTGTCATAAAAATTACCAAGGTATTCACCAACGTATTGTGAAACTTGTCATCTCTAGTGATTAAATTCATTTCCCAATGTATTACAGTGCTATCAAGGAACACCATTAATATGTATTTATTTTCATGTGATCCACATAGTTAATAATCAAACATTTCATAAATAACCCGTGGAGAATAAAATAAAAGGGTTTTATTTCAAAATCGTGGCGTTTTAAAAGTTCTTAAAAACATTATCATTACGTCATTTATAACCCCTGGAAAGGGAGTGAGCGTTATATGTATATCAATTCTAGAATAAAATAGATAAATTTTATGTATTGATGAATACCCTAGGAAATGAAAATATATTTGGGTATTCACATAAATAATACCAGAGAATTTCTGGAGAAAAAGAGAGAGATTTTGAGACGAAAATTATACAGCATAACGACAATATAACATGGTTTTAGGAAAAAATAAAAAGAGAGGGTAAAGGGTAAACCATACATAAATGAATAATTTTACTATATAGGGATAGAATAAAATAGAAATAATATCATAGTGTGGAATGACATACCACATGAAAAGGAAACATGAAAGAAAATGGAAAATGCAATTTCTTTTTCGAAAATTCGGCAACCTAGTGGCATCACATAAAAATTCCGAAAATAAATTTATGAGAGAATAAAAGGTATCAAATAATGATGAAATTAAATTTAATGTAATAATAATATATAAGATCTTATCTCTACATAATAATATGGAAACTAGAAGACAAAACTTAAAGGATATCATGACTAAATGATGAGGGTGGGAGGTTCCCTTACCTTGAATTGTAAATTTGAAAGATTGAAGGTTGAGACGTTATGGGGGATTGAGAGAACCTTAAAAGGACTCCTTGGGAGGTAAAAATACATGAAATTTTTTTAGGGGTATTTTTGAATGAAATTAATGAGGGAATGTCTTGGTATTTATTGGAAAAGTGAGGGAATATTTAATTAATTTCAAAGCGACACCTCATCAGTGGTATTTGCAAAACCATGGGCTTTCCCATGGTATTTATCAATGGTATTGGCCAGGTGAAAAAAATCATAGCATATATTACTATTCACAAGTCGACCAGAATCATTACATCATTAACGATCTCATCAAACACGCAAAACTCAAAACTGTATTTTCATTATTCACCAAAAAACAAAACATTTTATAAAAATATCATAAATTTAACCTAACAAAATATTGATGCTCTGAATTGAAAAATGAAATCCATTTTATGAAAATAATTATATATATATTTTTAATTTAATTTTTAATTAAAATCATTATTTATTCAAAAAAACAACTATAACACTATACCTTATTTTGTAATACCTTAAAAAAGTAATCAAGGTCCAATAAAATTATCATATAACCATAAGACAATAAAGTAACAATTTATGATCACATTTTATGAAAATACATTTCAATTTTAAATTATTAAATTAATTATAAAATTTTAAATAAAGTATTTATGACATACAAATAAAACAAAACTTATACTATGATCGATTTTTTACTGTTAATGTCACGACCCGTCCTCGGGGCCCGTGCCGTGACTACCTCAAGCCCGCCTTCCATAGGCCAGGGGCTGGCGACTAGCACCAAGGCGTAAATCCCAACAAAAAGGGAAGGCATTGCCTTTGAAAAGTAAACAAGCACCACAGAGTAAGCAAGCAGAAAAGTAAACACTAAGTAAAACTGTACAAGCTATGCTGAAAGTAAAAAGGGGCCGGAAATACAAGCCCAACTGTAAAGTACAACTGAAAGGAAAAACAGCAACTGAAAAGGGAAAACTGCAGCGTCGAGCCGTCCTCTGGAAGTCCCACCTGAAGGGTGGGTACAGATAGCCTCCACTGCTCCTCGGGTCCACCTGACCGCTCCGAGTACGTCCCGCCCAGTGGTCCACCTCCAGGTACTGTCCTGCTCCACACGCCTCCTCCACGATCAGCGCTGTCCGTCGTCTACAACCAACACCACGAAGTGCGTGCATAGCCCGTGCAGGGGTGAGTATAAGCTACTCAGTAGGGACCCCGAGACCCCCGAAGGTCTCCCGAAATCCACAAAGGATAAATCACGATGAAGAGGTACAATCACGAAGTAACATCTGACACGGCTTAGGTATATTCCCATACATATACCTAAGTCATCAATTCCCTCGATCGGCTCCAACGTCCGAGCCCAAGCACAACCCAGTCCACACAGGAAAAAAACGCATACCCACGTAGGATAGAACAACACAATCCACAAAGGAGAGTAACACAAGATTCAGCTCACACAGGTATACTTCTTCGGATGATGATAAAGATGATCATTGAACCATCTAAGTCGTCGGACCCACGAAGGATCGATAGGTACTAACCTTGCAGTGACCCACATAGGATCGGGCCCACGCAGGACCTGTAGGAGTTGGCTCACACAGAACCGCTGAGAGATGACCCACACAGGATCGGACCCACACAGGATCGGGCCCACATAGGACCGGGCCCACACAGGACCTGTAGGCGCTGGCTCACACAGAACCGCTGAGCGCTGACCCACGCAGGATCGGACCCACACAGGATCGGGCCCACACAGGACCGGGCCCACGCAGGACCTGAAGCACTGATCCACGTAGGATCGCTGAGTGCAGTACTCATCGCAGTCCGCTGAGGATCTCTGCACAGTCGTCGCCGCAGTCCACTGAGGATCTCTGCACGGTCGTCGCCATCGAAGTAGCAGTCGCAGCCAGCCTAGGGTTCCCGCACACAGCAAGCTCGTTCGGGAGGGTCCGCTCCACGAGCCGAGAGGCTGATACATCAACTGAAACAAAGTCCAAAGTTGATGTATCCAAAAGTTCCGTATCGTCAACAGGAACACAACGTCGCAGACGGCGCGTCAATCGGGCGCCCGGTCTGAGAGATATTGGCATTTTCGTCCCAGGGCCCGGTTGGTTTTTAAGGAAAAACCAACCCGACCGCACTCCACCTGCGTCCAAACCTCGGGCGGAGTATGCCAAAAGATCCGTCTCACTTAGAGGAATTCAACAAAGCTAACGGCATGTCAATCGGACGTCCGTAGCTCAAGATATGAGCGTTTCCGCTCCGAGGGCCCGGTTGGTCTCGTGTACGAACCAACCCGGCTGGACTCAAAGTATTCCGAAACCTTGAGTGAGATATTCCGAAACGACCGACTCGATCCAAGGATCGCGTTGCCACTGACGGCGAGTCGTTTGGAGGCACGAAGCTCAAGTTACGGGCGTTTGAACGAAAACGTCCGAAGATGGGGGGTACGGGCCCGGGCCAACCCGGCCCGACCCCCCCTGGGTCGGCCCGAACCGGGTCGACCCGAACCGGCCCGACCCCCCCTGGGTCGGCCCAAACTGGGTCGACCCGAACCGGGTCCGACCCGGTTGGCCCGGCCCGGCCCGGCCCGGGCCGGTCCGGCTCCGCTCGGCCGAGCGGCGCAGGTGGAAGCCGCGGGCGCCGTCCCGCGGCCTGAGAAAGAACCGCGGCCCGCGTGCGGGCCGCGCTGGTGAACCGCGGACGCGGCTCTGCCGCGTTCCGCCTGGACGAACCGGACCCGCGTGGCCGCGGGTCTGTTGGCCGCCGCCGCCGTCGCGGCTCCCGCCGCGGCTGCCTCATCCGGCGGCGTGCCGGGGCGCCGCCGGCAGCTTCCGCGGGCCGCCTGCGTCACTCCGGTGGCCCGATTTCCTTCCCGTCTGCGCCGTTGCTCCTCCCGGGATCCGTTCTTTACTGCGGGATCGTCAAACATCCGCTGCGGCACGTTTCGTCGTCGACCGTCAAATCCGCACAAAACGAAGAACGGCTAAGGGTCGTCGGGCCGTGTTCGTTTGGCCCGCACCCTCCGCGTTAGAGATAATCAACCGGGAGAAATTTAATAGAATGTTCAACACATGAACCAACAATTTTAAATAAATAAAATTGTTTCTTTGATTCCGGTTCTTAAATTTTTAATGAAACATTGACGGGAATTAATTTAAAAAGGGGTAATTCCCATAATGAAATCCCTACCTCATCGATCGTCGCGCGCGGGCGTTCTTCGCGGATAAGATCGTCGCGGAAGAGAGGGATCGTCGCGTCGTCGCGGGGAGGAGTCGCGTCGTCGCGGAAACCGGCGTTGATTCGGCGAACTCAAATGGTCGGTGATCGGAGATCGGAGATCGGAAGAACGTCTCGGACGAAGGCGTCGTCGATTTCCGGGTTCGGCGTTCTTCGCGTTCTTCGCGTTCTTCACGTTCTTCGCGTTCTTCGCGAGGGAGCTGAAGAAACAGGGATCCTCTCAAATCCTTTCAAAAGATTTTGGGTTGGTCTTATTTTATTAACATGCCAACACACGAAAACCGGTTAAGAAATGATTGAATTAATTCGACGAAAGAAACAGGCCATTTAATTCACGAAATAAACAGCCCATTTAATTCACGAAAGAAACAGCCCATTTAATTCACGAAAGAAACAGCCCATTTAAATGGCCTGTTAAGAATTTAGAAAACGCGTTGGTTGACTTTCATTAAGACGGGTTTTCACGGGTGCGTTTCTTAGCGGAAAGAAACGGTGGGGCTCGTGCGGGCCCCACCTCACAAATATCCTACCAAGGGGGTAGGATATTTCTGGATAGCATCTTATCCAGTTCAATTCAGTTCAAGCCGCCATTAAGTGGCTTCAAGTGGCTTCCAAGTGGCTTAAGTGAAATAAAATAAAGATGTCGCAAAATTATTTTATTTCTTAACTTTAAGCCCGAAAATTAAAAACCACACATGAGCAAACGCAACTCCGGAAGAGGCGTTTCTAAGCGAATACCGGCGCTGCGATTTCATCGGTGCCCTCAGAATTCGATTCCGGGCACCGGTTCAAAAGTTAGAAAAACCCGCTCATCTGTTCACTGAACGTACCCGAACCAAACATCAGAAATTGATTCTGGGCACACCGGGCCTCGGAATCAGGTGCCGTCAGAAACTGCGCTCCTGTAAAATTCCAAAGAAAATTAAGAAAAAAAATTTCCTTGAAATTTACGGGTCTTTAAATTACTCCCACCTCAGGACTTTACGTCCCCGTAAAGATACATCAAAAACTAGGGGAACAAATGTGGGTACTGAGCACGCATTTGAGCCTCCCGCTCCCAAGTGCTCTCCTGGAGGTTCCCGTGCTTCCATCTGATGCGCACAAGAGGGATCGATCGCCCACGTAGGACTCGCTCCTGTCAATCCTCTATCTTCACTGGGACCTCCGCAAAAGTCGCCCCATCATCCACGTCTAGCTCCCCATAGTCAATGATGTGCGTCGGGTCGTGCACGTATCTCCTTAGCTGGGATACGTGGAAGACGTCGTGCACCCGGTGCAACTGAGGTGGTAGAGCCAGGTGATAAGCCACCTCGCCAACCTTGCTGAGGACCTGGAAGGGTCCGATGAAGCGTGGAGACAACTTGCCGCCTCGGCCAAATCTCCTCAAACCACGTCGAGGTGAGACCCGCAAGAAGACGTGGTCGCCATCCTCGAACTCTAGTGGCCTCCGCCTCCTGTCATCATATGACTTCTGCCGGCTCTGTGTTGTCCTCATCCGCTCCTGGATGACCTGGACCTTCTCTGTCGTGGCCCGGACCATCTCTGGTCCCACAAGCGCTGACTCTCCAGGGTCTGTCCCGCACAAAGGAGATCTGCAAGGCCTGTCGTACAACGCCTCGTAGGGTTCCATCCCGATGGTGGAGTGGTAGCTGTTGTTGTACACGAACTCCACCAAGGGTAGGTGGTCCTCCCAGCTGTGACCAAAGTCAAGGACACATGCGCGGAGCATGTCCTCGAGAGTCTGAATGGTCCTCTCCGTCTGACCATCCGTCTGAGGGTGAAAGGCGGTGCTCAGACGTAGTCGCGTCCCGAACGCCTCCTGCAACCCCTTCCAAAGCTGGGAAGTAAAACGAGCGTCCCGATCGGAGACGATAGTCGATGGCACACCGTGAAGTCGTACAATCTCCTGAACGTAGAGACGCCCCAAGATCCCCACTGAGCCCTGCTCTCGGATGGGTAAGAAGTGTGCCGACTTGGTGAGTCGGTCAATAATCACCCAAATGGAGTCGTGACCTCTGGAAGTGCGTGGAAGTCCAGTCACGAAGTCCATAGATATCCCGTCCCACTTCCACTCAGGGACCTCCAAGGGCTGTACCAAACCTGCTGGTACCTGATGCTCTGCCTTCACCTGCTGGCAGGTGAGGCACCGTGAAACGAACTCTGCCACAGCCTTCTTCATGCCCGGCCACCAGTACTGTCGTCTGAGATCCTGGTACATCTTCGCCACTCCAGGATGTACCGCCAAAGGAGAAGTGTGAAACTCTCTCAGCACTTCCTCTCGTAAGGCGACTGGTACCAAGGTACGTCCTCTGAAAAGGACATCGTTCTCTGCTCCAAGGGAGAAACCATCAGGTGCCTGTCCCGAGGATACCTGTGCACGCCGTGTCTCATAGTCGACGTCCCCACGCTGTGCCTCTCTGACCCGCTGAAGAAGTGGAGGAGAGACTGTGAGAGACTGAAGGAAGGCTGCTCCGTCTCTATCCACGAAGGATATCTGCAAAGCGGCTAGCTGCTCTGTCACCTCCTCAAGTAGCTGGATGCCCGTCCTCCTGCTGAGGGCATCAGCCACCACGTTCCCCTTCCCAGGAGTATAGACTATCACAAAGTCATAGTCCTGGAGGAACTCGAGCCATCGCCGCTATCTCAGGTTCAGGTCCTTCTGACAGAAGATGTACCTGAGACTCTGGTGGTCAGAAAAGACTGTGAAGCGCTCGCCCATCAGATAGTGTCGCCATGCCTTCAGGGCAAAGACCACTGCTGCCAACTCTAAGTCATGGGTAGCGTAGTTCTTCTCATGAGGCCTCAACTGACATGATCCGTAGGCAATCACGGCCCGATCCTGCATCAGGACACACCCGAGTCTGGTCCCTGATGCGTCGCAGTAGACTACGTATCCAACTCCCTCCTCAGGAAACCTCAAGATAGGTGCGCTGGTCAACCTCTGCCTCAGCTCCTGGAAGCTCTGCTGACATCTGTCTGACCACACGAAGGGTTTCCCCTTCTTCGTCAACGCTGATAGTGGGGCCGCAACTCTGGAGAAGTCTGGCAAAAATCTCCGATAGTATCCAGCTAGGCCCAAGAAACTCCGCACCTCTGTCACGCTCTTGGGTGGCTCCCAAGCTAGCACTGCCTCGATCTTCGCGGGATCCACTGCAACTCCCGCCTCAGAAATGATGTGCCCCACGAAGTGGACCTCACGTAACCAGAACTGACACTTCGAGAGCTTTCCATAAAGCTGGTGCTCTCGGAGTGTGTCTAGCACAACACGCAGGTGGTAGGCGTGCTCCTCCTCCGTCGTCGAGTACACCAAAATGTCGTCGATGAATACCACGACAAATCGATCGAGGTATGGCTGGAAGATCCTGTTCATGAGGCTCATGAACACTGCTGGAGCGTTGGTCACGCCGAAAGGCATAACCAAGAACTCGTAGTGTCCATACCGACACCTGAAGGCCGTCTTCTGCACATCCTCGTCTGGAACTCTAAGCTGATGATAGCCTGATCTGAGGTCTATCTTCGAGAACCACCGTGCTCCCTTGAGCTGGTCGAAGAGATCATCAATCCTGGGTAGCGGATACTTGTTCCTCACTGTCACCTGATTCAGGCGACGATAATCGACACACAGTCGCAATCTCCCATCCGCCTTCTTGGCGAACAAAATCGGGGAAGCCCAGGGCGAAACACTGGGTCGGATGAACCCCTTGCCCTGCAAGTCCTCCAACTGTACCCGCAGCTCTCGAAGCTCAGCGGGGGCCATCCGATATGTTGGAGTGGATATCGGGGCTGTCCAGGGGTACATGTCAATATAAAAGTCTACCTCTCTGCGAGGAGGTAGTCCTGGAACGTCGTCGGGAAAGACGTCCGCGTACTGATCCACCACTGCAGGAAAACTGGGACTCCGCACGTCAACTCCTCCCAGGATGAGGCTACCCAACTGATGAGTGATGGGCTGAACTCTCCTCTGCGTGAGTCCATCCTATGCTGCTAAGTCTCCCCTCTCGCCGGTGAAGGTGAACCTGCTCCCGTCGGTGCGCACACATCGCACCTTGCGCCTAATGCAGTCAATCTGAGCATGGACCGTAGATAACCAATCCATGCCCAAGATGACGTCGTAAGGCCTCGAAGCTGCTACTAGAAGATCCCAGCTGAAGCTCTCGCCTCCTAGAGTAAGCTCACACTGCCGGCACCAGTACGTAATCGTCGAGTCCGCTCCCGTAGGAGTCTCTAGCCGTATGGCTCCGTCGGAATCTCCGAGCTCCGAACAAGGGCAGTGGCTATGAAAGAGTGACTCGCTCCTGTGTCTATCAGAACTGCAGCAAGGGTGGAATAGACACAGATCGTACCTCGAATCATATATGGCGCGCCGTGGTCGTAGGCCTCCGCTGCCTGGAGCTGAGCCTGTCTCTGCCCGCCAGCTCCCTGTGGTCGGGGCGGGCCTCCTGGTGGAGGTGGTGGTAGAGCCTCAAAACGTCGCCCACCACCTGCTGCTCGGCCAGCTCCTCTGCCTCGTCTGCCTCCTCCCTGCGGACCGCCACGGTCGACCCTCTGCCTCTGCCTAGGTGGTCCCTCCACCGTCTGCTGCCCCTCGGTACGACGGGTCGGGCAGTCACGAGCCATGTGGCCCTGCCCGCCGCACTCGTAGCACTGTCTGCCTCTCGGAAGGCTGGCTCCGGGCCGGGTGCCATGCACTGCTGAGCCAGTGTCCCGAGGTCGCCTGCCGGAAGGTCTGGTCCGCCTGGAACCCTGAGTCATCCAACGGCTACCAGCTGCCGAAGACTCCGCTATCTGCCGCCCTGCGGTAGGTCTCGCTGTGGACTCAGCCAGGAAGCTCTCGATCAGGAGGGCTCGATCCAGTACTCCTGCCTGGGTCGGGATGCTGAGGGAGATCAGAGATGCCCTGATCTCGTGTCTCAAACCCTGCTCGAAGGTACGGGCCCGGAAGAAGGGGTCCCGTACCATGTCTGTCGAGTACCGAGAAAGGTCGGTGAACCTCGCCGCGTACTGAGCGACCGTCAAGCTGCCCTGCCGCAGCTGAAGAAGCTCCTGGATGTGCACCGCTCGGAGGGTGGCCGGGACGAACTCTGAGCGGAAGAGGCTCTCGAAGTCCGTCCAGATGAGGGTGGCCTCATCGTGTACCTGGAGCATCAGGCTCCACCAGCGTCCGGCTGCGGCGTGCAGTAGGCTCGCCGCGAGGATCACCATGAGGTCTTCTGGTGTCCTCACTAGCCTGAAAACTCGGACGACCGCCTCCAGCCAGTCCTCGGCTGCCTGGGGGTCTGACTCCCCATGGAACCTGGGTGGTCGCTGGCGCTGGAACTCGTGCAGAGCTCCGAGGCGTCGTACGTCGTCAGCTGCCAGTGCTGGAAGCATCGGGGGATAGGCGGGTAAAGGTACCGCCGGTGCCTCTGCTGTCAACGGGCCCTGTACCGAGGCCTCGTCACTCGGCGGGCTGTCGTCGCGCCCTACTCTAGGAACCCTAGCTGGCTGCTGTCCTCGTGCCATCCTGAAAAGGAAACAAGTATGCCATGGTCAGAACAGTATACTTGGTGAGCTGACACAAGTAATCACAAAGAAAACTTGGAACACACAAGAAATCAATGTTTTCGTGCATTAAGTCGGGAATCAGAAGTCAGGGTCCTGGTGTATGGATACGTCGGCCGCCGCACCAACACTGGAATCCCTGGCTTGATAACCACACTCAATACGCTAAACACTATTGCTTCACATAGAAGAAAGATCAGAGTCTGCGGTAGAACCGACCGCCTCTGATACCAATTTGTCACGACCCGTCCTCGGGGCCCGTGCCGTGACTACCTCAAGCCCGCCTTCCATAGGCCAGGGGATGGCGACTAGCACCAAGGCGTAAATCCCAACAAAAAGGGAAGACATTGCCTTTGAAAAGTAAACAAGCACCACAGAGTAAGCAAGCAGAAAAGTAAAAACTAAGTAAAACTGTACAAGCTGTGCTGAAAGTAAAAAGGGGCCGGAAATACAAGCCCAACTGTAAAGTACAACTGAAAGAAAAAACAGCAATTGAAAAGGGAAAACTGCAGCGTCGAGCCGTCCTCTGGAAGACCCACCTGAAGGGTGGGTACAGATAGCCTCTATTGCTCCTCGGGTCCACCTGACCGCTCCGAGTACGTCCCGCCCAGTGGTCCACCTCCAGGTACTGTCCTGCTCCACACGCCTCCTCCACGATCAGCGTTGTCCGTCGTCTGCAACCAACACCACGAAGTGCAGGCATAGCCCGTGCAGGGGTGAGTATAAGCTACTCAGTAGGGACCCCGAGACCCCCGAAGGTCTCCCGAAATCCACAAAGGATAAATCACGAAGAAGAGGTACAATCACGAAGTAACATCTGGCACGGCTTAGGTATATGCCCATACATATACCTAAGTCATCAATTCCCCGATCGGCTCCAACGTCCGAGCCCAAGCACAACCCAGTCCACACAGGAAAGCAAAACGCATACCCACGCAGGATAGAAAAACACAATCCACAAAGGAGAGTAACACAAGATTCAGCTCACACAGGTATACTTCTTCAGATGACGATAAAGATGATCATTGAACCATCTAAGTCATCGGACCCACGAAGGATCGATAGGTACTAACCTTGCAGTGACCCACACAGGATCGGGCCCACGCAGGACCTGTAGGAGTTGGCTCACACAAAACCGCTGAGAGATGACACACAAAGGATCGGACCCACACAGGATCGGGCCCACACAGGACTGGGCCCACACAGGACCTGTAGGCGCTGGCTCACACAGAACCGCTGAGCGCTGACCCACGCAGGATCGGACCCACACAGGATCGGGCCCACACAGGACCGGGCCCACGCAGGACCTGAAGCACTGATCCACGTAGGATCGCTGAGTGCAGAACTCGTCGCAGTCTGCTGAGGATCTCTGCACAGTCGTCGCCGCAGTCCACTGAGGATCTCTGCACGGTCGCTGTCGGAGTCCACGGAGGATCTCTGCACAGTCGTCGCCGCAGTTCGCTGAGGATCTCTGCACGGTCGTCGTCGTCGAAGTAGCAGTCGCAGCCAGCCTAGGGTTCCCGCACACAGCAAGCTCGTTCGGGAGGGTCCTCTCCACGAGCCGAGAGGCTGATACATCAACTGAGCGGCGCGGGTGGAAGCCGTGGGCACCGTCCCGCGGCCTGAGAAAGAACCGCGGCCCGCGTGCGGGCCGCGCTGGTGAACCGCGGACGCGGCTCTGCCGCGTCCCGCCTGGACGAACCGGACCTGCGCGGCCGCGGGTCCGTTGGCCGCCTCCGGCCGCCGGCGTCGCTCTGGTGGCCCGATTTCCTTTCCGTCTGCGCAGTTGCTCCTCCCGGGATCCGTTCATTATTGCGGGATCGTCAAACATCCGCTGCGGCACGTTCCGTCGTCGACCGTCAAATCTGCACAAAACGAAGAACGGCGGAGGGTCGTCGGGCCGTGTTCGTTTGTCCCGCACCCTCCGCGTTAGAGATAAACAACCGGGAGAAATTTAATAGAATGTTCAACACATGAACCAACAATTTTAAATAAATAAAATTGTTTCTTAGATTCCGGTTCTTAAATTTTTAAAGAAACATTGAAGGGAATTAATTTAAAAAGGGGTAATTCCCATAATGAAATCCCTACCTCGTCGATCGTCGCGCGCGGGCGTTCTTCGCGGATAAGATCGTCGCGGAAGAGAGGGATCGTCACGTCGTCGCGGGGAGGCGTCGCGTCGTCGCGGAAACCGGGGTTGAGTCGGCGAACTCAAATGGTCGGTGATCGGAGATCGGAGATCGGAAGAACGTCTCGGACGAAGGCGTCGTCGATTTCCGGGTTCGGCGTTCTTCGCGTTCTTCGCGTTCTTCGCGTTCTTCGCGTTCTTTGCGAGGGAGCTGAAGAAACAGGGATCCTCCTAAATCCTTTCAAAAGATTTTGGGTTGGTCTTATTTTATTAACATGCCAACACACGAAAACCGGTTAAGAAACGATTGAATTAATTCGACGAAAGAAACAGGCCATTTAATTCACGAAAGAAACAGCCCATTTAATTCACGAAAGAAACAGCTCATTTAATTCACGAAAGATACAGCCCATTTAAATGGTCTGTTAAGAATTTAGAAAACGCGTCGGTTTACTTTCATTAAGACGGGTTTTCACGGGTGCGTTTCTTAGCGGAAAGAAACGGCGGGGCTCGTGCGGGCCCCACCTCACAAATATCCTACCAAGGGGGTAGGATATTTCTGGATAGCATCCTATCCAGTTCAACTCAGTTCAAGCCGCCATTAAGTGGCTTCAAATGGCTTCCATGTGTCTTAAGTGAAATAAAATAAAGTTGTCGCAAAATTATTTTATTTCTTAACTTTAAGCCCGAAAATTAAAAACCACACCCGAGCAAACGCAACTCCGGAAGAGGCGTTTCTAAGCGAATACCGGCGCTGCGATTTCATCGGTGCCCTCAGAATTCGATTCCGGGCACCGGTTCAAAAGATAGAAAACCAGCTCGTCCGTTCACTGAACGTACCCGAGCCAAACGTCGGAAATTGATTCCGGGCACACCGGGCCTCGGAATCAGGTGCCGTCAGAAACTGCGCTCTTGTAAAATTCCAAAGAAAATTAAGAAAAAAAATTTCCTTGAAATTTACCGGTCTTTACAGTTAAGATGTCTAAATTGTATTTGTACATTCATGGGTGATGTTTCTTTTTTTTGGCCAATTTACTATTCATTACTATTCATAAGGGTATGTTACTATTCACACATTACAATTTACTAAAAAACAAGTTGATCTTATTAGACACTAAATTTATTAAAGATCAGAATGGTAGAAGACCATTTTTTGAAAATCATTTCACATTATTAATTATTTAATGTTTACATGAATATTTTAATATACACTTTTCCCAAAATTCATCAATAATATTCATCCTATATTTATCTGAACATTTGAAAATCCCAAATATTAACATAACAATAAATAACCATTTTATTTATACCAAGGGATTACAAAAAGTATCTAAGTCCTCGTTACATATCCCCTTATAACACATGCATATGACCTAAGTGTAAGATGTGATATCGTGATAGACTCTCGGGGCGACTCAAACAACATTTCCTGAGTGGTGATTTATATCATCTTGAACTTATCCCTTAGGTGATTCTATTCAAGCTTCACATGATGAAGATCAGCTTGGGTTTGGTCAAGAGCAAATCCCAACGATGCTACCTCTTTCCCAAGCTCTAAGATATGGGCTTCATACGGCCCGAGCCTACTAGATGAGGCCATCGACCCTTCTTTCTATATTAACAAAGATCACTTATATTTATAAAAAATAATTGGAATGTTAAGAGTTTAGTTTCCAACTGTTATATTGACCAACGGTCATATAACAGTCGAAACCCAATGGTATCATTACATTAATTAAAGTATATAGTTTTTTGGAGTATAAAATAACACACAAATTTTGGAAACAAATATTATTCAAAAGTTCGGGTCGTCACATTATTCCCCCCTTAAGAAATTTCTTCACTGAAATTTTTTAATCGTACCCTAAGAAGAGAAAATGTGTGGGTATTTCTGCCTCATAGACTCCTCTAGTTCCCACGTGGCCTCTTCGCATTTGTGGTTCTACCATAAAACCTTAACAAGGTTGGTAGTCTTGTTGTGTATAACCTTGTCTCTATTATCCAAGATCTCCACCGGCTTATCATCATAAGAGAGGTCATGTTCCAGTTTTACCACCTCTGGATTTAGTACATGTGAAGGGTCAGGTATGTACTTTATCAAGAGTGATACATGGAATAAATCATTAACTTGTGCTAGATTTGGAGGAAGTTCAAGCCGATATGCCACTACTTCTACGCGATCACAGATTTCATAGGGGAAAATGTACCTAGGTCTGAGCTTCCCTTTCTTCCCTAACCTCATGGATCCCTTCCAAGGTGAAATTAGAAGAAATAATTTTTCACCAACATCAAACTCGAAGTCCCTTTGACAGTTTTCAACATATATCTTTTGTCAACTCCGAGTAACCTTAATATGTTGTTGGGTGGCATGGATGTTTTTTTAATCTCATGCACAAGATCAGGCCCAAGAATATTTCTCTCACCAGCTTCATCCCAAAGATTAAGAGTTCTACATCTCTTCCCATATAGAGCTTCATAGGGTGCGATTTGAATGCTTGAGTGGAAGTTGTTGTTTTAAGAGAACTCAACTATAGGTAGATGTTGATCCCATCCACCTTTAAATTCCATTGAGCATGTTCTCAGCATGTCCTCGAGTGTTTGAATAGTCCTTTCAGATTGGACATCAGTTTCGGGGTGATAGGCCGTACTGAAATGCAACTCAGTGCTCAGAGAATGATTAAGACTTCTCTATAATTTCGATGTGTACCTTGGGTCATGATCAGATACGATAGGAAGTGGAACTCCATGCATCCTTACCACTTCCTTCACATAAATCATGGAATGTCGATCAAGAGAGAAATCTTCCCAAATATAGGTAAATTGGGAAGTCTTGGTGAGACGGTCCACAAGAACTTATATTGCATGGTTTTTTTGGAAGTTATTGAGAGACCAATGACAAAGTTCATAGTGATATTTTCCCACTTCCATGATAGTTTGGGTAGTGGTTGCAATACCCATTTTGGAATGTGTCCCTCTGCCTTCACTTGCTGACATACCAAGCACCTTGTAATGTATTAAGCAATCTCACTTTTCATATTATCCCACCAATAATGATCACAAAGGTCCTTATACATTTTTTGTGTTTCTAAGATGTATATATAAAGTAGATCTATGAGCTTCATCCATCAGATTCTTCTTTATTTCTGGAAGAAATGGAAAACATATTCTTGTAAAAAAATTCACCACTCCTTCTTGATAAATATTAAACTCAAGAAACATCCAATTCTTCACAACCTAAAACTTATTCTGTAAAAAAAGGATCATATTTTTGATATTTCGTGATCATCTCTAGTTATTACTGTTGAGAAATCATTTGGTTTAGGGTCGATGATGTCATTTCACTTATAATTACCATGTATAAATTTACTAGGTCATTGATCTATGAATCTATTTAAATCCTCATCATGGAAAGAAAAACTAGGTCTCTCCTTAATTCATTAGCGACTTTGTTTCCTCTTCCAGGATGACAATGAATTAAACAATCATATCTTTGAGAAGTTCCAACCATTTACTCTGTCTCACGTTTAATTCCTTTTGTGTGAAAATATACTTCAATCATTGATTGTCTATGTATATATCACATTTATCCCCATAAAGATAGTTCTCTCATATCTTCAGAGAAAAAACGACTACAACCATCTCCAGATCATACATCAGATAGTTATACCCATGATTCTTCAACTGTCGAGATGCATCGCTAAAAATAACAAATCATTATCCACTTGAGGGAAGAGTTAACAAGGGTGCAGTAACCAATCCCTTCTTCAGGTCTTGGAAATTTTCCTCACACTCCTTTGTCCAGATGAACATGACCCATTTTCGAGTTAACTTGGTTAATGTATTAGAAATTTTTGAAAAGTTTTTTCACAAATCTCCTATAATATCCTGCTAATCCAAGGAAACTAACAACTTCATTTACTATTGTAGGCTGAGGCCACTCCGCTACAACTTTGGTCTTTGTAGGGTCAATTGTGATTCCTTTATTGGTAACAATGTGACCCCAGAAATAAACTTGTTGTAAACAGAATTCATATTTTATGAACATCACAAAAAGCCTCTCCTTCTGTAGAGTTTTCAAAATAACCCTTAGATGATCCTCGTGCTCGTTGAGAATTTTGGAATATATCAGAATATCATCAATAAAAACTACCACAAAATTATCAAGGTAGTCCTTAAAGACTCTATTTATCAAATCGATAAAAATTGCAGGTGCATTAGTCAGTCTAAAGGGAATAACAACAAACTCATAATGCCCATTTCTTGATCATAAGGCAGTATTTGGAATATATTCTTTCTTCACCCTCAATTGATGATTACTATATCGAAGATCAATCTAATAGAAGAATTTATCCCCATGATGTTGGTCAAATAAGTCATAAATTCTTGGAAGTGGGTATTTGTTATTCAATGTGACCCCTTTAAGTTCTCCATAATCAATGCATAGCTGCATCGATCCATCTTTCTTCTTCCCAAAGAGAACTAGTGCTCCCCAAGGATACACACTTGGTGGGATAAAACCCTTCTCCAAAAGATTTTGGAGTAGTTTTTTTAACTCCTCCATATCCACATTTTCCATCCTATACAGGGATTTTGATATCGGATGGGATCCAGGTATGAGTTCAGTGGATAAATCTACCTCTCTTTATAGGGGAGGTCTAGGAAACTCCTTAGGAAAGACGTCATCATATTCCTACACTATAGGGACATTTTCTATCCTCAAACTCCCATTTCCTTATTCTTCTTCACAAATAAACTCCATAAAGAATAATATAGGATGTTCTTCTAGACAAAGATCTGTTTGAGAAATCTCTCCATTGAAGATAACTATAGGTTTTCCATTCAAGAATACTGATATTTCCTTGCTTCTATATTTGATCTTAGTATTATACTTTGAGAGCCAGTCCATCCCAAGAATAATGTCAAATTCCATCATGGGAATGACTACTAGATTTACAATAGGATTTTTCTCACTAAAGTAAATAATAGAGTTTCTAAACACTAACGATTCTTGGATAATCCCACCACGAGTCTTAACTAATAACACTAATTTTAGAAAATTGGGGGTTGATTAAAAATTCTTTTCAAACATGGAGGAAATTAAGGAATGTGTAGAACCAGAATAAAACAATGATTGCTAGTTTTGAGAGAACAATAAGAGTACCTGCCACCACATCATGTGGAACTTCACCATAAGTCGTAGTGATGTAAAAAGTATGACCTTGTTCCCTTGGTCGTTGTTGAGGCTGATGGTGATTCCCCACCACTGCCCTTAGATTTGGACAGTGATTTTCAAAGTGCCCACATTGTCCACACTTATAGCATTGGACATTAGGTAGGGCCTTCACCATCTTCCCTTTGTAATTAGTGTTGGGTTGTTTGGGCTTCTCCTCACTATGACAATTACACTGAATGGGTCCATCTCTACCATACTTGTAGCACTTCCCACTCTTGAGTAGGTTGTTCTCCGAATTCTCTATCCCACACATATTACATGTGGAACGTTTTACTTTCTTGACTTCTCTTCCCTAATCGAAGATCCTCCCTAATATTGTCTCCATTGATATTTTCTTGTCATTGGATTTATGAGACCATTTCATCTCACAAACTCCAGTTCGACTTTCATCACACATCGCACGATCTTTTCATAGTTATCATAAACTCGGTTGTCTAGATTCTTCTGTAGATGAGGTCTTTTTTCCACCAAATAATCTATCAACCTTACCACTTGGATCCATTACAAATATAGAGGTGTAATGTGAAATCCTTTTGACGTTCTTCTTGTAGCATCCCACAGATTCATTATCCTTCAGCTTTAGCTCGATAAAATCTTTCTCTATTCTTATTGTCATCGATCGAGGGAAATTATTGTTGAATAATATCCTAATAAACTCTTACCACTCTATAGATTCAACTTTCACTCTTGTACTTGGGTAATTAATTAGTTCCCACCACTGATTAGTTTCTCCCTCTAAGTGATAAACAGGAACGGTAACCTTCTCTTGTTTAGAATAGCAGAGCACAGAAAAGATCTTCTTGATATAGATGATCCACTATTCATAAATAAATGGGTTAGTAGATCCATTGAATGTTGGTGGTCGTTGATGCATAAAGGATTCAACAAAAGTTGTTCCCTTCGTGTTGATATCGGTCTCTCAGCTTGATTCAACTTATTTCCCATAACTTTAGTCAGTTGGTTCATTATTCACATGAATGTTTCCATTCCAGCTTCCGTCGGAGGGCCATCAGCACATCGTCCATTGTGGTGACCATATTCACAGTTCCACCTATTTCCTGAATTTTTCTAAAGGAATAAAACCTTGGTGAGAATATTATTTCATTTATGAATCTTTTAACTATAAATGATTTTATGTATTAAAACATCATGATTTAAACAATTACATTTCTCTATAAATCTTTCATAATGATTCATAAAAACCTTATGATTATCCAAACATATCTCCCAAGAGTGTATTATACAAGAGTGCAGTAAGGACTGTTGTCATGTACTGGGATACCCCGGGTCAAGCCCAAAACTCCTTGTCAGAGTTTTCACTTCTAGGTACATATGTTCCAAAACCACCTCTACCTGCTCGTATCCAGAAAGGGATATATTTTCTTGATAATCCTCTTACTCAGTACTCACCAAAATACCATGAAGTATTCTTATATTTAAAATTTTATATAGGATTCTTCTGAAAGTTTTCATAGGATAATTTATATAAATAACTATACTTTACGTTGATACCAAATATGTCATCCCGCCTTATTATTATATAACATTTCATTACATTTTACAAACAGAGGACCTTTAAAGTCTAGTGTCTTGAAAATCCAGAACAAAAAACATGAAAACAATAAAAATATTCTAATACACTTGTACAGATTAATAATAAGTTCATCCTAAGTACAATTATTGCATTTTATAACCTAGGGACATACATCAAAGGAAAAGGTGAGCAGAAGTCCCAGTAAGGAAAGCAAGGGAATCAGTTTAATTGTAAATTCAATAAGAACTTGATAAAAAACATAAAGACATGCGAAATGGAAGTATAGGAATATCATAATGAAAATAACATAAGCCATAACATGAATATGTGGCTACAACAATTAATTTAGACATTCATGCTCATATCCCCAAGGTTCATCCCCACGGTGTCATAAAAATTACCAAGGTTATTCACCAAGGTATCGTGAAACTTGTCATCTCTATATATTATATTATTTACCCATGTAATTGGAGTGATATCAAGGAACACCCTTAATATGTATTTATTTTTATGTTTTCAACATATATAATAATCAAACATTTCATAAATAACCCAAAGAGAATAAAATAAATGGGTTTCTTTTCAAAATCATGATGTTATAAAAGTTCATAAAAACATGATCATTATGTCATTTATAACCAATGGAAGGAGAGTGAGGGTTATATGTATGTCAATTCTAGAATAATATAGATCAATTTTATTTATTTATGATTAACCTTGGAAATGAAAATATATTTGGGTATTAACATAAATAATACAAGTGAATTTCGTGAGAAAAAGAGAGATATTTTGAGACGAAAATTCCGCAGCATAACGGCTATATAAAAGTTTTTTAAAAAGAAATAGAAAGAGAGGGGACAAGGGGATCATCGCCCAAAATGAATAATTTTATAGTATATGTACATAATAAAATATAAATAAGATCATGATGTGGAAGGACATACCACATGAAAAGGAAACATGAATGAAAACTGAAAATGCAATTTTTTATAAAAATTCGATAGCCTAACGACGTCACTTAAAAATACAAAAAATAAATTTATGAGAGAGGAAAGGGTATCTCATCATTTGGACATGAAATTTATAGTAATAATAATATATAATAACTTACCCCAAAATAAGAAGTTGGAAACTATAAGACAAAATATAAAGGATATCATGACTAAAAGAGGAGGGTGGAAGGTTCCCTTACCTTGAAGAGTATCTTTGAAATAATGAAGGTTGGGACCTTGTGGGGCTTGAGAGAAACTTGGGAAGACTTTTGGGAGGTATAATACTAGAAATTCATAAAGAGGATTTTGGAATGTAATGAATGAGGTTATGTCTTGGTATTTATAGTAAAAGTAAGGGAATATTTAATTAATTTCCAAGGGGCACCTCATCGGTGGTATTTGAAAAACCATGGGTTTCCATTGGTATTTTCCCATGGTATTGGCCAATTGGGACACCTCATAGCATATATTACTATTCACAAGTTGGCAGAATTATTACATCATTAATGATGTCATTAAACACTCAAAACTCAAAATGGAATTTTCACTATGCACTGAAAAACAAAACAGTTTATAAAAATCTCATAAATTCACCCTAACCTAATATCGATGCTCTGAATAAAAAAATAAACATTGTATTATGAAAATAATTTTCTATATATTTTTAATTTAATTTTTAAATAAATTTATTATTTATTCAAAAAAACAACTCTAAAACTATAACTTATTTTGTAATACCTTGAAAAAGTAATCAAGGTCCCAGAAAATTATCGTATAACCATAAGACAGTAAAGTAACAATTTATGATTAAATTTTATGAAAATAAATTTCCATTTTAAATTATTACATTAAATATAAAATTTTAAATAAATTATTTATGACATACGAAAATAAAAAAATGTATACTATGATCATTTTTTCACTTTTAAGATGTCTAAATTGTATTTATACATTCATGGGTGAAGCTTCTATTTTTTGTCCATTTACTCTTCATTACTATTCATAAAGGTGTGTTACTATTCATATATTAATATTTACTAAAAATCAGGTTGAACTTATTAAACTCTAAATTTCTTACTGATCACAAATGTAGAATACAATTTTTTGAAAAAAACATCACATTATTAATTATTTAAGGTTTACATGAATATTTTAAAATACCCTTTTTGAAAAATTCATCAATAATATTCATCCTATATTTATCTAGACATTTTAAAATCACAAATTTTACAATAATAAAAAATAAAAAATTTATTTATACCATGGGATTATAAAGAGTATCTAAGTCCTCGTTACATGACCCCTTATAACACTAGCATAGGACCTAAGGGTAAGGTGTGCTATGGTGATTGAATCTTGGGGCGGCTCAGAAAACATTGTTCGAGTGGTGATTTCTATCATCTTGAACTCCCCCCTTAGGCGATTCCATTCAAGATTTACATGTTGAAGCTTAGCTTGGGCTTGGTCTAGAGTAAAGCCCATAGATGCTACCTCCTTCTAAAGCTTTGACGGATGGGCTTCGTAAAGCCCGAGTCTACTGGATGAGGCCATCAACTCTTCTTTCTGTGTTATCCAATATCACTTGTATTTATAAACAATAATTTTAATGTTAAGCATTTATTTTCCAATGGTTATTTTGACCAATGGTCATATAATAGTTGAAACCCAATGGTATCACTTCATTAATTCAAGGATATTGTTTTGTGGATTATAAAATAACAAAAAAATTTAGAAACTAATGTTATTCAAAATTTTGGTTCATTACATTTGATATCACAATAGTAACCCCTAGTGGTTCCACACTCACTAGGGTAACCTATGTCTATTTCCAGAAGCAACAAATGTTCCCAATGTGATATTTTCGTTCAAAGCCAATACCAAATCCATGATCACATTTAATTAAAACCATTTTTACCAAAGTAATTCCATTTCAATGAACAACCCCAATGGATCAACAAGAACATTTAAAAATCCTTGAATTAGAAACACTTTCATAGATCCTCCTACCTCAAGAATTATGGAAACCTATTCACCTTCAATAATAGAGATAAAAAATAATATATCGACTTTAGATATACAAGGAATCATAATAAACTGAAAAGGATCAATAGAAAACACCAATTGATCAAAATATGAAGCACAAATGTAGCCAATGTGGCCGCTAGGACTAAATGAAATGAAGAATCAGAAAGACCACTTACTAGGGATATGTGGTGCAACCACCATAGGAATCAAATTCGGAATGGCGTGATCTGGAAAAACGGATATCACCCAAAAATTACCAAAAGAACCATAGCGTTCAGGAGGGAATCCTATGCACTAAAAGAAGCATGGATCATGTTTGAACCCACCAATCTTGAGAAATTCATGTCATGAATCCATTTCATATCCTAAAAACTCATGTATTAAAAATATACTTAAAATGGAATTTCCTTGTATTAAATAAAGACCCTATTCACATTTTCATGATGTATAAATCCTTCACAACATATATAATTTTCATTTTAAGAACAAATTTCATAGCATATTCCCTACAAAAAAACCTCTAAACCAAAATATAGGTCTCTCTAGTCCCAAAGAGAACCCTCTAAATCCATTTACACATTTATAAATGGACACCATTAATTAAAAAAAATACATCCCTGAAATTTATGTCATTTTCCCCAGTAAATAATCTCCATTATTTAGAAGCTTGTAATGAAACCAAATAAAATGGTAAACAAAAATTAAAATTCATGACATGCCTGAAGAAAGGTAATGGGGTGTTACAATATCCTCTCCAAAAATGCTTTTTATCAGCAGAAATTCTTCAGGATCATATACTCAAAAAAATTAAAGCCCATTGTTTCCTCATAAAAAATTCTCACTCCCTTGTCTCTTGAATATCTTATATACACTTCCATAATAGACATAGAAACAGAATCAGTTTTACACATAAACCTTCTCTCATAAATTTATAACTTGAACTGGTTGCTCAACCATAGTGATTTCAGAGTCAAGATTAACATCCTCTCCTTAAATAACATGGGAAGGTTCTGTTCGATATCTCCTTGAGTGGGAAACTAGAAAACTATCATGGATGGAAGTAAAATGAGACAGTAAGTACAAATTATAGGCCACCATTCCTAATCGTTCAATGATCTTAAAGGGGCCGAAAAACCTTGAAGCCAACTTACCCTGCTTATATAACTGATGATGTACCAAGTGAGGAGAAACTCTAAGAAAGACCCAATCGCTAACCTCAAACTCTAGTATCCATCGATGATGATCTGTATAATATTTCTGTTGACTCTGTTTCATGATCAATCCCTTCTGAATCAACTCCACCCTCTCTGTCATCTCTTAAATAAGACTCGTCCAAACCAAGGACCACTCTCCCAAATGTTTTCAGTAAAAGGTATATCTACATGGATTCCCATGAAAATCCTTTAAGGGATCCATTTTGATTGATGCCTTTTATATATTGTTATTTTAAAACTCGACTAAAGTAAAAAAAATTCCCAAGAACAATCAAAATCAAGCACACAATCTTTGATTATATCCTCAAGAACCCAAATAGATCTCTCTCCCTCTATCCATCCATCTGTGGATGATATGGTGTGCTCAAATTAAATTGGGAACCCATAACCACTAGTAAAACATTCCAAAACTAGGATATAAACCTTGATTACCTATCATAAACAATATCATATAGAACCCCATGAATTATCAAAATCTCTCAAACATGAAGATCCCCAAGATGTTCCACATTCATCGTCTCCTAGATAGGTAGGAAATGGGGAAATTTTTGGAGTTGATCAATGATCAACCAAATAAAATCCTTCCCACTAGGAGTGTGTGGTAAACCAAAACTGAAATGTATGAGAATCTCATACAATTTTCGTATCAGAAAGGGTAATGGATGAAAAAACCAGTTGTTCTTTGGCATTCTGCCTTAATTCTATAACAAGTATGACATCATTATACAAAATATGCAATCGAATTTCTTATCCCCGACCACCAAAATTGATGTCTCAAATCAAGATACATCCTGGTAGTACCTAGGCATATAGGCCTATAATAATGGTTTCCTCTTTCCATTAACTCAATCATCAATGAAAATGGAACAACCATCCTATTTCAAAAACACAAAGTGCCACTGGGAGACCGATACCACTCACCCAAGGTCTCTCCACCATAAACGATTTTACAAAAACTATAGAACTATAGATCATATGTATGCTTGAGAAAAACCCACTCATTAAATAAAAATTTATCCCTTATAGAATCCATAAAAACCCACCCACCAGTTTCATCCACTCCCAAGATCGTCTTAGAAAACAAACTCATCAACGACCACTCCTCAAATGATTCCTTTACGGAATTTTGTCTTTAATTCTATGTTCAACACATTGAAAATCATATTCACTTTAATAGGGGTTTATACAATATCGAAATAAATAGTTTGAGGATAAATTACCAAGAATAACTATAGCAAGTTCATATCCCTCGAGGTAAAAATATATTTCAAGCTCTTATGTTAGGAATACATTGTGAACTACTACCCAAATAGATATTGATGCCATGATTTAAGTTTATGTATAAATACATCCAATTAAATATTTTGGGTGGTGTATTTACTCTCATGAGAGTGTAATTTGTGATATCTATTGGCAACCACCTATTTCCCCTGCATTAATACACATCCCAAACCCATACCAAAAGCATTTCATAAAAAACCATAACCAAAACCCGGTTCTAGAAGAATAAATAAGAGAGATGAAGTCAATATCACCTTCAGTTCCTAAAAATATCTCTCCCACTTTTCTTTCCACTCAAACATTAAACCCTTATAGGTCAAAGTTATCATTTTGAGATGTAATCTTGTTGAATTTCCAAATCGATCGCATGCAATAAATATCCAACCCCTAGATGCTTCGGATCTCAAACACATTTTCGGGACACTCTTAGGATATATATACTTTCAAATTTCTAGAATCCACCGATACACCCCAATCATATATAACATTCCACAAAAACATTAATTATTTAATTCTAACTAAAATTTATAAATATTACCATACAGATGATGTTCCCTAAAATTTATAAGAATGATATCCAAATGGTCTTTTTTCTACTCCTCTAACTTGGAGTAAAGAGAAATATCATCAACAAAGACCACATCAAAAGTGTCCAATAACTAATAAAATATCTGGTTCATCAATGCCATAAACACCATAGGATAATTAGTTAGTCTGAATGGCATAATAAAAAACATAAAATATCCATATCAGCTCTTAAACATTGTCTTAGGTATATCCTCTTATCAGAATATCAACTGGTGGTACCCTGGCCATAGGTTAATATTTGAAAACCAATGAACCCCTCTAATTTGATCCAAGAGTGCATCAATCTTGGGAAAGGGATATTTGTTCTTGATGGTCGCTTGATATAACTTTTGTTTTTTATTACCAAGTCTGAGGCTCCCATATTCCTTCTTAAAAAAGATGATAGGAAAATCCCATGTTGATATTCTAAGACAAATAATTCCCTTAGACTCAAAATTTTAAAGTTATACCTTAGGTTATTCTAATTCAGCAGTCATCATATGGTAATATGGAATAAAAGAGGGAATCATTCCATGGATTAGTTTAATAGTAAACTCAACCTTTCTATATGGTGGTAAATCAAAAAAATAATCCAGAAAGATATCATGGTATACACACACTATATTAATAAGATGACTTCACAATAAAGTGTGAATATCATAAAGAAACATCTATGAAAACTAGAATGCTATTACCTGAGTATAAGTAACAACAGACCATGCCCTTCCCGATCTAGAGTCCTACTCACCTTGAAAAATATGAGTGACCCCATCGGAAGATAAAAACTAAAATTTATAGTTATAAGTGTCTATATGGTCCTTAACACTAATCATAAAATCCATGTTGATAGTCAAGTTTAATATGTCAAGATCAAGCACTAAAAAGTCTCACTCCACATCGAAGTTGGCTATCATCACCTGCCACATAAGGGACTCTTAAAACATTATTCAAACTTATATCCACATGGAATGTAAATATCCAAGAAAAAAATAACATCCACATGAAATCCCAAAATTTCAACTATATTGTAAGATATAAAATAATGAGTACCACCTGTATCAAACAAAGCTCGCAACATAAAAGATGAAATAATAATCATAACTCTAACTATGGCGGAACCAACTTCAGATTCCTCTGGTGCATACTCAACCACATAAATACATTTGGTATGAGCTCCACCCTAAGAATTATTAGTCATATGAACATCCCCCTTAACCTGAGGATAATACCCACCACCCTTGGAAGCATTGGTATTAACCTACATGCCCTTGGTGAATTTGGATCCAACCTTACTCCCTTATCACATCCTATCAAAAAAATGTTTCATTTGGCTAGATAGTCCATAATGATGATAGGTAATGGGAGACTCCTCACAATTAGGCTATGTATGACCAATCTGTACACACTTATAAAAAACTTATTGTTTTCAAAAGAAAGCCCCAGAAGCTAGTCCTGAAGAAAACTATCCACCTTTGAGCTTTATTTTCTATCTAGAAGAAACACCCTAGTTAATAACAGTACCAACTGAATCTCATCCCAAACCAATATTTTCAAAAACATTATCCACTTCAAAAGTTACTTTATAATGTACCTCTACAAAGCTAAGAAGAAACTTGATAATTATAATTTGTCGAATATCATACCATAACCCCAACTCAAACTTCTAATCCTTTAGGTAATCATTGGTGATTATCTCTAGTTCGAAGTGTTCCATCTCAAAAAAATGGGTGTAATACTCTATAATGGTATACTCTCTCTATTCTATGGTAAAAAAACTCTTGGATCTATTCCCCAGGTAATTTATCGATATAAAACTACTGATTGAATATTTTATTTAATTAATCTATGGTATGATAATCATGGAACATATAATGCACAATTGAGTTCCACCATCTCCTTACCAATCCTTTAAGTATATATGTGGAAAATGCCACCTTAGATTCCTCAAGAGCCTTCAGAAAGTTAAATATCCTCTCAGTATTTTAAATACATTATTCATATTCTTGTGGAATTTTCTTACCATGTAAGGTAGGTGGATGCTTCTTTGTAAATTCTAAGTCATGATCCATTTCTCGTATTGGGTTCCCAATACCTGCTTGACCCAGAGTCTAAAAGGTGCGAATTATGCTTCTACCAAAGAACGTTCCAGTAGAGGATTTTCCTAAAAACCTATATTGCATCTTATTCTATCATATTTGGAAGATTAATTCTATGATACATTTCCTAACAATCATGATACAAATACCAATCAGTCACAAGAAGATTCCAAAATCATATGACCAAATTTAGCTATCGATATAAATGATTTAAAATAATAATAATGTAAATAAATTATGAGTTATATGATAAAAGGACAATAATTTAATATGGAACACGTACATTTAAAGAAAATCCCCATCAAGTTCATTCAAATGACCACAAATTCCATGTCTCAAACCAGGTAAATATTTTCCAACCACCCATGGTAACTCAAGTTGAGACACATAAGTAAGCTGCCTGGGACCCTTTTCGTACTTATTACCTAAATTATGATTTTCATAACTAATTTCTACCTATGTCGGGGAACCAAAATTAGTTAGTTTTAACACAATTCAGGCTAAGCATCAATCTGATACTATTTTGTAATGAACTATGTTGAGTCAACTAGACAAGTCACCCAATGTGGTATGCCACATGGTGAGGTAAAACAAATATAATAAAAATAAGCCATAAACATATCCAAAACAAGACATAAAACTAGATTAAAAATTGAGAGAAATAGATACAGAATGATCTACACAACCTAATAAAAATAGGATAATCTAGAAAATTATGAAAAACAATACCAACCGGTCTCTATGTAACCATCCTGAGATAAACTAGATATAAAAGACAAATCGTACCATTTGGGACCTAGAGTATGGGAATAATTACTAGAAAAAAAGAATTATAAAGTGGGAATAAGTTGGTTCTACCTGATATCGAGTCCTTCCATAGTCTTTCAATATCACAAATGTAACCCTGAGTGATTCCACATGAACTTGGGTCACATATTTCTATTTCTTGATGCACCCAAGGTCACCGATGTGATATGTTTTTTCCAAACCATTTCTAAAAACATGATCACATTTAATTAAAACCCTTTTTAACCAAATAAAATACATTTTTATGAATATCCCAAAGGGATAAACAGTAATATATAGAAATATAATAATTATCAATAATTTCATAGATTCACATTCCACAAGAACGATGGAAACTTGTCGGCCTTTAAAATACAAGGCATGATAAGAAACTAAAAATGATTGATAAAAACACTAATGGATTACGAATCTAAAAAATAAATGAATCCAATGAATCCATCACAAAAAAAGGTAATGAAGAATCATAAAGACTACTTACTAGGGATTTGCAATGTAACCACTATAGGAATCAAATTCCAAAAAGAGTGATCTGGAATAAGGGAGATCACCCAAAATTTCCAAAAATCGACGTATGGTTTAAGAAGAATGATTATGAACCAAAATATAAAATAATCATGCATGTAACATGTTTAAAACTATTGATACCAAGAAATTCATGTCATGAATCCCTTACATAGAATAAAATCTCATGTATTAAAAATATGATGAAAAATGAATCGATGAGATTAAATTATGTCCCGATTGATGTTTTCACAACATGTAAATCTTTTATAGATTGTAAAATTTTCACACTCTTCATGGGGTTAACTATATCCTACCTGCAATATATTTAAAATTTTAACCCTTTTTCATGATGTGAATGTTTCAATTAGGCAGTACTCAGCCATGTTTTCTACAAAAAACATCTGAACCAATACTTCTAGATCTCTAGTATCAAAGATTTACCTCTAAATCCATTTATTTTTTTTCCAAACTCTATTAATTAAAAAAACATACGTCCCCTATCATTAGGTCATTTTTTCCATAAAACTCTCCCAATTGCGGAGAATCCCGAAATGCACACACAAAAATAGGGAAACCATAAAAAGTCAAGGAATACCCAGATAAAGGTAATGGGGTGTTTTTCTTATACCGACCCAATGGGGAATAATACACAACTACCCAAAGCCTACCTCCATAGGACATGGGATATAAAAAGGTGTTTAAAGGAATAACTAATATGGGATTCCTTTCCATAATGTACATATACACATGCACCCAACCATGTCTATGCAGAAGTGAAGAGGAATAATAATAAAATATACAACAACTAAAGAATAACCATGCATATAAAACCTCTAGGGTGTACACGAATACAAAAAAATAATATGGAAACTAAAAATGGAAAAATATATGCCTAACTATAAAGATGTCCCAACCTAAAAAATGTTGAAAAGAAAAGTGTTGATAGATACCAACTCCTGATCTCTAATCCCTGACCACCGTACATGGTCAAATACACTAGTGTATCTATGTACTCCTCTATAATTTCCTACACCATGTTTGTAATCTTCATAAGATATGACATGTGCATGGAATTACCATGTTAGTGTGAGTATATACATACCCAGTTGGACACCCTAAAAGTTTGTGGGGAAGCAGTAAGAGATTCGATATGAATAGACAACTCAACCCATAGTAAGAGAAAAATTTGAAACAATAAATAGGGATATGTGCTCATAAAATAAACTCAAAAAAGGGATAAAGGGGATATCTATCTCATAACCCATCCCATAGAAAAATTCTTCCATCAGTTCCATAGGTCGATCAATGATTCCCAATATCTCACACATCTTCTTAAAAAACATCCATGTCAAGAAACACCTCTCCACTATGCCACATAGTCAAGGGGCCATAATCTCAAGCTATATGGCCCATGATTTAGTACAAAGATAGGGTTACACTATATAAGTAGATAGTTGACCCATTACTTATTCCAATAGGTGGATTCCACTTTATAGATATATAGAGGATCCAATCACTATGCTAGTAGGAGGGTTCCACTCTATATATAGATATAGTACATATTACCTAAGCCAATATGAGGGTTCCACTGTATGGGTATAAAACCCATTCCATAACTCAATATAAGAGTTCCATTCTGATGGTAGAGGAACCATGCCTTGATCCCACATGAGGATTCAACTATAAAGGCAGATAAAGGACCCATGACCTGACATCATAGGAGGGTTCCACTCTAGTGGTAGATAGAGGACTCATGCCTTGACTCCACATGAGGGTTCTTCTCTAGTGGTAGAGGACCCATGGCTTGACTATGAATAAGGGCTCCTCTCTATTGGTATATAGAGGACCCATTCCTTGAGACTACAGAAGGGTTACACTCTAGAGACTAATGGGTAGAGGAATCATGATTTATCCCAACAAAAGGGTTCCAATCTAGTGGTAGAGGACCCATGCCCTATCCCAGTAGGAGGGTTTCACTCTAACGATTCAACTCATTCATGTCATTGTTGAGTGCCACCTATAGAAGTGTCACACTCGGGACATATTTCATCATATCTCAAAATCCACTATAATGGACTCCATCTCACTTTATATTTAAAAACACTTAGGATAGGCTACTAGAAGGCTAAAATATGAGTCTAAAGGAAGGAGATATGAGGGGTAGAAGTTTCCTATAAAAGAATGGTACACGACATGTAACTGGACCCACATAGTATGTGGTCCCACCCTACTACCCAGACTTTTCCCTATGGGTACATAGTACACTACCCATGTTTCCCTACACGACATATAAAGGGACTAAATGATGTGCCTGAGCCACCCGGGGTTCTGACTGGGCTCCCGGTCATGTACTCTGGCCATGTCTGTGTATGCTAGTTGTGTACTCTGGCCACGTCCTTGTACACTGGCTGTGTGCCAAGACATGCATGTGTCTGTGTACTCCCAAAAAATATTCTAGGTCTCTATAAATGGGTCACATGCTGTGTGGGAGCCCCACAATGTGTGTGATATTTTTCTCACCTCAAACCTTAGTCGGCACAGCCCGGGGGTTACACACCATGTGTTCATTAGACTACATGGTGTTTAGTTGGATTTTCCCAAAATATCTATATCCACTTCCAGTGATATAAATATAGTTTCTTCACCCAAAATCCTACCATTTCCCCACCAGTGTTTGGTGTAAACCTCCTCCATCCATCATTATCAACCCTCTAGTGGTCAAAAATCGGATATATAGTTTTCCGCTCAAAGACACACATATTGTTGTTTCTCTTATCGCCAGCCACTACCAAATAAAATCTCAAAATCCATGGTGGAATCTCCCATAACCCAAATATCATCAAGATCCATTCTCCAATAACTTACCCATTCACCGCATGTGATTATTCCATTAATCCGGAAGTCTGATCGCACTGATACCCACCCGGTAATGTTGAACTGTGGCCCCATAGGCCAACGATGAAGAACGTGATGAATGTGGGGAAAAGAACATAAATAATGGTGAAAAAATCATTGTCTAAGAATTATTGTCCAAATGATTCAAATTGGGATATTCGAGGTGAGATACAAGACACAATAAAGATTAATCAAATTAAAAAATTACATTTAATACATGGGAACATACAAAGGCTCAAATTTGACACAAATCAATGAAACATGAATGATCATGCTCAATAATTTAATCATAAGGGTATAAATAAACATATGATGAGTTCTACCTAAATTCAAATCAATATTTTGTTAAGAATAGTGTTTCGCAACGAAGGAGGAAGAGTTTTTGTGTTTGCTGCACCTTAATTCACCTTGATCTGAAATCTCATTGTAATCGGATCTCAATCCACCAACGAAGAACTTGGAATTATTCTCTCAAATATCTCTGGGTTATGTGTATATACCTATAAATTTTCTATAATAACAAATTTATATAGGGTAATATATTTAGTTCATTAAACAAAATACATAAAAATATTTATTTATTTTAACTAAATTCTCCCGCCAATGGAAGCTTTATTCGAACATCCCTCACCGAAAAACTTTATGTTCAACCTAGGGTAAAAATAATGTTTATGATTAAAATTTGGCTTCATATTTTCAATATGAAACTCCATTTAACATTTATCCCAATAATTTTTTAAAAATCATGCATAATACAAATTATATATAATATTTTTATAAAATTAATTTTGTGCACATCGGAAATCAGAATCGCAGGCCATCTCAGCACCTTGAACAGATTATATTCCATGATATATATAAAAGTATTACAAATAAATAATATGGTCTCTAAATTATTCCATCATTAATTATTTTTATCCTAGAAAAGAAAAAACTACGAAAAAAGGTCAGGATACTGAGCCCACATCTTGATAACTCACTCCTATGAGCTCTCCATTACGCTCTCATGATGCCACAACAAAAGAACCAAGAGGATATTTCATCCATGCAGTGTCATGTACTGCTGATCCTCAATCACCACAAGATGATCCAAAAAATTATCTCTATTCGCGATTTCCATATCACCTTATTCAATAACATGCATGGGGTCATGCACGTATCTCCTCAGCTGTGACACGTGGAAGACATCATGCACTTGTTCCAACTATCGGGGTAGGGCGAGAAGGTAATCAACATTTTCAACCCTCTTTAAGATCTTGAATGGTGTAATGAACGTCCGAGACAGTTTTCCACCCTAGTTAAACCTCTGTAACCCTTATCATGGGGAAAATCTTGGGAATATGTGGTCTCCCTACTTGAACACCAAGGGCCTACAACACTAATCTATGTAAGATTTATATTTCTCTAAGATATCCATATCCACTCACGGAAGACCTGGACTTTATTCATTATTGTTTTAACCATCTATATCCAACATAGATATCTCTTGATAATCTTAGCCCAACATTAGTTTAACCTATAGGTTCTCCCATACATTCCCTCAAAATGTTTCATTCTGATAGTAGAACAGTAGTTATTATTTTACACAAACTCTACCAAAAAACAGTTATCCTCCAAGCTCCATCCAAAGTCTAATACACAAGCCAAAAGCATATCCTCTAGAACCTGGATTGTGAACTCGATATAGCCTTCAGTTTAGGGGGAAAGGTAATACTCATCCTCATATGGGTCATGAATGTTTCGAGTAGGCCTCTCCACAATCATGATGTGAACCACATATCATGGTCGAGGAAAATTGTCGAGGGAACCCCATGAAGAAAAATGATCATACATACATACAATTTCCTTAAACTATCCACCAAACTCTACTCCCTAGTAAAAAAAAAGTGTGTCGAATTTATTAGTCGGTCAACTATCAATCAGATAGAATCATGACCCTTCACTGTTCATGGAATCCGTATCACTAATTCCATGGATATGTCATCCCATTTCCACTTCGGATCTCAAAAGCTACAAATAACCTATGAAAACCTGGTACTCAGCCTTCACCTACTAACATGTGAGACATCAAGAGATAAAATTAGTAATTTTTTATCTTATTCTACCCTAACAAAACTGTCGCTAATGGTATTTCTACATCCTCCCCATACCAAGATGTATAGCCAAATGAGATGCGTGAAACTCCCTAATCATCTCCTCTTACATCATAACTAATACCACCATCCATCCCTATAACAGGATGACTTGATTCTTTCCTTCAATAAATCTTTCATGTGAATCTCATAAATATATTTATTCGTGTAAGATCTCACATTAGATGTCTCCGAAATAGGAAAATTCATAAACTAATGGATTAGAGAGTAAAAAACATCAACTGAATAAAAGTTATACCCTTATCCTCAACTAGGGTCAACTGCATGGAATCCAACTACTTTAATGTCTCCTGCGCCAAAAGAGACTAGGGCTTCCTACTATGAGAATATACAACCATGTTGACCTTCCTAGGTGTAGAGACTATCTCAAATTCATAGTCATGTAGGAAATCTAACCATCACCTCTATCTCATATTCAAGTCTCTCTACATGAATACATACATCATACTCTGATGGTCTTTTTAAACAACAAATTACTCTCCCAAAAGGCAGTTCCTCGACATCCTTAGAGTGAAGACAACCATTACCAAATCTTGGACATGAGTCGTGTAGTCAGGCTCATGGGTTCCTAATTTCCTTGACCGATATGTGATAACTTCCAACCACTTCATCAAAATGTTTTTAAGCCCATCTCCAGAGGCATCTAAATACACTACATACTCCACGCCCTCCTATGATGGTCTCAAAACATGAGCACTCATCAACAATAGAAAAAAATTATTGAAGGCTCTCTATGACTACTCAATTAAGGTAAACAACTACCCTTTCCATGTTAGGTTGTCCAAAGGGTCTATAACCCTAGATAATTATGCCACAAACCAATTATAGTACCCCATAAATCTAAGAAAACTTCCCACATATGACATTCTCTTAGGTTGCATCCAAGAAAGAACTACATCAATCATTGTTGGGTATACATATAATCTTGATTATAAATGGATTTCTCCATAAAGTCAACCTCAAGGATCTATAACTGTCACTTCAAGATTTTACCATAAATATGGTGCTCCTAAAAAACTCTAGGACCATCCACAAGTGCTGGGAATTTCAACTTCCAAATATCTTCCTTGTGAACTCTCAACTAGTGGAAGTTGGACCTGAGATCAATCTTTGAGAACTATATCACACCATAAAACTATTAAAAGAGGTCTTAAATCCGTGGAAATCGGAAATATTTCTATATCATGTTATTGTTTATGAAATGATAATCCACACAAATCCACAATCTCATATCCACATTGTTTTCACAAACAACACTAGAGATGCCTAGGGGACACACCGGGTAAGATAAAACCATTCTATAGAAGGTCCTCCAATTGAAAATAAAAATCATGGAGCTTGGTAGGGTCCATATTATATGCCTCAAAAGATATAAATGTTTTCCCAGGATTCAAATTGATGCAAAACTTCATCTCCCTCTTCAGAGGTAGTCCTGTAATGTTCTCAAGGAAGACGTCCATATAATCCTCCATAGATGAAGGAATACAGATGCCTGAAGAGCATGGTGTGATAAGGGATACACTCAAAAAATAATGATTGGTGGGATGGATCATCATGCTCACAAAAATCCACTTTTCCTTCCATGATATCTCTCTCACCCACAAATGAGAATCACATCCCATCATTGGGAAGGAATATGAATGTTCTGCGGTGATAGTCAATCTAGGCTCAGATCATGGAAAACCAATCCATACCCAAGATAAAATCATAATGTCTCATCATGATGAACAAAAGGTCCCACAATAAACTCTCTCCACCAAGTGATACATCACACTACTGGAAGATAAAACAGATCAAATAAGTGTTCCCCATAGGAACCTCAAGGTAAAGTTGTTGGGCTAATGTCTCAACTAGGAGGTGCATCTCTCACACCAGGAGTAAAGATATAAAAACATGAATCAAAATTTAATATAATAGGAGTGAATAAATATTATAATAAACACATATAATACCTCTAATCATATCATGTGTTGTTGGGTAAAATTCCTCCATAGCATGTAGTTTCCCATGGACCTATCTTCCATCTCACAGAGCCTGAGGTGGGATTCCTATTAGTTGTGGTTATGGAAAAATATCATAACATATCCCAAAACTCACAGCTCCTCTTGTATCCCCACATACTCTTCTTCTATATCCTCTTCCCTAGGGGCCACTCTTCCCTTTCTTGGTTCATCCATTACGGTACATCCTCTACTACGGTGGTCCATCCTCTACCTGCCTACAATCCTCAGCATGTTGGGTTGGGTAATAATTTTATATGTAACCTCACCTATAACATGAATAGAAATTCCCCTCTATGGGTTGTCCCAGTACCATGTACGGTCCCACTTCCACATGGTTATGTGTTTGAGTCTATTCATGACAATATTTCTTGTGTTGAGTTCCTACCGACTAGCGCCTACTAGATACTGAAGACAACTCAACCCCATGATGACCACTAATAGAACCATCTATATTTATTTCATCTAACATGGATCTCTCCACTAACAAAACACACTAAAACACTTTAGAATAGGTATGAAGGCATAGCGGTACCACACAGGTACAATTATCTTTGCAGAAACCTTGCTCAATCTTATTCACCTAAAAGTACCCATCACCAATCATTTTAAGGGAGTACCGTGTAAGGTATATGAACCTCTCATAATACTAAGAAACTATTTTCCTTCCCTTCTAAAAATATATAATCTCATGCATCTAAACGTAGCTCATGCATGAGGGTTAATACTCCTCACAAAACCGTTGTTGGAATTTGATCCATGAGAGTGTTGACTCATCATGAATTTTCATGACTAGACTCCACCAGTGCATATATTCTCTATAGAAATGATTGGTTTCCAGTGTAACCAACAGATCATTTAGTGTCCAAATGATCCTGAAAACATAGATCACTAACTCTAGACAATCCTTCACTACCTAGGGACTTGGATCACTGTGAAATCTTAGCATCCTCTGGTGCTGGAAATCATGGATTGTGCTAATCCTACATGCATCCTCAGCCTGCTTCACTGGTATAATATGCTTCTCGATAGGTGTAGGTTCTACTACTTATCCACCTAGAGGAAATATCTTACATGATAGCCCATAAATTGAGGCCTCATCACTTGTGGGTTTTCTTCACGGTCCTGAATCAGTAACCTAGAAGGATGTATTTGCAGCGGTATCCTACAAATTTAATCAAGATGTTCCTTGTTTAGATGAGAATATATATATATGGGGGAGATTACTTAATAAGGCTAGTGAAAATACTCAATTCTATATGATTCATGTACCATTGATCCCTATAACCAATGTCTCAGTATATTGATTTGATAAGCAGGTAGTAAAAGTCTTGGTGAATGGATATATCAATTTCCACACAAACACTAGGTTATCTAGCCTGAAATCTACACTCAAAACAGTTTGTCATTTTTGTATTAAGTCCCCAAAAAATAATTGTAAGGGAAAAAATCCAAATACCATTTTGAGTAATGAACTACTCATATAGAAATATGTCATGACCCAACCCAATGGGGCTTGATCCACAACTACCCAATCCCACCATTAGAGGCCAGGGTTTAGAGAGAAGCACCAAAATTCATAACTAATATGGGTGGAATTTTCCTAGTGTTCCTATTTTTACACACCCAATTATCTCCATACATAAGTGTTGAAGAATAATGATAAAATATACAACAACTAGAGAGTAACCATGCATGTTAAACAAATAGATATTTTATGATTATGAAAGCATAATATAGAAATTAAAAAGTGTAAAAATGAATTCCCACCTTCAAATATATCCTAATCTAACAAAATAAGAAAATTAAAGTGTTGATAGAGGCCGAATCTAGATCTTTAATCCCCAAAAATAATATACGGTCAAAATAACCAGTGTATCCCTATTCTCCATGGTAATTTCCTCTAACATGTTTGTCATCTGCATAAGACATGACACATACAGGCATAGCCCATGCAATGGTAAGTATATACATACCTATTAGTATTCCCAAAAATATAAAGGGGAATTAGTAGGAGAAACAATAGTAATAAATATTTTATCCCATACCAATAGAGAAACAAAAACCAATCCAAATGAATATATGCTCATAAAAAACCCAAATGAGAGAGAAAGGGGATCTTCTTCTCAAAGTCTTTCCCAATAAAATATTCTTCCATCAATTACAAAACTCCATCAATGATTCCCAATATCTCATTCATCTTACCAAATAAACATCCACGTTAATCCACACCTCACCACTGTGCTGAAAATTCAAGGGACTAAAATCCCTAGGTAGAGGAATCATGCCCTGGTACAATAGGAAGGTTCCACTCTAATATAGATAGAGGACCCATTCCCTTTTCCAATAGGAGGTTTCCAATTTATAGATAGATAGAGGACCCATTCCCTAATCCAAACAGAGGGTTCCACTCTATGGGTCGAGGACCCAAGCCCTAACTCTGCGAGAGTGTTCCACTCTGATGGTAGAGTACCCATGACATGAATCTGTAGGAGGGTTCCAATGTAATTGTAGATAGAGGACCCATTACCTGAATCATTAGGAGGGTTACAATATAGTGGTGGATAGATGAACTATACCCTGACTGTGTGGGAGGGTTTCACTCTAGTGGTAGAGGTCCCATGCCCTAACTCTGGAGGAGGGTTCCGCTCTGCTGGTAGATAAAGGACCCATTCCCTGACACCACAAGAGGGTTCCACTCCAGATATGTGTAGATAGAGGATCTGGTCCCTATCCAATATGTAGGGTTATTCTTTATGGGTAGAGGACCCATGCCTTGTCCCAGCAGGAGGGTTCGACTCTAATGACTATGCCTAATCACTTTCATCACTGGGTGTCACTTAGAGAAGAATCACACTCATAAAATCATTTATCATATATAAAAATCCTCTACTAAGCACACTATAACGTTATATGTGGAAAACAACCTCAGGATAGGCTAATCACAGGCCAAAATATGAGTCCAAATGCAGGAGATATGGGAAGTAGATGTTTTATTAAAAAGAAGGGTATGTAGTGTGTAAGGGGACCCACACGGTGTGTGGTACCACACTAATGCCTAGTCATGTCCCTTTTAGTACATGGATCACTTCCCATGTATCCATAAACAATGTGTAAATGGACTACACAATGTGCCTCAGCCACCCAATGTTTTTCCTGTGCTCCTATCTCTGTCGGTGTACACTAGTCTTGTACTCTGGTCGTGTCCATGTACACTAGTCATGTACCCTTCCTTGTCTGTGTACACCAGTCATGTTCTTATTTGTGCTCATGTCGATGTACTCCTAGATTACATGTTGAGTTTCCAGTACTGGGTCACACGTTGTGTGGGGGTCCCACACAAAATTTTATATTAATATGACCTTAAACTCTAGCATCCATAGTCAGGGGGCTATGCATCCTTTGTTCTTCAGACGAGATAGCATATAGTCGAGTTTTTTCTAGAATTATGGGTATGTTCCCCCCCAATCCAAATTTGATTCTTCCACCACAAACCCCACCATTTGACTACCCATTATTGGTGGAAACCACCTTTGGTCGTCGTTTCTGGACCTCTAGTGGCTGGGAATTGGATCTCTGGTTCGTCACTCAAAGTCAAACCTACAGATATCACTCATGGATCTACACACTACCACACAGGATCTACAAACCCATGGTGGAATATCTTGAAACCCAAAAAACATTCTTGTCCATTATCCAATCACTGATTCATTCTTTGTATGTGAATCTACTATGAATCTAGGGGTTTGATCATGCTTGTAACCACCTAGAGATATCAAAATATGGCCTCGTAGGACAATGGGGAAGAACGCGGAGAGTGGTGAGAGAAAAGATCATAGAAATGTGTGAAATAATATTTTTTCAATCATTTTTTGGAAAAAATTCAAATTAGGGATAGATGGGGTGAGAAAGATGTCATAATAAAGATTAATCGAATAAATGAGTTAAATTTGATTTGTGGGTTTATGCAAAGGCTCAAATTTGACACAGATCAAAGAAATAAGATTGATAGTGCTCAATAATTTAACCATAAAGGTGTAAATCCAAATCTGTAGAGTTATACCTCAATTCAGATTGATCATTGGTGAAGAATACTACTTAACAATGTAGGAGGAAGATATGTTGCATTTGTAATGCCTTAATTCACCTGGATCTAGAAGCTCATCATTGCTTGATCTCAATCGCCCAATAAAGAACATGGAATTCACCTCTCAAATATCCTCGAGTTATGTGGCTAACCCTAAAAAATTTCTATAATCGAATATTTATATAAAGTAATGGATTTAGGTCATTTATTAAAATAAATAAAATTATCTATTTATTTTAATTGAACGCACCCTCCAACGGTCTCTTTATCTGAACACACCATGTCGAACAACTTCAGGTCACACCTAGGTAAGCCTTGTGTTCTGAACTAAACTATGCTCTTATATTTTTTATCAAATACTTTTTTAATAGTTATCGCATTATTTAAAAAATCCATGCATGGGTAATATAAAATATATTTAGTATTTTAATAAAATTAATTTTGGGTACACCAGGCCTTAGAATCCGGTGTCGTCTCAACACCCAGCTCTAAAAATATTAATCAATATATTTCAAAGTCTTACAAGGAAAAAAGGGTCTCTATAGTGTTAAAATTCATGATATTAATATATAGTTTTATCAATTAAACAATACAAGATTATATAAAAGAGTTAGATGAACATTTTAAAAAAAGTAGTAACCATACTCAAGGAAACAAGAATGATACCTCTTACTATCATTGGCCATGGATCAGATTCTTTTAGTGTTAGATCCACTATATGAACCTATTTCCCCTATAAATTACCTAGATATTTTATGCGGTTCTGAGACCTAGTTTTTAGCTAACTCTTTGCATACAAGGAACAAAACCAACCTCTATTCCCATGAGAACAGGGTCCCACTACCCTAGATTCATCAGATTGGACCTAATCTTCCATGAGGACAGAAGATCCTACACCACTCTAGGATGGGATTATAGATCAAAAGATCCTCTAGATATGACCCATATGTCCACATGAGTGAAAAAACCAAGGTTAAACTAGGAATGAATAACACATGTGACTAGGTTTCGCACATTGGGGGAAGACGTAAGACCCTCCACCTATAGTTGACGATGATGATGAGGGTCAAGGGGAATACCTAGAACTGATTCCACTACCGTTTCTCTTCCATTTACACTTCCTTTTATTCTATGAGGAACCAATCCCACCTTCACCAGGAACAAGAGGAACCCCAATCATCCCATACATTCTAGCCTAGTTGATTTTTACCAATAGAGATTTATCAAAAACCTCAGCATAGGGCTTGAGATTCAAAAAGAATAACCTGAACTAAAAGTTATGTTGTGGGACCATCAAAAGACACCTATATTTCATCACCTAATTATGTAATATCTCTTGAGAAAAGTGAAATAACTTAATAAATTGGTTCACGTACTCCATGACCAACTGATCTCCCTACTGAAGGCATGAAAAGTTTTGATATTTTTCCTATAGAAAGGTATCTGGGTTTAAATATCTAATGAAGATATATTTTAAATAATTCAACTCAAGATTATCATATTTTTTGCATATATGACTGACTCCCACCAATTATAACTAGGGAATTAAATAATTAAGGTAGAAAAAATCAACTTTACAAGATTTAGAGTTCCATGGATTTTTAATATTAGCATGGTATTATCTATTTAATCATCAACCTCTTGAGAGTCATTGTTTTCCTGAAAATTGGGGTCATGTTCTTTCAAAACTAATAACCCTTTTGATGAGCCAGGTCTTCTTCCCTAACATGTGTAGGATCAGAATCCACCCTTGGTCCAAATACTGAATGGATTGAACAACTACATCATTAATATTTTGATAAACTGATGAATCTTCTCATGATATTTTATCTAAAGATTCCTCTGATGGATTCTCATGTTGCTTGCAATGGGTCATTTCACTATATGAAATAAAATAATGTCAAGAAACCATAAAAATAAAAAAGAAATATTAATTTCCAACCTAGGAAATTTATTTAAATATCAAAATAATTTAAAAAATTGTAACAACCCACAACCTTCCATTAAATATGGCATTTGTGCATGGTCAACAACCCATGAACTCTACTCAACAAGGGTAAAACAAATAAAATATCATTAAATACATTTCCCACATTCCGTAGTAACTCAAGGGAGGATACTGATAGTGTTTTTTAAACATTTTTTTGTACCTATTACCTGATCCCTAAAAATCCTATATTTGGTATATCCCAACTTCCCAACTAACATAGATCTATAAAGAGATGGTTCTGATACTATGTTTTCATGAACCAACCTGAGTCATCCCCAAACCAGGCACCTGATATAGCCCATGATAAGGCCTGAACGGAATTCTTGATCTGGAAGAGCAGGTAACTGGTACGCAGGCATCAATGAACTCATTTAGGAATGATTTCCCCAATTAACTTATCCACATAACATAATGGGAAATAAAAACCCATAATGGTAATTCTTCAAGACTTTAGTAAATAGTTTCCTTGAATTAAATTCCTTTTTGAATATCTTATGACACAAAAAACACCAACCTAAAAAATAGTAGTTAAATTCTTTATTAAGATAATGCAATACAATATGAAACATCAATATGAAAATTACCATAACAATAAATCCTCAACTTAATAAAAATACAATAAAATGATTTATTTTAAAAATATATATTTAAATTCATTGTGTATAATTTTTTTAAATGATTATTGAGGTATTTTAATACCAATTAATTGATAAATTTAATTGTTAGAAGATAAATTATTAATTAAATGTGACTAAAACTATTAATCTTTAAAATGAGAAATTTTTTCAAAGATGTATTTTAATGTGTTCTGTATTTTACTTAATAAATTAAAGAGATCACTTTTAAAATATGATTCTGATAAAAAATTTAAATAAAATATTAACACTAATTTACTTATAAATTTATATTAAATGATTTTAATAACATTTAAAGTTTAACAGTTTATTTTGTATAAAATATTCTTTTCGTTATATTTTGTTTTCTAATTTAACAGCTAAATTTATATATCTTAGAATTTTAATTTCATGTAATGTACATAATTTTTGAACTAATCATGTAAAAAATATCTAAAGATGAATTTTTTATTTATTTTGAAAAGATTTAATTTTGGGGTGAATAATGAAAAATATATATTTTTCAAATACTAGAAATTTTATGACATTGTAATAATATATGAATAATTTTAAAGTTTATGAATCATTTTTTAAATAAAAATACATTTTTTCAAATTAAAATAAAGAATTTAAAAAAAATGTTGTATTTATAAATCCTCTGTTTAACATTGTGGAAACTAAAGTAATATTTAACTCTAATAAGAACTATTTTGGATTTTTTTCTTTTAACTAAGTATACACAAGGTTGAATTCGGTTTTGGATTACTTTGAAAGTTTTATAAATAATATTTGGTTAATAATAAATCTATTAATTTCATATAAATAAAGAATATTCATTATTTTTTCTTAATCATAAATCTTAAGCATAAAAATGATGTGTTTTTTTTCAGAAAATGTTTTTACACGTTATGTTCTTTAATATTTAAATTATTTTTTCCCCTTAATAGTTTTTTTAAATGGATTTTTTATTTATAATCATTAGTTATATATTACGTAATTAGTTTCATTTTATTATTAGGTATTGAAATTAAATTACTTAGGTAAAAATTAATTACCATGGTTAATAAAGGGTATAAGTAAAAAAATGTAAGAGTAAGAAAATTTTAAACGTGTTAAGAACATGTGTGAAAATTCATTGTTGAGGATTTATCTATAGTACCCCTTCCCTTCTACATTATTTTTTATTATTAGATACCCTAAAAATTTAAATATTGATTTTAACTTTTATGATTACAAAATTCCATTCATCTAACTTATAAAAGGATTCATCTACACTTTACATCAACTCACTCCCCATGACTCTTAGATTTGACTAATCTATAATGGAGCTCTTTTAAAAAGTAAGGTAAAATTCTCAGTTACATCTTTTCATTTCCTATGATTTATTTCTTATTATTCCTCCCCCAAATATAATCTAATCATATTGAAATAATTAAATAATTATTATAATTATACTGAAATGTGATTATTTTTATGAGATAAACATTATCTACCTTCCTCCTAATCATTAAAAAACATCGCTTGTGTTACATGTGTACTACCTCCTCCACAAGTGACTATATATTTTCTTCATAATTTCCTTACATCGATGGTTCAAAGGAGGTATTTAATAAATAAATATTATATTGAAAACATTATTAAGTTAATAAAAATATAATTCAATTTATAACTACTTTTAATTAAATATAAAATGAGAACACCTCCCATGTATACGTGTAGACTACCTCCTCCATGAAGAAACTTATTTAGTTTTTTCTTCTAGAAATTTATTATTTATAAAACTATCTAAAAATATGATTCCCCACCTTAAAACATATAAATAATATAATTATTCATCTATAATAATTATATTATTCTAAAGGATTCACTTTATTAACCATATATACCGATCGATTATAGATGTTCTTGTTTGGGTTAGATCGACCACCTACATGAACAATTCTATAAATATATATCATGGAGGAATACAGAAACATAACTACTTGGATTATAATTCCATAATGAGAAAATGTTATTTTTTTAATTTTTAGAGAATTTTATATGAATGTTTAACATATTATTAATATACAACTTTATGTTAAATAAAAATTATAAAAAATAGGCACACCAACAATTTCATTACCAAGAACTATAACCAAGGATATAATGGAATTAAATCTGAAATTTATAAGTCATTATAAAATATATATTCTTGTTCGTTAAATAATCTATAAATGATGAACTTGGTATCAAGGAATGAGGTTTGACATCTCTAGTAAAAAAATGCATGAAACAACTACAATGAAAAACATTCGATGATGAATGAAAAATTTAATAAACAAGTGAATGTATAATAAATATTTATAATTTAATAGTATATAAGCTTATATATTTGAATAAGGATATGAAATAAATTATTAAGAGATTATTTAATATAATACCATAAGATAAAGTGTGTTTAAATGAACCTAATTAAAATGTAACAATGTTTCATACCTCAATATCTTTTCATTGTGATATAATGATTTTTCGTGAACTTCATTAATATATTCTGGGTAAATTATACCATAGGATTTTAATATTATTTATATCCTATTTTCATTGGTATTTAGATTTCTCTATTATAAACTCCATTTTAAATGATTCAAACTTCAAAAACATGATGTTTATAATGTATTATCATCTCACTTTTGATTCATTGAGATGTACGACATATTCACCACATGTATAATTTTTTCTGGTGTATATAATAACAATGTATTCCTTATATCATATTATTCAATAAATTAATGGGGTTACAAATCTATCTCATGTTCTCTTTTAAATGGATTTTGATTCAGGTGATGCCAAATTTGTGAAAGATATTGATAACTCAAAACTACATTATTTGAGATATGCCGTTTCTTATTGAAATTATTTCTTATATTCTGTATTTACTTATAAATAATATTTTATATTGAATATTATATTTCTCTATATGGTAAATATCATTTTTATTCAAATCTTTTTCCTTTATGAATTTATTCCCCAAAAAGAATTATTTTCATTCTCTTTGATGATGATTTATCTTCTATGTACATATTTTATCTTCCTACCAATGTTTTTTTGGAAACATAAATATTTATTATATCATGTATCCTTAATATTTCATTTTTACTTTTTCAAAAGGATGTTTTATTACTCTTTTTAAGATGTGGTTTTTTAATAAAGGCATTTTAAAATATTAACAAGGATTTTCATCCTTTCATAAGAAAGTATTTTATATTTCCCTCAACATTACCTTTAGAAAACCTTTATTTCATTTATCACTAAATAATTATTTTGGAAATTCTTCATTTTCAATTTCTAAAAAGTGATATTTTCAAAAGTTATGGATAATTTTTTTTGCGATAATGTTAATAAATGTTTTATATTTACTCATTTTAGTTTTGTTTCTATTTTATTGAATAAAATGATCTAACCCTTATGAAGTTATTTTTTAGGAGTCATTCTATAAATTCCTATTTGAAATACTCCTTCTAGATGATTTTAATTTTTGTATCTACTTACCCACTATTGACATCACATGTGAGATACCATTTGAAAATAAAGTGAAACCCATTTTTGTTTAATGGGTCTTCATGATATTATGAATCATTAATATCTTATGGAACACATATAAAAGAATTTTTATGTTAGGGGTCCTATATTTCCTTATATGTTTTGGTTAAGGATATATATCTCATGATATAAATATACCATGATTTGATATTTTGTTTGTCCACAACATAAATTGAGGGAATTGTGTTTGTTCACAACATGAAGCATTGATGTTTTGTTTGTTAATAACATAAAGTGAATAAATTTTGTTTTTTCACAATATGATGTGTAGAAATTATATTTGTTCACATTTGGAAATGTGGAAAAAAAATTTTCACAAAATGAAGTGTGAACATTTTGTACATTCACAAAATGAATCATGGACATTTTATTTTTCCAAAACATGAAGTCTGAACATTTTTTTGTTCAAAACATGAAGTGAGGACATTTTTTATTCAAAAAATGAAACTTTAGATTTTTTTCACAACATCAAGAATGGATATATTTGTTTTCACAACATGTAGTGTGAAATTTATTTGTTTACCCTATGAATTGTGGATATTTTTTTCACTCACACTAAAAATCTTGATCATTTTTTTATTCAAAACATGAAGTATAGAAATTTTTTATTTGTTCACAACAAGATGCATGGTCATTTTTGTGACACACCCAGACCCACAATCCTAGATCTAGTGTCAAAAAAATAAATCATAACACAACTAGATTTATATTAAAAATGAAAAAATTATTATTTTATAAAATTTAAAACCATGATTCCATATACTAAGAAACTTACATCGTGATGAATCTTTCTTATTTACAGATATTTAAATAATTATGAAAACTGATACATAACAAAACTCAAACTCTAATTTTATAAGGTTGTTAAAAAACACTTCTATTACTACACCTAAACCACATAGATCTAGACATCACAACCATAATAAACAATATTACTCATCCCTATCCATGTGGAAAACATTTCAAAACATGGGGTCTGCAAAAAATAGCACAATAAGGGTTTTTTAAAATGAGGAAACCCTTTTCCAAAAATCCTGAAAACTTTTTAAAATTATTTTATTTAAACAAATAATTTAAACTTAATAAAGTATTAAATTTATCATAAAATAGCCTTTTTAGAAATAAAAATGGTTTTCATAAAACAAATTTCATAAAAAATCATAAAGGAAATTGGGTTATTTTTGGGAAACTTATATAAAACCATTGAAGACATATTTATTAAAAATAAAAAACCATTAAAACCATGTAAAATAAGTAATCCCCAATTTTATGATACCATGTTTAACTTTAAAAACAATATTTCCTTTTAAAAATATAATCTAATGATATCTGGTAAGCTTATATGAAATTATTAAGGCCATCGAGAACATTGAATAGCTATATAGGGACCACCCATCACTTTAGTGAACCAAACCACTTGATGATCTAGGCTCACTCTCCATACCTCAATTTACAATGTCTGGGTTACATATTTTAACAAAATATTTTTGTTAGATTTAATTTATTTTTCTGAATTCCATTAAAACTATACTTTTCAAATCCTATGCATCAATATAAAAATTAAATACATGGTTAGTCTATGAAAATTCAATAGAAATGTTTTTCCTAAAATGAATAAAATATTTTTTTTGGAAATATAATGTTCATGTAAAACTCATTAAAAAACTTCAAATTAAATCATGGAGTAATATTATATTAAAAAATATTCATGGTTTATAGATTAATATGCATGAAAAATAGTGCTTTTCCATAACATATTTTAATACATATATGATAGTTGTGAATGAAGGTAATGTGAAAATTATTTTAAAAATAAACATGATTTAAAAAAAATATAGAGTGAGAGATTTTATGATGATAAATAAATTTAAATGTAAAATGATATATTTGCAACTCCTTGAATACCAGCATTGAAAAAAGAAATTATTAAAAAAATATTCCTCTTAAAGAAGGTTTCAGAATCATTAAAAATAGAGAATTTCAAAACATTTTCCCCTTACCTGACTTCTTAAAGTAACTCAAACTCCTCTTATAAAGTTACCTTTTCTTAATGGAAGACTCCAAAGAATAACTTCCCTTACTTCTCTATATCTCACTGGAAATCGAAAACTAAAATAAGGGTTTCAAATACAATGTTATGATAGAAAATACCCATTTTATCATATGTTAAGGTCCCTATTATATCCAAAAATTGTGACATAGTGGTATATATTAAATACATTAAAATTATTATATTTATTGTTGGATACATTAAGGTATAGGTTAATTTTTTTGACTTGTAGTGAACCACACATAAATCGAGATTCTCTACTATTCCTTACGAAATATTGTAAATTCTATTGAATGTCACCAGATGTGAGGTTTCTATAATATTAATAAGATATTGTTGGCACCAAAATATGGCACGAATGGAAGGCATGAAAAAGGCTGGCGCGTTGCCTCGCGAAGCCCCGACGCGAAGCGCCCCGATCATCGCGGCCTGACAAAGCTCCAGAGGCGGTAACGCTCCGCGAACGCATTTGACGTTCGCGAGCCCGCTGCGAAGCTCCAGAGGCGGTAAAACTCCACGAACGCATTTGATGTTCGTGAGCCCGCCGTGAAGCTCTAGAGGCGGTAACCCTCCGTGAAAGCATTTGACGTTCACGAGCCCGCCGCGAAGCTCTAGAGGCGGTAACGCTCCGCGAACGCATTTGACGTTCGCGAGCCCGCTGCGAAGCTCGAGAGGCAGTAACCCTCCGTGAACCCATTTGACGTTTGAGAGCCCGCCGCGAAGCTCCAGAGGAGGTAACGCTCCGCGGATGCCGTTGACGTTCGCGAGCGCGCCGCGGAGCACCTGAGGCGGAACGCGAGTTCTGCTTCACGGCGCCCCTTGCCTATAAATACTGGACTTCCCCTGAGTCCCAGAGGACGGACAACCCGACCTTTCGGCTTCCCCTCTCCCGAATCGCGAAGCACTATTTGCCCCGGGAACCATGAGCTCTGCGAGGTACTTCTACTTCACAAGACGCCTCTGCTTTGTCTCGTTTTGATCCCCTCTTCAGAGAGGGATTCCCTTCACAAATCTCAAGGGCATTCGCGAAGGAAGGGGATTCCCAAGGGAACCCGGGCAGCCGCGGAGCATTTATGCTTCGCGAAACACCCAAACTGTACTAGTGATTCCTATGCTAAGGCAGGATCATTACACATCGCGAAGCACACTGCTTCTCAGGACCCTGCTTCGCGAGGCACCTCTTCTTCGCGAGGCAATGCTCCACGAACACTGTTCCACTTTGCGAAGCACCTTCCACTCACACCTATGCCCCATGATAAGGCCAAGGCACTCCACTTCGTGAAGCACACTCCTTTTCTTAGCAATTCCTCTTCCCGTGCGACCCTCAAGGTTTGCACGATGTGATTTCAAAGTCCCATGGACAATACCACCCGTGGCATTGCTTCGCCTAATGCTTCTTCACATAGGCACGCTAATGACTATTGCTTCTTCGCATAGCCACGCTAACGTGGACCCCTTGATGGTTCGTTCCACAACACCCCTTAACCATGGCCTTACTGGTACCTTCCCTTCCCCAAGGACCAGAGGGTACCGGTTATGTAAGTCCTAGGGGTTCTGAGTGAACCCACTTCATCCGAGCAGCAGGACGTTAAACTTCCAAGCACCACATCCTCGACACATGACGTTAAACTGTGACCCGACCTCGTGCCTCTCAGGAAGGGTCCCCCCAGCTCGAACATTCTTTACACCACTTGCCTCCACAGGAATGGAATCACCCATCCACAAGGGATGATATCCTCCTTATTGGAATGGCGTATGTTCATAGGAGAAGGGAGACCCTAGTCCCCCAACGGATGGCTGCACCTCTGCATCTCCGTACATCCCCACTACTAAGGTCAGTGGAGGGAATGATGGGGAACGAGGCACCTCCCACCATTGGTCCCAAATCCCTCTTTCGCTGCGCTTTGTCGCACCTTGGGCCTCCATCCTGGAGTATGTCCCAGCACCATGGGCCGCCTAATGCATAAGCCCCTCTTCGCTTCTCACGGACGCATCCTTCACGACGTGATCGCCAGGTCCTAGCAACCTCTTGTTTCTCACACCGAGCATGACTCATGTGGGATTAGAGTGAGCACCGACCCTGACCCCCACCCATAGAGAACTACGAGGACTTTCATCCATGTCAAGGAATGGTACGTAGGAAGCCTCCATGAGGTTCAAGCCACATTGCTCGGTCGTTCATTCATGTCGAGTTTCGCCCTCGTCCAGCATGATGTTAAACTGCACGCCCCATCCCGCATGACGTTAAACTGCATGCCCCTCATCCAGCAAGACGTTAAACTGTATCCACCCTCAACCCGCATGACATTAAACTCCACAGCCATTCCCATACGAACTACGAGGTCTTTGATCCATGTCAAGGCATGGTACGTAGGAAGCCTTCCAGAGGTTCAAGCCCACCACTCATTGGACCAAGGTCCACTTTCACGTCGGTTCGCCGACAAAGCCCCATTTGAACTACAAGGTCTTTGATCCATGTCAAGGCGTGGTACGTAGGAAGTCTCCACGAGGTTCAAGCCCACCCATCATCCAATTCACGTCGAGTTCTACCTACGTCCAGCACGACGTTAAATTGCAATTCCAGTCCGACGGCAAGCCGTTGTGACTAACCCGAACTACAAGGTCTTTGATCCATGTCAAGGCATGGTACGTAGGAAGCCTCTACGAGGTTCAAACCCACCATCTGGTCGTTCCGACCTCATTCACTTCGGTTCACCCCATCCCGCATGACGTTAAACTGTATTCCACAACCCGAACTACGAGGACTTTGATCCGTGTCAAGGCATAGTATGTAGGAAGCATCCCAGAGGTTCAAGCCCATCTCCCATTGGACCAAGGTCCCTCATTTAAGTCGGTTCACCGACACCCAATGCCCGTCGTTTATTCACGTCAGGGTTCACTATCATCCCGCATGACGTTAAACTGTATTCCATCAACCTGAACTACGAGGTCTTTGATCCATGTCAAGGCATGGTACGTAGGAAACGTTCCCAAGGTTCAAGCCCACCACTAGTGGACCCACGGGTCAACTTTCACGTCGGTTCACCGATGAAACCCTTTGAAATACAAAGTCTTTGATCCATGTCAAGGCATGATACGTAGGAAGCCTCCCCGAGGTTCAAGCCCACCACCCATCGGACCAAGGTCCACCTTCACGTCTGTACGCTGATGATGCCCATCGGACCAAGGTCCACCTTCATGTCTGTTCGCTGACACATCGGACCAAGGTCGACCTTTACGTTGGTTCGCTGACGACATTCATCGGTCCAAGGTCCACCTTCACGTCGGTTTACCGGCACCATCCTGATTCTCACCCGGACTGCTATATCTCAGTGAAACCATGTCGGTACCCTCCTCTTCACAGCCGCCCATGGGCTAGCCCCGGTATCGGCATCCCTTCAAGGGAAATCCCTCAATCCGATCTATCCTAGCTAACGCTCCTGTTTGGTTGATCCGTCTCCGCTAGATGTTAAACTCGCGGCGTACCCTGTGTTAAACACGGTAAGCTGAGGAAAACATCAGATATGTGTCTATGGCATATAATTCCCCGCGCTCGATGTGGGATGCCTCGGGCTTCCACGCCCTCGAGAAGCCCTGTGACCAGGGATAACAGACAGACATGCCAGGTTCCCCAGCATCCAGACACGCTACTGATGCCTCATCATGACTACTCCCCCGACTGAAGGTTGCTGCCCTGACCGGACCCTTTGGAATGTCCCGAAAGAAGAAGTGTAATTAACAGGCATCCATGGAAACATGGCACTGGGAAGAGTTTCACGAACTACATATTAAATCTATGAGGGAGACCCGGACTTGGTGACAAGTTCTGAGGAGGAATCCACAGGAGGAAGAACCAACATCCCATCATCCCGTTTCGATCAAGGAGCAGACGTCCCTGAATAAGGAGCGAATACCGCCCGCCTTTGGAAAGCGGGAATGCGGGGCAACAAGCGCCGCGCGTCCTCCTCCACGGACGGACGGATGCGCGCGCCCTGGCGAAAGTGTCGGAAACAGATATTTTTTTAAAACATAAAAAATATCATTTTCATGGACACACATTATCATGCATACTAAAAAAAGCTTTTGACAACTACACCACTCCATGCAGTGTTAATTAATTGAGATTATTATATTATCGCATGCCCTATTTTTTAACCCCACCCTTATGTAATGGGATCCCAATATAGGACACTCCGATATCTATCTCACTCAAAGTAGAATAAATAACTTAAATATTACAACCACTGATACCCACTGGTGATCGCAAACTACATATTACAACATAAATATTTAAGTTAGTGAATCATGAGTATTATTTCATAATTATGTGTACTACTGTATCCATATGAAAAAATAAACATCTATATATTATAACTAAAGATTATCCATCTACATGAATTAATATTCTTGATTCCTCACTATTCATGTGTATAAATTCATCCACACACACACACACACACAAATATAGTTCTTTATATAAAAACATAAATAAAATACTAAATACATTTCTAATTAAATGTACCAAAACTTAAATAAAAATCATATCATTTATAAATACCATTGACCCCAAAATGAAACAATATTTCCTTTATATAATGGGAATCTATAAATATACATTAAATTGTGAAGCAAATATATATATATTCCTTTTCTACATAAATCTCATATTAACAATCCAATTAAAACTTTAATAAATATAAATTTTATATTATAATTCAATAATCAATTATTAACAAATTTCAAATATTATTATGCATAAACAATACCAATGCAATTTACTATTCACTATATTTTTATATAAAATATTTTTTAAAATTAATAATTAATTTTATTATCACATTAACCATAATTTCATCTACATAATTTTCTTTTGATTAGAAAACAAATATAAATATGTTTACAGTAAAAATTCTATAATGTATTCTTCATTTAAAAAACAAATATATATATATATATTATTTCTAGGATAATGACAATATATTAAAAAATAATTACGGTAGTTTTTTTATAAATTAAAACAGAATGTTTTTTATGTTAATATTTTTATTTTAAATGTAAAATAAGTTTCACACCAAAACAAATTTACTATATTTTTATTTTCCTTTTAACATTGATTATATATAAATAAAACATTTATTAAGATGATATTTATATTATGTAATAATAATATGTGTCCAAACCAAGGGTGTTGCATTCTTCCCCCTTAAATAAATTACTTCCATGCAATTATAATTATCTATTACATGATAAATGTTAATTCCTAATGAAGCACAAAACAACAAATTTTTTTTATTAATTTTAATTATTTAAATATTTTATTCATTGGGAAAAAATATAAGGAATCACTCTATGATTGTTTTGGAAAAGGATATTTATACTACTTCATAAATTTGAAACTATAAAATCCGTAGAAGTTAAATAATTATCAAAAATTTTACAATACTCGGATTTCAATATTTCTCCTTGAACTAAAAAAATTTCTCAGTTTCTTAAAATCTAATTTCGAAAATCCATCAAAACGCAAATTATCCCTAAGTGGTGATATACTAATCTCCAAAGTTTCCTAAACCATTACTTTGATACAAAATATGATGCCCTCAAACCCAAACTCCCATATTTGGTATCAAAAACATAAATCATAATATAAATCGATTTGATATTAAAGAATGTGACCTAATTTTACATTATAAAATTTACATCCATAATTCCAAGTGTAGTGACATTTATATTACGATAAATCATGATATGTCTAGTGATTTAGGGAATTAGGATATCAGATATAATGTAAAACCATAAATTTACTTTTCTAATGGAATTAAAAAAACATTCCATTTGCTACACCTGCACCACACAAAGTTATGCCTCACAACTATCATAAATAATCTTACTTATCCCTATCCCTTTGAAAAAAAAATTAAAACATGGGGTCAGAAAAAAATAGATCAATAGTGTTTTTGAAAATTATGAAACCCCTTTTTGAAAATCATGAAAACTATTTAAAATAATTTCATTAAAATAATTTCATTGAGCATAAAATCATACATTTTATTATAAAAAACGTTTTATGAAATTGAAATGGTTTTCTAAAATCAACTTTCAAAAAAATTTCATAAAAGAAAAAAGGTTCTATAAGGAAAATTCCATAAAATCACTAGATACATCTTTCCTAAAAATAAAAAACCTTAACAACCTTATAGAATTAAGAGTCCCCATTTTTAATGCGTGTAATGTTTCTTAAAAAATAAAAATTCTTCTTTTTTAAAACGAAATCCAATAATGTTTAATAATATTAGAAGAAAATATTAAGTTCTCCTGAAATATTGAAGGGCTATATAGGGCCCACCCATCACATTAGTGTACTATTTCCCATTAATTCTATGGCTCAACTCATCAGCCCTTATCATTATTTATAATTCATTAGTGTTATATTTTTATAAAAAAATTAATATAATTACTTTATCACTTTAAATAACATTAAAAAATTAAACATATTTGTGTCTTTGTAAAAACCTATATGCTAGGTTAGTGAGTGGAAATTCAAAAACAATTCTTGAAATGGCTAAATTAATTCTCCAAAAACCACAAACTTTTTTCATAAAACTCATTAAAATAAAAGGTGAATTTTTTACACGAATAGAAATGTTATTAATAAACAGGCATGGTTCATATAGGAATGTTTATATAAAATTATTTTTCCATGACATATTTTGAAACAAGAATGGTAGTTGTGAATGAAACTGGTCCTTACATTATTTTTTAAATGGAACATGTTTTAATAAAAATATAGAATAAGAGATTTTATGATAATAAAACATTTTAGACATAAAATGATAGCTTTTAACTCCTCAAATGAAAGCCTTGAAAAAAATTATTAAAATAATTCCCCTCACAAAGAGGGTTTTAGAATTTTTAAAAATATATAAATTCAAAATATTTTCCCCATAACAATATTTATGAAGTAACTTGAACTCCTTCTATGAAATTATATTTTCATGGTGAAAGAAACCTAATAATAAATTACATTCTTTATCTCTATCTCACTATAAATTTGAATAAAAAATATGGGTTAAAAATATTAAGAGTTATAATAGGACCTTCCTATTTCATTATATGGGAATGCCCCTCATATTTCTAAACCTAGTGGCATATTTTTAAATATTTAATACATAAAACTATTTTGTTAATATTTGGATATGTGTAGGGATGGTTCAATTTTTTTTTCTTATAGTGTACTACCCATAAATTGAGATTGTATTTTATTCCATATAACATATTAGAAATCCTAGTAAAATAATAACAACTATGATGTTTCCATTCTCTTTATACGATGTTTTATTTAAATAATAATACAATTATTTTTATGTACACACAATTTCATGCTTACTGGTAACATGATTTTGATAACTACACCACTTTATGTGATATTAATTTCTTGGGAATACTATATTTCCCCATCCCTGATCTAATCAACCCCACACTCATGTTATAATATCCTAATGTAGGAACCTCTAAAAACCATATCCTTCAAATGAGAATACAATAATAGAAATATTATAACCACCGAACACCAATTGGTGATCACGAACTGCATTCTATGACATAAAAATTTAAGTACATGAATCTTGAGTACTATTTCCTAATTGGGTGTTCTGTTGTGTCTATATTTGAAACTAGAGTTAAATAAATTCAACCTACAGTTTATCCCTCTCTATGAATGAATATTCTCTCAACTATCTATCCATGAATATAAATTTAACCATATATATAGTTCATCAAATAAAACTATAAACAAAATAATAAATATATTTCTAATGAAATAACTATACATCTATTTCAAAATCGTATCATTTGTAAATAAATTTAACCTCAAAATTAAACATTAGTTCATGCATATAATGGTCATCTAATAATATAAATTAAGTTATAAATATTGTATATACATATATATTCCTTTATAAATTTTATAATATTAATAAAAGTAATTCTTTTTATATTATAGATTTAATATTATAATTCTACTATCAATTATTAATAAAATTTAATTATTCTTATACATGTATATTACAAATTCTATTTATTATTCATTATTATTTTATATAAAATATTTTTGAAATTAATAATTAATTTTATTTGAACACTGCCCATATGTTTATCTATGAAATTTTCTTTGGATTATAAAATAAATAAAAATATGGTTAAAGTATAAATTATGTAATTAATTATTATTTTAATAACCTTCTATATATATTTTATTTCGTGGATAATAAAAAAATAATCAAAAATAATTTTAGTAGTTTTTTTTATAAATTAAAACTTTAGTTTTTATATTTTAATTGTATTTCATTGAAATGTAAAGCTGAATCAAAATTATAAATTTCAACCCTAAATTATTATATTTTTTTAATGATCACTTATAATTAAATAAAACCTTAATTAAGATCATTATATATTTTATAGAATACTATTATGTGTTCAAACATTGGGTGTTATAATTTTATTTCAGAACATTATGTGTGGTGATTTCCTTATGAAAATTTATGTGGCATAGTTGCTTATTGTGCATTTCCACAACTTTATGTCATATTCATATTATTATATCCCCGGTCTGTGTTTATTATCTCATGTTTCAACACCCTTATTTTATGGTATATGTTTGTTCATTATAGATTACATGCCTTTATTTCATGAATTATGTAAAACACTTATTGACCCATGTTTGTTTTTCAATAAGATATTTCACTCATGCTCATGTTTTCTCATACACTTATGATCTCACCCTTTATGAAAAGTTTTATTTTACTAAGTGTTTGGGACTATCCATTTCTTATGTTTCCATTACACACATTATTAATATTAGTACATCCTATGAGAATTTTAGTGTGGATTGATTATTGATAAATATCCACAAGTATCATTAAATAATTTGCTTATGCCATTGATCCCCAAATACACTAAACCATTAGTTATTTGGATTGAGTGATTATTAGGATATGTGATTTTTAAATAATATAAATTATATAAAAAAATATGTTTATCTTGGGAAACCTTAGTTTGTATCAAATCCATCATTTAAAGAAATTATTCTTAGAACAAGATCTAAGAGTACATCTTTGGGGAGCCTCTGTTGGTATCAGAGTAGGATTTAGTTATTTTTAGGATAAATTTACTTAATTTTTGCAATCGAGATAAGATAACTTTAATGAAAACCCTAGGGATAATTCTATGTATATCATAACTTGATAAAATAATGGTAAATTTGATATTGTGTTGTTTTACTAGCAATGAAATCATTATATGGATACTATAAGGGTATACAAGTCCTATTAAATATGTTCCTAGGGGTAATAACCCTGAAAGGGGTATATTGAGTGCTAACTTAATGTTCACTCTATATGTGAAAAATAGACCTAACTACACACCTGATTTGACACTCTCGGTGGACATACTTATATTGATCACATTCTATTTACAAACCATTATAGATGATTTTATTAGAATTTGATTATGTAACATATAATTAGTTAGGTTAGAAAACCTAATACGAAAATGACCATGTAAAATATTGGTTAAACTGAAGGAGTGATAGGTTGGTCCAATAATATTATAGTTGAATTGAAAGTATAATAGGTTGAAATGAATGTGTAACTAAAAAAACATCTAAGGATTGAGTTTTCACATTCATATACTCATTTAATCAGATTTACGAGATATTATCAAAACAATTTTGGATTTGTTATTTTTTTTGGAAATAGGGTCATGAAAATAAAGTTGTAAAAGGCATGTCCCTAGAATCTCTTATGACCAACTAAGGAAACATATTTGTTATAAATTGTTGAGATAACGAAAAATCACAATATATTCCTATTATATAGGAAAGGATGAGTCACTTAGTATCTGTGATTTTTATAATGATATCTTTTTAGTAAATATATCTTGGGATTCTAATGTATCCCCAAACTAGTTTCCTTAGTGAGTTATAATTAACATTGTGAGAACCTAATTTATTTAAGGGTTTAGTGAAACACCCCATGTTTCTATTATATAGTTTCCTATAATTAAAAATAATTTGGAAAATCTTGTGATTCATGAAACAAAAAATTAAAATGAACCATGACATATCCTATTAAAATAAATAAATATAATAAGAAACATCAATAAGAAAATAACAATCACAATAAATCCTCATGTAAATAAAAAGATAATAAAATTATTTATTATAAAAACAAATATTTAAATTCAATACTTTTTGTTATTTTTAAATGATTATTTATATATTTTAATTCCAATTAATAGAATTAATTTAATTTTTAGAATAAAAATAATTGATGAAATGTGATTAATATAGTTAAACATTAGAAATAGATATTTTTAAAAGAAATTTTTTTTAAATTGATGTGTATTTTTATTAATAAATTCAATTAATAAATTTTAAAAGATTATTATCATAATATTTAATATGAAAAACTAATATATTGACACACTTTTAATTACAAATTGAAATGAAATGAGATTAATAATGTTTTAAGATTAAAATTTTATTTTCATTAAAAATAGTCTTCTTAATTTATATATTATGTTTTTATTTAAGAGATAAAGTTTTAAATTTTATAATTTTAATATTATAAAAATGAACATAATTTTTTAATTCTGTAATTCAAAATTAATTTAGGAATCGTTTTTGAGTTTTACAGAAACAGATGGATTCTGAGGTAAATAGTAAAAGATATCAATTTTTCAAATACTATTACCTTTTTGAAATGTTCATAATACCATAATCATTTTATAGTTTATGAAACCACACATATATATATATAAATATATATGAATTAAATTAATTCTTTAAAAGTATAATTTTAAATTTTTAAAACCCATGTTTATCATTTTGGAAATATAAGTAATATTTTACTCTAATAAAAACTATTTTTTCTCTATTTCTTTCCACTAAGTATCCAGAAGGTGGAATTTGATTTTGGATTACATAGGAATCCACATAAAACTTATTTAGTTAATAATAAATTAATTAATTACATATAAATTAAAAACAATGAAAATTGTATCTTAATCATAATTTTTAAGAAAAAACTGCACTTTTTTCTTTAAATGGTTTTTACATGATATGTTCTCTAATAATAATAATAAAATTATCACCCATAGATATTTTTATTTGAAAAAATTTATTTAATATTTATAATCAAAAGATCCAAATTATATAATAAGTCACATTTTGTTATTAGGAATTTAAAATAGATTGCATAGAAAAAAATTAGTTACCATCGTAAAAACTAAAAATTATAATAGTGAAAATATATGGTTGAGAATTTACCAACCTTATACATTCCCACAATCCATTATTGTCTATTTTTGAAAAACCCTTACATTTAAATAGTTACTTTTCCTTTTCAATTTAAAAAAATGGAACTCATATCTATTATAAAAGTATTCATCACCACCCCACTCCCCCTTACACACCATACCTCTTATAGTTTACTAAACTCTACCGAAATAAATCCCCAAAAATCATATACATGTACTAGAGGTTTTGGTATTCTCCAAAGATCAACATCATTTGTATTCCCTCTTAGTGGTATGTCCCTAGAATTTCAGTATGAATAATGACTTAATTAATCACATATTTAACAAACAAATTCATATATATTAACTTTTATACTCTTAAATTATAATTATTTATTCTACAATTACTAGTTAGTTGTAGTTAATTTTGATCATCAAATGTTTGTAATTTTAATTTTTTACACACATTTGTAATGTTGATGTTGATCCCCATTCATTGATAATATGTTCATCATTCCAAGATTATTTAAGGTATTTTAATATATTATTAATATTTATTTTTATAGTTTCAACTTGATTCTATGAGATTTTTAGTTAGAGTTCTTGGAGATGAATGTGGTGGATTTCTTATTTCAATACTTTTTATCAAACAAAGGGTGGTATGTTAATAATAGGTTAAATATTAATATAATATTTCCAAAACCTCAAACAAAAAATTATTTTATAATTTATGTTTAATAATAACAATTTTTATATTTCAATACTCATATATGATATAAATTTATATAATTGTTCATGTAGGTGGTTGAACTGACCCAAATAGGAACACGTTATAATCGATGGGTAAGTACGGTTAAGAAAGTGATTCTTTTGGAACATTATATCTATTAATGAAGATAAAATTAAACTATTTAGATGTTTTTAATGTTTTGATTAATATTTTAAGATATTTAAATATATAAGAAAATACTAGAGAGATAAAAAAATTAAATATGTCACTTCATCAAGGCGGCATTCCATACATACAGATAGATGACATTTTCATTCTCCATAGAATGAGATAAGCGTAGAAATTAGTTTATCTTTTTTAAAATATTATTCATGATATAAATGGAATATTATTTTATCAAATAAACGTTTTTAATAAACCTTGTAATGTGGTGATGAAAAATAAAACACATCATTCATGGAGGTGGTAGTCATCACGTAAGCATAGCGTCATATTCATTTTTCTAAGGAAAAGGGTGATAGGTGGGTGTTGTTTATTCTATAAAAATAATAATATATAAGTATATAGATAATACCTATGTCATCATGTTTTAGTGGGTATGATATCTTTGGAGGAGAATTATTCATAAGGTAAAATATTAGAGAGTGATTAGTACTAACATTGAGAATTTGATCTTTCTATTAATGTACTTCTTCAAAATTGAGGACATGGGACAACATCATGTGGACAGGGTCTTAGGGAAGTGAAAGTGGTTTCAAGGGAAATTAAAATGGGTATTAATTCAATATGAATTCTAATTTTCGGATTTTCTATGAAGGTGTGGAGGAAGTACCCTTTTACAAGCTAAAGGAATTGAATGTGTGTAAATACAACATATTAATATAAAAGGCACACTAATTTAGCATAAAATTGGGTTCCAAAGTGGAAAATAATGGAATGTAGATATGGTTTGGTGAATCCACATATCCAAAAATCATTTGAATGCATTTTCTTAACATGGTTTAACTCTTTTTCACTTTGTTAATATTTTTTTACTATAATTTACCTTTACCATGGTAATTACATTCTTAACCTTGGTAAATAATTTTTATAGATAAAAATGAAAATATGATTAATAAATAATTTAGAAATTATATTTCAAAATATGGATTCCATTTTTATACATTCTATTTTCAAATATGGACATTCTATTTTCAAAAATGAATTCTTTGTGAACTAGAGCAAACACCAAACAATTGGAATCACGATTTAATGACCTCATGGTATGTCAGAAGTTATTCCCGAGTAATGTTGACCATTGTTTTTATTTGAAGGTGTTTGGTGGTGGTATTTTCATCATATTACTTATCTACATTTATGATATGATTATTTTAGGTATGGTGAAGGAAAGAATCAATGAATTGAAAGGTTGTACTGTCTAAAATTGTATAGATTAAGGATATTAGTTTGGATAAATATGTTTTAGGGATTTGGATTTTTAGAGACCTAGGTTCCATTAATTTTTACCTGACTCAAGTTTATTACGTTTGAAGGTGGTGGAGTGTTTTTAAAATTATCAAGTAGAAACGAGTTACCATACCCCTTGATAGATATTTTAAGTTAATCAAAGAGAAGGAACAATGAATGGGAGCTGGGGTTGAGTATATGGGGAAGGTTCCATATGAATCGGGTATAAAAATATTTATGTGAACCATGGTTTGTACTCATCCAAACTTTTTTAAATCAATGGGATTTTTCATTTTATTTATATATAATCGCATGAGAGAACATTAGAAAGATTTGAAGGGGATTATCCAATACTTAAAATGTTGTGAACGTTTTTCACTTTGAAAAAGAAGGGATGAGATACATTAAGGTTTTGTGTACTTATATTTTGGAGGAGATAGATACACTCAAAAGAGATCCACCATATCGATGTTCACTTTTATAGTAACAATAGTAATTTTCATGTCCAATGCTCAACCAATATTTTTACTCTCAAAAAATGAAGTTGAGTATATTGTATTAATTCAATCTTAGATGGAGTTGATATAGTTAAAGTTAATTAAGAAAGATATCAGGAGAAGGAAAGATGATGGGTTGTTGTTTTTTCATTCACAAAGTGTTATTCACTTGGCTAAAAGTCCAACATTTCATCCCAAAATAAATAAAATTCAGTTGAAGTGTCAGTTCATAAGAATGTTTTTGGGTGAAATAGTTATGGATTTATAAAATATATAAGGGTATTGGAATCTGGTAGGTATGTTGACGAAGTTTGTATTTAGGTATATTCGGAGATGGAATTATACCTATATTGGGTTGGAATTACTGGAATCATGGTAGGAGAACCATGAAACTACAAAAAAATATTCAAAAATAAAATGAGGTTTTTGGACACTGTAATGGATTTATTTTTGATGACTATGAATGATTCTTAAGTGGGAGATTATTAGAATCAACTTTGAAAATCATTTTCTAGATTAGTTTCAATGACTATCATATGGTGAAATTTTATAAAACAATCTTTTGGTGCAAGGATTTGATGGCGAAGTGGTAGTGACTGGTTTCTTGAGGAGAAGAAGTTATAGATCAAATGGTGTATTTGGAAGGTACAACTAGAAGTTTACCTTGATTGCTCAGTTTTGTGGTAGTATGAGAAATAAAAAATAGGTTCATGTAATAGTAATTCTACAATATCATTGAAAGAAAGTATTATTCAACATATTATACAGATAAATTAGTGTAAGTATTTGACTAAAAAGATGATTCTTCTAGAAATATTGAAATATGTTTAATTCTCTCCACATATATCTCGAGGTAGTGGATACCAGATGCACCAGCTTGGTCCTACTATAAATAGTGTGATATATCATTATATTGATAATTATTTAAACTAATAAATTGAAATCATATTTTATTTTTTTGAATAAAAATATTTATAGTGTTACCCTCATATATTAGGATGTATGTATAATCTAAATTAAACATGTGTTATTCATGTGATTTTTGTTTTCTTTCCATCAGTTTATCTTAATAGTTCTCCTCATTCGTAATTTGAATTGTTTACATTGTATTGTGGTGACATGGGTGCAGTGTGTCTTCCAATTTTGAGATATCAAAACACGAGCTCAAATTTTAGTACTTTTTTCCACCACATAATTTTTGGTATATCACTTTCTGGAATTAGAAGTTAGTCATAGAACCAACTCATCTGCAATTATCTCTAAAAAATCTTATGTGCATCATTGATTCAACTGTGTCCTCACCTATACGTGGTAGATACTATTCACTTACTAGATAGGGGAAAATTTCAAGAATATTTCATCTTATGGTTAACATAATCAAGGGATGTAGGATTTCACACAAAAATATAGGAGTTTTACTTTTAGTTTAAATCACTAATATTTGGTAAGTAACATTATTTATTAATTTATATATAATTTTAATAATAAATGTATATGATATATTTATGTAGTTTCTGGTTGATTCTATAGCTATAGAGTTTTATGTGGTCAAAAGGACGTACATTTATTGTATTATAGGGTATATTGTTAGTGAGAGATGGTGACATGTTATGGTTAAATTTTTTTTAATTTAATATGATGTTTTTACCCTCTAAATTTATATTTACACATTTTTGGAGAAATGTGAGACAGATCTTTATCATATACAAGGGATTCTTGCTAAGACGTAGGTTGGGGATGATGATGCCTCATGAATGTCATGTTTTAACAAGGTTTCATAGATATGAGTGACTATGAGTGGTATTGAGCAATGTTAAGTGATCAGTATTGGTCCACAATCAACACCATCAAATGACTATGGTACGGAAATGATGTAATCATTTGTATTGAAGAAAGATTATATGGGATCACAATCCTCTGCAACTGAAGATTATGAGGGGAGGTTGAGAGATCAATACAATACTATATAAATATTGATCAGATAGTAAGATGATTAGTGCTAGAATTTGAATAAGCTTCTTCAATAGCATGATAAGAAACCTAATTAGATGATTGAGTATATGTGGATACTTTTATTTAATTTATGTATAGAGTTTCTTTTACCAAGTGGATCTAATCCCACACCCCCTCAATGATATTATTATTAAGTTATTTTTTATAAAAATATTTTATAAAAAATATTTTTTAATATTATTATGAATGTTTTTTAATGATTTTTATATTTTGTGAATTTTTTATTTTTTTATATTTCTTTATGAAAATATGAAAATCCATTAAAAATACTATTTGTGATGGATTTCAATGTATTTATTATATAGTTTGTCCAGAGATTATTTCAGATCGACGAGGAATCCATAGTAAATAGTATTTATGATAGTTTTTCATTTCATTCATAAAAAATATTATCTATAAACTTAATAATGATGGCCAGTAATAAGTAATATTTATTGTAATTTCGTTTTTAAATACATGACACTTATGATGGATTCCATCACAAATAACCCTTTGTGATAAAAATATATTATAAATGAACTATCATAAATGATTGATATTTTTTCAGTGTATTATAAGAAAAAACAACATTGATGAGATGGATGTTTCTACTCTAAAAGATTGATATAGAAATCAAGGATAAAAATGGAACATATAATCTAGTAAAAGATTCCAAGGCCAAACCACCTCAAACTACATAGGTAGAAATTGAAATCATGGATTCATTGACTAGCATAATACAAAGTGAACGACTTTACTAGATTAAAGGTGAGGTACCATGGTATGTAGTCATGGTAAATTATCTTGTAACTTCAAAAATTCCATTAGATAATAAAAAATTCTAATTTATATGGCTTAATGCTAAAAATAAATATTATTTTTGTATTAATCTATATTTAAGGAAACAATTTACTGATAAAATGGTTAAGATATGACTAACTGGAAGTAAATTTCTCCCTATACTGAACTATCATTACACATTATCATGTAGAAAACACTTAATACTTCAAAAAACTTATAGGAAAGTAATAAATTCTAAAATTAATTGACTAACACTATTTAAAGAGGCACATTAGTTTTTTAAAACATCTATGAAATTCTAGTTCACTAGAAATATATTAAAACGACATGAAATTTCTCAAAGACCATTGATTTTTTGTAAAATATTTAATATATGAGGAATGGATTTTTTAGGAAACATTTCCATATAATTTTTATATTCATACATCTTTCATTATATTGATTATGTTTCCAAATCAGTAGAGTGAATAATTTCTATGGATCAATTAACACTTAATCCTGAAAGAAGAAAAATTTAGAAGTCCGAAAACCCAAAATCTTCCATGCTAGAAAATAAAACCATGTTCTATATAAAATTAAGAACAATGTTTGTATACACTTTATAGCAGATGCATCTACTACTGTAGTCGTTAGAATGTTTGAGTAAGATCACTCAAAAAACCTAGAAGACATCATTCTCTATGATGTAACAAAGGGTCAAAAGAATCACCCATCGCATGGGAAATATAATCCTTTTGTCCACAATATATCACCACTACATTAGAAAATAATAAAGAATGAATAATTCTTCAAAGGGTAGTGGGATTCAAATTGGGCTTGGGTAAACTCAGATAGTCAACATCTCATAGTGATGACCTCTATATAGGTCTTCAAGACATTCCCAAATCATTATGCATTATGTCACACCCTGACCCAAGTTTTATTCTATTTTATTTATTTTTATTTTTTCCTTGGTGTTTTATCTCTTTTGTTTGAGGTTTGGTTTGACCTCCTAGTGAGAATTTTGAGTTTTGAGTTATTTTTATCCCAGAACATGGTTAGTGTGCATAGTTTGGGGAGAAACTATGTGTCTGGTGAAGGTAGGGGATGTTTCCATTTCATTTTGTTATTTAACGGTTTGTCATCCATTTTACCTTCTTGTTTTTTCCAAAATCCAATGAAGAAATGGAGTAAATGTACATCTTGTTGGTGGTGTCTGAGACCTAGCTCATGGATTGCACATGGTTATAGGAAATTGTGTAGTAAGCATGTGATGGGTTTTTTCATTTTAGAGAACATATTTTTAGGGTTTTCACTGGGTTTACCAAACCGTGCATACATCACATGGGGGTATCCCTTCTTTATATTAAGGTGCAGACGTTTGGCGCATGGTTTGGTAAGTTTTGCATCCAAACCATACGGCTTAACCATATTCTTAAAAACATGGAATACCCTATTTTTCACACTTATGTTTTAAACCTATTTTGGGTTTCTCCTCCCCCACTTGACCTAGGAATACCATAGGGCTCCCAAACCCTTCTCCCTTGGCTCTCCTTATACTATTTATTCCCTTCAAGGTTCCTAGGTATGTTTCTTTGGATTTTTGGTTAGTTTTCTCCACTTTTTCTCACCCTCTATTGGTTTCTCAATTCTTCATATCCTAAATCACTATTTTCTTATCCCTAGGGGTAGAGGGATGATGTTCTCTTGTGTTTCTTTTGATGTTAGGTTTTGAGTTTTTATCATTGGGCCTTCTTCTTCCGTCAATTTAAGCTTCATGTCATTTTCACATCATGATACGGGTTTTTCAATCCATTTCATTTCCGAAACATAAAATTTTATGCTTGAATTTTCTTAAAAAAATTTTAAAAATGTTATTCACATTTTTTAGGTTCTAGTTTCATTTTTAATAGTGTTTATATGTTAAAAATGTTATGAAAATTGTATTGAAAAGGTTTTCCTTAGATACACATATATATATGTGTATAGAAGGTGTTTGATAAAATTCTAATTGGACTTTGAGGATGAAATTGAGTGTTTTCAAGAGATTTGTTGTCCTTAGTTGGGTTTTGGTAAATTTTTTTCTAGTGAATTGATCTTTGTGTGTGGTTTTGGGTCCTTTTTATGGTTTTGTTCTTTTGTGGGGATTTTTTGATGGGTTGTAATATTATTTATGGTCCTCTAATTGGAACCTTGGGTATTTTTATGTTTCTTCAAATATATTCCATTGGAATCTAGCATATCCATATGTAGACAAGGTGCGCATATGATTATCCACAGACACATATAAATGGAACTCCATAAAAATTACCATCTTGAGCCCTTGTTATCCCAAAAACACACGTTTTCAATTCCTTTATCTGTTCTACTCCTTCTCTTCAATGGTTCTATAAAATCCCCAATGTTTTTTAAATGGATTTTTGGTTCCCAGTGAACTCAAATATGGTTTTCAAATGTGTTTCCTAAATCATGGATTGTTTGGAACCTTGAAGTATGATTTAGTGACCACTTTAATTTAAAGGACCATTTGGCACCTTCTAATCATGAATTATGTTTTAACCTTTGTTTTGTTAATTAATTTGAGAAGAAATGTATTTTTAGTGGAAGTGGTTTAGGTTTTGAAAATATTAAGGCATGATTGGTAATTTGTGATGTTTGGAAAAATGGTTTGAAATTAATATGACGTGCAGGTTTGGTTAGTAAATTTGAAAGGTTATATGTGTGATGGGAACCCATATGGTCATCCTTTTGATGAGAGGGCCTTCACATAGATGGTTTTGGGGATTGGTTAAATCGTGAATGGTGGAATTTATGATTTATTGTTAATTCCAAGTGTGTGATGACCTCCTCCTTATACATTATAATATTATAAAGGGATTAATGGGTGTCATATAGAGTTTTTAGTGATTATTACCTTTTAGTTTTAATTATATGGATTATAACCCGTTGTAAATTGGATAATCAATGCGGGATTTTCTACTGGCGAGGTTAGTTTAGAGGATCCATGTTGGTTATTGACTATAGAGGTACACTGTATGCTGGTAGGTGGGTTCAAAATGAGTATATATACAAATTTCTTATAGGTATGTTTAAGAAATCCCCATGATTAAATATGTGTATGTTAATGTTTTATTTTTTAGTACTAGGATTTCATGATCTTTTGATATTTCTTTTCTTACACTTGTACTATTTTCCCTTATCCATAGCTTTGATGGTTATACCCTATTATTGCACTTTTTTTACTCCCCTTTCTCATATGTGTTACTTAAGTGATGTTTCATACATTAATTTTGAGTTAAAACTAGATTTAAATTGAGAAATTATTTTAAGATGAAAATCATGTTTTATTTTTAAAGTGGGATTTCTAAAAAATAGTGTTGTTTGTTTTAAAGATAGAACCCTATTTCTCCAAAATGGTTTTCAAAATATATTTTATAGACTATTTAAATAAAATTAATGTATGGATTCTATGGTCCTAACCTAATAATTGTTTTGTGCTCATTCCCTACTTGTCCCACTCGGCCTTAGTAGACCCAAGCTATTTTTCAGGTTCTGATTTTATTCAGGTATTCCTATAGAGTGGGATGGTTTTATAGATGGTGGTGACTAAAAGATCGCATGTATATCAAGGCTGGTTATAGTTTGGTTTTGTTTTTATAGTTTTATATTCTATTATGCTATCATTATATCAAGATCTGTTTATGTATTTATTTCTTTTAGCTATATATGGATTATTATTCAGTACTATGTACTCTATTTTGTTTCATTTATTTCTGCTGTTTTATGGGATAAATCATTCCCAATTTCATTATCATTGATGGCTAGAACTAGTTTTCAACCCGGGAAGATATATAATTCCTATTATACCTTGTCGTAGGATGTTTTAGATGACCAATTTAGGGTTGACTCGGGTTTTTTCAGGAAAAAACGTTATTGGAGTAGCCCTTTTCTATATAGGGTGTCAGGTAGACTGGTGATAGGACAGTTGGGAATTGGAAGGTATGTATGGGATGAGCATCACATAATATTACTCATCTTAAGCATCAAATTACCAGGAGTATTCTGGGACTTCTGTCCAATTTTTTGGACTTTTTGGTTTCTTTCATTGGTGATTTCTTGGTTTGCGGTTTGGGGAATGACAATTGAAGTGAACTAGTAAGACACAATGAGCTTACATGGACTAGTGACCCATGTGGTTCCCATGTTAATAGTTCATGATACTTATAGTGATTGGTGATTTCTTGGGGCATGGTATGCTAAACCATGTGGTCGGGTTATGTATGGATTCTAGTTCACTATTTCATGAGTTTCAATGTGAATTATGTTTTGGTTTTAATTTTAGTCATTGTGAGTGTTTTTTTAATTAAAAAATGGTTTTTTGAATGGGGTTTTTAGAATTAAAAAAGTTTGTATACATTTTTCTATTTTAAAATTAGGATTTGGTGTTTGATTTGGATTTAGAAAAGAGTTCGGTATTTTGGGAAAATGGCCTTAGATTAAAATGGTTTCCAATTTGGTAAGAAAATGGTGATTCTGAAAGAGGATTTTGGTTTTTTTATGGTTGGTTTATAAGCATTGTGTTTTGTGTTGAGGTTTTTCATTGGTTTAGATTTTTTTTATTTTGATCGGGTTTTATGTTTCAGGTAATTTATAATATACCATCCAAAAAGATCCTAAATGTTTCCAATGAGTCTCTTCTTATCTTTGGCCCTTCCAAGACTCTTCGTGGGGTGGAAAATTTGAGTTATTCTCAACTATATCTGATTTTATGTGGTGATAAAGGTCTGCTAAAGGTGGTGGTGTGGCTAGAGAAAGTCAAAAGTGTTTTTAGGTATATGGGAACTCCCAAATCCATGAGGGTGTGAGTCAATCTGGGTTTGAATAAGGGATTGGGTTTAGATCACTGGAAGGTGATCATCTAGACATTTTTTCAGGTTTGGATGTCTTGGGTATCCTTTAAGACCAATTTCATCCAATGGTTTATACCCAATGAGGTGAAGGTGAAGAAGGTGGCTGAGCTCTTGTATTTTCATCATAGTCAACAAATGTTGAAGGCCGATTTTTACCACATAATAGATCTTTTTCTTTTTTCCCTAGGAATAGAATCAAAGGATCAAATAATAACTCCTATATTTGTATGGGGTATTCTCTTGGAGATTAAATATTGGATTCTCTCATCTAGGGATGTTATCTTTAAGAAGCTAGTGGATGAGGCATTTTTAAGTAAGTTGGTTCCCAGAGTGCATCCTATAAAAGGGGTATATCTGGTTTCTCGTGAAAATCACGATGGTTCCCCATATAGTGAGGAGTGTGTGCTAGAGGAACCTATTTCTATTAATTATCCATTTTTAGTTCCTGTTTCTCGTTCATGGGACCACCCACTCAAGTGTTTCTTGTGTGGTCGGTTTGGGAACATGAATCCATATTGTCTTCATCCTCTAACGGCTAGACAATGATGTGGCTATTTGGGTCACATGGAGAAGTTTTGAAAGAAAAGTCTCTTGAAGGGGAAGTATTGGTCAGAGGCTACCTACTCTTAATTGTGGGTCCGCAAATGATTCAAGACATTAGGGCTCCACCCATAGGCCCTAGAGTGAATATCTTCACATGGTAATTTTTTTTGGATTGGGGGTGTTGGTCCATCTTTTTCTCCAATGTTGTAGTGGGAATGGTTTAATTTCTCCTTGTTTTAGTTTTCCTTGTTTTTAGAATTCTTCTTTTTTAAGGATTTTGGTAGCCTAGTATTCCTGGAAGTTTCTGTATTTTTTCATTATAAGATGCCTGTCATGCCTAAAATTTTCTGTGTATAATTTTTGGATATTATATGGATTACATTAAAGGTCAAGTGTTGAGATGACATGCGATTTTGAGGGCCGAAATTTTTTTTTTAAATATATTAAAAATATTAAATAGCATGTGCACACAATTTTCCTAAATAAAGTGGAATAACTCCTAAATGGGTGTCCAGATCAAAAATATGAGGGAACTGTTGAGTTCAAGATGCATGGTTTACCCTATATGAAACTTAAACATAGTCATTCTGGGTTATTTATAGGTAATTCATCACGGGTGTAAAATGAATAAAATAATTTAATAAAATGATTGTAATTGTTTTGTTGACACAATGACACAGCAACCTAAACCTACCTCTTTAAATATAATGCTATAGAAAAATCCTAGGGTTAGTCTCATAACCCTCGAGTTGTTAGAGAGAGGCTAGAGAGAATGTTAGAGTATTTCTCTTAGACAAATGACAACCAAATCAGGGATTGATGATTGTAATGAAATTAATTCGAAGTATATTTCCAATGAAAAAGAAACAAAATCATTGTTTTTCATTGTTTGATCCAAATCAACGTCGGGTGGTTTTTTTATTTGTATTTTTTCCTCATTCTTGATTCATATGAAAACTCGGATCAATCGACAAAGGGACTAATCTTTGGATATTTTGTACTGAGGGAGGAGTTTATTTCTATGGTTTTTATGGGATAATATCTTAGTAATTTTTGATTATTCTATTTTAGTTCTAAAAGAAAAAATCAATATCGATAGTAACTTCAATTGAGGTTCATTTATCTTATCATTTATTGTTATTTTCTCCCACATTTCTTCATTTATCATGGGAATTATTCATTTGGACTATGAATCTACTTATCTCAATCAATAGATCATTTCAAACCTATTTCTTGGCTCAAAAATCAGAAATCATAGATCTGGGATCGACACGACACGATGGTGGTGCGACAATAGAGATGGCAGCTGATCAGACAACGTAGTTACCTGATTTACATGTTCTTCAATACTCAATAAATAACGATGAAAATTACATTTTTGAGCAGATGAAAGGCCCTAAACTTTTTTTTTGTTGAAGTAAATACTCATATGAGGTGTTCACTTGAGTTTTTCTAAAACTAATGTCTAGAGAAGAGGTCTAAGTAATGGATAAGATTACCATAATGTACATCTGCATTTATAAAAAATACCATGCTACACGACATGTAAAGTTGATCTAAATTTCATGTGGGGCCCTCTTTGCGGTGGCTAGGTTTTCAAGAGAAATTTATGTGTAACACATTGTTTGACCCCTATGAGAGAGTGGGTGGTCTCTTCCATGTGACATGGAATGTACTTCCGGAGGTACACAGACACGGGTTGGAGTGTATGGTTTGGAGCATGTCGTGTACTCCCACACACAGACACAACCTAGACCAAGTACATGGGTTAAGTTTTGTATTGGTACATGGTCACATGTATGCAAGATAATGGTAGTGTACTCACAGACAGTTAGAATACACACGAAGCCTACATGTCATGTACTTATATACATATGGGGTTTGAGGACACGATTCGTTTGTACGGGCAGGACCCGAGGTCAAGGGACATGGCTTGTGACCTATACTACATGTTATGTTCTATTTTATACATGTCCTAGAGACCTTGTTCTCTATATATTGGATATGTTTCATTAGGGGTAATTACCCTCATCCTTTATCTGATGGTTAGTACGGAATCATCGCCTACTCCTAGTATTGTGATCCCTTCAGTACGACATCATGGATAAAGTCATTGGAAGCCCTTTGAGAGTCCTGAAGTGAGATCCTATATTCATCTTCAAACCATAAGTGGATTTCTTGGTATTTTAATTACCAATAGTATGAGGGTGATAATCCTTTACATAGTGGGTAATCCAAATTATGTTGTTGGTATCACCCCATGGCCTTGAGTGTGATCGTCATCTGTGTATCGTATTATCTTTGGACTATCTACATGTACTTATAATGGTGAGACACAATGATCACTACCCCTTGGACGAACATCATCAGTCTGATGTGCAGAGGGTTTCTTGGTTGAATAGATATAATCGGTATTTTTCAGTAGTAGGAAAGTAGGAGAAGAGACCTCAGCTATTGGGAGATGAAAATATTCCCAAGGACCTAGACATTCCAGAAATTTTATGAGGAGGTCCCAGGATAGAGGGTCTGAAGTTTAGGGCTCACAGGGTGGGTCCAGTCTGCCAAGGGAAAGGTGATAATATTCATGTGATGATAGGGTACATCTTGCATGAGATTTTCTAACCTGTCATACATATGATAGAGAGACTGTAGACATGCCACTAAGGTAGAGGCAGCGGTATAATCAGGCACATTTGCTGGGCGGTGGATGTGGAAGAGGAGCTGAGAGAGCAGTAGAAGGTGGTCAACACTTTAACTTGTTACCACTATCACCCCGAATTGGTCAATTCCATGATTAGGGAGATTGAGTATAGGGGTGGGGATAGCTCTAGGCGGACAAATATTACGACCTAGAGGCTCTGAGGATAATTCGAGGTATGATCTGTGTCTTTTGTACCCTAGATAAAGTACTGAGATACATATTTTTTATTCACTCCTTTCATTCAACATACCTTTTACAAGAATTTCATATTATTTTTAATCCCTTCACTTGACCCTCACACTTGGAAACACTTACTTGAGAACTCTCAGTGATCACACACCTATGTCAACAATGTGACCTGCCTCTTGGAGGCATGATTGTTGGTTGGAATCTCTTTGTAGTATCATCAACTCCTTATGATTTCATTCTTAGTATGGATGGGTTATAAATAGTTTAGGGCCATATTGACTAATTTACGTGAAGGATGTGGTGTTCGCGTAGTGATAGAACTAGGTTTTCGTTTGTTGGTGAAATAAAACCCATGAAGTGGAGGATATACACATGCATAGAAAGGTGTAGTTGATTACTCATCGTTTTTCTATCATAACCCTTGGTATAGTATATGTTATGAGTTCCCAATTTCCTACAATGGTGGAAGAGTATGAGTATGACTTCTCTGAGGATGTTCTGGGTTTACCTCCCCACCAACAGATAGACTCATGCATTGATCTACACTCTCGGACGACACCAATATCAGCACTAGCATATAAGATATATCTCGTAGGGATTCATGAGTTGAGGTTGTAGTTGGAGTACTTGAAATAGAAGGGATTTTTTAGACCCAATTTTTCTCCATGGGCAACCTCAGTTTTGTTTTTCGAGAAAGAAGAGAGATGATTGAGGGTGTGGGTGGACTAAAAACATTTATATTATGAGACCATGAAGAACAAGTATACACTACTGAGAATTTATGACCTCTTTGATCAGTTGAAAGGGTCGATATGGTTCTTGAAGGTTGACCTCAGGTCAGGGCATCACCATTTGCAAGTACGAGACGTGGATATACTGAAGATGACATTCTGATGATTCTACATTCACTATGAGTGCATGGTGATTCCCTTTGATATGTTCATGGTACTCATGAAACAGATATTCTTGGATTACATAGATCAGTTCATGGTGGTCTTCATCAATGATATCATTGTGTACTCAGTGTCTGAGGAGAAGCATGTGAGACACTTGAGGATAGTTCTAGATGTAATCCGAGAGCGTTATCCTTATGTAAATTTCTCAAAGTGCTAGTTCTAGATTTAGGCGGTCTACTATCTGAGACATTTTATCTCATAAAATGGTGTGGTAGTGGACCTAGCCATGGTTGAGGAAATTTTATCTTGGGATCCATCCAAGAGTGTGAGGATGTGTGGAGCTTCCTTGGGGTTTTAGGCTATTACCGGACATTCACACCTGATTTCTTCACGATATTAGCACCCATGGAATCTTTGACTAAAAGGGGAGGCCTTATATGTAGACAGTGAGGTTTTAGTAGGATTTTCAACAGTTGAGTTATATTTTGATGAGTGCTCCCATTTTGAGAATTATATAGGGGGGTGTCGAGTACGTAGTTTTCTGCGATGCATCAGGGGCTGGGATTGGTCATGTTTTGATGCAGTGGGAAGCAGTGGTTGTCCATGGTTTACTTTATTTGAGACCACATGAGCAGAACTATATGACTCATGATCTTGAGTTAGTAGTGATGGTCTTCTCACTAAAGATATGGTGACACTACCTGATGGGTGAGTGGGGTATTGTATACTCTGATCACAAGAGTCCCAAGAATATTTTCTCTTAGAAGGATCTTAACCTGAGATAGAGGTGATGGATAGAGTTCCTATAGGATTATGGATTTTAAATTTTATATTTTTATGCAAAGGGGAATGTGGTAGCATATTATCTAAGAAAGATATCTTGTTCACAGTTATTAAATGAGGAATCAAAATAGTTGACTTGGTTGCAAATATCCTTTTTGGATGGATATGGAGAAGCTTATCTCTGATCGATAGTTTTCACCACTATGTTGTTACAATGAATCAGGGGGGCATAACTTGGGGATAATTACTGTGATACCCTATATTCTCAGATATCCACTCGACATGCTCCTGACGGATTTTGTAAATGTGGAGAACATGTGTTCTTTTTAAAGGATGCACGATGATACCAGTGATGTAGTGGGAAGAGGCTATGAGAGAGTTTTATATGTCTCCTTTGGAGGTACATCTAGGTGTAAAAATATATACCAAGACCTCCAATGTTAGTTTTGATGGGTAGGGATAAAGAAAGGAGTTGTAGAGTTTTTCTCTTGATGCCTTACTTATCAGCAATTTAAGAATAAGCACCAAGTTTCGGTGAGTTTATATCAACTCTTTGAGGTACAATAGTAGAAGTGGGATGGTGTATCCATGGTATTCATGAATATTTTACCATATACTTCTAGATGACACTATTCTATCTAGGTGATCATAGACCAACTCAGCAAGTCATCCCACTTCCTAGCTACCTGAGAAAAGAGTTCAGTAGAGAGCTTGGGACGCCTCTACATGAGGGAGATTGTTCGACTCCATGGAGTTCCATCAATGATAATTTCTGATCATGATACTCTCTTTACATCCTGTTTGTGGAAGGGATTACAGGAGTAATTTGGGACCCAGTTACTCTTGATCACAACATTTCACCCCTAAACTAATGGCTAGACTAGGGAACCATTCAGGTTCATGAAGACATATTGCTAGCTTGCATATTGGACGTTGTCCATAGCTAGGAGGATCACCTACCACTACTAGATTTTTCATAAAACAAAAATTACCATTCAACCTTTAGTATGAAACCATTCGAGACTTTGTATGGGAGACCTTATAGTTCTACACTTTGTTGGACTGACCTAGGAGAGTCTGCATTCATGGTAAAAGAGTTACTGTGAGAAAATACTGAGAAGGTGGAAATCATCTAGGAGCATATGAAAACTGAAAATAGTTGTTAGAAGTCTTATGATGACAAGTGAATTATTATTTTAGAGTTTGAGGAAGGATACCATGTGTTCCTACGAGTTTCACCTCATAGGGGATTATAGATATTTGTATAGAGTGGAAAGCTTTCTCTGAGGTTCATTGGACCTTTTCAAATACTATGAAAATTTGGAAAGGTGTTGTATCACTTAGCTCTACCTCTACAGTTAGACTGAGTACACGATGTCTTACATGTGTCATAGCCGAGAGGATATGTGCATGACCCATCACACATTATCTACTGGGGAGAGCTAGACATAGAGGATGGAGCTACCGTTTTTGAGTACCTATTAGATATTGAGGATCAGTGGGAGAGGATCCTTTATGGGTGATTGATTCCTTTGTTGTGTCTCTGGTGGTGGCATGATAATGTTCAAGTGAGTACATGGGAGAAGGGGGCTTAGATTCATGCTTAGTACCCACATCGTTTTGGGTAGACCATGTTTTGTATTTTTCTGAGATGTAAATGTTTTAATGTTTGGGATTTTCTGTGTATTTTTTTAATATTATATAGATTATTTTCTAGGTCAGGAGATGACAAGGTGTCTGATTCTGAGGCCCATTGTGATCGGAATAAATGTTTGAAATATATTAAATATTATAAATAGGACGATTACTTAGTTTTAATGAAAAAAGTGGAATAACTCTTAAAAGATAGTTCAAATCATAAATCTAAGGGAGATGTTGAGTTTAGAATGCGAGTTTTACACTAGGCGTGACCTAAACATAATTAGTGTGGTTCAGTTGTGAAAAATCTGTCATGGCCATAAAATGAATAAAATAATTAAATTAAATTATTTTAATTGTTTTGTTGATGAAGTGACACCGTGACCAAAACCTACCTATTTAAATATACTAATATGAAAAAATCCCATGGTTATCCATATAACCATGGAGCCATTAAAGATATGTTGCATACAATGTTGGAGTATTTCTCTCAGGCGAACGATGACCGGATCGTGGATCGATGATCGACATACAATGAATTTAAAGGATATACCCAATTAAAATGATGAAAAATCATTCTTCATCATTGATTGATCCATATCAAGGTATGGAGGTTGTTTGATTTCGATTTCTTCCCCATTCATGATTCCTATGACGAACATAGATCAATCGACTAACTGATTGATCTGTGGATCATGCGTATTATGAGATGTGTTTATTTAAGGGGTTTTGATGGGAGAATATATTCTTGATCATTAATTATTCAGTTTTTTTCTAATGTAAATGAATGAATATTGACATGAATGTTGATTGAGGATCGTTCCTCTTATCTTTTTATGCTTTTCTCCCACGTTTCTTTGTTCATCATGGACATTCTTTGTCTTCCCAGGACATGACTTATCTTGATCAATCAATTTTTGTGAAATTTTTTCGTGGAGATATGATCCAAAATTATAGATCTGGGATCAACAAGACACAAAAGTGGTCTGATGATTGAGACGACATTAGATCGGATGACAAATATACCTAATTTACATATTCTTCGACGTATAATAAAGAACGATGATGATTCTATTTTTTGAGTGGATAAAAGTCCCAAAAAAAATTTTCTCTAGAAGGAATGGATTAGATGAGGTGGTCCCTTGAGTTTTTTAGCAAGGAAAGGGCACATCGTGGGCCTAAGTAACAAATAAGATGACTAGAACATATATACATTTCTAAAAAAACTCTCACTATACGTCGTGTAAGGAGGATATATAGGCACCGTGTGGGTACCCTTTTACGGTGGCTTGGGTTTCATGAGAAATTTAAGTATCAAAAAATGTGTGTCCCTTGCCTCATGTCATGTGGTCTCTTCCCCGTGACTCAGAGTGTACTTTGAGAAGTACACAAAAATGGGTTGGAGTACATGGGTTAGAGCACGTCGTGTACTCCCCTACAAAAACATAGCCTAAACCAAGTACATAGGCTAATCCATGTACTAGTACATGGGAACATGTACATGGGATTAATTCCATGAAATAGAACATGTGTAGACTACATAATCATCCAATATATCGTGTACTTTTACATGGACACTTCTTGATGACATAGGGTGTTTGTACAAGAAGGATCCAGGGTCAAGGGAAATAATGTGTGACCCCTAATAAAATCATTGTAATATTTCATACATTGATTATATGTTTTTTCTTCTATATCTTGGACATGTTTCATTAGGTTACGTTCCCCTTATCCTTTCGCTGAGGGTTAATATGGATTTGTGTCCTCCTCATAGAACTATGCCCCCCTCAGCAGAACTTCTTAGATAGAGTCGCCGTAATCCCTCTAAGATTCCCATAGTGAGATCTTCTATTCATCTTCATGCCCTGAGTGGAGTTATTAGTATCATTGTGTCCAACAGTATACCGGAGCTGATCCTCTACTTAGTGGGTAATTTGGATTGAGTTGTTAGAATCACCCCATGTCCTTGGCAGTGCTCCTCATATGTGTATCATATTCTCTTTGTAATATCAGTATGTACATTTAATTGATAGATCTGACGAGAACTAAATCTTAGATAGTCATCATTAGTGCTATCAAACTAATGATTATTTCCTCCAAGATAAGTTATTTGTGGAATCTTCAAGCTGGAATACTAGGATGATATACTATAGCCGTGACTTACCTCTAGACTATGTGTATTTGTTGATTATATCTATATATTCATGTTATACGTGCAATAGATATATATCCATGTAGATCTGAATATATTTCCTCTGTTATATTCTTTGTGGTTTCGGGGTGTTCTACTACGTTTTTTTATACTCACCCGTGCACGAGATTTTCCAGCACGTGTCATGCCTTGTGCAGATGATCGACCATTTGAAAGAGTCCTAGGAAAACTGGTACTAGATGGTGCTTAATGAGACCGAACAGATAGAGGTGTGTCTTTTTTTCATTTTAATAGTAGTCCCATTACTTACATTCAGGTTGGAATTGTGTATTCAGACTTTGGGTGGGCTTGTATTTGGCCTTATTTAGTTTCTTTTAATTCATGTCGTACTCTAGTTATGAGATTTAGATGTTTTCATGCATGTTTTTTTAGTTGTTTTTACGTTTCATCATTTTATAGGCTTGGATATGTGTGTGTGTGTGTGTGTGAAGGTTCTTAGGCTAAGGCCTCCCATGCCAGTGATATTCCAACTTGGCGCTAGTCTCTAGCCCCTGTCCAATTTGAGGCATACTTGGGGAGTCGTGGAACGAACCCCATTTTCATAGGTCATGACAATCTGAATATTTGAATGGTTATCCTTCTTGTTCATTGGTTTGTGTTTGTTTAAAGATTTCTATGTCTTTTGGAAAATATTAATTGTGATTTGGTGTGTTTTTTGTTTCATGCTTCTTGCCTTGGTGGTCGCCACATGTTGGGAGATTTAGTGTTCGTCTGTGCAGGTATAGTTTTAAATTGTATAGATACCCACCATGGATATTCTTGTTGTTTTCTTTAGTGTTATTAGGTTGTGAGTTGTATAGGGGAATGTTCACATTGGGAATCATGGTCTCATTCGGCCTCATTAATTTGGGTTTTATCTTTATTCTTTAGTCAGTTTGATGACTTCCAGGGGGAAGAATGTTTTTGTGGTATGAAGAAATGTCACACTCTAACCCCAGTTTTCTTTTCTTTTATTTATTTCATGGTGTTTGATCTCTTTTGGTTGAGATTCGGGTTGAGTTCCTTGTGAGAATTGTGAGTTTTGGAGGATTCAGGTTGTTTTGGCCCTGTGCACAGTTTTTGTGCACCGTTTGGGAATAAACTATGCATCAAGTGAAGTTCAAGGGCAATTCCAATTCATTTTTTTCATGTATGATTTGTCTTGCATGGTCTATAACGTTTTCTCCCAAATCATGTGAGTAAATTGAGTAACTGTGTGGCCTATTGGTATGGTCTAAGACCAGGCACACGACTTTCATAGGGTTAGAGGAAGCCATGATGCAAGTATGCAAGGGGTTCTATCATTTTTAATGAACATATTTACATGGATGGTGCATGGTTTCCCAAACTGTGTATCCAGTCTGTGTGGGTATCCCTTAATTACATTATTTTTCACTCAATTGGTTCATGGTTTGGTAATTCATGCTTCCAAACCATGTGGCTTACACATATTATTAAAAACATGAAATTACATCTTTGAACCTCTTATGTTTTTACCATATTTCGGGTTTTTCCTCCCCCACTCGATCTAAGTGGATCGTGGGGTTCCTAAAACCCTACTCACTTGGATCTTCATCCACCGTTGGTGCTCCTTCAAGGTTCCTAGGTATGTTTTTTTTGGATTTTGGGTCAATTTTATCCTTCTCTTCTCCCCCTCTCTTGGTTTGTTAGTCATTCTTGGCTTGGATCCATCTTTGAGAAACCCTAGTAGTAGAGGGATGATGTTTTATTGATTTTATTTTAATTTTAGCTTGTCTGGTTTTCTCCTTGGTCCTCATTCTTCCTTCTCTTGGAGTTCCATTACATTCACACTTTATTTTTAGGCGTTTCTATACATTTCCTTTTTGGAACATTTCATTTGATGCTTGAGTTTTCTTAAATAACTAATAAATGAGTTATTCATTATTTTGATCTGCTATTTTTATTTCTTTATTGTGTTTCTATGTTAGCAATTTTATGAAAATTTGTATTTCAAGGTATTTTCTTAGTTATACATATATAGAAGTGTATAAAAGTTGTTTGATAAAATTTCAATATCCTTTTGAATATGAAATGGAGTATTTTGGGATTTTGTTTGACCTTGGTTGGGTTTTGGTAATTTGGTTTTCTAGTGAATTGATATTTTTGTGTGGGTTTTGTTTCTTTGTATGGTTTGGTACTTATGTGAGGATCCTTGTGATGGGTTGTAATGTTACTTTTGGCCCTCCAATTTAATATTTGGTGTTTTTATGGTTTTACATATATATGACATTGCACATTGGAATATATATATATGTGAACAGTGTTTACATGTGGATAACAACACACACATATAAATGTAACTCCATAAAAAATTCTATATCGAACCCCTGGTTTCTCAAAAACACTCTTCTTCCATTACTTTCTCTCGTCCACTCCATCCCTCCAATGGTTCTATAAAAACCCAATGTTTTCTAAATGGATTTTTGGTTTTCAGTGATCTAAAATGTGGTTTTCAAATGTGTTTTTTAATGATTGTAATTTATGAACCTTGAAGTATAATTTGGAGAACAATTGAATTTTAAGGCCCATTTGGAACTTTCTGATCATTAATTATGTTTTTACCTAGGTTTTGGTAATGACTTTTAGTGGAAAATTATTTTCACTAGAAATGGTTTATGTTTTTAAATATTTAGGAATGATTGGTACATTGTAATGTTTTAGAAATTGGCTATAAATTAATATGACATGTAAGCCTAGTTTTCACTTATATAAGGTTCTATGTATTATGGTAACCCCTATGGATTTCCTTCTGATGAGAGGTCCTTCACATAGATGGTTTTGGGGATTGGGAAAGGATTTCATAGTGGCATATGTGAGTTATGTTTAATTCAAATCATGTGATGACCTCATCGTTCTCATTTATAATATTATCGTGGGATTCATAGACGTCATCTAGGGGTTCAAGTGACACTACTGGAAATCCAGAATTTCCCAACGGTTTAGAACCATTGGGAAAGGCTGTAGAACCATTGGTATATGTTATACCAACGGTTCTACAAACTGTGGGGAAGTAAGCCGTTGGGAAAGGCTTTTCCAAACGGTTTACAGAGAACCGTTGGGGTAGGTTAGAAAAAATCAACCTATCCCAACGGTTCTGCCAAACAGTTGGGAAAGGCCTTTCCCAACGGTTTGGCCAGTTGGGAAATCATCAGAGAATTTTCTTTCCCAACGGTTTACAAACAGTTCGGAAAGGTTTTTACCAACGGTTCTGTGAACCGTTGGTAAAAACAACCATTCAACAGGATATCCCAACGGTTTGAAACCGTTGGGATAGGGTGTTTTTACCAACGGTTCCTTGAACCGTTGGTAAAAACAGCTACATAGAGCCTATGCCAACGATTTTCAAACTGTTGGAATAGGCTTTGCTGTGCAAATTGCACAGCAGCCTGCAATTTGCACAGCAGGTCTGGTTTTTGGGCATTCACCCTCGGTTTCAATTCAATTTTCAATCCAATTATGCACTCGTTTTCAATTCATTTTTCAATCCAATTATTGTACCTATAACACATATAATGCATACATATAGAGAACAAACCAACACATACAAATAATGAAAACCAACCAACCAACACATATAATGCATCCTGAAAATATACACATCCATAATTAAAGTAGAATTCATAACATAATTATAAACATACATAATTCATTTAGAATTCATTTTAAAATTTAGATGACAATCATATGTGGAATCCGGAATTCAATTCATAATTTTATTGGTTTTTCATATACCATATATTTTTAATAGATTTGATATCCATTTTAAACAAAATACATACATCTGGAATGATACCGGTCAGACCGTGCCTCGGATTGAGGCGAGGTTAACTTGTACACGTCACAAATGACTCATTGATCGTTGTCCTAAAGTATCAACATATTCCGAAATCGTTTGTTCAGTTTTCCATATGTCAGTTGTTGTTTTCTTTTAAAATGAAGTGTTTTTTAAATAAAAGAGAGACACTTTGAATGGTGTCGACAACACCACGCCTCGTATTGAGGCGGGGTTAACTCGTACACATCAAAAATGACCCATGGTTTGTTGTGCTAAAATATAAACACAATCAGAATGTGTTTGGTTGGTTTTCCATAAGAATTTAAAATGTAGTCCATTTTAAAGAAAAGAGATACACATAGAGTGGTCTCGGCCAAACCGCGACTCAGATTGAGGCGTGGTTGACTCGTACACGTAACATATGACCCATGAATCGTTGTCCTAAATTTTCAACAGATTCCGAATGCGTTTGGTTAGTTTTTCATATGTCAGTTGTTTATTTCACTTATAATCTTGTCCATTTTAAACAAAAGAGACACAGTCAGAGTGGTACCGACCACACCGCGTCTCGGTTTTAGATGGGGTTGACTCTTACACGTCTCAAATGACCCATGGATCATTTTCCTAAAGTAACAACACAATCCGAATGCGTTTGGCCGGTATTCCGTATGTCAGTTGATGTTTTTCACTTAAAATGATGTCCTTTTGAAATAAAAGACATACACTTTGGGTTGTGCCGGCCACACCACGCCTCAGATTGAGGTGGCGTTGACTCGTACACATCACATATAACCCATGGATCGTTCTCCCAAGGTTTCAATGGAAACCGAATGCGTTTGGTCAGTTTTCCGTATGTACTTAAAATGTTGTCCATTTTAAACAACAGAAAGTCACTTATAGTGGTCTCGACCACACTTAGATGACAATTAAATTATAATTCACAACGTAATTATAAATGTACATAATTCATATAGAATTCAATTTAAAATTTAGATGACAATTATATGTGGAATCCGAAATTCAATTCATAATTTGATCGGTTTTTTCTATACCATATATTTTTACCACAAATGATGTCCATTTTAAACAAAATACATACACCTGAAGTGATACCGGCCACATCGCACCTCAGATTTAGGAGGGGTTGACTCTTACACGTCACATTTGACCCATGGATTGTTGTGCTAATGTATCGACACAATCCGAATGCGTTTGGTTGGTTTTCCGTATGCCAATTGATGTTTTTCACTTAAAATGACTTCCTTTTGAAACAAAAGACAGACACTATGAGTGGTGCCGACCACACTGCGTCTCCAATTGAGGCGGGGTTGATTCGTACACGTCACAAATTACTCATGGATCGTTCTCCTAAAGTTTAAATGGAAACCGAATGCGTTTGGTCGGTTTTCCATATGTACTTAAAATGTTGTCCATTTTAAACAAAAGAGTGACACTTAGACTAATCCTGACCGCACCGCGACTCAGATTCATCCCAGGTTGGCTCGTACATGTCACATATGACCCATGGATCGTTGTGATAAATTATCAAAAGATTACGAATCTGTTTGGTCGGTTTTGCGTATGCCAGTTGTTCTTTTCATTTATAATCATGTCCATTTTAAACAAAAGAGACAGAGTTAGAGCGGTGTCGGCCACACCGCGTCTCGGATTAAGACGGGGTTGACTTGTACACGTCACATATGACTCATGGATCGTTGTGTTAAAGTATCGATAGAATCCGAATGCGTTTGGTCGTTCTTCCGTATGTCAGTTGATGCCTTTCACATAAAATGACGTCCTTTTGAAACAAAAGACAGACACTTTGAGTGGTGTCAGCCGCACTGCATGTCGGATTGAGGTAGGGATGATTCTTACACGTCACATATGACCCATGGATCGTTCTCCTAAAGCTTCAACGGAAACCGAATCCGTTTGGTCGTTTTTCCGTATGTACTTAAAATGGTGTCCATTTTAAACAAAAGAGAGTCACTTAGACTTATCCTGGCCACACCGCGACTCAGATTCATCCCGGGTTGGCTTGTACACGTCACATATGACCCATGGATTGTTGGGATAAATTATTAACAGATTCGGAATGTGTTTGGTTGGTTTTCCGTATGTCAGTTGATGCTTTTCACTTAAAATGACGTCCTTTTGAAACAAAAGACGGACACTTTGAGTGGTGCCGGCCACACCACGTCTCCGGATTGAGCTGAAACCACCGTGAAACCTTCTAATTATTATTCGTGATGTGTACGTGCAGACGGCACGTCAATCGGACTTGCGGTTTGCGCGGTACGAATCAATATTCGTGTTTTAAGTGATGCGTGCGCTTCGTAAACGCGCGTGAGGGGGTCCAAACGGGCCGAACGAAGTCGGAATGGCATGAAATCAGACGAAAAATACGGGAGAGTGATTTATGAAGTGGTCGAGCAGACGGCACATCAATCGGACGTGCCGTGTGCCCGCGGTGACCGACAACGCAGTTCTGGTGTCACAAACGGCCAAAACGGGCGTCCAACGGTCAAATTCATAGAGGACGACCTTAGATTGAGCTAAAACCACCGTGAAACATTCTAATTATTATTCGTGATGTGTACGCACAGACGGCACGTCAATCGGACGTGCGGTTTGCACGGTACGGCTCAATATTCGTATTTTAAGTGATGTGCGCGCTTCGTAAACGCGCGTGAGGGGGGTCCAAATGGGCCAAACGAATTCGGAATGGCCTGAAATCAGACGACAAATACGGGTGAGTGATTTCTGAAGTGGTCGAGTAGACAGCACGTCAATTGGACGTGTCCTGTGCTCGCGGTGACCGACAACGCAGTTCTGGTGTCATAAACGGCCAAAACGGGCGTCAAACGGTCAAATTCATAGCAGACGACCTCGGATTGAGCTGAAACCACCGTGAAACATTCTAATTATTATTCGTGACATGTACGCATAGACGGAACGTCAATCGGACGTGCGGTTTGCGCGGTACGGCTCAATATTCGTGTTTTAAGTGATGTGCGCGCTTCGTAAACGCGCGTGCGGGTGGTCCAAACGGGCCGAATGAAGTCGGAATAGCCTTAAATAAGACTAAAAATACGGGTGAGTGATTTATGAAGTGATCAAGCAGACGACACGTCAATCAGACGTGCTGTGTGCCTGCGGTGACCGACAACGCAGTTCTGGTGTCATAAACGGCCAAAACAGGCGTCCAACGGTCAAATTCATAGCGGACGACCTTGGATTGACCTGAAACCACCGTGAAACATTCTAATTATTATTCGTGACATGTATGCGCAGACGGCACGTCAATCGGACGTGCCGTTTGCGCGGTACGGCTCAATATTCGTGTTTTAAGTGATGTGCGTGCTTCGTAAACGCGCGTGAGGGTGGTCCAAACGGGCCGAACGATTTCGGAATGGCCTGAAATCAGACGAAAAATACCGGTGAGTGATTTATGAAGTGGTCGAGCAGACGGCACGTCAATCGGACGTGCCGTGTGCCCGCGGTGACCGACAACGCAGTTCTGGTGTCATAAACGCCCAAAACGGGTATCCAACGGTCAAATTCATAGCGGACGACCTCGGATTGACCTGAAACCACTTTCCAACATTATAATTATTATTCGTGACGTGTACGCGCAGACGGCACGTCAATCGGACGTGCGGTGTGCGCGGTACAGCTCAATATTCGTATTTTAAGTGATGCGCGCGCTTCGTAAACGCGCTTGAGGGTGGTCCAAATGGGCCGAACGATTTCAGAATGGGCTGAAATCAGACGACAAGTACGGGTGAGTGATTTATGAAGTGTTCAAGCAGAAAGCACGTCAATAGGACGTGTCGTGTGCCCGCGGTGACCGAACACGTAGTTCTGGTGTCATAAACGGCCAAAACGGGCGTCAAATGGCCAAATTCATAGCGGACGACCTCGGATTGACCTGAAACCACCGTGAAACATTCTAATTATTATTCGTGATGTGTACACGTAGACGGCATGTCAATCGGACGTGCGGTTTGCGTGGTACGGCTCAATATTCGTGTTTTAAGTGATGCGCGCGCTTCGTAAACGCGCGTGAGGGTGGTCCAAACGGGCCGAACGATTTTGGAATGGCCTGAAATCAGACGAAAAATACGGGTGAGTGATTTATGAAGTGTTCGAGTAGACGGCACGTCAATCGGACGTGCCATGTGCCTGCGGTGACCGACAACGCAGTTCTGGTGTCATAAACGGCCAAAACGGGCGTCAAACGGTCAAATTCATAGCGGACGACCTCGGATTGACCTGAAACCACCGTGCAACATTCTAATTATTATTCGTGACATGTATGCGCAGACGGCACGCCAATCGGACGTGCGGTTTGCGCGGTACGACTCAATATTCGTGTTTTAAGTGATGTGCGCGCTTCGCAAACGCGCGTGAGGGGGGTCCAAACGGGCCGAACGAAGTCGGAATGGCCTGAACTCAGACGACAAATACGGGAATGTGATTTCTGAAGTGGTCGAGCAGATGGCATGTCAATCAGACATGCCGTGTGCCCGCGGTGACCGACAACGCAGTTCTGGTGTCATAAACGGCCAAAATGGGCATCCAACGGTCAAATTCATAGAGGACGACCTCAGATTGAGTTGAAACCACCATGAAACATTCTAATTATTATTCGTGACGTGTACGCGTAGACGGCACGTCAATCGGACGTGCGGTTTGCGCGGTACGGCTCAATATTCGTATTTTAAGTGATGCACGCGCTTCGTAAACGCGCGTGAGGGGGGTCCAAACGGGCTAAACGAAGTCAGAATGACCTGAAATCAGATGAAAAATATGGGTGGGTGATTTCTAAAGTGGTCGAGCAGATGGCACGTCAATTGGACGTGCCATGTGCCTGCGGTGACCGACAACGCAGTTCTGGTGTCATAAACGGCCAAAACGGGCGTCCAACGGTCAAATTCATAGCGGACGACCTCAGATTGAGCTGAAACCACCGTGAAACATTATAATTATTATTCGTGACGTGTACGCGCAGACGGCACGTCAATCAGACATGCGGTTTGCACGGTACGACTCAATATTCATATTTTAAGTGATGCACGCGCTTCGTAAACGCGCGTGAGGGGGGGTCCAAACGGGCCGAACGAAGTCGGAATGAACTGAAATAAGACGACAAATACGGGTGAGTGATTTCTGAAGTGGTCGAGTAGACGGCACATCAATTGGACGTGTCATGTGCCCGCGGTGACCGACAACGCAGTTCTGGTGTCATAAACGGCCAAAACGGGCATCCAACGGTCATATTCATAGTGGATGACCTCATATTTAGCTGAAACCACCGTACAACATTTTAATTATTATTCGGGACGTGTACGCGCAGACGGCACGTCAATCGGACGTGCGGTTTGTGCGGTACGGCTCAATATTCATATTTTAAGTGATGCGCGCGCTTCGTAAACGCGCGTGAGGGTGGTCCAAATGGGCCGAACAATTTCGGAATGCCCTGAAATCAGACGACAAATACGGGTGAGTGATTTCTGAAGTGGTCGAGTAAATGGCACATCAATCGGACGTGCCGTGTGCCCGCGGTGACCGACAACGCAGTTCTGGTGTCATAAACGGCCAAAACGGGCGTCCAACGGTCAAATTCATAGCGGACGAACTCGGATTGACCTGAAACCACCGTGCAACATTCTAATTATTATTCGTGACATGTACGCATAGACGGAACGTCAATCGGACGTGCCATGTGCCCGCGGTGACCGACAATGCAGTTCTGGTGTCATAAACGGCCAAAATACTGTCCATTTTCAACAAAATAGAGACACTTTGAGTGGTGTCGGCCACACCGCGCCTCAGATTGAGGCGGCGTTGACTCGTACACGTCACATATGACCCATGGATCGTTCTCCTAAAGTTTCAACAGAAACCGAATGCGTTTGGTCAGTTTTCCGTATGTCATTTTTTGTTTTCACTAAAAATGAAGTCCATTTTAAACAAAATAGAGACACTTTGAGTGGTGTCGGCCACACCGTGCCTCGGATTGAGGTGGCGTTGACTCTTACACGTCACATATGACCCATGGATCGTTCTCCTAAAGTTTCAACAGAAACCAAATGCGTTTGGTCGGTTTTCCATATGTACTTAAAATACTGTCCATTTTAAACAAAAGAAAGTCACTTAGAGTGGTCCCGACCACACCACCTCTCGGATTTAGGCGGGGTTGACTCGTACACGTCTCAAATGACCCATGGATCGTTGTCTTAAAGTATCAACACAATCCGAATGCGTTTGGCCGGTTTTCCGTATGCCAGTTGGTGTTTTTCACTTAAAATGATGTCCTTTTGAAACAAAAGACATACACTTTGAGTTGTTCTGTAACACCCCGAGCTTCCACGATACGCCTCTCTTTCAATAATGCAATAGCTTGCATTGTACGCAATTTCGAGTTCTAAAACACCGCGACTAATCAAAGTAGCCGTTATGAATAGTAATAACCACTTTTTGAAATTATAGAAAATTTATATTTCAAAATGGAATTCATTTTTGTATTCCTAATATTGAAATTAGCCTATGTTGAATTTTTTGTAATTTTTTGAGAACATCAAAATTTTTATGAATAGTGAAAAATACTTAAAACAAATATTTTAATCAAAATAATTTATTGTGATAAATTATACTATTTATTGGTCTTAAATTATAATTAGAATATATATTTACAATTTTATCCAATGGTGGTCGTTAGAATTATTTTAACATTGAAATTGGGCATGAACAGTTGTAAATCTTTTGATATAAATTGTTTCTTAAAAACACGCTACTTGTTGTGACAGTGGGAATTAATTATAAAATTAATTAATTCAACTTATATGTTTGGAATTTTGTAAAATAGATATCATTTTTCAAATCAGAATATCAATTATAGCTTAGGGTGAAATTTTGGCATTGTTCTGAAAAACTTCAATTTTTGATGAATAGTGAAACCACTAAGTGGTAGTTAAATAACTAATTTTTCGTTTAAATGAAATATTACCACTTCTGTGATTTGATTTTCAAAAATCCTACATACATGGTTGTCATTAAGAAGTAAAATGTGGTTCAATGAGATTAAAATAATTTTTTGGTGAATAGTAACTTTTAAGTTCTTAATCGCGATTAGAGGTAATTACTGTAGTTTAAGGTAAAAATAATGTTTTAATAATATGAGATGAGCTTGAAATTTGTCCTACTCCTATTGGATGAGTCATGGACGACCCAGAAAATCCATGGGTCAACTTGGGGACCCCATGGAGCCACTTTAGTTGGAAAATGACATAAAGACCTTTTATTTTATGTTAAAGTAAAAAATGACACAAACATGAAATGTTTTACTAAAACAATTTTTACATGGGGTTATACAAGTCATATTTTTGACTATAAATAGTCATTGGAAAGCTAAAAAGATTTCCTACATCATAGTATTTGTTTTTTAATTTTTAGACATTAAATAAATTAAATTATTTATGACATCATTATGATGCAGCGATGACCTCATTATTTAACGATTTTAATAAAATGAAACGATAATGTACAATCCAAGCCTTACACTTCTCAAAAGACTATTGGATGGGTAGATTTAGAACCCTTATCACCTTAGACACGAATTATATAAGTGTGGGACCTTTAGAATCGGAAAAGCATTGTATAATAATGTAAAATTCCCTTACTTTCCAAGAGTGCCCCTCCTCTCCTCTTATAAAAGGCCCCCACCTCTACCACCTCATTCACACTTTCATGCCATTTGGCTCGGACAACCTCTGCCCAAATACTCTCCCAACTTCCCCCTCTTACTCCTAGAAGCCTCACTTTGGGAAAAACCCTTCCCAAGGAAGCCTTTGGCTCAAATCAAAAAGAGTTACCCGATTTTGAGGTAATGTCTTCTCTAATGTTGTTTTGTTTTATTTTTCTTCTCCAACCCCCTAAACTCTTTTTATTCATTTATTTTGTAACAAAAAAAGTATCCTTAATATACTAGGATGTTTTTATAATAATTATTAGATCTACACTTACACACACCTACATCTAATGGTTAAAGAACATACGGTTTCTGTGGATGGCAAATTTCTGCCTCACGAAACGATGATTGTTCAACACTCATATAACACCTTCAAAGGTGGCCATTAAGATGTCACTATATTTATATATGATATATAATATGTTTATGTTTTACTTATTCTTCTGTATTTCTCATTTATGGCATACTTTATGATTTCCATTATGGGTAAACGCGATAATTTCATTTTAGGAAGTGCGGACTACCGCCCCCTCAAAGTGATTTGAATCGTTAATGCCATATGTGGGATGTATAAAGGATGGAGTAAATGGTATTATACACTATATTATACTGGAATTATCTTATACATTTATATCATTATAATTTCATTCAATTAAATACGAAATAGTAATGAAAGTAGCGTTCATGCGTACGTACGGCTTACCGTCTCCATGAACGGTGCATTTCATTTCTTACCTCTAAATGTTACGTGATATTATAAATGAATGTATATACTGTATATATATGATATATATGATATCTACTTCATGAATATAATTCTGGATATAATGGATATTTTACCACATGAACAACTTGTAATTATAGGAATTTTATTTTTGACTCAAGTACCAAAGATCGACAAAACGACCATTATTAACTTAAATAATTACATAATGTTCATAACATGGTAATAAGTGATATAAACGGAATAATGAACATGAAAAAGTTCTTAAGTAAATATAAATTAACTCTAGTTTATTATTCAGGGGGTTAAAGAACGGTCGAGTCAGGACAAGATGCAAGGTAAGGGTTTACTTCACAACCTCTTCATTATCCAAGGTTGTTTATACATAATTATCTACTGGGACCTCATTATCATCCACATCCATGTTTCTTAAAAATGTCTTTCAAAACATTTTTACTATTAAATGGAAAATGGGTTAAAGTCATTTATAACCTTATACGTTTTTGAAAGGAATCTTACCATCGTTTTCCAATCAATGTACTTTTTGACCTGTTTGACAAATTTAAGGTAAGAATGTTTTTTTAACTTATACGGCGGGTGCAACTATTTTCCGCCATTATAACTTCGTAGAAGCTTCCCTTACAAGCTTATAAGAATATTTTCAAAGTAAATGTATTATTTTATAATTTTGGGACTTTTAAATGATTTCAAAAAAAGAGAGATATTTCTCTCAAATAGCTTTGATTTCATCCATGTCAACATCCTTTGATGGGTTTTAAGTTTAATTGAAATTGATTTATGATACAAAACTCCCATTGAACATTTTGTGAAATATTTGACTGTGGATGTGTTATTTTTATACCATCCATAGTTTATGGAGAAATTGTTGACGTTTCGTATGCTAGTTTTAATACTAATATTTATGTTATGTTTAAACCTATTCATACGAGGAATGTATTGGACTTAATAAGTTACGGGTGGAGCCCGCTATAGCTCCTCGATGAATCGGTAGGTCTCATGAGACTACTAGACGTGGAATTGGCTGAGGCCCTTTCCCAATTTGATTTATGGTTTTGGCCGAGGCCTTAATCATTTTAGACGTCTTGGTCGAGGCCTTGACAAAATGTTTCAGAATGTCTGGCATTATACATTCCCTCATTATGAAAGTGGTTATTGATATTGCATATGATTATTCGACCAGTAGAATATCCATGTGAAGAAGTAAATGGCATTATCTCATTTTTCTTTTGCCATATTATGTTGATGTTCAAGTTTAAATGGATTTTTTTTAGTTATACATTGCCTTAAATGTTTATGTTTATTTATGAAAGATTCCGCAATATTTTTATCCTTACTGAGCATCTAAGCTCACCCCTTTCAATGTTTTAATATTTTCCAGGATGTGAAGAAATATTTTAGGAATGAACTGCAGGGATAGTCGTAAGAGGATATGAGTGTGGACTATGAAGACTTTGTTATTAGTTTTTCACTTTATGCTGTAATGTAACGTTTATGAATGTATCTAGTGTTTCCAAGGCTACTAAACTAATCGGTCTTTCGAGACTTGATCTTTTGTGATCATGCCAATGTTACGAAGTAATGCACCGACTCCAGGTAGCTGGGGTCAGGGCATTATAGTTGGTATCAGAGGCAGTTTAGTACTAACCTTGGAAGCTAGATTTAGATAAACTCTGATTAGATCACATAGCCCGAATATAGACTTTGAGGATTAGTATAGAAAAACTCCCTAGAATTTTGGTATTATAGTGATTTTGTGAGTTTTCCGAGCAATACATCCTTGTCTAGATACGAGCAGGTAGAGGAGGCTCTAGCACAGATGTACCTAGGGGTAAAACCCGAAAACACTGCTTTGAGCTAGAATCAAACGGGAACTGGTGCAGGACAACGGGCCTTGCTGCACTCTTGGTTACGACACTCCCAGGGGATATGCTTAGGATAATTCTCATTTTCTTTACAAACCATTATGAAGGGTTATAAGTATATACTTCCTCAAAGGAAACATTTCTTTTTAAGATTATGGATTATATCCATAAATAGTTCAATTTATGTAAAGTGTTTTACAAATATGGAATTATGTATTTTATTTCATAAACTAATCTAGTTTATGCCATTGTTTAGAAATGGCGCCTAGTGGAAGGAATGGAAACCGTATCAATGCATGAACTCCGTGTAGGGATTTCCCTCATGCTCAAGATAATTATTGTGGATCTGGATATACAACTGGTGCTGATCAACTTATTACCATACTGGGACAACTCACTCAGGTTATGAATAATAACCTTACTCGTATGGAGCACCCTGATCCGCAACGTGGAGGATCAATGTTAGACAGCTTCATGAGGCAACAACCACCAACATTTAATGGGGGTACAAATCCGTTAGTAGCTGAGCAATGGATAAACTCCTTAGAGAAAATATTCCACGCCTTGGGGAGTAGTGAAAGGGAAAATGTTATCATGGCAGTTTACCGCCTCACTGGAGATGCTGATCAATGGTGGTAATTGATTCAAAACACAAAGGAAGATGATGACATATCGAATATGGAATGGAGGGAGTTCAAAGAGATTTTCCTAGAAAAATACTATCCTCGTGACCATCGAGCAGATATGGAAAGACAATTTTTGAGTCTGAGACAAAAGGAGGATGAGAATGTCGCAAAGTATGAGGCCAACTTTACAAAGTTAGCAAGGCATGCTGCAGATTATATACATAACCCAAGGAGTAAGAATGATCGTTTCTTTGATGGGTTAAAACCATTTCTCCGTCGATCATTAGTCTCACAATCCTTCTCATCATACAAAGATATTTTCTCATGTGCTATCAAGAAAGAAAAGGAATTCTCTAAGTCTTATGACAACAAAGTAAAGCAAGAGAAGAAGAGAACTGTGGAACAAGAGACAGATAAAGGGAAAAAGGGAAAGAAGGATTTTCCATTGTGTGATAATTGTGGGAAGAATCACCCTGGTACTTCCCTAAAAGGAATGGGAGTTTGTTATAAATGTAGAGAAAAAGGTCACCAGGCTCGTGATTGCAAGTGAAAGAAAGAGGCTATCAAAGTTGAATGCTACAATTGTAGAGAAATGGGTCATTATGGAAATGAATGTCCTAAGGGTCAGGGAAACTTACCTCAGAAAAGGCCAAGGGATCAAGGCCAAGCTTATGCTGTTACTACAGATGAAGTTGAATAATTATTGTATTTGTTTTTTTGGACTCAAGAACTAGATTCTGGTTATTAGAATAATGTGATATATATATAAGGATTGTACTGCAGTACATGATGTTTTCATTAAGGTTTTAATATGATTAAGTTAATCATATTTTTAGTATGTTACAATAAGAGAAACTTTTCTTTGTTTGGGGAATCTAATGTTACAATTGATTTTGGAATTTAGAGACCTTTTAGGGAAAGTCTGCATGACAGTATTTTGGATAACTATTAAGGTTGGAATGGATTAATTTGAACCAAGGATAGTATTGTTTAAGGTTAAAGCATTTCTAAAGGATATCTTTGGAATATTATAATACTATAGTTTTAGGAAAAGGACAACCTGCAGGGTGGGGCATAACCCGTCACGTCGGACAAAGCTGTTGGAATCGAACCCACAATCATAGTGCGACATGCCTTTATTTCCTACCACTAGCCTACAGGAAGACCCTGGTTATTAAAAAATAATTTTACTAATCTAAATGGTATGTGTTAACATTTGGAACCTTATACAATTAGGATAAGTATAATATTTTTGAGTTCTATTATCTTTTTGAGTGAAAGATGAGTTGAAGGTTGAAACTCTAATTGTCAAGCATAAATATATATATACCTATCTCTTATTCAATGAATAAATTAATTCTTAAACTTTAGTAAAGGGATATTAAAACAAAAAATGTGTTATCCTAATACCATATGTGTTGTTGAACTGATGATATTTTAAATCAACATAGACTGAAGGCTTTGAGGCCCTCAATTTGACAGTTGATTGTGATTGATGACCTCAATCACTCCCTACAAATATTTACGTTTTTCCTCCAATTATATGTCTCTAATTTCCACCAATGTTCTCCTAATAGAGATCATAATTGGGTGGTGACTTTTTCATTTCCCTTTCCCTCTTATTAAGGCTAAATTTTATTAACCTTATTTCCGATGTGGGTTTTCCACAAAGGTATTTTCTATTTTTAACCTTTTATTTTCAAATAATAATATCAAATTTCGAGGACGCAATTTATTGAAGGAGGGTAGAATGTAACACCCCGAGCTTCCACGATACGCCTCTCTTTCAATAATGCAATAGCTTGCATTGTACGCAAGTTCGAGTTCTAAAACACCGCGACTAATCAAAGTAGCCGTTATGAATAGTAATAACCACTTTTTGAAATTATAGAAAATTTATATTTCAAAATGGAATTCATTTTTGTATTCCTAATATTGAAATTAGCCTATGTTGAATTTTTTGTAATTTTCTGAGAACTTCAAAATTTTTATGAATAGTGAAAAATACTTAAAACAAATTTTTTAATAAAAATAATTTATTATGATAAATTATACTATTTAGTGGTCTTAATGTATAATTAGAATATATTTTTACCATTTTATCCAATGGTGGTCATTAGAATTATTTTAACATTGAAATTGGGCATGAACAATTGTCAATCTTTTGATATAAATTGTTTCTTAAAAACACGCTACTTGTTGTGACAGTGGGAATTAATTATAAAATTAATTAATTCGACTTATATTTTTGGAATTTTGTAAAATAGACATCATTTTTGAAATCAGAATATCAATTATAGCTTAGGGTGAAATTTTGGCATTGTTCTGAAAAACTTCAATTTTTGATGAATAGTGAAACCACTAAGTGGTAGTTAAATAACTGATTTTTCGTTTAAATGAAATATTACCACTTCTGTGATTTGATTTTCAAAAATCCGACATACATGGTTTTCATTAAGAAGTAAAATTTGGTTCAATGAGATTAAAATAATTTTTTTGGTGAATAGTAACTTTTAAGTTCTTAATCGCGATTAGAGGTAATTAGTGTAGTTTAAGGTAAAAATAATTTTTTAATAATTTTAGATGAGCTTGAAACTTGTCCTACTCCTATTGGATGAGTAATGGCCGACCAAGACAATCCATGGGTCAACTTGGGGACCCCATGTAGCCACTTTAGTTGGAAAATGACATAAATACCTTTTATTTAATGTTAAAGTAAAAAATGACACAAACATGAAATGTTTTACTAAAAAATTTTTTACATGGGGTTATAAAAGTCATATTTTTGACTATAAATAGTAATTTGAAAGATAAAAAGATTTCCTACATCATAGTATTTTTTTAAAATTTTTAGACATTAAATAAATGGAATTATTTATGACATCATTATGATGCAGCGATGACCTCATTATTTAACGATTTTAATAAAATGAAAAGATAATGTACAATCCAAGGCTTACACTTGTCCAAAGACTATTGGATGGGTAGATTGCGAACCCTTATCACCTTATCCACGAATTATATAAGTTTGGGACCTTTAGAATCCGAAAAGCATTGTATAATAATGTAAAATTCCCTTACTTTCCAAGAGTGCCCCTCCTCTCCTCTTATAAAAGGCCCCCACCTCTACCACATCATTCACACTTTCAAGCCATTTGGCATGGCCAAACTCTACCCAAATACTCTCCCAACTTCCCCTTATTACTCCTAGAAGCCTCACTTTGGGCAGAACGCTTCCCAAGGAAGCCTTTGGCTCAAATGAAAAAGAGTTACCCGATTTTGAGGTAATGTCTTCTCTAATGTTGTTTTGTTTTATTTTTCTTCTACAACCCCCTAAACTCTTTTTATTCATTTATTTTGTAACAACACCAGTATCCTCAATATACTAGGATGTTTTTATAAGATGTATTCGATCTAAACTTACACACACCTACATCTAATGGTTAAATAACATACGGTTTCTGTGGATGGCGAATTTCTGCCTCACGAAACGATGATTGTTCAACACTCATATAACACCTTCAAAGGTGGCCATTAAGATGTCACTATATTTATATATGATATATAATATGTTTATGTTTTACTTATGCTTCTGTATTTCCCATTTATGGCATACTTTATGATTTCCATTATGGGTAAACATGATAATTTCATTTTAGGAAGTGCGGACTACTTCCCCCTCAAAGTGATTTGAATCGTTAATGCCATATGTGGGATGTATAAAGGATGGAGTAAATGGTATTATACACTAAATTATACTGGAATTATATTATACATTTATATCATTATGATTTCATTCCATTAAATACGAAATAGAAATGAAAGTAGCGTTCATGCGTACGTACGGATTACCGTCTCCATGAATGGTGCATTTCATTTCTTACCTCTAAATGTTACGTAATATTATAAATGAATGTATATACTGTATATATATATGATATATATGATATCTACATCATGAATATAATTCTGGATATAATGGATATTTTACCACATGAACAACTTGTAATTATAAGAAGTTTATTTTTGACTCAAGTACCAAAGATCAACAAAACGACCGTTATTAACTTAAATAATTACATAATGTTCATAACATGTTAATAAGTGATATAAAAGGAAAAATGAACATGAAAAAGTTCCTAAGTAAATAGAAATTAACTCTAGTTTATTATTCAGGAGGTTAAAGAACGGTCGAGTCAGGACAAGATGCAAGGTAAGACTTTACTTCACAACCTCTTTAATATCCAAGGTTGTTTATACATAATTATCTACTGGGACCTCGTTATCATCCACATCCATGTTTCTTAAAAATGTCTTTAAAAACATTTTTACTATTAAATGGAAAATGGGTTAAAGTCATTTATACCCTTATACGTTTTTGAAAGGAATCTTTCCGTCGTTTTCCAAACAATGTACTTTTTGACCTTTTTGACAAATTTAAGGTAAGAATGTTTTTTTAACTCATATGGCGGGTGCGACTATTTTCTGCCATTATAACTTCGTCGAAGCTTCCCTTACAAGATTATAAGAATATTTTCAAAGTAAATGTATTATTTTATAATTATGGGACATTTAAATGATTTCAAAAAAAGAGAGATATTTCTCTCAAATAGCATTGATTTCATCCATGTCAACATCCTTTGATGGGTTTTAAGTTCAATTGAAATTGATTTATGATAAAAAACTCCCATTGAACATTTTGTGAAATATTTGACTGTGGATGTGTTATTTTTATACCATCCATAGTTTATGGAGAAATTGTTGACGTTTCGTATGCTAGTTTTAATACGAATATTTATGTTATGTTTAAACCTATTCATACGAGGAATGTATTGGACTTAATAAGTGACGGGTGGAGCCCGCTATAGCTCCTCGATGCATCGGTAGGTCTCATGAGACAACTAGACGTGGAATTGGCCAAGGCCCTTTCCCAATTTGATTTATGGTTTTGGCCGAGGCCTTAATCATTTTAGACGTCTTGGCCGAGGCCTTGAAAAAATGTTTCAGAATGTCTGGCATTATACAGTCCCTCATTATGAAAGTGGTTATTGATATTTCATGTGATTATTCGACCAGTAGAATATCCATGTGAAGAATTAAATGGCATTATCTCATTTTACTTTTGCCATATTATGTTGATGTTCAAGTTTAAAAGGCTTTTGTTTTAGTTATACATTGCCTTAAATGTTTATGTTTATTTATGAAAGCTTCCGCAATATTTTTATCCTTACTGAGCATCTAAGCTCACCCCTTTCAATGTTTTAATATTTTCCAGGATGTGAATAAGTATTTTAGGAATGACCTGCAGGGATAGTCGAAAGAGGATATGAGTGTGGACTATGAATACTTTGTTATTAGTTTTTCACTTTATGATGTAATGTAAAGTTTATGAATGTATCTAGTGTTTCCAAGGCTACTAAACTAATCGGTCTTTAGAGACTTGATCTTTTGTGATCATGCCAATGTTATGAAGTAATGCACTGACTCCGGGTAGCTGGGGTCGGGGCGTTACATGTTCCGACCACACCGCGCCTCGGATTGAGGTGGGGTTGATTCGTACACATCACATATAACCCATGGATCGTTGTCCAAAAGCATCAACACATTTCGAATGCGTTTGGTCAGTTTTTCGTATGTCACTTTTTGTTTTCACTTAAAATCTTATGGAAATTCATATATAATATTTTTATATCATATTTAGTATGGATTAGATTTTAGTTGATCGTGCTATGAAACATTTCAGAGCTAATGAAATTAAGGAAGGTGGAGGGGTTGTCCGGGGGGCTGTCCCGGGGGGCTGTCAGGTTGGTGTCCGGGGGGCTGTCCGAGGACCAAGGAGGAGGGTGGGGGGGCTGTGCGGGGTCTGTCCGGGGGGTGTCCGGGGGGTGTTTGGGGGTTGTTCAGGGGGTTGTCTGGGGTTGTTCAGGGGGCTGTCCAGGGGTTGTTCAGGGGGTTGTTCAGGGGTTGTTCAGGGGTTGTTCAGGGGTTGTTCATGGGTTGTTCAGGGGGTTGTCCGGGGTAGTTCAGGGGGCTGTCCGAGGGGTGTTTGGGGGGTTGTCTGGGGTCCAAGGGGGAGGGTGGGGGGGGGGTTGTCCGGGGGGCTGTCCGGGGGGCTATCCGGGGTCCAGGGTGGAGGGTTGGGGGCTATACGGGGGGTTGTCCAGGGGGCTGTCCGTGGGGCTGTCCGGGGGGTGTTTGGGGGGTGTTCGGGGTCCAAGGGGGAGGGGGGTTGTCCAGGGTCCAAGAATGACAGGGGGTTGTCCAGGGAGTTCTCAAACACACAACCACTAAAAGACAACAACATCCATAAAAACAGACAATATATAAAAATAACTCAACTCCAATACTATACTACGAGTCTAGATAAAACCAACAACTAGAATAGATTAAATATCAAATCTCAGTAATATAAGTCAAAAATGTAACGGATCAATATGTCCCACATCAGCATCACCATCACCATCATCATCATCATCATCACCCTCGTCATCGTCCTCCTCATCGTCCTCACCCTCCACAGTGCCTTCCTCCTCGCCTTCGGCCTCCACCTTGCCCTCCTCATCTCCCTCCTCTTCCACATCAGACTCCTCGCCATCATCATCTTCAAGATGGACATCGGCCTGACCACCACTGGAACTGACACCTGGTGCACCATATATAGAATGTATCGACGACATGTATTCATCAATCGCTGGGCTGGCCTCTGCTGGAAGTGTTGGACGTAGAACTTCAATAAATTTCATAAATGCACTGTTTTCCCTAGCAGACTGTTCTGCCATCTCTGTGGCCCTTTTCTCAGCCTGTTCTGCCTATGCCCTAACTTTCTGCAGCTCGGTGGCACTACAACTCATACCTGAGGTAGGCCAATACCTCGTCGGGGCTATCCTTGGTCGGCAGTGTACTCTGCCAGAATGATCCTCTCCCAACACCTGATGTAAGTGATCAGATGGCCCAAAATTGTCTGCTTCTTGGGCATCGAGGGCCTCTAAAGCATCCTGTTACAAATATAAATATATTATTATGTTACGAAATAGATATTAAAATATAAAATCAATAGATTAAAACTTACAATCTGCTGCTGAGTCGCTTCGTTGACAGCACTTCCATCCTTTTTTCGTCTACTCGAGCAAAACAGTTTTGCTCGAGGCACACGTCCTTCAATATTTTGAACTTGCCTCTACAATGACATTGAAAACAAATGTTATATAAAAACTTTAGCAAATGATTAAATAATTGAGGAAGCAAAAGAAAATGTAAGTCGTAAAGAAAACTTATAAACAATTGTCATACCTGCTGCGTCTCATGATCCGGCATCGTCGTGCGTCCTAGTGTATGGAGGTATTTTTTGGATCAATGTTTTTTTTATTTTTTTCAGATGATTCCTAAATAAAATTCGATAATGAAAAGGATAATATTAATGAAAAACTTGAAAGTTATTATTTAAATACCTCAAATGTAATTCATACCTTAAACTGGGTACTCGTCTAATGAGTAATCATCTGACGATACTGCTCTATAGGACAATCATCCACGACTGGTACCACCTCTAACTCAGTGCCAACTCTAGAACGCCAGCCAATATACATCTCATGCTTGTAGGCTCTCCAAAGCTCACCTAAATCCTTTAGACGTTCCATTCGTGCACCCTCACCATCAGGAAAATTAAATCGAAGCTGAAATCAAAATATTAATTCATATAAATACAAAAATAATTCATGGCATTAAATACAACAGATTTTTTTACCCATATCTCTGCCCAAGCTCTATCTTTGACCTCATGTGGCAAATGTCTCCACGACAGCGGGATGACGAGAATGATGTCGGAGTATTTGTCAAGCGTCGCCAGAAAACTCCGACTTTGCTGCCCTGTTTTCTCAACCATCTGATTGTCTTCATTATATTCCACCATAACCTGTGTGCGACGGTTCCACACCGAACGCATGCGTGTACGGCCCCGCCCCTGCCTCCTGTCAGTAGATGTATCTGTCATGAAATAAAAACAAATATTTTATCAAAACATGTTATAATGAAAATAAATATTGCTATAAAAATTTGTTAGGGTTTTATAAATATACCTGCGCTAGTCTGATCAATGAGTGGCGCCGGATCCACAGAACCTGATGGAACACCCTCTGATGGAACAAGAGTCGAAGACGATGGAATATAAAAGCTCGGAGAGACAGAAGTAGAAGGAAAAGATGATGGAACAGCTGTATGACCTGATGCTGACTGGGGAGTGGGAATTATCATGGGATGTGAAAATGATGGGGCAGAAGATGCAGAAGGTAGCGAAAACATGGGAGGCCTAAATACCCCATGTGTCCCTAACGACACACCGGGATCATAATGTGGGAAGGCTGAACTGTCAGTGGGAGGGGCAGGGTCTAGTCGAGCACGCGCAGCTCTATGTCCACCTCTGGTACGAACCCTCCTCGTACCACCGGCCTGAGTACTAGGACCAGTACTAGGGTCCTCGTCGAATAACTGTCGACGTAATGGTGGATCCTACAAAAAAGTTTACAAAAAAAATTAATCACATGACATTATATATTCTGTAAATATATATATATATATATATTTGAAATAAAGTATTCACTGTAGGCACTAATGGTGGAATGCCCATCTCCTCCATCCGACGATTTTTCTCCGCCATTTTTTTCTTCGTCTCTCTTCAATTGGCTGCATTTCCTGCATTTGAAAACAAATATGTAATTAATTAGAAAAAGAAAATTAATGTGTAAACCAAAAAACTAAATATATGAGGGAATGAGGGGATTCATTGGTAATTTAGCTATCAATTGTTTTAGAAGATATTGAATGAATTTAATAAAACATACAAGTTTTAATGTCCACAAAGTTAGAAATATTGTTTGATTTGGTTTGAATACAGTTCAATTCCAAATTAGAAAATGCAATTCAAATAAAACAGCAACCAATAAACATTGAAAATTCACATAACGGTCAAGTCAGCTAAAACATATTTGTGATCAATACTAAATAAATATGAATATTACCAACCGTAACAACCCAACTCGAGGTAAACCAAAATAATTGAGAACATGGATGAATGATTCTATATATTTCCAACCACAACTTCAGGATCACAATCAACTCTGACAATTGAGCTATTGGAGTCATCAAATGAAATAAATGGATTTGTTCCAATGGCAATAGGGATAGTGTCAATTCCATCATCAGCATCATCAAAAATATGTCTTGGAATTACTTCAACTATGACACCAAATTCAGGTTGAAGTTGATCATTGACATAAAAAACTTGTTTAGCCATTGATGCCAACACATATGGTTCTTCGGTAGAAAGAGTGCGGGTAATATTAATTACTCAAAATCCACAGTCATCAATAAATGTTCCATGTCTCGTCATTGAATCAAAACAATGACATTTCATCATTGTGACTCGTCCATGAGAGTAATAATCCAATATTTTATTTTCTCAACGACTCTATAATAACCCACATTTTCAAGTCGCAGTCTACTATCTGATGCACTGACATAACAATCTATTGTGGCAGTAACCATAATACCATCATGTTGTGTTCTCATGTTTTTGGCTCGTTCAGTGACAATAAATATGTACCCATTGATAACAATTGATTTACAGTCACGAACCACGATATTAGGACCAAAAGCCAAAGATCTTATTTCCTCAGAGACAGAGTCAGCAGACAAACTCAATACCTGCAATATAAATGACAGTTAAACTTAAGTAAATATTGAAATAATTAATTTAAACAGTTTTATTTTTACCTTCAATTTTAACCAAGCAGAAAACTCTTTGCTATGCAAAGTCTCTCTCCTTCTCAAAGATAAAGAACGATGCTTCCTATTTATCATTGATTTATGTTCCCTGTAGATAAAAAAATATGAATAGTTTAACAGATATATATGTAATATATACATATTCAATTTTGTTACCTGATATAGTCATCGAACAAATCACAGTTGAACAAAACTGTGCAATGTGCCATCTCCCGCTCTTCATGGATTAATGTCTTCAATGTATATGATCCAGGAATTCCTCCTGTTTGAGGAAGTGATGGAAAACTGGGTTCAATTTGCTCATATTGTTCTTCTTCATTTCTCATTGGTCTGTTCATTCTTGTAGTAGGATCAGACAAATACCTTGAACAGAAATCCATACATTCTTGAGCTAAGTAACCATTCACGATAGAACCTTCGGGATGATTCTTGTTTCGAACATAAGACTTTAATGTGAACATATTTCTTTCAGTTGGATACATCCAACGAAAAGAAACAGGTCCTCTGAGAATTATTTCAGTTGGAATATGGACAGTCAGATGCAGCATGCATGTGAAAAATGATGGGGGAAATATTTTCTCCAACTCACACAAAATTAATGGGGCATCTGTCAACATTTTTTGCAAGAAAGACTTGGAAAACTTCTTAGCACAAAGATCTCTAAACAAATGGCACAACTGAATAACACCCACCCTTACATTATTGTACAAAAGATGACGGATTGCTATTGGAAGCAACTCATGTAGTAGAACGTGATAATCATGAGTCTTCAAAGATTTTAGCTTCAAATCTCTTCTGTTGACCCGTTTAGATATGTTGCTTGAATAGCCATCAGGAACTCTAATAGTCTCTAATACTTCCAAAAATTGTTTTTTTTTCAGTAGGTGTCATCACATAAGAAGCACATGGAAGTTTCCATTTATTTTCACTGATACGCACAGGATGCAATTCTGGTCTGATGCCCCAATCCACCAAGTCACGTCGAGATCGTAAATCATCTTTTGTCTTCCCCTTGACATTTAGAAGAACTGAAAGCAACATTTCACATATATTCTTTTCAACATGCATTACGTCTAAGCAATGCCGTATCAAATTGGTTGACCATTAAGGAAAATAAAAAAAGATACTCCTCTTCCTCCAATTGTAACAGGTTTCTGTGAAAACATTCTTTCTCTTTCCAGATTTCATTTGACCCTTCCTGAACGAAAAACTGAAATCTTTCAATTCATTAATCACATCAGTTCCATACATACACTGAGGTGGATCATCGGTCTCTATAGTATTATCAAATCTTTGACGATTCATTCTATATGGATGATCCTTTGGAAAAAATCGTCGATGTCCCATAAAACTGAAACTACAATGATGTTTTAGTCTTCTGGATCGTGTATTCTTCATACAAACTGGACTTGACAGTTTTCCCTTCGTGCTCCATCCAGACATCATTGCATAAGCCAGAAAATCATTGATCGTCCACATAAGCGCAACACGCATATGAAATATGTCTTTCAAACATGCATCATATGTGCGCACACCCACATCCCAAATAAGTTTCAAGTATTTTATTAAAGGTTGAATGTATACATCAATATCAATGACGGGATCAGAAGGACCAGATATGAGTATACTCATGAAAGTGAAATAATTTTTCATACACAACCATGGTGGGAGATTATAAATGTGTATAAAAACTGGTCATGTGCTGTGCGAAGTAAGCATCTGCCCAAACGGATTGAAACCATCGCATGAAAGACCTATCCTCACATTACGCACGTCAGCTGCAAAATCAGGATGTCGAGCATCAAATCTCTTCCATGCAAATCCATCTGCAGGATGAACCAACTCATCATTAATCTTCTTTCTCTCAGTATCATGCCGTCTCATTTTTATTGATATGTCATCAGACATAAAAAGATTCTGGAGTCTGGGGATCAATGGAAAGTGCCACATTACTTTATGTGGAACGCGGGATGGTGTTCCATCATATTTTGACTTCCAGCGGGATGTGCCACATTTTATACATTCATTTCGTTCAGCGGTTTCTTCCCAGAATAAACTGCAATCTTTCGGGCAAGCATGAATTTTGTTTCTGGAAAATCCAAGTTCTTCAACTAACTTCCATGCCATATAGTGGTTTGAGGGAATATCTGCATCATCTGGAAGTAAATCCTTCAAGAGGATATGAATGTAATCGATTACTGTATTAGAAATCCCATACATAGTTTTTCCATGAAACAATCGGATTAAAAATTCCAGCTTTTTCATTTTATCGCATTGTCGATATACTGGAGTCGTGGCAGCATCATTCAATTTTTTCACCCTATCAATATCATCATTTTCACTAGATGCATCAGTTGTCCTCATATCGACGTCTTCTTGAGTCGAAATCCTTTCTTTTTCATGATGACGAATAAACGGAAACCGATCATCTAACAAATTCTCCATTCCAGTCCTTTCATTTCGATCATCACCAATTTGAGATTTTATTTTCTCCCCATTGTGATACCACACAAAGTAGTTTGCTTGAAAAACATTTTTGGTTATGTGGTAGCTGACTTCTTCACGACTCAACCAAGGTCTACCAACACAATTGGAACATGGGCAGTGTATGCGACCACTATCTGAAGCATTGTGAAATGCAAAATCTATAAAGCTCTCCAAATTGTTTTGAAAATCGCTTGAGATACGATCGGTTTCATACATCCAACTTCTGTCCATTCTGTAAAAAGAATTCATATAAGTTATTTTGTCATAAACGATTCAATAGGATTGAACATTAATAGAAAATACATTTAAGTAAACGATAAAGGAAGAAAATAATCATGGTATCAACTACACATGTGAAAAAAACATACTAATGTGTTATTGAAAAAATGTAAAACCAACAAGAACTTAATGTGTTATCACATCAGAGCATGCCTCATCCCATAACCATATTAGTAGGGTATCCTCATATGCGATTTACCTTTTTGAATTAATATGCACTTCCTCACCAGGTACCTGAGTAGATTTCATAGATATAATCATCTCACATCCTGTAAGGCTTCCATTATGTATGATCTGCAGAAAAATTTGAGTGATCATGAATCATGCATGGGATCTTCCCGTGATCACTATAGATTATGAGAAGGAATTATGATAGGTCACGTGAAGAACATCAAACACATATTTTAGACAATTTGAGACATAATATAATAAAATAATGTATAAATCTATGGAATTTGGGATAAAAGGTGGGTTGTCCACGAGGGTCGATGATGTTCGGACGGGGTTCGCGAGAGCACGGCCACCCCCTGTGGCCAGCCCACCCACCCCCCCTGGACAGCCCGCCCACCCCTCCTTGACAGCCCGGCCACCCCCGTGGACAGCCCGTCCACCCTTGTGGACAGCCTTCCCACCCTCGTACCCCCCTGGACACCTCGTACCCCCCTGGGATAGCCCCGCCCACCCTCCCAAACAGCCCACACCCCCTCCCCTGCAACCCCACCACCACCACCTAGACATACCAACCCCCCTGGACACCCCACACACCCCTCCCCAACCAGGACACCCCACCCAGACCCCCAGGACAGCCCACAACCCCTGGACAGCCCCGCCCACCCCCGTGGACAGCCTTTCCCACCCTCGTGGACAGCCCCGCCCACCCCCGTGGACAACCCACCCACCCCCGTGGACACCCCCTACCCCCTAGACAGCCCAACCACCCTGTGGACAACCCACCCACCCCCCTCGACACCCCTTCTCCCTATGGACAGCCCCCCACCCCCTTGAAAAGCCCGCCCACCCCCTGGACACCCCTACCCCCTGTGGCCAGCCCACCCACCCCCCTTGGACAGCCCGCCCACCCATCCTTGTCAGCCCGGCCACCCCCGTGGACAGCCCGTCCACCCTTGTGGACAGCCCGCCCACCCCCGTACCCCCCTGGACACCCCGTACCCCCCGGGATATCCCCGTCCACCCTCCCAAACAGCCCACACCCCCTCCCCTGCAACCCCACCACCACCACCTAGACATACCAACCCCCCTGGACACCCCACCCAGACCCCCAGGACAACCCACACCCCCGGGACAGCCCCGCCCACCCCCGTGGACAGCCTTTCCCACCCCCGTGGATAGCCCCGCCCACCCCCGTGGACAACCCACCCACCCCCGTGGATTCCCCCTACCCCCTAGACAGCCCAACCACCCCCGTGGACAGCCCCCCCCCCCCTCGACACCCCTTCTCCCTATGGACATCCCCCCACCCCCTTGGATAGACCGCCCACCCCCCTGGACACCCCTACCCCCTGTGGCCATCCCACCCACCCCCCCTGGACAGCCCGCCCACCCCTCCTTGATAGCCCGGCCACCCCCGTGGACAGCCCGTCCACCCTTGTGGACAACCCGCCCACCCCCGTACCCCCCTGGACACCCCGTACCCCACCTGGATAGCCCCACCCACCCTCCCAAACAGCCCACACCCCCCCTCCCCTGCAACCCCACCACCAACACCTAGACATACCACCCCCCTGGACACCCCACACACCCCTCCCCCACTAGGACACCCCACCCAGACCCCCAGGACAGCCCAAACCCCTCGACAGACCCGCCCACCCCCGTGGACAGCCTCTCCCACCCCCATGAACACCCCCGCCCACCCCCGTGGACAACCCACCCACCCCCGTGGACACCCCCTACCCCCACAATCCATTATCCAAAACATATCAAATTGGTTTGAACACAATCCATAATTCCCACAATCCATTATCCAAAACATGTAAACGTTCACGATAGCCTCCCCCAACTCTGATTTACATGTTTTGAACACTCTCCTTCCAAACATAGAATATAAAAACATTAAATAAGTCTTCAAAAACACAAACAATATCCTATTTAGATATTAATTTCAATAATCAATTAAACCACCAACACCTGGAAAAAATCTATTCATTAAAACAACTACAACAATATGGTTGAGATCAAATTTTACCTATTCGTATGGGGGTTTACCTGTTGGGATGGGGGGTGCTGGTGTTCGGATTCGTGAGAGATGTGGAGTCGGATGGGGTTCGTGAGAGTAGTGGAGCGAATAGATTAGGGCTCTGTCTGAATGGGGAGAGGAGATCCCGATCTGGAATTTGGGGGAATCCTTTGCCAACGGTTTATAAAAACCATTGGCAAAGGCACACATTTCCCAATGGTTCCAGTGAACCGTTGGGAAATGTGTGAGTTTAGCACCCCTTTCCCAATGGTTCCAGTAAACCATTGGGAAAGGTGTGAGTTTTTCCAACGGTTCCAATGAACCGTTGGGAATGGTGTGAGTTTAGCACCCCTTTCCCAATGGTTCCAATGAACCGTTGGGAAAGGGTCCACCAAAATTGCCTTTGCCAATGGTTTAAATAAACTGTTGGTAAACTACCGTTGGGAAAAGCCTAAATTCCAGTAGTGTGATGATTTATTTCTAGTCCCGATTAGACAGATTAGAATGCCCTGGAAATAGGATAAGCTAAGCGGGATTTTCGACTGGTGAGGCTAGTTTAGAGAAGCTAGGTTGGTTATTGACTATGGATGTCTGAAGGTGGTTCAGAATTGAGTACATACAGGGATTACTTCTACGGATGTTTAGGACATATCCATGATTACATATTGTATTTTCCTATTTTATTTTCCAGAACTTGGATATCTTGATATTTTTTTATTTGTATTCTTGCACTTGTACCATTTTTCCTTATTCCAAGATTTGATGGATATACCCTACTATTATACTTAGTTTTGACTCACATATCACTTATTCTTTACTCAGGTGAGATTTCTTACTTGCATTGGGTTTTCAAACTGGATAAAACTCAATACTTGTTTTAAGATGAAAATCATGTTTTATTTTTAAAGTGGGATTTCTGAAAAATGGTGTTTTTTGATTTAAAGATAAGATCCCTATTTTTCTTAATTATAGTTTAAACTAAAATTTATGGACTATGTTAGGAAAGGAAATGTGTGGATTATGTGGTTCTTACTACTGAACTATTTTATGTTCACACCCTACTTGTTCCACTTGGCGTCTATAGACCTATTCTGTTTTATAGGTTCTGAATTTGTTCGTGTATTCCTATGGAGTGGGATAGTTTTTTGGATGGTGGTGACCAAGATTCCATATATATATTATGTTGGTTTCCGGTTAGGTTTTAATTTTTTTTAGTTTCTTATTCTATTTCACTGTCGTTGTATTTGGATATTTTTTATTTATTTATTTTATTTAGGTATTTATTTATTTATTGTTTTGCGATTCATTCTATTTTTTCACTTATTTCATATGTTTTGTGGGATAAATCATTTATTATTATGTTATATTTTATGCTTGACACTATATTCTAGCTCATGGGGGATCGGGAATGCCTACCGGGCCTTATCGCGGCCCAACTCAGGTGACTGGTTTGAGGCTAACCCTGGTTGGTTTGTGACACATTAACTCATAAGTTACATAACATATGATTTAATGATTTGTTTATTCATGAATTCATAAAGTGAATGAATTTATCATCCAATGAATTTCATCATATGAAAAAACCATAATAATGATCTCCTTGAGTGGAATAAATATAAACATTAACAATTTAACATTTTGTTTCCTTTTTAATCATAAGAAATGGAATGATATTATATATCATTCCCTATGATATACCTTGAAAAATTCATTATGATATATGAATAATGAATATTATTTGACTTTGGAACCATGAATGTTGTACTATATTATATACTCAATTGTAAAGAATAAATAGCCTACATATATCACAAATATATTAGGTTTTTAGGGTATATATCCAACAATCCCCCACTTGTACTAAATCCTAATATAATTTGTTTTTTTTTCACCTTGTAACATATCATATAAAATAAATTATGAAATTATATCCAAAACACCTACTTCATATCCTATAAAAAACTTTTTCAATATTGTAATCAAATTTACCTTACAACACATAATATGTATTACCTTGTTGCTTCTTCTGGAAATGGGGTTGACCTTGTTTGTTTAAGGTTCAATCTTTTCAATCGGTTTCTAACGGGTTTCTTCATAGAATTGGAAACATCCAATGATTCTATATCCATTTGGACCAACTTTACAAAGGTAGGTTCTCATTAGTTGTGGACCGATGAGGCTTAAGAATTTTCATTGGTCAAGGGGATGGGAGGTCAAGCTCATCACACCTTTTTGGGGGGAATTTTTGCCTACTCCGGGACTCTCTCATAGATTTATGTTATGTTCACAAATCCTTATTAATTTACCAAGTACGAAAATGAGTTTTACATTAGATTTGGTAATCAATGACTGATATGTATAGGATTTAGAGAATATTTTTTATGTATTTGTGGTTCTTCGTCAATGGATAATCATCTTTATGTATTAGAGATCCTTAGTCAATGGTATCCTTCAATAAATTATATAGAAATATCTTGGTCATTATTATTACCATACTTGTTTTAAATCAACTCACTGGGGAACTTGAGGTTTAATTTTATTCAAAAAGACAGGGATTATTTCAGAATTGGGATTGTACCTGCATATGGGATACCTATGTATCCTTGTAAAAAAGGAATCATAACCCACATAGTTCGATAAGAAGGATATAGTTTAGCATCATATGTGACTTAAAATAATTAATGAATGATGTTCTTGAACCTTATGAAGGCTTCATTCGTACTCTACTTTTAAGGCAGAGATCAAAGTCCACGTATTTCGGGTTAAGAAATATGGGGTTCATGCATAGTTAATGAACCAAAAAGAGATGTATTGATTACATTTATACTCTAAGATCATGTGAGTCATGATTGGTGTGCGAAATAATAGGTATCAGTAAACCTGACTATGGTTCCATGAAAGATGCAATTATGAGAAATGATGTGGGGATTACGTATGTATGACGGCCCAGGTAAATGAAGGCCAGAGCATAGGAAGGAAGCCCAAGAACCAAGGTCCATAAAGGTATTTTTACTTTATGTAGATTTGGAATTTTAACCTGGGACTTACTCCTGAAAAGGAATCCAAAATTAATAGGGACTTATGATTGAGTTTTATTCCTAATAAGGAAACCCAAATCAAAAGGAATTAAGATTGGGGCTTAATCCTGAGGAGGACGACCAATGTTTAAGAGACTATGACTGGGGCATACTTCTGAGAAGGAGGCCCAGTTTAAAGGGATTTGTAACTTGGGGCATACTCCTGAGAAGGAGGCCCACGTTAAAGGGATTTGTGACTTGGGGCTTACTCCTGAGAAGGAGGCCCAGGTTAAAGGGATTTGTAACTTGGGGATTACTCCTAACGAGGCCCAGGTTAAAGATCATCTCATCTTAAAGGATGAGGTTATATAGGAAACCTCTAACCATGGTGACATAAAACTAGTATGTCCTGAGGTTTTATGAGAGGTTCTAATAGAATAACCTTCAGATAAGGAATCCAACAAAGGAACCATGACATAAATGGATTTGAAGAGGGTTTTGAAGGCTATGTCTTGAAGAGGAGAGGTGGATTTGAGGAAAGGAGGTGACTAGGAAGGAGGCACGCAAGTATTGTTCTGGTAAGTAAGTCCTGGTTGCGCAAGTAGACTTGCGTGACATGAGTAACCTTGGGCGATGAATAATATATAGGGTAATACGTGGGAGACTTTGAACTCAATCCCTTAGTATCATCCCTAGTGGCTTCTAGAAGTTTGGCGTGCAAGTTTCCTTGAGAGGGAAAGGTGGTGTGCAAGTGTCTTCATTTCCCCTAAGGGGTGGACACTTAGGCGCGCAAGTGTTGATGAATTCTAACTCTTAGGCCTTATTATTCTTCTTTTTAGAATCCATTATAGTTAAAGAATTATCTTATAAGTGTTCGGAAGATGTCAGAAAAAGGCTTGGGCGACCAGATATTGAATCTGAGTTTTGGAAAATTCGTCCTTGAAATGGGGGGCCCACATGGGCTATTTATATGCCACTAGACACCTTGGGAGAAAAATTTAATAGGGTGATCAAGTGACTTTCTCAACCCATATGTGGCGCACAAGTGACTTGAATAACCAGAAGGAAACCTGCACGACCTCTTCTAAAAGGGTTCCTTGTTCATGCCTTTGTCAATTTTTGATGTTCTTCAAAGGATGAATCTTATTGTGCTTAAGGTATTCCCCTTTTCCATTCATTAGAATCTGTGACAGAAAGGATCGTCAACAAAAGTACCCCATCAGAGTTGGATCCAAAAAAAGGAAAGAGGATTTGACTCTGAGGAAAATGAGAAACAAGAGTTCGGCGACACGCAAGTGGTAGGCATGCAGGTTCCGACATGCAGGGTTGCGGGATCGCCTATATATATGGGTGTTACTTCACACTTCTCATCCTACCTTATGATTTTTTGAGCTCTCATCGTGCAAGTGTCTGCATCTTATTTGGTCTCTTGCTTTTTTTCCTATGTCATTCTTCTCTAGTAAGATTTTGACTTGCGCTAAAATACTTGCACGACCACACTTGCACGACCACACTTGTGCGGCCACACTTGCGCGCCTTAATTCCTTGGCCATTTTTTTCTTCATAAGTACTTCATAAAAAATAGACTTATTTAAAATTTAACTGTTAGATCTTTGTGCAGAGTCAATGGATCCCAAAATAATTGGATCGGCTGATGAGTTGGCTAGCAAGAGAATTGTTGACATGATGAACATTGTTGGCCATGACTATTATGATATCTGGGACAGTACTCTCCCATATTTGGCCAAGTACGTAAAGAAATATCATTTCAATTTCACACAGTGTATTTACTTGACTTTATATGGCCACGGTCATATTCAAGGAGACAAAATTCCAGATGCAAAAAACTATATTCCTCATTCCTGGTTTTAGACTTACACCAATTTTGATTCAGAAAATGTCTCAGTTGCAGGATCATTTGTTAATGTTGGAATAGTGAAAAAGGCATACATAATGCATCATAGCTCATGTACACCAGATCTAAAACCTCAAAAGCCTGAGCTGCAGCCACATTTTATCCCTCCATTTTCCGATATTCTCAAATGGATCAATCCAAGGGATAGAAAAAGAGTTGGGATTTCCGTCCCAGAAAAGGTGTGAAGCTGACTTGGATGTGGGCATATTTGGTACAACAAAATTGTGCAGAGTTTTTCGTGAATATGAAAGGAGCTTCAATATATGAAGTCGTCTGGGCTGGGAAAACATATGTATATAGGAATGATAATTTTGTGCCAGATCTAATCAGCCACTAGAGCCCAGAAACCAATTCTTTCCATATAACTCATGGAGAAGTAGGAATCAGTTTGTGGAATTTCTACAAGATCTCGGGGGCTCCAATTTTGGGTGATCTGTATGATGAATTCATTCCCCCCAAGGTGACCTGGAATGATTTGGAGAAGACTCGGGCTTTGGGTCCAGAGTTAATGAAAATTTTCCACAAGCTCAAGAACTCAAAGTCCCCCAAAACACATTCTAGAAATGATATTCATCCAGAGTAATGGATGGATATGTTTCTTTTCATGAAGAAGGATAAGGGGCACACCTGTACTCGTCCTACCAGCTGCCCTAGAACAGAGAAGAGATGTGCTCTTGGCACATTCTGTCCCACTCTAGAAGCGGGAGAGTTCGAAAAGTGGGGGTATGAAGTGGACCAAAGATTCCTAGAGAAGACCCATATGGCGGGATTTTTATCTTTTTGGCTCAGTTTTTATCTTCTTCCGGTTAGGGATTAGAGGGGAGGCATTAGTCTAGGGACCTTTATTGTTTTAGAGAAGTTGGCTGAGAGGAAAATAGTTGGTTTGGCCACCCCAATTTTGGAAAAGATTCATAGGATATTACTCCATGTCTATATGGGTAAGTATCCTTTGAGAATAGTGGGACCATTCCATGTTTTGTGGTGATGGATCACCACTCACTTCAGGACTTATGTTGTACAGAGTAGAGTATAGGTTCCTGGAAGTTCTTTTAGGCCATCGGTGCAGGAATTTTCTGCAATTTCTCTGTTGTCCCTCAATTCCTATGATCTGAAGGCGAGGCTGAGCGTGTTTAAGGAATTTCATTTCTTCCCTTATGTAAACCCTCCAACCGGGCGGTTTTTTGATAATGGAACAGAAAGCCTGGAATTTAGGTCATATATTCTAGCTTGCAGAGATGGTGTATTGTCCACCAAAATTGATGGAGAGATTATATGCGAGGCCTATGCTCCATATAGATTATCACGCGAATTTAAGTGTCTGTAGAAGATTTTTGTATCTCCTCCCATGCATGTTAGGTCAGAGCAGCATTCAATGGTTTCCATACAACTATGGTTACTGACAGCTATGGAGAAAACCGGAGCAGTGTTTGATCTACCAGTTTCTAGAGCGGCGAGTCAATTGACTACATGATATGACGAGAACTGGGTAGTATAATACCCTAAAGGGGTATTGAATCATCTGGTCCCTCAGGTGGGAAAAAAAAGAGAACTGTTAGTAAAGAAACCCTTCATCTGGACGGTGATTCTTCCTCACCTGGAGCTGATTCACCAGGTTCCTCACCCGGGGCTGATTCACTGGATTCCAAGGATGATGATGATGAGGCACGACAAGCTTCAATGTGGCCTCGTGTCAGATATAATCCTACTTCCAGAGTCAAGAGACCTACTCTATCGACTCCTGGTGAGTTATATCATTAAGGAAATTTAGCTGACATTATTTTATATAGCAACAAGTTTCATTTTCTTATCCATTATCTATGATTGCAGGAGGTGGTAAAAAGTTGAAATCTATTATTGTAGGACCCTCCTCATGGCCTTCTAGTGAAAATGATGAATATTTATGACCAGAGGCTGTCCAGACATGGAGAAGTCAATATTTTGATGCTGAAACAGCCTGGATGGACTTATGTGAAGGGTTACATATCCCTGGAGAGGGTAATATCTAGGCTTATACTCATATCCTCATCGAGTATAACCCCGATGAAGTGCGGGCTTGCATCAGAGAGCTGGAAATGCTCATATATTCCACTAATGATTCCATTACGATTACCAAGAGAGTGAAGGAAATGATGAATCGTGGCACCACTGAGGGGATTGGTTCTTCAGTAGATGAGGTGTGGCATGATTACGTGGCTCTTGAAGATGTAAATTTCATTTATTATTTGCTTTGCAACTTGATTTTACTCAATGAATTGTTACTCAAGGAAATTAATTTCATCATCCTGCAGCTTGTTAAGAAAGGAACTAATGAGGTTCCTTCACCGCAGTAAAGCCCTGGTAGCACCGCTCTTGGAGCCGTTGAATATCCTTGTGAGCCGGGTGAGGTATCTCCAGGCCGGCATGCCATGGACAAGGAGTTAGAAAGGGATTTTCACTCTCCAATACCTGTATTAAGAGTTGATTATGTCAACACACCCAAAAAGTCAAAGAAGAAAAGGCATAGAAGGAAGAAGTGCACAGCTAAAAGCTTCATAAGTAGTGGTAAGCCCTTTGGATATTCATGAATCCTAACTCATGAAAATATTTCTCATATTTCATGGGATTTCAGGGTCATCCTCGGTTTCTCCTATAAGGGAGAGGACTGAGCCTCCTCTGAGGACAATAGAGGGTGCTGGTGAATAGTCAAAAATTCATGCTGACCTGGCTGCTCCTGAAGAAACAGTGAGAGAAGAAGGGCCAGCGTCTATTCCTAGTAATTCTCTTGTTGCTACTGCAAGGGGAGAAGTGCATGATTCTATTAAATTAACAATATTTCATAGAACGTCGAATGAAAACATAAATTGAATTCCATTATGTGATGCTTTAGGTTCAACACCTACACCAGAACATTTTTCGACTACTGCAACTGACTCTGTAATTTTCTATGAGGAATCTGTTCGAGGTCCGAGGTCACAGGTGGAGGGTCGCCATGAAGACACATAAAATTCTCCCATTGGTGAGAATAACCAAGAATTTCATATATCACTGGATGAAATGATGAAACTTGGCATGCCTTTGGAAGAAATTTTAGATCATGTTAAATTACCATGTAATTTTGAAGAATTTGTATGTGAGTGTTATCTTTCGTCCTGTTAAAAATTTCTTCTTACATCTCTGACCATGATAAGTTGAAATGTGCAGTTCCATATGAGCAAGATACTAATATGTTGATGCCTGAAGGGGGTGGAGGCGAACATATCATTGCAAAGACGCTAACTCAAGTGGAGGTTAACCCGACCGAGCTTCCTGAAATCAGTCCAGAAAATCCTGTTGAAGCTAGGAAAGATGGAGAGGATCCTTTTTATACTGCATATCTACCGTTGGGTAAAAGATGATAATATTTGTGGATGTATTTAATTTTCAAGACAGCTAATAAACCTTTTCTATCCTTTGGAACTAACCAAAGCTTTCAATTAACTATGTAGGGCAGTTAATTTCAATGGCTAGATCCAGAGGTGAAGCTTTAGCCTCAGCCCAAACGGGAGTAGAAAGTGAGGTACCAAGGGTCAGGGGGGAAGGAGCAGAACAGAGCACTTATTTAGGTTCATTAATACCAGACTATATTCCCCCTGTGATAGTGATGCTGGGTCAGACCCAGAGGTGTAGAAGGCGCTCTAATTCTCACGTCTCATGGCATGGAAGAATATATGGAAGATCATATATGAAGTGCCTCTTGAAGATTTGCCTTCAAAGATACCGAGACTTTTTTTTATTCATCATTCTGAGACTTGGAAGTTTTAGATATCAAGAGATCCATACCACAGTGAAACAAGTCATCTAAATGAGGGAGAAGAGAAAAAGTGCCGTCAAGATTTGATCAAATTGAGGTTGCTGAACAATATCTGCAAATTTCATGTTGCGGTGTCCCGAGATGAGGCAGATCATGCGACAATGATGAAAGAGCTAAAGCATAATATCAAGGAGAAATTTTTCCAGTAGATGAATCTTCAGCAACAGTTAGATGCTATTACTGGGGAACTTGACCAGCTTAAAAATTCATTGGAAGGAGTCCAAATAGATGGTATGAAATCCATCACGGATGCCAAGAAAGAACATCATCAAGATTAAAAGATTGAATTTGGTCGAGTGAACGAACTTCAAGTGGCTACTGATGAAGCTCAGGATGCCGTAAATCAAATGAAAATTTAGGTTAAAATCATCTTGTAATTATTGAAAAAGAGAAGACACTCCAATCTGTGGATGTTCTTCTAATCTTGTGCATCAATGAAAAAGTAATTTCATCATCAATCATTTGTACCTGAATTCTCTTGCTAATTACTTATATATTATTATTTTTTACCTAATCCAATGGGCCTAGTAAGCATAGTAGGATTTTTTCTAGGATTATACAAACAACCCCACAAACATTGCATCTTTTGTTGCTTAATATTTCCAAAATCATACAATATGTACGTTTAGTGAGCTGGGACTCGAGTTTTGTTCAGAGTTCCTTTTACGAGTTCCCAAATTAATGAGTACCCTGTCTTTTGTTCGCATTTTAAATTCATGCATGTCAGACATAAAAATGCTAATGTTTAAGGTCGAATATCATTAACTGAATAGATTAAAATTGAATCAATTCCTTGATAATTTTCCTGAAAACATATTACCACATTCAAGTATGGGGGAAAACATGTAAACTATGACTTAAGAAATTTTGAATCTAAGGGATGAAATGAAAAAGGGCTAAAAGGCATTAGAGGAAGTATTTCATAAGAGTGAAGCTACCACTATTTGACAAACCCATTAGGGGGTTGAAGTATGCATGGCCACTTAAGGGCATTAGCTGCATAGTCAAATAATAGCATCCTTTGGATGATAGGTCTGTTATGTAGAATACTTATGCAAGGCCACCTAGGGGCATGTGCTGCATATTCAGACAAAAGAACTCTCAGAAATTTCACTTTTCTATTTCTAAAAGACAGTGGAAGTTTATAGCGATTCGAATTTTCCAAATCACAGAGTCTGTTGTATGGAAAGAGGTACTAGAATATGGAGAGGCTATTTACAATCAATATTGTCAAATAATTGGATTAATATCAATCCTAAGAAGATCTGACCTAAACATAGGGAACTAAAATATAAATCATAGACTTGAATACTTTCATATCATGAAAAAGATTATGGGAAAAATATGTTAAGGATGGATGTTTTTTCGGATCCCTACATATCATAGTTAAGACCAATAAGGTAAAAACGGGTTTACTCCCAACAATGAAGTTACCACTATTTGACGAACCCATTAGGGGGGTTGAATTATGCAGGACCACCTAAGGGAATTGGCTGCACAGTCAAATAATATCATCTTTTGGATGAAAGGTCCATTATTGAAACTATTAATGCAAGGCCACCTAGGGGAACGTGCTGCATAATCAGGCAAAAGAATTCCCGGGTATCATACATTTTGTGACCAAAAGTTAAGAAATGGGTTATGGTAATCTTGAAGTATTTATGGTTAGGAGTATGACACGTGAAAATGGGTATTTTCCAATGAATTATGGAGATACATAGACCAATGCTGACCATAATCATGTTGTGGCTGGGTCCTGAATTGAGATGATGTAGTTCACTACATATCTCATTAGGATGAGAATCAAGCCATATGTAATTCTTGAAAATAAATTTTAACATCATGTGAGATGAGAGAGTAGGAGATCTTAGTTTAGGATTGTAGAGCTCAGACCATAATGAGGGAGACACATTGTGTGTTTGTTATAAACCTGATGTGAATAAATACCAGGGTTTTCATACCACATTCATGTGTTTGCAGGGGGACTTTTCAGCCAAGGGACTGAAAGTATAGTTTGGGGTTAGGCCCAAAGACTTGGGTCTAGGTTCGAGGGATGCTTGAACATTCCTACGTATCCCATAAGGATGGGAATCATTCCATACGTAGTTCTTGAAATACCCTCTGTACATATTTGGTTCGTACATGTGAAGGGTGAAAGGGGACTTTAATGCAATGATGGTTGGACCCAAGATTAAAGGTTTGGGCATTGCCATGTATGCACATAGTTCATTGAATATAACATTATTGGAGATCAATGTCAATAATTATTCCCTCTCAAGTGAGGGTGTCAAAGAATGTTGTAGTTTATTGTCATACAGGACAAAAGTGTGAATAGTTTAAGGTCATATGAACAGACCGGTGCTGCATAGTTTAGAGTCATCTAGCTTGGACATATGGCTATGCAGTTTATTGTCTTACAGTGAGGACAATGGTGGAATGTATAGTTTAATGTCATATAGCAAGGACGATGATGAACCAATGTGAATATATTGGTTTTGGAGGGGGGATTCACGTATCAACATCGTATGAGATGGAGGTGAACCGATGTGAAGATATTGGTTTTGGGATTGAACCTCGGGAGTTTTCCTACGTAGCCATCCTAGAAATCAAGGATCAATGTCTTTGTAGTTCGATTGAGAATGAATTGGTGATCGAGTTGTACTTGAGGAAAACTCAAAGATGGTGTTGGGACTTACGCGTGGTTAGCAGCCCAGAGAGGGTGTTATGGTTGAAGCTTAATCTAAGCTCACATGAGTAATGATTGGTGTGATAAACAAGAGGTAACAACAACCCTAATGATTCACAGTTTAACGTCATGTTGGACGACAAAGGGGACACGGTTTAACGTCATGTTGGACGATAGAGGGACCATGCAGTTTAAAGTCTTGCAGTGAGAACTAATGGTGCTGTATAGTATAGTGTCATGTAGTAGGGACAAAATAGGTTTATTTCTGTTAAAAAAAATACTTCTTCAAGAATATTTCATTGGATGGAGTTTTAATGAGTTCTCCATCCATTGAGATTAATGAATAAGGTCCATTGGAGTAGACCTTATGTATTGACTAAGGTCCATCCCACTTTGGCTCAAGCTTTGGAGGCTTCTTTCAAAGTATCATTGGAGTTCTAAGGACCAATACCTATTCTCCTTGAATGAATGAACGAAGATGAAGTTTTTTATTGAAGGCATGTGATATTTGATTCTGATAGACTTCCAAGTGGTGCATGGTGCACAATCGTTTTTCGTCTAATTATTCCAATTCATCAAATCACTTCTGAGATTGTTGATCTGTGGATCACTGATCACAAATGGATACTCCGAGTGAAGTTAATTGAACCTCATTGGGAAATACTACTTTCTTTCCATCTACTAATTAATATGGAGTTGACCATGTAGCAGTGTGGGTGATGGTCCGATAAGCCCATAAAGCATGAAAAAGTTTATCAGGCCATGATTTCTTATCTTTATCCACCATATTTGGCAGTATGTTTGAAAGAGTATTATTGAAGGACTCTATTTGTCCATTGGCCGTTGCATGATACCAAGATGAATGGTTGGATTTGATGATGTATTCTTGATACAACTTTCTCACGTCAGATGAACAGAAGTTGGTGCCATTGTCTGTCAATATGGTATGATGGACACCAAATCTGGAAATGATATTCGACTTGACGAAGCTAAAAATGCATTTAGAACTATGTTTTTACATGTATTTCCTCTTCCCATTTGGAAATAAATTCAGTAGAAGTAATAATATACTTAAACTGGTTGGATGTAGCCAGAGGATAAGGTCCTACTACATCCATTCCCCATATAGAAAATGGCCATGAGTATTTAGCTGTATGAAGCAACTCTGGGGGTTGATGAATGAAGTTGGCACATACATGGAAAGAATAACACTTCTTAGTGAAATCATCACAATCTTGCATTATTGAAGGCCAGAAGTATCCAAGACTTCGAATTTGACCATAATGTCTATGTCTAGACTGGTGGTCACCACAAACTCCTGCTTGTACTTCATTCATGGAAGCGATTGTCTCTTCACCATCAATATATATGAAGAGAATTCCATCAAAACCTCTCTTGTAGAGAATTGTTTAGTGACCTGGGCTATCATAAAGAGTAAAATTGACCACACATCGCCAGACTTGTTCTTTCCAGCTCTATCAGGTGGGAGTGTTCCATTTTCAAGGTATTCCCTGATAGGTGTCATCCATCCTGTAGTATGACCATATAGTTCAGAAATGGGACTGATTTCATTGATTTCCCCTGTTCTGATTTGAACAAAATGTGAAACTACATGACGGTGGGCAATACTGATGATTATTTCGTCCTGATTTGGATTTTCCAGGGTTGTGGCTACATTATCCAGTGCATCATCTTGAGCATTTTGTGATCACAGGACATAAGAAAATGACAGTTCTGAGGGAAATTCTACCATTAACTCTATGAAGTAATCACACAAAGGGATTAACTCTTCTTTTCTGATGGCATAATCCCCATTGATTTTTTTGATTACCAAATCTGAATCACCTTTTACTTTGAAGTGATTCACCTGTGTCGGAAGCGCCAATTCCAAGCCTATGGTGAGAGCTTGATATTCTGCTTCATTATTTGTATCGCCTTCCAATAATAAGAAGGAATAGGGTAGCACTTCCTTTTTTGGAAATAAGTACAATTCCTAACCCAACTTTGTTGAATTTAGGATCTTCCATTTTCATCCCTCTTAGAATTCTGGAGGCACCATCAAAGTAAATTTACCATGTTTGAGGATTATCTTGAATAGAGAAGACTTCCTCTTCCTGAAGTTCAACATTTAAAGATGTATCTTCTACAGATGGGTGTTCAGCAAGGAAATTGGCTAGAGCTTGGCCCTTTATTGCCTTTTGAGACACATAATGGATATCAAACTGCTCCAAAATAACATCCCACCTTTCCAGACGTCTGGTATGCATGGGACAACTAAGGATAAATTTGAGTGGGTTATTGCGAGATACCAATTGGACATCATGATGTTGCAGGTAGTGTCTCAATTTCTGAACTACAAATATTAATACTAGGCATCACTCTTCAATAAATGAATATCGAGTTGCTGCCTCAAGCATAGTTCAACTGAGATAATAAATGTTGATTTCATTCCTAGCATCATTCTTTTGGTCAAGGAAGGCACCCAATTATTTCTCTAAATCTATCACATAGAGAATAAGTGGTCTTCCTTCAATGGGTGGCATTAATACCAGTGGACTCAATAGATATATCTTGATAATATCAAATGATTCTTGATATTCTTCAGTCCACTGGTAGGTGACTCCCTTCTTCATTAATTTTGTGAAGGGTAAACATTTTCTTACCAGATTTGTGATGAAATGCCGAATATAGGCCAAGTGTCCTTGAAATCCTCTTAATTATTTCAAATTTAGAGGAGGTGACATACCAAAGATTGATTTTTTCTTCTCAGGATGAACTTTGAACCACGATGGCGTACAACAAAGAAGATAAATTTTCCCGAGGTTACCCCGAAATCACATTTCAAGGGGTTCATCTTAAAATTATGTTGTCGAAGTTTATTGAATATGAATTCTAGATCGGCCAAGTGATCAGAATGTTTTCTAGATTTAACCACCAAATCATCCACATAACTTTCAAAAAATTTCCCTAAAAAGGGTTTGAAGATATGGTGCATGGCACGTTGATACGTTGCACCTGCATTTTTAGGCCAAAGGGCATTACTCGATATCAAAACACACCATGAGGAGCTTTGAAAGTTGTAGACTCTTCACCCTCTGGGGCCATTCATATTTGATTGTACCCATAATAATCATTCATGATGGAAAGAGCTTTATAGCCAGCTGTTGCATCAATTAAGAGTTCTGTGATCAGAACTGGGAAATCATCCTTGGGACAATGCTGATTAAGATATATGAAGTCAATGAAAACTCTAATTTTTCCATTAATATTTTTCAACGGGACAATATTAGGCATCCATTTGGGATATTTAACTTGTCTGATGATGTTAGCTTTGATAATCTTATCAACTTCAACTTCAATTTTGGAGGAATATGTTTGGTGTATTCTTCTTGCTGCTTTCTTAATTCCTCGATGTTCTTCTGGAAAACCCAAATGATGAGTGGCAACATTGGAATCAAGAACAAGCATTTCTGCATAATTCCAAGAAAATAAATCTCTATTTTTCTTTAAAATGAGTTATATATTTCTTACTCTTCACGATTCATGGCCGCACTAATTAATGTGGGGAGGGGGTCTTCTTTTTTATCAATATTTATTTATCTGAGTTCATCCACAGTGGTAGAGATACCCTCTTCAAATGCTGGAGGAGTACCTCTGTGATCTTCCTCTTCTTCTTTAATATGTCTTACTTATTTTTTTTCTACATGAATAGTAGATAACAAGGCAAAACTTCTATGGTCAGGGGAGAAGTTAAAATTTGAACATCTTGGAGAAGAGGCTGCCATTTCTGACCCTATAGATGATGAAGGGTATTCATGGGGTGATAGAGAGGGGATGATGGATTGAGAATCGACATCATTGTTTTCTTTGGGTATTTCTATAACTTCTTCTGACCTTGTTGGTGAAGTATAGAATTTCTGGATTTCAGCAGATGAAATTAAGACATCTCCATCTAAACTTTCATCATTTCTTGGCCAATAAATAATTTCTCCCATGTTGTCTGGCTCAACATCCGTAATTGAAATTATGGAAGTTTCCATAAGAGTGTTTGGATTTCGGTCTATCCTATCAATTTGTATGATAGGCAACACATAATCTATACTAACATTTATTAATGGTTTTACTATAATCTTCTCCAAACCATATGGAGAATTAATTTTGGTGACCTCCTTCACTGTGGATTTTTCCTTTCCCTCCATGTGATAATATTATACCTCAATGTATTCAGATTCACATGTTTTGAATGGGGCTTTGACACCATACAATGTTATAATTTGACCATTGAATCAATATTTGATACATTGATGGTATGACAAAGGTACGGCCGCATGTTGATGTATCCATGTTCTTCCAAGAAAAATGTTGAAGGCTATGTCCTGATGAACAACCATGAAATCTGAATTAGATACAAGGTCACCAAACTGAATTCTGACTGTAATTTTTCCCAGAGGTTCTTGTTCATTCTTATCATATCCTTGCAACATCAATGTTGAAAAATATAAATCAGATTCGGTGAGGACCAATCGATGAAGTGTGTGAATAGGAATGAGATTGAATCTTGAGACATTATCAATGAAAGCTCGTCAGATGTCTATATCATTGACTTTTACAGATATATAAAAATGCCCGATATGTCCATGTACAATATCATCTTCATCTTCATCTGTAAAAGATATCACTGCATGGAATTTTGTAGGATCATTCTCTATATGGTAAAATTCAGCCGCAACAATTTCAGTTTTGAATTCTTGAGGACTTGACAAAGCCTCAATAAGAACCTTCTAAAGAACTTTTAACAGATCCAAGGCATCCAGAATTGATAACATGGCCGGTACATGGGCCAAATGTTTCAAGATATCCTACATTTGGTCCAAAGGTATGTGATTCCCATCAGGAAAATGTGGTTTTCTAGGTTCCTTGGAAGTTGATGTTTTGGCTTTAGATGCATCCCGTATCGGGGTAGGAGTTGGAAATACTCCTCGCTTCGTTAGATTAGACCGACTAGGTCTATCAATTTGCTGAGAGGAAGAAGATGTGACCTCTAACCGGTCATCCAAAATAACTGCATCAGGACTGAATCTATCGTGTGTATAAGAACTTTCTTGTTCTTGTTGAGCTCTCTGAAGGTCTTTTCCATGAGTTTCTGCCTTATATACAGTTCTAGAAGGGTTAAGATTGAAATAGTGGTTTTTATAATATCCACATCTTCCCCTATATCCTAGACCTCAGTCTCTTCCTCTAATTCCTCGGTTAGATACAGGGAACATAGGCTCATCATAATTAAAACTGTCATTGGAATAAGAATCTATTAAATGAATCATGTTAACGGAACCAATGATTAATTTATCATCTGATGAAGATTCTACCTCATTAGCCAGTCCAGGATATTCCGTTTGGTGGGGAGGTTCCCGTACTTTTAAAGTAGATGGCATAAAATCTTCCAGAGTCAAATAAAATTTAGGCTTTGACACAAACTCGTCTTCTTCTGACTGATCTTCTTTCTTCAAATTATGCTTCTTCTTTGAACATTTTACTTCTAATTAAGGGGGTTTTTTATGGCATTCATAGCATAAGACAAAAATGGTTGATTCAATTATGTTCGTAAAATGGCATGAGTTGGGTTGATCATTTTTTTGACCATACAATCATCATATTTCTGCGAATTTTTACTTTTGACTTCATGCCACTCACCTTCTTCCTCTGGATCAGTAGTAGTAACACGTGCTACCCGGGCTGAAGAACCTTTCATTTTTACCTGTCCAGATTCCACCATATTTTTCAAGAGTTCTTTGAAGAAAAAACACTCTTGAATAGAATTCTCCAACATCTGATGAAACGGGAAATAGTTGGGGAGGTCTTCATCTCCTTCCTTGTTCGGCCTTTTCGGTCTTGGAAACTGAACCAGATTGTTTTCTAGAGCCAATTAGAAGTAGCCACAAACTTGTTCATTCCGGAAAGAATATACTATGTTCTTAAAATCTTCAAATTTTTTCTGTCTTTGATCTCTTTGATCTTCTTGATGAGTCATACGTTGTTGTTGATGCTCAGGAGGTGGATCCCTTCGATACGATGAAGGTTTTGAAGTGGAAGCTGGTATATATGCTTGTTTAAGTGTAACTGTAGTAGTCTCTGCTTTCCCTATTCTATTTCCTGGAACTGATGTAATTACATGAGTTTTAGACTTAATCTTCATAAGAGAGTCCTCTATCTGCTGAGTTATTGAAGTAAGGTCTCGTAACCCTCCGATGTATTTCACAGGGATCAACGATGTGCATAATTCATCACGCAGATTTGCCACATAGATTGGCAGCAACTCTTCTTGAGGGAGTGCTAAACTTAAGAAATATGTTAATCCCTTCCAGCAAGCACTGAAATCTAAAACTCATTCATTTTCCATTTTCATACAATTGGTAAGATAAAAAACATTCGTCTTTGGAAATGTTGAGCTAAATTGAAGAAGGAATTTTTGACAGAGATCTTGCCATCCAGTAATTGACCGAGATTGCAAGATTTTCTACCAGACGAAAGCAGGTCCTTGTAATGACTACAAAAAAAACCAGATCTTAACTGCTTCTTGTTGTTGAGGAGTTCCCACCATAGGATCACAACGAGAAACAAAATGTGTTAAGTGTTGTTCTGGATCTCCCAAACCATAAAAAATTAGGAATGTGGTACTCGCAAAATTTGACGGGGGAGGAATTGCATCCACCCATTCAGAGTAAGATCTCTTCTCTGGTTGAACAGGTGAACGCTTTCCTTCCATATCTTCCAACCGAGATGTTAATGACTCAATGGTAGTCATTGATTTTTGAGAAACATCTGGTTGAGCTTGGACATGTGCAGGGGAAAGAACTGGAGTTTGGATGGGTGTGGCGACGAGTACTGTCACTGATGGTAGCAATACCGGTTGTTGTCCTGTATAACCCATAGGATTATAACTGTGAGGGTGTACATGTAAAGGGGGATATTCTTCATCCATCCTTGTAGCTGCAACAAATTCCCTTGAGTGATTAACTTCATCATGCTTTAGAGGAAGACTACCTTGAAGTTGTTCTGCATTTAACCTCCTTAACTCCTTGACTTCTTCATCTTGTTGTGCGAACCTTTCCTCTAATGAGAGTTATTTGACTTCTCCATAGGTTGGGTGGAATGTAACCTGACTTTTTTCCTTCCCCCTTGTTGTACACCTTCCGGAGAGGGGGATTTGGTTATTTGAAGTAATACCTATATTCTTGGTAAGCCTTTTATTTTGGGTACGCACTCCCTCTTTATTTTCCTCTGTGTATACAGCCTCTCGAACATGGACTTCTTCATCTGATTCCCATAATTGAGCCTCATGTTCTGGGGAATCAGTGACAATGGCATTGATGACATTTATCTATGCCTAACGCATTGAATTCCTTCTGTCAGTGCTTCTGCAATGCTGTCTTCTTCCATGTCCTTTATGAGACATTGCCTTTTGATTGGTTGATCCCTCATGAACTTCTTTATGAAACATAATTTGGAGGGAATATCCTGATAATTTGGTTCTGCATTCCTCTTGTGGCTTCTTCCCTAATCAAGAGAAGACTGACTTTTGCTGAGGAAAAGATTAAGAATTTGAAAAAGACCCCAGTCCAATGTACTGGGGCTGTTCCTATTTTTCCTGCTCAACTCCTTGAATCCTGTCTATTGATCCTAAGGGTTGGATTAAAAGATTCCCCAGTCTGGAAAGCTAAGGTGGTTATTGAGCTACTATATCTAAAACTTTCTTAAAATCTCTCTCGATTTTGAGGACTTTAGTCCGGATATTAGCCGGATGCATTATCCTACATCCACTCAAATCACCTAGCTTAGATGACCGTTGGATTATTTCTCACACTTCTGTCACTTCATAATGTGCCTTCTCTAAACGAGAAGCATGTTAGATATTCTCATTTTCGCGATGCAAGAGTAATTCGACAACTTTGTCTATATATTCCGGACTTTGGGAAGAACTAGTTTAGGTCTGTTCTTGAGAAAGCATCTAATTAAACACAAAGCAAGTTGGATGTGGCCATCCATGGGAAATAACATTGAATGAGACCAATTTTGGAAGGCTTTGTTAGCTGGATAGAACAGTAAAATTCAATGCTCCATGAACACCCCATCCCCTGATATGAATACCAGATGGGGAATTGGTAAATAACTAGTGAAAACTGTTTAACATGCCAAGGTATAAACGTTGAAGGGCTCTCTACTGCTTTTCAACCTTTGGATGTCGGGAAACTGAGAGAGATGCCAAGTCAATTTGGCGTTGCAACACTTCTATTATTGTGAAATGAATTTTATATTCATCATAAGTAAATATTTTCTCTTTTAAGTGAAAAATAGTTTTCCATATGTTGAGATGAATATCGTGAATACAATCTTTTGTCAATGTTTCTAGAATATCAAACTGAGAGTCAGCCAAAGGCAAAAACATCACTGGTATTTCACCTTTCACCAATTGTTTTCTCATATTCATCACTTCCTCTTTGTCATTTAATGAATAATCTTCTACCTGATTAGACCAAAGCTGGTGCTTCTTTGTTGATTTTTCAGATTCAAAAATATTTGTAGAGAATTCATTTGTCAAGTTAAAAGATGAATGACCCAGGGGTGGTTCGAAGAGTGACATACACCCTGGGCTATCTTCTGGTTGAGAAATTATTTCACCTGCTAGCGGTAAGGCATCAGACATGACTGGCTTCGCATTTCCAAGTGCCTTAAGATAAGAGGACTTTCTTGTTACTGCATTGTCCATTGATGAATTTTCCAGGAAATGTGAATTACTACTGCGGAGAGGAATTTCGTAGCTAAATTCACCATCATAGGTAGGATCACCATGGTGGGTTATAACAAAAGTTGAAACCTCTTGCTCCTTGGTCTTTGGGCCACATAGAGGGTTATCGTGACTCTCATATGAAGATGATACTTCGAGATTGACTGGATTGTCATGAATCAACCCTTCATGAGGAAGTGTCTGATAAAGACCTTTGGAATTATTATTGTTACTTTTTGACTTTGAAAATGAGAGAGTAGAATCTTGAGCTGTAACAGATAATTTTCTGAGAGTTTCAAGAACTCCAGCATTGAGCAATGCCTTATTGCAGATTGGATCTTGATTTTTCAACTGTGATGGATGGGTATTTTTCATGGATGCCTTCTTACTCACTATGGAAACAACTTGTTGATGAAAGTGTTTATTATGGGCAGGTGTATCAGCCTTCTCATTAGAAATGGTCAGGTTAGGCTGATTATCTCCATTTAAATCGTGTGTATGTGCCTAACTTGATTGTCTGTATGACATGTGGGAGTATTCCCCACGACCCTCCTGGACTGAAACAGAGGAGTGTATCTACTCTGGAGTGACATGTTGATGAGTCACTACACTGATAGGGATATATTTATGTTTCCTTCCCTGTGATGTCGTTTTCCCTGAAGATTTTATAATATTCTTACAGGTATCCAGAATATGGGTTGGGATTTGCTTATACTCTTTCACCATTTTCAAAATTTTCTTGGTGACAATAGCTGTCGAAATGGTAATATACGTCCATTCTGTGTCTGGAGTAGGTGTATGTGCCTGCTTCTGTCCTCCTTTTCCTATCAATGGATATTAACAGTACTTATGCATAAGGGCAGAGAGTTGAGTCTACTCCAAATTTTTCATCAGAGCTTTCCTAATGACTTCTCCGGTTGCAACCAAACGAGACTGTTGGCAGACATGATGAACATTGGTAGGTGTATGTGCCTACAGTGTATTATCTTTCAAGTATGGTTGATGGTTTTCCTTCAATAATGGAAGACAACACTACTGACATAATTGGTGATTGTAAATAGGTGTATGTTCCTGCTTATAGGTGGTCACCATATTTTGTTGGAGAGCTTCTTTGGATGCAGTTAGACGAGACTGTTGACTGGTTGATCAATTATAAGTAGGTGTATGTGTCTGCCTATAGTACTTCGTTGGAATTGCCTGGCGGTATTGGCTGGTTTCTTCTTGACGAGTCTGGTGGATATCGGGATTAGAACGAATGGGTGTGTGTTCCCACTCGTTGCTTGCCATCAAGTTAGGTTGATGGACTTCTCTGGAGGGGGCAGAGGTAAGAATCTACTCCCCATTGGCCTAATTACGCCTCAGACGGTTAGTCTTGCGTGCTCGGGTCTGAGGGACATGAGTCGAACCCCTAGAGGTGAGACCCTCATCATGTTGAGGGTACAATACCGCACGAGTCTGGCGGCGATTATTGATGGGAGGTATTGGTTGTTGCATTCCGGTGGAAAATACCCAAAATAGTTTGACACGACGGTTAGCACCGCCTGCTTCTTGATCACTGGTCATCGCTGTCCGGACAACCAGGGTGATTTGTTAACTTGGAGGGCTTGTCGAGCGGCCTCCAGAGTCGGAATGGTACCGTGTTGACAGTATTCCCTCACCAACGCATTTGAGACCCAGTTTTAAAGATGGTGAGTAGGTGATGTCGTCCTCAGAGTGGATGAGGATCCAGCAGGAGTAGTGGTTGAAGCATTCACAGGTGTGAACTTTAAAGAAACCATTCTGTGTTGTAGAGATATCTTGGAAAAGAGTGCATGTTTGATATAGCAGACATAATCAAGATAATTCTGTCTAGACTACATCTTTTGGATGAGTTACTGTGTTATTGACTTCATTGTCAGGCCTCATATTTAGTTTAATAGGGGCATAACAAATAAGTTAAACATCATTTTAACTTGGTTAAAAATTCACGTCAGGTTCACCATTTTTTGTTTCTTCTGGAAATCGGGATGACCTTGTTTGTTTAAGGTTCAAACATTCCAATCAGTTTCTAATGGGTTTATTCATAGAACCGAAAACATCCAATGATTCTATATCCATTTGGACATACTATCAAAAGGTAGGTGCTCATTAGTTGTGGAACGATGAGGCTTAAGAATTTTCATTGGTCGAGAGGATGGGAGGTTAGGCTCATCACACCTTTTTGGAGGGAATTATTGCCTACTCTGGGACTCTCTAAAATATTTATGTTATGTTCACAAATCCTTATTAATTTACCAAGTATGAAAATGAGTATTCCTTTAGATTTTTCAATCAATGACTGATATGTATAGGATTTAGAGAATCTTTGATATGTATTTTAGGTTCTTCATCGATGGAGAGTCATATGTATGTATTAGAGATACTTAGTCAATGTTATCCTTCAATACATTATATAGAAATATCTTGGTCATTATGATGACCATACAAGTTTTAAAGCCACTTAGTGGGATACTTGATGTTTATGGTCATTCAGAAAAACATGGATTTTTTCAGAATTGGGATCGTACACATAGATGGGCTACCTACGTATACTTGTTAAAAAGGAATCAGAACCCATGTAGTTTGATAAGAAGGATATATTTTAACTTCATATGTGACTGAAAAGAATTAATGAAATATGGTCTTTATCCTTATAAAGTCTTCCTACGTACTCTACTTTTAAGGTAGAGATCAAAGTCTACATAGTTCGGGGAAAGAAATATGGGTTTTATTCATAGTTAATGACCCAAAAATAGATTTCTTGGTCACTTTTACACTCTAAGATCATGTGATTCATACTCGGTGTGACAAACAAGAGGTATCAGTAAACTTGACGATGGTTCCATGAAAGATGCAATTGTGAGAAATTATGTGGGGATTACGTATGTATGACGACCCAGGTAAATGAAGACCAGGACTTAGGAATGAAGCCCAAGAAGCAGGGTTCATAAATGTATTTGTACTTTATGGAGATTTGTAATTTTAACCCAGGACGTACTCCTGAAAAGGAATACCAAATTCAAAGGGACTTATGATTGAGTTTTATTCCTGAGAAGGAAACCCGAATAAAAAATAATTAAGATTGGGGCTTACTCCTGAAGTGGATTCCCAATGTTTAAAGAGACTATGACAAGGGCTTACTCCTGAGAAGGAGGCCCAGGTTAAAGGGATTTGTAACTTGGGGATTACTTCTGTGAAGGAGGCCCAAGTTAATGGGATTTGAAACTTGGGGATTACTCCTGAGAAGGAGGCCCATGTTAAAGGGATTGTTAACTTGGGGCTTACTCCTGAGAAGGAGGCCCAGGTTAAAGATCTTCTCATCTTAAAGGATGAGGTTATATAGGAAACCTATAACCATGGTGACATAAAACTTGTAAGTCCAGATGTTTTAGGAGAGGTTCTCACAGAATTCATTTCATATAAAGAATCCAACAATGTAACCATGCCCTAAATGGATTTGAAGAGGGTTTTGAAGGCTGTGTCTTGAAGAGGAAAAGTGGACTTGACTAAAGGAGGTGACTAGGAAAGAGGTGCACAAGTATTGTTCTGGTGCACAAGTCCTATTCGTGCGAGTAGACTTGCGTGACATGAGTCACCTTGGGTGACGAATAATCTATAGGGTAATACTTGGGCGACATTGAACTCATGCCCTTAGAATCATCCCTAGAGGCTTCCAGAAGTGTGGCGCATAAGTTTCCTTGAGAGTGCAAGGCAGCGCGCAAGTGTCTCTATTTCCCCTATGGGGTGGACACTTAGGTGCGCAAGTGATGATGAATTCTAACACATTGGACTTATTTTTCCTATTTGGAGCGTCCATTCTAGGTAAAGAATTAGCATAGAAATGTTCGGACGATGTCAGAAAAAGACTTGGGCGACCAAAGCTTGAATCTATGTTTTGGAAAATTCACCCCTGAAATGGGGGGCCCACATGGGCTATTTATAGGCCACTGGGCACCTTTGAAAAAAATGAATAGGGAGCGCAAGTGACTTGCGCGACCCATATGTGGCGTGCAAGTGACTTGCGCGACCAGAAGGAAACTTGCGCGGCCTATTCTTAAAGGGTTTCTTGTTCATGCCTTTGTCAATTTTTTAGGTTCTTCAAAGGATGAATCATCTTATGCTTAAGTTATTCCCCTTTTCCATTCATTAGGCTCTGTGATGGAAAGGAGCGTCAACACTTGTGAATACTCATCCAAAACTCTTTTTCAATAAACTCTAAAACACGTTAAGAGAAGCTAGCTTAGTCAAGATTAATCTTCATTCATCCAACCAAAAATTGAGAACTCATGAGCCTTTATATCATTGAAAATGAATATGAATTCTAAAATTCGTAAATGTAGGAAAATAGTGGCCTTTATAAAATAATCGTTTTTACTCAATCTATAAAGGGATCAGGTGTGATGTCCACAAAACACATGAATATTTATACCCATTAACACCAAATATATCATATAAATGTATGAATTTTTATATGATCAATCTTCCCAAGACATGGAGTGACAATTGGAAATAGATTATTTCAATCCCATATAGTCTCCTTATATGTTCTTGATTCTCTGACTATAGACTAACCATGTTGATGAATACATCACATGAAATTCACCATTATAGATGAACACATCACATGCCCCTCACCTGATAGATGAACACATCATATATACTATATAGGTATGACCATATACTTCCTATGTCTATCTCAATCTATGGACTAGATTCCATACTCATTATATGAGTGGGAGAATCCCATCATGGTTAAGCTCAAACTGGTGATATGATCAATAACACACCCAACCACCCCACATTAAATAAGCCTCGAGGATTACATATGAAAGGTTTAAAAGTATTAAGGTTATCATTATATGAATCTATTGGAGTTGGTATCCTATAACCATATGAATTTATAATTTCAATTACCAAAATATTAATAAATATCATGTCATAAGACTATTGTTCATTTTCATAGAAATAATGTGATAATGTCCTTATAGTATTTTTCCCATAAAAATGTTGTAATCGTTATCCTTTATAATGAGAACCAACATATTTCATGACAATATTACTAAAAACATATTCTATGGTATAGATAAACTTTTTATGATAGGACACATATGATGTTTGGTTATTTGATGCTAAAGGATTATAAGACATTAAGACTTCTTCTCATAATGTTTATACCTGATGATCTCAAATAATAGAAGATAAGAATTAAACATGTTTATTTTGCATTGGATATTACTATCTATGAATGTGTGAATTGGTCCTTATACTTTAGACTATTATTAATGTGTATCATGGATCGTGTGCTTTGATGTATGGAAAAAATCTATGACGACATATACTCATAGTGAGGTAGAATACATTGGGTGTATCATAAGTGATATGATATTATTTGAATAATTTAAGAAATAATTTACCCCTTTAATATTAATGAATGAATTTGTATTTAACCGTTTTATTGAAATGGAAATGTCTAATTAATTCCATGACCATGGTGGTTCATTGATGAGTTCATTTCCGAAATTCAAAGAAAGATAAATTAATCATATAAGATGATAACATGAGTATGAATACTACTTGATGAGTTATCAGTAAACGAAGGGATTACATAACACAGTAGCATTTGTTGGAAGTTTTTTTTCATTGCATCATTAACTTATTTTTTTATGAATACATTGATGTATTATTGGATACTAATATTGAACTTTAGGTGTTTTCACCAAATTTCACTAAGAAAAATTATTAGAGGTTCACACACTAAGTGTATATAGAATCCTATTAATTTATTTGTATATAATATTAATAATAAATATTATTCTTTGATTTTGTAATAATAATTATTCAAGAACTTGAGATAAATTTAAATATATTTTAATGTTGTGAAAAATAATTCTCTCCAATTTCAAAAATGATATAACTGGGATTTTATTCATAGGGCTAAACATTTAATAATTGAAGAAAAGACCCATTATCAAATTTTTATTAATTTATATCTATGTCAATTTTTTTATATACCGTGACATGATATTATTTGAATATAATTTATTAAATAATTTAATTACTATTTTATTAAGGTATATTGAATAAAATATATAATTTTTATCAGACCATTAAATTGACCCATTAATCCTCTCATAGAATTTATCAAACCTTGAATAATAAAATATTTATTCAAATACATTATATGCATTTGATAAATAAATAATAATTATATTCATTAAAATCACAAATATATATTTATTTTAATAATCACATAATTAATTTAATATTTAAATTAATTTATTCACTAAATTGGTGAATAAATAAATACATATTTTTGCTGACCGGTGAATAATAAACAAGAAATTAAATTAAAATTAGATATTATAAATCATGGATATATCATTATTGAATTTATGTCATCAAATTTTAAGACAATCCTTCCAACCTCCCTCACATGAACATAGACAGAGAAAGAGAAGTACTTATTATAATCAATAGTGAAAAATATAAAGCTATATTTTCTTCCATGCTAGCACTCAAAATACTAAGAATGTTGTCTGAAGATTAATTGAGTGCATGTGGATACAACAAGAAGATTCCTAGTTTGGATTCTTAATAATAATGAAAAACAACAAAATAGTGGAAACAAATTTTGATTATAGTAATTCCTTGTTATATTTAATTATAGTTTTAAATTAATTGTAAATTAAATGTGAAAGATCATCTATGGATTATTATAAGGTTTAATTCATCATTTTCTTCAGATATTTTCCATTGAAATCAAAGAAAAACATTGATTGGGCACCCACCTACTACTTCCATTGTGCCATAGAACCTTCAAGTGGCATCAGAGTGGTCGCATTCCAATTTATAAATATTTATAATATATTTGATCAATTTCCTATATTTTTTTGTATGATTTCATTTCTATATTTTCATTCTTAATCTAAAAATTTTGGATAAGATCTTCATCAAAATTCATGTGGCTAGTAATAGTTAAAGACATGAAAAGAATGCTTGAAGATTCCATATTGAGGTTTCAAGTTCATCGGATATATGACCTAGACACGTGTCTTGTATCAGTAAATTACATGTTATATATTTATGGTTAGCTCACATAAGGCATGAACCATGTAAATCAAAGTAGTCCATGGGACTTGGTATGTGGTGTCATTACATGATGCATATTGTCCACCAGCATGGTATGTACTTTGATAGGGATTACACGGTGTGTAGTTATCATACATGTTGTGTAACCCCATATAGTTTTGAAATATTATAAATTATGGTAAGATAAGTGTTCAAATACATGGTGTCATTACACATTGTGTATTTTTAGAAAATAGAGCAACACATCCATATTTGGACTACATGGTGTATAAGTAGTATATACACACCATGTAACACATAACAACCCACATGAGGTACACACTAAGATTTTAGATGTGTTTTGTGGATCAACAGATGAGATAATTTATCCAAGAAACAAACCGCATGATGTGTAGCTGGATATAAATGCCTTGTGGAAGGTTTCATTCCGCACTAAGTACATGATGAGTGATTTTTTCCATGTCATGTGGGTATACATGCTTAATTTATATTCTCCATGTAAATTCTACAACTACATAACATGGAAAAATTTTCATTCCTACCATGTAATTGACATGTATTTTTAGTCGTACATGCCACATATATTTTTATGTGTCCTAAAGCTATACACACCTTGAAAACAATGTGGCTTAACCCACAGAATTTCAAATAATGTATATAATTATATATCATATTGGAATACATGTTGTATAAGTACATGGTACACAATAGGGACCGTTCATAACACAATTCACATGAAATATCAAGTGACAATACATGTTGTGTAAGTATTAAATACTAGAATTGAATTTAATATAATGAAAAAGCCTCACACCATGTGGAATCCTCAGTACACTCCATGTCCATAATTATTTTTAAAACCACATTTTAAACTATTTAATTTATTTAAAATAATACAGGATGATAATATTATTATATCTCAAAGACTATTTGGATAGAATAACAATATAACGAAATAATTTATTTATTTATTTATTCCAATAAATTTATCATAATTAGAACTAAATGAAATAAATGCTAGAAATTTTAAATTTTTAGTTGTTGCATGTCGTGATTGATTATCATATTGACCAACTGTACATATACTAGAATAATTTATTTCATAGTTTTATGTTATAATTTATCATTACATTAAAAATGGTGATCCTTGCATTATCCCTCCAGCCTTGATTATGTATGGTATTGTGTGTCCAATATTTATTTAAAATAACCTAAACCCCTTCCACCCATCACATATGAGTGAGTAAACATTTATAAAGGATGGATCTCATATAGGGAGGTGATGGTTCCGAGCCAGATCTGAGGTGAATCCTACCAAGTAGATATACAGGATAATGGAGAAATGTGACAAATTTATCCAAGTATGGTATCAAGGGTTTATTTTCCCTAGGGTTGAGGTTGGTTTATCTTCACTTAATAAACCAACTGATAGGTAAATTCTTGTGATCATATCACATATTTATTTTATTTTTTCACTATTTAGTTATTTGTTTATTTATGTCAGGCATGGTTTATTTGGATGATTAAATTTAATCACATTAATTAAATAAATTAATTAGTATGTTAAGATAAAATGAAATGAAATTATTATGCATAAATTATTGTATCATAAATGGTTGACTAATTATGTAAATTACATGTAATGTTAATAATAATGTGAAGATTAAAATGAATATTTATTATGAATAAGTTAAAATAAATCCATAAATCAAAATATTAAGTCAATAAATAGATTTCATCACTTGAGTTAGAATAAAACCATAGTTAAAAGTACTTGTCTACTTGAGACATCCCCATGTCAGGGTGTTATTTAACTTTATATAATTTTGGAATATTTTGAGTTGCCATGTACATGCATAGATTTTCATGTGTTTCAAGACGTTATAGAGAGTTACAGGTCAAGATTGCAGCAGGTTACATCAAGACTTTTGGAGGCCATGCTATAACATTATTCCTTGACTTTATGGAATTTTCAGTTGAAGAGTGTCCATGCTGCAATACATCGGTTGCACCATAGATATTGGGTGATTTTTTTAATGAGTTTAATTTTTTTATATAAAATGGATAGGGTTCCTAGTATTTTTAAAAAGGGTATCCAAGAAGGGTGAATCATGTTCATGCTTCTCCCCTCGCTATGATGTGTGAACGTGGTTCATGCTTACTGTGTGAATTTTATAAAGGATGTGTGATCCCCGTTCACCCATCCTCTATAAATTTTAATTAAAAAATCATCAATATTTATAAATACTAATTAAATATAAGTACATATTAATTAAAAAACATCAAAATGTATAAGAAATCAACAAATATACATAAGTATTAGTACATATTAATTAAACAATCAAAAATATTAATTAAATACTAAAAAATACTAATAAACATCAATAAAATATTTTTCAACATTTAAAAATATTTATAAAAATTAATTAAAAAATAATAAACATTAATTAACAATGAATAAATATTCATGAAGATGAATAAATATGACGTAAATAATAGTAAATATTATTTTAATATTAATAAATTGTAATAATTTTTTAACAGGTTAAGGCTGAAACCCTCTTTTTAAGAATATAAATATCAATTAAATATTAATACATTTTAAATAAGTGTTAATAAATATTCATGAATAATATATATATGTATTAAATAAATATTAATTAATATAATTAAATATAAGTAAATATTAATATTTATGAATATTTATTATCATTTAGTAATATCTAGTAATATGTGTTGATATTTATGAATATTTAATTAATATTTTGTCATATTTAATGATATTATTATTATTTTATAATTAATATAGTATTTTTATTTATTATATTAATAAGTTGTATTATAATCCATATTATATTTAATAAATAATCATCTTAAATTAATTATTTAATATTAATAATAACTATTGAATTCAAAATAATTAATACTATTAATATTCAATAATGAATTTTAGAATTTTATTTATTATACATATATATATATAAATAAATAATACAAAGTACTAATATGAATATAAAATATTAATTAATGATTTTGATAGATAATTTGATAATATTAAGACACTTATTGAAAAAAAAAGAACAGAAATCTGTAAATGATAATAGTAAGGCACATACAACATCTTTCATCAATATAATATCAATCAAATATACGTTTGTGGCCTAGATGATCCTATGTCCCATAGACAGACATATATAGGATGTATCCACGTTATTTCTATCTATGTCTCTGCTCCAGTGTACACTGCTCCTGTATATCATCATCGGTAGCTGACTCCACATCCTCTTGTATGAAAGACAGTGGATTTACAGTCTTGCTGCCTATACCATGTCCTTCCTCTATGGATAGTGGATGTTGGCTGTAACTCTCACCAATATACGAAGAATATAGTTTATGTGTTATGGATGTCAACAATGTATGGTATAATAAAGAATCCATCTTAGACCAGTCAATTTCTATATCTACCTCTGGTTGTGACTAAGAAGTTGGAGGATCTTCTGGATGATCATGAAGAACACCCTCCTTCTGTGCAACATCAACATCCATAATAGGGTTGTCACCACCTGGTATATCTATATTAGGCTCACCAATCTCAGCATCATGTGGCGGATCAAAGAAAATGTCATGATAAATCTCGTCATTGGAAGGAATCAACTCTGTCAGGGTGCTATGAAAATATTTCAGGTAAAATGTGCATCCCTCTAATGGATTAAAGATGTGAATGATACGAGTGATACGAGTATCCAATAAAAATAAATTCTAAATTTTAGTGATTTTTTTAAAAAAATATGTTCAATAGTGGAAGGAAGAATGAATACCAACTCATGAAAGCCTCATATGTGTCATTTCAAAAATATGACTGGGGACTTGTGGTACTAGGATGCATAATCCAATTGATCCAATAATGGCATACGTATTGTCCCTGCCCCTCGTAACTAGGACCCATGTCGTCAATCCCATAGATTAATATATCATGCCTGATACCTCCTCCAATCAAAGTCTCACTTCCCTAACATTTTCAGGTAATGTAGTGAAAGTAACTGACTGGGCGGGTCATGAAAGGGCTGAAGGAATCTGAAATTTCTCATAACATTGTCAGTCTAATTCCACTCGATAATATGAAAATGAATCAATGTAACCATGCAGGATCTGTTATAAAGCATCATCGTACAATACTATGGAAGACTCTAGATAATATCATCAATGTATGTCATCCATGTAAACTGAAATAAAAAATGAATAATCAATTAATAAATGAAGATGTGTACAATTTAGAATTAAGATTTAACAATATAAATAAGAACCAATTACATCGTCTGACCAAAGGCTATCGAGCATAAGTTTGTAGGATGTCTGGCTGTAACTGAATTTTAATGTTCTAACTCCACCTATAGATAACATTATTATAGTTAAATTTCATAATAGAAAGATATACAATTAAGTTAGAAATTATATTGAAGTAATAACATACCATTGTCCATGCAGAGACTCTTTTATAATATCATTAGGCAATAGCTCACGAGCATGTGGGGCTAAGAAAGGGATTTTTGCCCATATCCACAACAGTAGAATAATTACACATCCTTTGATCTCTATCTTATTTACGCGACATGAGTTGTATAACGCGATGTATGTATATAAGAGACAAATAGACCCACACATATACAAGCCTGCCTGGTCCAAGCCCTCTTGTAATGGTAAATACATCATATGTAAAGATGTAGTGGAGTGATCAATAAAAATTGTGCCACTGATCATCATCAAGATATAAGCAATTGAAAATCACAGCATAGTGATCTCATCAGAATCCTCTGCTAGATGTGAAAAGTGATGGTCCAACAAGGGCATGTGTATTCTACTACTGACGATGGACCTTCTATAGTCATGGACCTCAATGCCTAGTAATCTATGAACAATATTGAACCAATCTGCTATGGCTCGGCCTGTCACAGTCGCACCGTCAATGGGGAGGCCCAACATTATGGACACATCATGAAGTGTAATAGCCATCTCCCCCTCTGTAAAATAGAATGTATGTGACTCTAGGATCCATCTCTCTATGAGCGCATCGATGAGATGATGGTCTAAAAATTTGAAGTCACACATCACTACGCCATAGAACCCAACACAACGAAGATATGGGATGATAACAAGATGTGGTGTGGCATGATGGGAATGATGAGATCTATGTACACTCAAAGGATTCATTGTATGTCCCTTTAAAACCGGACACAAACCATTATTATCCAATGATGTGATCAATAAAGGACCAACCATCTACAAAAATGATATCATATTTACTTTTTTTAGAGTGAATTTAATAAAAATTGTAATATTTATTTCTAAAAAATACAACAAGAAAAATAAGGTAGAAAATTATCATGTATAATTCAGTATTATGATTAAAAGGAGGTGAAAAATATATTTTGTCGGTGTTTTGGGTTTATTATATGAATTTATTATTTTATTGATATCAAATGAAGTTTAATTTATTCTATTTTTTTATATAAATCAGTAGTGATGAAAAACCCACATTGAACATATGGATGCAAGATATATTCATTTTCATTGTATGTTTATTTTTTTAGTAGTTATAGTATCATAAAACTATTTCTGATAGAATACAGAAATGAAAAAAGCCAAAATTGAAATAGGTCAGAAATGGAGAAAGTCAAAAATTAAATGATTCATTACTAAAACATCTAAATATGATACAAAATATACAAATTCTTGATAAAATACACAAAATTGATCATGGATGATGAGAAGTGGAGATTTTTCCTATCACATGGGGGAATCTCTTATGAGTATGTCCATCTGTGTGACAAATGATGCATCTTAGTCCCCCTCCCCAGTGTTGAGGCTATTCCATCTCATTACTGATTCGAGTAGACTTTAGTCTTCCTCAAGGGAACAACCTGGTAATATGATGCCCGTAATTTAAAAAATTAATAAAATTGAAAAAAACATAGAAAAAAACAAAACCAACTTACAAAACCTATAAATATCAAGGATGGCAGTCAACTGGTCAACATTAAATGAGATAGAATGAAAGTCACCAACAGGCATCCAAGATGCACTATAATAGTTAACTCAAGTGCTCGTGTGATACAACGAGTCAATATTGGCATCCCATGACATGTTTACCAAAGAACAAGATACATCAACTTGTGTATTGGGAAATCTCAAAGCCTAAAAGTTTTCACAATAACAGTACCTATTATCCAACATGATCACAAGAACTTAGTAAATAGTGCATGTAGCCCAGTTATAGAACTCTCTTACCTGATATATTATCTTTTCCCAATAAATGGTTAGAACACTCCATCTTGAAGCCTCATGTAGTATCCTATCAATGTCACTTAGTAAATACTGAGTAAAATTCATTTCATTCTCTATCCTCTGATAGTAATTTTTGGACCATTAAAAAAAGTAGTGTACACATCTATAAAATTTCTCCTCCACTAAACCTTTGATCATGCATTTGCACACATCCTTAAAGATCCCATTTATGCACTCTACTATATAAGTGTTTATATGGCCATATCTCCTTCCACCATCATATGTTAATGGCCATTTTTTCATTGAAATATGTATCATATATTCATACATATCTTCATTATCCCTTTGAATCTCTTCAATGCTTCTATCAAACCTTTCTTTTTAGGGATCATATGCTGAAACCATAAGAGAATAATGTATAAAAAGGATATTAAATTTTCATTAAAAAAAGTATTTTTAGAAAAACCTACTCAACTTGAGGGCTTCCTTCTTTATTCCCTCATATCTTAAATGCTTATGTACATTATTTGTAATATGTTTAATGAAATATTGATGATAAGAATTTGTCTCTCTCTATGAAACCCCATCACTATTTACGACCTTTATAATTGTTGATGATGATCAGATATCAGACACACTCACTAGTTTTGTGTGAAATGAATGTATACACATGCCAAAAATCATATCCATGATTCAAAATTATCCTTTTAAACAATAGTGAATACAAGTGGCATAGGAGCACAATTACCATCCTATGTGGCAACAATAATTAGAACACTTGTATAATTTCAACAAATGAAAGTGCTACCGACCTGAATGAATTTTTTATAATAGGGAAAAGCAGCGATGCATGACCTGAATGGCCAAAAAATACTATTGACCATCAAATTTGATCAATCAGATAAGTGGTTGGGGTACACATACTCAACAAAGTCCAAATGAAAAATAATATGATTTTCGAGAGACAACAATTCCATAAGTTGTGGAAACATTTCATAAGATTCATCCCAATCACCATACACTTTTACAATTGGCTACTGTTTCACATTCCAAGATTTGTGGTAAATATATTATAGTTAAACCACTATTGAATTCATTCCTGAATAAGGAAAATAGGAACATCCTGGCATTTTTGTATCATCTCAACAATAACATTTGATATAAACTCTTCATCAAGTGATGAGTGATCCAATGACAATGTTGGATGCACACAAGTGTGTTGGACTTATAATTTCATTATCTTCTAACATGAAAAAAATTATCATATATTTACCTTAATCGAAATTTACATTCTAGCCAATATTTTTTAAAAATAATGAGATATTTTTTCTTCTTCTACTCGCTAAACACAAATGTGAAATACCTCTATAAATGGTATTGTTTTATCACATTTTTTACAGCAAGTTTACTTTCAAACTCTTTTCCAAAATGGATGTAATTATCATTTGATGCAGATCTATTCCATATAATTCTCTGGAATTCATAAGCCGATGTAATGACATCCCAATCAAAATATTTTCCACAAGACATTCCATCAACTAAGGAACTCAATAATGAAGGATGATTACCACTAATTGATGGAGGTTGTGGATTCCTGTCTATCATAGGAACCTAAAAAAGTTCATTACCCACACCACCCTACCATGGATTCATATATCTCATAAGAACCATAGAAGGATCATTCCCCACGTGACCCTCATCCACATTATCTCTTGATACCTCAACATATACTTCATCCTCATATAACGTTTCATTCACTATATCAGTAGTAAACAAAGGGATGTCCCCTACATTTCCATCAAAATTACGATCATATTCTTCATAATTTGGTTCTATCGTAGGAGTCATATGAGGAGAAAATGAATAAGTGTGTTGTGAAGGACCTAATTCTAAAGATCTCACATAACATGGTTTTGTAGTAGTAGGTTTCACCACATCAATATCAGAAATCACTATATACAATTCCATCGGACCACTACTACCGTGTTTCCTAAATAAAAAAGATTCATCCATCCAAATATCATCATCGACCATAGGGTACTTAGTGTGATATAAACGTTCAGGATATTGAATATGTAAAGATTTTATTAAAGCAATTGATTGATCAGCCATCAGTTTTAACTGACTATAAATATTATTACGAACTTCATCCAATGTCAAAAAATCATGACGATTTTCAACTCTTGAAGGTGTAAAACTATAGCTAAAACCATGCTCTATATAAATTACCCCACCATTTCAATATATTTGTGCATACATGATTACCTAGAAAAAAATAATTAATAAAATATTATATACTACATGAAAATTTTAAATTATTTAAATTGGGTTTTATTGAATAATTGGCTTGATATTGAGAATTTTTTTATTGATTGGTTTATCATTATTTGATAAACTAATCAAAACATAAAGGGGGCTCCTTGCATGTCTATTAGCTCAAATTTCAGATACCATTCGTCTCTTCTCATACATGGTGTAAGAATCCAGCTTCGAATAGAAACAACTCTGGATGAACAACCTTTTATTTCAATGATACTCACATGAAATTGAAGGGGTCTAGGGGTTTCAAATACATAATATTTTTTAAGAGGACACGCAGGTCCTTACATACTAGAGAGAAGGATTAAATATAGGCTATCCATAAGGAAAACAAAATGAAATTATTACCTATTATATTACAGAAAAAACACAACATGCATTTTCAATCATACATTAGTCGATCATCTCAAGATAATCCAATTATTATAAATTAAAAAAATTAAATAAAAAAAACAAACATGAAATTTCAATCATACATTACACGGTCATATTAAGACCAGTAAACTTTCTAGATTACTAACATGTTTTTTTGAGATATTTATTATGTTCTTAATATTTTCCCTTTATGTATTATATTTAATAAATAATATGTATATATATATATATATTTTTATAATCCGATTTTCATGATGATTTTTCACTATTACATATGATAAACCATAACTAAAACCTTGATTGATATAAATTAAATCACTGTTGAAGTATATTAAAGGGGATATTATTACCAATGAATATTTAATAAAATGTTATATATTTTTATACAATGTCATCAAATGTTTCATAAATTATAGTTACTTATGAATAAATAACCATGAATTGATCTTGAAAAATATTATATGGATTAGTTTATCAATATTTGATAAATTAAAAAAACCTATGGGTGAACTCTTTGAGTTCTATTGTCACATATTTCAGTAACAACCAACTCCTCTGGTCAAGCATCTCTTGTAAAACAACTTTTTATTGAAAAGTTACTCACATGAAAGTGAGGGGGTCTAGGGGTATGAAATATAGAAAATTTTTTATGGAACATGCATGTCCTTACATTCTTATAGAGGGATAACTCACAGGTCATCAAACTGGACAAGAAAATGCCATTATAAAAAAGTATTTTACCATATGCACAAAAAGACATGAAACTTCAATTATGCATTGGTTATTAATCTCAAGATCAGTCATCACACAATACTCTTAACATGATTTTTGTTATACTTATTTTGTTCAATATAATATATAACATTACATATAACTAGATGTAATATATAATAAATATCTAAAACTGATTTCCAAAATTTTATCTTTTAAATGTATGTATGTATATATATTTAATAATAACTTTTATTAAATTTAATTAAAACTAATATAATTACTATACAGTTGTGTTATTTTTAATTTTACAAAATTTCATATTTATATATATTAATTTTTTCATTATACCACTTTTCAAAATATAAGTAATTATATTTTATAATTTATTACTTGGAAGACTAATAATTTAAACTCAATATAATTTAAAATTATTAATTATAATAAAATAATATACAATTAAAAAATTATTACAAATAAATTTTTATAAATTTAAATATAATAATTAATATAAATAATATGTTATTAATAATATATACAAATAATTACCACCTATGTATATATAATAAATACATTTTAAAAAATATTATTTCTCTAAATATAAATTAAATTTTATATATAACATTTCAATTTTATAAACACTTATTAAAATTTTATAAACATTCCATATAAATTAAATCATGCAAAAAAATACTAATTTATACATCCATACATTAATTCATTGATAAATATTAAATAAATAAATCATACACATAAAATAAATAACATTTATTTAATAAAAATTTTAAATAAAAATTTTACCTTCATAAAAATGCCGCAAATATATGTTGAGAAAGAAATCATGCAGATCATCACAAAAAATATGATAAGAGAAGAATGATATTTGGAGGGGGGCATCCCTTTTATAAAAAAAATCTTGGCTGGATGAGTGAACCCCATTCACACACCTTTTTTCCATTCCGTGAAGGAATCATGAATGAGGTTTATGTTTCCTTTTCAATGCCAAGGATATAGGAATGTGGTTCATTCTTATCTAGTGGTAAGGATAGGAGTGTAAACATTGTTCACACTTCTTTCATGTATCGAAGAACTATGAACAGAGTTCATGCTTCTTGGGTCCCCTTCTTAAAAAAATCAGGAACCCTATCCCTTTTATAAAAAATAAAAAATCCGCATTAAAAAAATCCAATGGATATTAGTTAGGTGTGAAATATGATCTGAGGAGGGCATAGTTTGTGTTATGGAGACCAAGGGATTTGGACCTTGAACCCTTCATGATATTGGGGCTCCAAGCTACAATGTAAAAGGCTATGTCGTAGTGGTTATGGAATGGGATTTTGGTGTTATTATAACTAGGTGTGCAACATGTCGTAGTCTTAAGGTTGTGATGTGGTCAGCTGCACCATGGTGCATTCCTAGATTTAGGTTCCATGTCATGTTGTATAACACAAAATCATGGTGTAGCTAACCCATCTATTTAATTTATGTGTATACGCGTTTTTCTACCTATCTTGCTTTATGGGGGTTTAAGCTCTTTCTATCCTCTCTATCTCTCTCTCATACCCCAGGGCTCGGGGATGGCTCATAGAGATCCTCTATCCCTATTATCACCTTTAATTGGTATTTTTCTCCCTCTCTGTCAATTCAATGCATATTTTCGAGATTATTTTCGTTATTTTCCCCATCCTCTCCTCCCCCCCCCCTTTTCCCATTGATTTTCCGTTTTCCTACAAACCCTAAACACTATGTGGGAGAATTTGGTAGTTCAGGTTGGTTATAATAATGGGGGTTTGGTTGTAAGGTCTAGAAGAGGTGGTCTTATTACGTTATTTCACTATCATTATTAAAGGAAACATGTTTCAGCTTCTTTTTTCTTGGATCAAGGTAATAGTTTTTATACTATCTCTTTATTTTACATTCCAAGAGGTGCTTGGATGTTATAAAAATATTTAATTTCTAAATTATATCAATATATATTACCCATGTGGGGTCTAAAATTATTATCAATGGTTTTATCCACTTTTCATTGAGTTTTCATAAGTAATTTTGAAAATTATTAAGTGTCAGTTTTAAAAGAATTAAATTGTTCTAAAAATGTGTTTGACACTTGTTTTATTTTCAAGGAAAATTGCTGGTGTTTAAAGGGATGGTTCATTGCAAAGCGGTGTATTGGATCATATTTAATGATTTTAAGACTTATTCTTTTTGTGGATTAAACTATTTCCAAAATGGAAATGGGTGATTTCAATGGGCACTACTACAAAACAGGATTTTTTCAGTAATGAAAAAATTATTTACCATTGTTGATAATCGAAGCATGATTAAAAGGGGGTCCCTTTTATTAGTGATAAAAAATCCCTGATAAAGGACCCTTTTATCACCCCTAAAAAAATTCTGATAAAATGTTCCTTTATTAGTGTTTTTTAGTGCTAATGAAAGACCCCATTTATTAGTTCTTTTTTAGTGCTAATAAAAGTAAAAAAATAATAATTTTTTTGTGAAAATTGAATGGTGGACTACCCCCCTTTAAAAAAACTTGATCCCCTTTATCAGTGCTCGTCTAGCCTCCCCTCCCCTTTAACAGCTCTAGGTATCCCCTCCCCCCTTTAATATAACTATGCACTTGCTTCACTTGATAGTGCACACGCCTGCCTTTGCTAGGTTTCGAACTTGAAACCTCCCCCCTCATACTCCAGTTCCTTTTCCACTCCACCATATGATTTGGTTTTATATTTTATGGTAGATCTATATATTTATATATGTCTGGTTACATTTTTTATACATATATATATATATAAATATATAAAATATGTTTGGTGTGTGTGTGCATGTGATTATATATACAGACATATAAATATATGTGTGTGTGCATCTATAAATATAATTATACATATTTATATTTATTTACACATACTATATATCAATATTTATTTACATATATTATAATAAATAGATTAATATATATATATTTTTCAATACACACACACAAATATATTTATATATATAATCCTTTTATACAATATTGGTATATGTATATAAATATTCATATATTTTTATTTTAAATAATTTAGATATTATTTTTTATTTAGATATGGTTTATATATTGAGAAATATATTTTATAAAAAAATTAATTATGTATTTATAAAATTAATTTTTTATGTGTGAATATATATATATATATTTTCATATATTTTATTATAAATAATAGATAATTGTGTACAATGGTAAAATTTCAAACACATAATATCAATATGAATGTAATCCCAGAAAATAAATTTAGAACTCATTGAAAAGGAAAAAAAGACCCCCTTAAACAAGGCTAAAAATCCATCAAATGGTAAACAATTGGGGTACCCCAACTAAAGAATCAGTTTTGGGGTCCGTCTAGGACTTTTTTAGCCTTAAAAACATGATAGAGGGTTCCACTATGTCACTAGAGTTTAGATCTCATCACTGGATTTGATTTGTTGTGTTGTAGAGAACAAATGGATGCTTGAATCAAAAGTTATGATCATTTCATGTTCAAGTTATGTTTTCAACTTATTTTTAATATTTTGTGAATTTTTTCATTTTTTATATTCAAATAGTTATTAAATTACTATTACTCAATAATAATCAGAAATTTATTAATTAAAAAATATTTTTAGTAATTTTATAATCCATTTTAACTAATTATGTTATATATTAAGTGTAAATGACTATTTATCCTTATCTAAAACATATTTAAAAAATATATATTTTATTTATATCAATATAATTTATATATTAATATATTATATTTAATGATTTTTTGGAAGTATACCTTTTATGAGTGCAAGTAAAAAGTGCTAATAAAGCTGGGGGTTATCATCACTTATAAAAAAGTTCTAATAGAGGGAGTCCATTTAACAGCGCTGAAAAAGTGATGATAAAGGGCTTACCTTTATAGGTGCTAAAAAGTGCTAATAGCATTTTGAAAAGTACCCTTTATTATATTTTTAGCAATGATAAAGGTACCACTTTTATTAGCACTTTTTTTAACTGATAAAGGTTGGCTATGTGAAAAGCCTTTTTTGCAGTAGTGGTGGTTCTTGAAACCAGTTAATTTAAAATTCATTTCATGGAATGGTTTTAAATATGGATAATTTTATGACCCCGTAAATCTTATATAAATGTTTCATTTACTAAAGTGCAATAAATAAATCTTAAACAAAGGAAAATTCTAATTTATTGAATCAATACATTTTAAATGGTATAAAAACGTCCCCTTATACTAAAAAAGATGTAATATTAAACCTATAACTATCATCATCAAAAAACAAGAAAAACATATAACAAACATGATAACTGCGATGTCATAGACAACATCTTTGGGATTTATCATGAGTAGAAAACCAACAAAGAGGTTGAGAGTGAGAGAAAAAAGGATCATAAAAATAGGCATCATCTTTGCAGGAATAGGATCTACAAATTTGACGATTTTGGATATAATAATATAATTATGGAGGTTATGTATTTATAAAAAAAATGATCGTTGGTTATAGTCGTTGCATGCAGTCCTTTTAAATAAAATGATGATAAATGAAACTAAAAACAACTATTGCACTTATATATATATGTGTGTGTGTGTGTTGTAACTAATTAACATTAAAGGGAATTTATTTAAATATATCTCTAAAGTTAAGGTCTATTTTGTAAATATATATATATATATAAGTGTGATGGAGTTTCACTCTATTTTGTTTTGTGATAAATATAATAGTCTTTAAGAAAATATTATGAAATAATAATAATAACAATACTAATTTTAATAATAATAGTTGCACCTATGAGTTTATGGTAAATATAATTTCTATCACAAAAATTCTATAATAATTATAAGAATATCCACTATATATACTAAATCTGGGTTCCTCCAGGCTGACGTGTCGCCTCCAGAAACATCCACGTCAGCAAAAAAAATTCTCCCACATTTACCCCAGCCTATCGGGCTGCTGTTGCGAGAATATTTCTCCAAGTACCAGGACGACCTCCCGCATCACAGTGTTTACCACCTCCTCCGTCCGGGATTAGGGTTTCTTCCCAATGGAATTCATTCGCGGACATCATCCTCAATCATCTCTACGAGCTCGACAGGCTGTTGTTGCAAGAATATTTCTCCGAGATCCATGCCGACCTCCCGCAATGATGTGTTTACCTCTTCCTCCGTCCAGGTTTAGGGTTTCTAATCAACGTCGTTTAATCATGGACTTCATCCTCAATCATCTCTATGAGCTCGATGCCTTCCATTACGCTCGCATTCCAACGACAGTTACGGTATCCAGGAATCTCAGTTCAATACACCGCCATTCGTTCCTCTAATCTCCCCCGCATAACATCGGCCGCTTCCTCTGAAATCATCTCGTCTGACTATGCTTTATCATTATCCAACAATTTAACCAAGATCTAGCACCCAAACCTAAGGTTACTGCTGCTACTCGAAATTAATTCTTCGGATCCTCCACCTACGCCTTCACCGCAACTAGTTACTCCACCTTCAGCTCTTTCACAACTGGGTCCTCCGATCCACCTACTGTTCCCACTCTCTCGAGCACGCAGCAAGTAAGACCAGGTATAAACAAATTTCAAACATATAAAGCCTGATTTTCGGTAATATATTGAAGATAAATAACATCAATTTTCAGTCACGATGGAATTGCAAACTGCAATACAGATGAATCTAAGGAAAATCAAGATTCAGGTGGATCCTCGAGCTAGGTCAGTATACATGACATCCCTTGCTTCTCTGGGAAATCAATTGTTTTTTATAAATCATGATGCACTGTCCATTCCAAAGTATGGAAGCTAGTAAATCCTCCTAAATTGATGCAGTCTGCATATAAATTTAGTAATATTATATTATTAACAGCTTACTCTTTTGTTTATGATTCATTTTCTCTATTGGAATCGGATAAATCTGCTAATATATTTCAAGTACTACTACTTTATGAATAATGGTTACTTACTATCGGACAATTTATACAAATCATTATTCATAGATGATGAAATGTTGCATAATAGTAGGCTGTTTAAATTTTTTCAGAGATAATCTTTGGTTTTTGGATCTAAATCCATGTTCAGTCTTCCCTTCCAAAAGAAAATCATTCTACATGCCTCCATTTTACTGCATATTTCTGGATTATAATGAAAATTTATTTAAACAATTTAAGAGTAGTAGTTAGTTAATAAATTAAGAACCTTGGGATCTTTGAAGTTATTGGATTATTATATGCATCGTATTGGTTTAATTAGAGGCTTAAGACACTTTCCAGTGTCCACTTGATTCCCTTTTTCAACCTATTTTTTTCTGATAAAGGTTTTTTAACATTAATTATTGATTCATAGAACATATTACTTTATTATAATATCAATATTATTTGTAATAAGGATTATTAAGTTCATGGAATCATTGTTTATGTTTTATCATTGATTTGTGTTCCGATCATTGTTTATGTTTTATCAAAAGTTCACATTTCATAATTGTTTTTCTCATAATTTCAGGATCCGGTTCAAGAGGCTCTATAAATACTTGGATATCAATGTATATAATTTTAACAATATGTCAATGTCATGTATGGATGAACATGTTAAGGGTCTATTTGAGAAAACTTTTCAAAAACATCTTACAACACATATTCCTGTTTGTATTCATAATGTAGGTTTCCTGCCCAAAATATATCTTCCTACCCAAAATATATTGATTATTTCCCAATTTAAATATTTTATGATCGATGGGCTATGATATGTGGTCTCAAGAAGTGATTATTATTCTTTTTGGTATCAGGTATGAAAAACAAACTTCCCTTGATAATTATTTTTTCTAATTATAATTGCTTCTATTATAAACACTAATCACATTTCATTCCATTCATATTCTCTAAGATCACATCATATAATAATTTTTTGAGTAATTTTATTTTTTATTTTCATTTAATATTTTCATTTGTTTGTATAAAATGCAGGTATCTGATTTCCATATTGTCATTCCATCGTTTTATGACCAAAATAAAGGTCATATAGATTCTTATATTTTTTTAAATTTTAAATTTGTTTATCATTAATTTGTTTAAAATATAACTAAATGATGGGTTTCCATTAGTGATTCTTCTTCTATATGGTTTCATGTATGAGAAAATAATTTATTTTTTTATACTAAAACAAAATTTGTTTATCATTTATTTGTATAGTTATCAAATGTTGTATGCAATTTAATTATATGTTTGTGTATTTTATGCCATGTCTTTTTTAAAAAAAAATTCTCTAAATATGCCCATCTACAACACTTTTCTGATTATAGTTGATACATTGTTTTGATATGAAATTTGTTCTGTTTTTGTTTAGATGGTATACCCAACATGCATTCTGTATTGATTTTGTTGTTTCAAAAAGAAAATTTAGTGAATTTTTTTAATGAAGTCGTTTGCATATGTGTTTCTTTATTTTCAACTATAGATTCCATTTAAAATTTTTATTAATTTTTAAATTGTTATGTTATTTGTTAATTTAGTTTTTTACGTTTCTATTGCATCGATTTTTTATTTCCTGAAATAGATTTATATGTTTATCTTTGAAAAAATAGGTTTTGTGTTTTAAGTTTCTAAACAATGAATATTCAGGTTGTCATTATTAAATGAACATTCTTCCAGTTCTGAGTAATTTCATGGGTGTGTATGTAACTGTGTCACAACATACATGGTATCTATAGTAATCCTTTTGAATTCATCATTTCCAGAATTCGAATTATCAATTTCAATCACTTTTTTGTTCTTTATTTCAGTGAGTTTTAGGAATACAATCCCAAACAGATTAGATTTCCCATTTTACCATTGGGTTTGAGGTCTTCATTACACATATTTTTTGACTAAACAAGCAACATTTGAGTCATCACCACGAGGTATAGGTGGCCTACAACAAACTAATGGTTCCACCTTATGGGACCATATGATGATGCATATCAGGAAATCAAATAATCAGGTAAATTTATAGATAATATGTGGTATGATATTCATATTTCTTATATTATCAACTATACATAGACTCTATTAACTATACTAATCCTGAGTAATGTTTCTTGACACGTGTCATGTTTTTACTATTTCTCCAATCAACTTCACCAATCAACTTCTATTGATTTTCATTTTCCTTCATTTCCTTTTTTAATGATTTTATTCTCTTCCCTAGAGTCGTTCATCATATGCATCGCCAATGTCATTGAATTTGTTTTTGTTGGATGTGAGGTATGAGTTTGTTCCTATTTTATCATCTTGATGACAACGTAGTGCTCTTAAATTATTGGCATGATTAATGACAATTTTTTTCCAACAGGAAATAAGAAATGACCGGGGTCTACTAATTCAGCCCGATCACAGCCTATGATTTCATAGGATCTTGAAACATTGTTTTAAATTTTATATTATGGACAAATATAATTTTTGATTCATTATATATACATTCTTATAGTTTATGTTCGAAACAATCCTGATTGAAATTAAGGTAACATTAAAATGTCTGAATGGTTTTTTCTTTTTTAAAATTTTAGGAACATTTGGGATATCTCTATTTGCCTGGTGGTGAGAATTTTCAAGAATAAAAGAGGCAGAAATTGGTGCTACTATGTATGTTTTATATCTAAAAATGATGTTTGTATTTTTAACCTTATATATATTCATTCTTTAACTTCAATTTCATTATGATGAATATGCTTTTGCAGGAGATGAAGTCTCATTCAACTGGATATATTCAAAACTATTCCATTATTGACACACCCATAGGATGTTACCAAAAGGGTATTCGAGTTGGTAGTGGGACAAGGTATCTATCTTTGTACAATTTGTGAAAATGTAGTCAATTATTAAATTCATTAAACAATTACTTCTAAAGTATTATTTGTTTAAATCTGATTTGAATTTCCTATTTTGATTTCCAATATTTCTTCAGGGGAACATTTAAATTTATATTGTTCAAAGCATGAAATTAAATTAAGGTAACATTAAAATGGATGAATGGTTTGTTTTTTTTCAGGCACATTTTGGTTTTCTCTATTTGCATGGTGGTGAGCTTTCTCAAGAATAGAAGAGGCTGAAATTGGTTCTATTGTGTATTTTTTATATCCAAATATGTTTTTTTTGTATTTCTAACCTGCTTTGTATTCATTCATTATCTTGATTTCCATTATGATGTATACTCTTCTGCAGAATATGATGTCTCATTCACCTTGATATCTTCAAAACTATTCCATTCCTGACACACCCACAGGATGTGTCTAAAAGGATATTCGATTTGGTGGAGGGGCAAGGTATGTATATTTATACATTTTATGAAATTGTAGTCATTTTTTAAATTCATTCAACAATTAATTCTAAAATTTTATTTTTTTAATTCTGATTTTCATTTGCATTTTTTGATTTCCAAACTTTCTTCAGCGGAACACTTTAGTTTATATTGTTCTTCAAAGCATGAGTTGAGCATTAGGCACTGAATGATTAAGTGCTCAACTTATGCATATAATAACTTCTGACCATATAAAATGTTTCTAATTATGGCTGAAATTGCATTAAATGCTTTCATCGGTTCTTCAATAGAACTGTAATTCACCATTTTTATAGGATGAACCTGTTGCAGCTTCATATACATAAATTGTGAAACATTAGGAAACATTTAGTTTCTCATTTGAAACTAAATTCTAAATTGTTTTGAAGATGAATGATTCAATCTACTTCTAAATATAATATATATATATATATATATATATATATGTTTCTACAGGACTTTCGTCCACTGTAATACTTCCTGAAATAAATATCTTTAATTATGTTTTTTTGGGATACTGGATGTTATAATGTTATTGACCTATATATCTTCCCAGATTGGTCTTGATGCTTTTGAATTTAGATTAGTATCCATGCATATTTCCAAAAATTTTGAAACCAGCATGTCGTAACAGAATAAAAATGCATTGCTGGATTCTTTTGGCTGCCTATGGTTTCTCAATTTTCCCAAAGGTTTAATGATGTTAAGCTGGAGTTCAGGCAACAAGTCATGTCAGCCAAGTCAACGACCACTACAATAAATAAAAGGGGTGATATCAATCCCATATTCACTCACTCTATCCATTTCCCATATATGAATGTTGATGTTCCATGGAATGGAGTAATAAAATAGGCCTTGGTATTCAAGGCACTTGAGAATGTTTCATTACATATTATTCCATTCATTTCTATTAATGTCATCACTTCTTGTCTTCTATGGTCTGGATATAATAGTGTTTCATTTATTTTCATCTTCTGATATTTCTTCTCATTCAGGTTCTCTAGAATAAAACAAACTCCATAATCAATAAAATGAGTATAGTTTCTATCGAATTATGTGAGACATCTAAGTTTCATACTATCTTTATCTTAAAAAAACAAGATGAATGGGTTTGTAGCCTTGATGCTGGTTAGGGGGGAGGAGAGAGGAGGGGCTTGGCAGTGGTGAGGGGATGAGAGGGGAAGAAATGGGCAGGGGGAGGGGGCTGGTGGGGGATGGGGATGGGTAGGGGGATGGGATGGTGGGGGAAGGGGCTTGGCAGGGAGGAGGGGATGGTGGGGGAAGGGTCTTGTATTAACATTTGGAACAGATTTGTACATATGTTATGTTGAATCTGCAAAAGATTTTGAATGCCTTAACAACTTTTATACTAGTCTATTGAACATAAAAAACGGGATTGGTTGTGTATGAAACTCTAGATGCCTTGATAATCATACTGATAGAAAATATTTGATATTGACATTTCCTCAATAGGTTATATGAAAATTACATATGAAAATCTAATTTGATAACAGAATTGAAGTTTAATTGAAAACAATTAATATCATAGTTAATTACTAGACTGATTATCCTTCCAACATAAAATACATCTTCTCACTTTTAATTATGTATCATGAATCATAATAGAAATCCAATCGGCGCATTGGATTATAGGATTCGAGCCGAGTTTCATCTCTAGGAGTTCGAGCACCGAGATTCGACCGTAGAGATCGATGGCTTCAGTAATCCATTCAGCGGGGAATTTGTGGGAGGAAGGCTCAACCGCAGCTGCAATGATCACTCTCAGAGAAATCATCCACGGATGAGGATGAGAACCGAGCACCGGTGGTGGAGAATCGAGGAGGTAGGCACTCGGTTCATAGTCTTCGGATCTAAGTTAGTTTTCTGTTTTCTTGTCAGGTGTCGAATTTTTATGGTTAATCTTGAATACAAATAGTATATTGTTATTTGTTTCTTGACTTTCTTCTTCCACAATCTCTATCTAAAATCCCATGTCACCATTCTGTTGTTTGATTTTATCAAATTTCTATCATATTTTATCTGCATTGTGATCTGGACATTTAAGATTGTTTCTGTTGTTTTTTGTGCTGGGATTTCATTAGATGATGTTTATGAATATATAACCTAAATTTTTTCTGCACCAGTACATTGAGGTAGCACTGCAATATTGAATCAGTCACAGTTATAAAACTTGTGAACATATTCTCTGGTCTACATGTTTAGACAATTTTTTATATTTTTATCGCCACACAGTGGAAGTTCTAGCTGTAAAATTATTATACCATCGTGCAAATGAAAATTAGATAAACCATCTATCAGTCCAGAGTGAAAGTGACAGTGTGTGCGGATTAGGATCAGTATAGGATCTTCATCATGATTTTTGTAGATCAAGTAAGATGTAATATTGTTTATTTATTTTTATTAAAGTATATAATTTATGTTTTATATTTATATATAAGGGGTTGTATTTATTTTATGATTTGATAGTATCTTGTAAGGGATATATATATATATATATATCGAAGTATCTGTTTGAATTGGATTTCAAATTTATTCTTCCCAGTGATATTTTTATATCTCACTTTTAATTATGTATCGTGCATGATAACAGAAATTTGTATTCATTACCTATCTTGTGCTATCTTTATCCATGTTTTTTCAGTGAATAATTAGAATTAATCATTCATGTTGTGATTTATTATTTAATTAGACTAATAAAACTATAATTTCCTAGTGTCTTCTTATTGGACCCTATAAATTATAATACTGAAATGATTCTTATTTTTTGGGGGTGTTACTATGATGTTTATTCAAATCATGTCCTTTGTTTTTTATTTTCAAAATTAAAATTATCCATTAAAATTAATGATTTCGTTCATATCTTTGATTTTTCCATCATGAACGTGTAACATAAATATTTGTTCCTCATTAATTACACTAAATATTTTCATTTATTTCTATGATATCTCAACAAATTATCCACTCCAACAGTATTGCAATATTATTTTCCCCTTATTAGTGATTTAAATATATTCAATATTATGAATAGTGTCGTGTGAACAGACGGGTAAGTACTAGTTTTATACTAAGTATATCACCTGAAAAAAAGATTATATATGATATAATAAATGGCACAATACATAAATGATTTTACAAATTTTTTAATTTCCATAATAAAATTTTTTAGAGAGAATATATAATTATATAATAATATTATGAAAATAATAATAATAATAATAATAATAATTGTGTTTGTATTTATTTTAGTGTACAATTATTAGTTTAATGAATTAGTATACTTATAAATATATATATATATATATATGCTGATAATAATATTAAACAATAAGTGTAATAAAATATAATAGATATAAATATTATTAAGATAAAACAATAATTAATTTTTATAATAATGATTAATAAAATAATAAAAATTTCTAGAAGAGGGGAAATCGGTTCCTTCTACTCGAAGCCGAAGCCTACCGCAAATATATGTTGAGGATCGACTGCGTGTAGTGCATCTTGCGACAGAGGATGGACATGTGTGGATGAAGACGACACACACCTGGTTATCTTCCTCATACCCCCAACAATTTGATGAACGGAAACCCATGTTGGAACCCCATGATGGCTTTGTACGGAGCGTGGAGTACAACAACAACTCAAGGATCCCTTTTCACAACAGAATGATGAGGTTTTTGAACAACACAATAAAACCGTGGTGTCTATGGCTCAAAGCATGCTGAAGGTTCAGAGAAAGTGCACCGCCGGTCGTTTTCCATGCCAGGCCTCATATGGTGTCATTCTGTCAAGGCTGTGAGTCAACGCTTGGTTAAGGATGCAAATGGCGGTGGAGACATCCTCACCCCAGAACATCCCGAGAATACCCATAGCCTTCAGCATGCTTTGAGCCATAGACACCACGATTTGATTGTGTTGTTCAACAACCTCATCCTGCTATTAAGAAAAGGGAACCTTGAGTTGTCATTGTACACCACACTCAGTACAGTATTCACCGATTACTACTGAAGTAAAATCGTCACCGCGATTGGTGCGGAGAACCTTTAGCTTGCGCTCTGTCTCCACCTCCACTGTGGGTTGAAAGCGTCTGATTGCCGCTGGAGCCTGGTCTTTACTTTCAAGAAGACTGAGCCACATGTAGCGGCTCATGTCATCCACGAGTAGCATAATGTAGCGGTTTCCGCTAGGCGTTGTTGGCGTGATCGGCTCGCAAAGATCACCGTGGACAAGATCGAGGACTTGTTCTACACGATGCTTCACTTGCTTGGTGAAAGACGCTTGTTGCTGCTTCCCAGGGAGGCAGTTATCGCAGACTTGATCTATTTGATCAATCCGCAGAAGCCCTCGCACCATATCGTGTTGAGCGATCTTGGGCAGAGAATGGGAGTTCAGGTGGCCGTACCTCTCATGCCATCGCCATGCCACCTCTGACCTCCTTGTTTACAAGCATGTAGGCTGTGAAATGTTGAGTCTTAGCTTGTACAACCGGTCGGGGGGAGCGTTGCACCCTAGCCAGCAAGCATCATTGCTTGTCCCGAATCTTCATGATGCCTCCCTCAATCAATACCTGACAACCATTCTCATCGAGTTGTCAGATGCTGATGATGTTTGTGGTGAGGCTTGGGATGAAGTACAGCCTCGTGAGTGCGTGGTGCTCACCGGTATTACAAGTGAATAAGATAGTCCTGCACCCCTCAATATTGACGACAGAGCTGTCACCAAACTTCACGGTGCCGTGGATCCCAAAGTTAATCTCAGAGAAGGCAGTGCGGGAACCGATCATGTGGTTTGTGGCACCAGTGTCGAGGTACCACAGGTCTTCGTTGCACGGCTCCCTTTGAGCATGTTGTGAAAAGACCTTCGCCTCGACCACTTGGAGAGGACTGCAATGTGGCAGTGGGGAATTCGAATAGGTAGATTGTTGTGGTGGTGTATCGGGAATCGCAATGTACTCCCTTACCATAAGTAATGTCGGCTCATCGTCGTCACTATGGGTTAGAAGAGCATTAGCATGTATCATCCTGGTGCAACAATCGTTGGCACAATGACCCATTTTTCCGCAATAGAGACATTGGTCTCATGAGGCGTCATGACCATCATTGGATCCCCTATCATTCCTTTTTGGTTGTCGGTGAAGCCATTTTCTAGTCTTGGAGTCGTTGAGGGCTCCATCATTCGCTTGACTCTCCTTCATCCGTGCATCCCACTCCTCCTCGGTAAGGAGAAAATTCCCCCAATAGTCGGTGGTGGGTGCTGGGTCAGAACAGTCTTCCGTCACATTGAGTCTCCCTGTTACCTCCTCCACAGAGAGTGTAGAGATATAGATAAGCGTCTCAATTGAAAGAGAGATTTGGGAGAACCTAAAGGGGACGACGTGCAGATACTTCTCAAAAACCTTGACTTGAGGCTCCAGATCACCGAGGATCGTGAGTTGGTTGACCAACCTGGTGAGCCGCATTGCGAAGTCGTCCACTGATTCACCGTTGTGAAAAAAAATTCCTTCGTACTCCTTGTGGAGCTTTTGAGAAATGGCGTTGCGAACGCTATCAATGCCGATGTGCATGGTCTTCACGGGGTCTCACGCTTCCTTGGAAGCTGCCTTGACGGTGAGTATGGAGATCATCTCCGGCGGGAAAGCACGGAGGATGGCCTCCATCACCATCCAATCTTCTAGGAGTTCTGCACTGCCAGTGTCGAAGGCCTCCCAAAGCCCGCATTCTTGAAGCATGACCTTCATCATCATGGACCAGCCGATGTAGTTTGTCTTCGTGAGGATCAGATATGTCGTCGATCCCCCGATCTCCTTCACCACTCGACGTACCATGAGAGGGCCGTTACCGTTGTCAACAGGGGGTCTGGGACGTGTCGATGATGTCTGGGATTGTCGGGGCGATGAGGGCTCCAAGTTCAGCATTGTGGATGAAGTCAACCTCCCTATGATACCAAATGTTGGAAATGCCCGACAGATCAACACGAAAACACAAGCGATAATGAAAGAAGATTGAAGGAAAATACTTGAACAAAAATGATGTTTTTGTGCACCACCAATTGAGGTGCTTTTCTGTAGAGGTTTTTATTTATTTTTATAGACACAAGAAATAGGATGTATTTACAACGTAATTAAAAACACGCAGTAGCCTTAATGAGGTCAAACCGCATTGACTCATCAATGAGGGGGATAAAATAAAACCGGTGAAATAAATTCCAAATTTCTGGTGAAATAAATTCCAAATAAAATTAGTCAACGGGATTCAAGCATTGCTTTTCTCCAAGAATCATCCCCTCGGAATCCCTTGATGATTCGGATCATGGGGTATGGATGAATCAAATAGGTATTAGAGGGTTTCCAAATTTCTAATTTCCCAATTTAGGGTTCCATTTTTTGTTGTCTTCGATCAGAATATGATATTTTTTATTAGGGTTCCACTTTACAGTAGTTTGGTTGAGTTCTCCTTACATTTTAGTTTATCTCGTGGTGGTGAAATCATCAGCATGAAGGTTATGGGGATATTTCTTTTTGTGAAATAATTTTAAACAAATCAATTTGTTTTTGCATTTTTGAATTGTTTCTAATCGATTAATAATATTATTTAGTCCTTCTTGTCGTGTAATTGTTTCCCTATTGCGAAGCATTGGAATCATCTACAAGGTATGGGATTTTATTTCTATAAAATATTTTCAAGTGAATCAACTAGTTTCTGTGTTTTAGAAAATTATATACCAAATTGATTTAGTTGATTTCTTGACTATATAAATAATTTTTCGGTTATATTTTTTTGTTAATAAGGGATTTTATTTTGTTTAAATAATTTAAATGGTTTATGTGTTTCAGTTGTTCTACGTAAAATTGTCTTAGTCAATTAATTTTATTTATTTATAGATTTCCCTAATAATTGTTTTCTAGTTATATTCTTAGTATAAGTAGAGGAAATAATTAATTTCCCTATATTTATTTAATTTAAAATTTTAACTACGGTGGTAGTTTATTTCAATACCATTTATATTTATGTTTCTTTGTGAATGATTTGAGAAATTTTATGTGTTTTAAATATTATCTGTTTTAGTCAACTTCTAACATTTATTTCATGAATGTTTTATTTAATTTTAATTTGTACTCTTATGATAGTAAGATAACTTTTTTAAAACTATTCTTAAACATTTTAAAAACTTTTTTTGAAAATATTAAAATTATTATACGCAATTTTTTTTTGTTCACCGATATTGGTTAATGGGGTTTTTTATTTTTTTATCAGTCGAAATGGGTATAATTTTGAGTTAATAAAATGGTTCTTCCAAAATGATTCATGTTGGTCTTTTGTATAAAAGTTTTACAAAAAAATTTCATTGGTTAATGAGAATTATTTTTCTTAAAATTATTTTAAATAATGAAAATACCTTAGTTGGACTCCTATATATATAAGTGGTGTTGTTATATTTTTTAAAGTATTATTTTAATAATAATACTGTATAAATATATATTTATATGTATATGTATATGTGCATGTCGTTACATGTTAAAAACCATGTCTTCCCATGGATTTATCTTTAATAAAAGTAACTTTAATGTTTATATAATTTAAATTTGGTCTCTAGGAGTACAAGCGAGATTATCGAACCTTAAAATTAATTTTTTTTTCAATACAAGTAGATGTATAAATATGTATGTGTATCTACATATTTATTATTTTAATGAAATAGTTTTTTAGTCTGACAACAGTAAATATATGTAAATAAATATTTGTATAATTATTTCAATTTATGTCAAATTGTTTTATTCTTGATGTTTATATTTGTAAATATATTTATGTATGTGTATATTTAATTTTATGTAAAAGTATTATTATTTTTAATATCAATACATATTCAGGTGAGTATGCAATCATGTTTTATTAAAATATCAATATTTATGTAAACAAATGTATATGTATCTTTTATGTAAAACTATTATATACATATATATGCATGATTTCATGAAAAACTATATTTATCATGACATATATATAGACAATTAATTTCTTTTTATGAAATGGACATTGAATTTCAATGATTTAAAGAAGCTTCATAGTCATTATGATGAAAAATGAAATTTATAATGTTTTTAATTCCAAAGCGCTGCACCTGTATATTATGAAGGTAGGGTGTGGGGAGTGATCCAAAAACCCTTATGGGACTTTTGTCCAATATTATGATGGGTGAACCCAAATAGCACTTCAATGCATTGGGTAATGTGTTAATCTCAAGATATGTCATGTATGGTGCGTGAGAGGTGTATCCTAAGAAAAATATGGGATTAGGGAGTGAATCGAATCCATCATGCAACTATTTTCACCATGTCTCAGGTGTGAACTGAGAATCCATGCTATGGTCTAAAGTTCCTTTGAGAATTAATTATGAATGCTTATTTGTTTTCAAGTGAATTTTCTATAATTTTATGAATAAATGACGTTAATTTTTCAAATGAAATATATATTGAAATCCATTTAACTATTTTTTTTGAAAAGTACTCCTGGTTTCTTAAGCCTACATTATTGGAATAAATAATATGTTCTACTTTTTATGTGGAATTTCAAAACTCTATTTCGGTTTTTTTTTGTTTTTTTGAAAACCCCTTACTATTGTCGCTCACCATATGTTTTTAAAACTTATAAGCACAGGGAATAAGGATGCATAGAAGCGATTTAGTGGTCGGGGTCCCTCTAAGGTGTTAAACCTATGTAAATAATATGAATAGTTTCGTTCCTTTCTATTATAGGCTGTGTAATCAGTATTTCTATGATACATTTGGACTATCTAAAACTCTTGGCCTTTGAGATCTAAGGTGTGTAATAAATAAATGAATAGTTTTAAAAAATGGATTTGGTTTTTGGGTCTTTATAATTTGTATCATAGATGACTTTTAGAAAACATTAGAGGTTAGGATATGAAGAAACCCTTTAATCATTAATAGGACTTTCAAATATTTTTCTTAGGTATTTCCATTAAGGAGTCATAAATCTTTAGACTTTGAGTTATTTAATACCACAAGTTTATCATATATATGGGGTAACATAAAATTAGTTATGTTTCATCAGCAGGATAAAGGATAGTTTCGAGATGGAAGGAGAATAACTTCACACAACACTCTTATCCCTTATTAAGGATATACTTTCAATAATTATTACAAATTCAAGCTCACATAGTTTCCAAAAAATCCAATATCCAACATTCCTGCAAAACTATTTATGACACATCGAATACATCCTCCATACTATAGAATCATCGGGGGTCATGGATCACCAATGATCAATTATTAATCTCCAAAATTTTCAATCTTTCTCACCAAGGGAGGTACCACCAAGGAATTTTCAAATATTTCACCATGTCTAGAGAGCATGATGTGCTATTTAACATTATAATAGCTATGAAATATGGGTATCTCTAAGAAGCCTATATATATTTAGTCATGTCTTCTAGTATTTTTGGAAATTTAGGAAATATATTATAGGAACCACATTTCAAAAACCTCAAAGGTGACTCTATCAAGATATTTTACAAAAAAACGTGTCCATACTGATGTTTTAAAACTATATATTAGGAACAATTAGGTTCAAAAAGTGCATAATTTTCTCCATATATATGATTTGAGTTTTACATGTTGTGTTTGGAGTAAGGAAGTGGAAGACTTTGAAAATTCACTGATGTATTGTTGCACTAATTGGACCCTCTCTTTCTATGTGATCGACGTGATAATGGGAATTGGGGAATGCTTAATGCTGGGAGGTAAGAAACCCTAAAAACCAAGTTCAAATTTCAGTTTCTTCTTCTTTATATGTAATATGTAATCAAATTTCAAGGACAAATTTGTTTAAGGGGGTATAATTTAATTACCCAGTAACTTCTTTATAAATTTGTGTCTTGGTAAAATGCAATAAATAAATCATAAACAAAAAAAACTTCTTATTTTTTGATGAAATCAATTAAAAATGGTACAATAAATATCCCCTTGGACTAATAAATTGGTAATATTAAACCAATAATAATCATTATTAGAAAACAAGGACAACTTACAACAAACATGATAACTACGATGTCATAGCCCTCGTCTTTGGGATCTGCCTTGAGTAAAAACCCAACGAAGAGGATAAGTGTGAGAGCACAAAGGAAAATAAAAATAGGAATCATCATTGTGGGTAGAGAATCTACAAATTTTGTGTGTTTGGTTTAAATAAAACTATTATTGAGGTTATTTATTTTTAAAAAAATGACTATTTCTCATAGTCGTTGTGTTCCTTTTAAATAAAATGATGGTAAATGAAACTGAAAATAATTTTTTTACTTATATATATATATGTGTGTGTGTGTATCTGTGTCTATCATAACTAATTAAATTTAAATGGGACTTTATTTAAATACATCTCTACATTAAAGATCTAAAATTTTAATATATATATATATATTTCTCTCCTTTTTTGGACAAATATAATAGTTTTTAAGTAAATGATGATGATGATGACAATAATAATTTTAATAATAATAGTTGAACATATGAGTTTATGTAAAATATAATTTCCATCTCAAAAATTCTATAATAAACACAATAATATAGTATAATAAGAATCATACTTGAAAACAACATTATATATGACATAATAAATGACACAATACAACATGTATTTTATAATTTTTTTAATTTCCATAATAAAAGTTATTGGGGAAAATATATAATTATACATAAGATTATGAAAATAATAATAATAAGAATAATAATAATAATAAATGTGATTGTATTTATTTTAGTGGAAAATTATTATTTTAATGAATTGGTGTACTTATAAATACCTATAGATGTTAATAATAATACTAAAAAATATGTGTAACAATATATACTAGATATAAATATTAATAAGATTAATCATTAATTAATTGTTATAATAATGATTTCAAAACAATAAAAAATGCTAAAAGTGGGTAAATCATATCCTTCTGTTTGAAGTCGAAGCATACCCCTTCATTGTGTCTTCTTCTCCATCGAAATGAACCACGACCCACCACCACATTTGGCAGGACACAAAGCTAGTGCTCTAATAATGACTGTCAGGGATCATCTCTGTGTAGTGCATCCTGCGACTCAGGATGGTCGCATGCGGATGAAGCGGTCACACAACCCATCTTCTTCCTCATATCGTCGATGGTTGGATGACCGGAAACCAATGATAGAATCATAAGATCGCTTCAAGGGTCACGTTGCTCCAGGAATCATCCATTTTGAATCCCTTCATGAGTCGGATCACGGGATATGGATGATTCCAAGAGGTGTGGGATGGATTTTAAAATTCCAATTTACCGGTTTAGGGTTCCATGTTTTTCTGTCTCTGATTGGAAAAAGATATTTTTTTATTATCAAGTAGAGATTATGTGATGGGATTGAAAACTTATGGTTCAAACTACTTTTGTATAAGTGTTTTTTGGGTTAATTTTGGGATGTTGAGTATATATATATGTATGTATGTATGTATATATGTATGTATGTATGTATGTATGTATGTATGTATGTATGTGTGTGTGTATGTATATGTATGTATAATTTTTTGACATATATATGAGGTTTGTACAAGGGATTTATCCTCTTTGTAGTAGTTTGGTTGAGTTCTCCTTACTTTGACGTTTATCCCTGGTGGCGAGGTAGTGGTCTTGAAACCCATTTAGGTGAAATCATCTGCATGCAGGTAAGGGGATTTTTGCTTTTTGTACAACACAGTTAAACAAAACAATATGTTCTTTCATTTTTGAATTATTGCCAATCGATTAATAGTATTATTTAATCCTCATTTCAATGCAATTGTTTTACCTATTACAATGTAGTGGAATCAACTACAATGTAATGGATTTTATTTTTGTAAAATATGTTCCAGTGAATCAAATGGTTTTTGAATTTTAGAAAATTATATATAAAATTTACTTAGTTGATTCTGTGACTGTATAAATAATTATTCCATTATATTTTGGGGTATAAAGGGATTTTATTTTTCTGAATAATTCAAATGGTTTCTGCATTTTAGTTATTCTATGTAAAATTGTCTTAGTCAATTAATATTATTTATTTCTAGATTAAAAGAATTATTTTTTAGTTATATTCATTGTATAAGTATAGGACCTAATTAATTCCCATAAATATATATCTCTTAAAAAATTTACAAGGAAAAGTAGTTTATTTCAATACTATTTATATTTATGTTTCTTTGTGAATGATCTGCTCGAATGATTCGAGTAGTTTTATGCATTTTAAATATTATATGCTTTATATGATTACTAAAATTTATTTCATGAATGTTTTATTTAATTTTGAAATATAATATTTTCATAGTAAGATAAATTTTGTTAAAACTATTCTTAAACGTTGAAAAATGTTTTTTGGAAATATTAATATTTTTATACGTACAATTGTTTAAATTCACCTATATTGTTTAATGGTGTTTTTAATTGTTTTTTCAATAGAAAGGTTATAATATTGAGATAATTAAATGTTTTTACCATAATGATTCATGTTGTTATTGCATTTAAAAATTTTACACAAAAAATTCAATGGTTCAAGAGACTAATTTTTCTTAAAATTATTTTGAATAATTAAAGTACCTCAGTTAGAATCCTATATATAAGTGATGTTATTATATTTTCAAAAGTATTATTTTTCTAATAATTGTAACGTCCTGGTTCTGGAAGCCACCTAGAGTCACCCCATACCATGTTGGTCACATGGCCTAAAGTGCATTTCCCCGAATGCCAGAGGCTGCTGACTAGCAGCGAGGGAATTGGGTGTGATGGTGGGGAAACTATGCCCCCATTGGCAGAGTACACAGTGGAAGTAAACAACACACAATAGCAGAAGTAGTAAATATCCAACAACAGTAAACAACGGAAGATTGATAGAGAAAAAACTGGAGAAAAATATATATAAATGATGCATGATACATATATGTCTATGAAAGTATTCAAAAAAGTCACAATGTTGAATACACTACTAAACCAAATTACAAAAGGAAAAGAGATGATAAACTCCTAAGTATCTCAAGCCTTGGCTTGGTCCCTTGCTCTCCAGTTCCAATGAAATCAAGTACCTAAAGTTGAAGGGCACTTTCCCTTTTCTATACCTGCAACAATAAAATCTGTCTGGGCCCAAAAGCATGGCCCAAATAGGTTGTGAGACTAAATCCCAATAGGCAACCACCTGAATATCTGTGCCTAATAGTAAGTGAGGATATGACAGGTGAAAGTACAAAAAGCACTAAACATGGAAGCACTAAGTAGTAAACAATTCACAGTTTAAGAATTCAAAACACCACACAACATACAATAGCAGAATAGATAACACAACAGGTAACCCTCTGGGAAGTACCGACAACCTATCCCCTATGGTCCTACCTATCAAGTACAAGCAATCGTCTGGGCAACACACATAGTCTCACCCCTCTGGTTCAGCTAAATTATAAAATCTATGGGGAATCATTCACCGTCAATTCCTCATATAGTCTCGTATCGTACTAATGACATGTTGGGGAAGCACTCAACGTCAATTACCCCTATTGCCCGTGTTGAGGAACTACAGACACTCTAGGGAAGCACTCAACGCCAATTCCACCTGCAGTCTTGCATCGTAATTATAAAGACACTCTAGAGAATCCATCAACGTCAATTCTCCATATGTTCTATACAATAGGTTCTCACGGCCATGTGTAAGTCAAACAATCATACCATCACGTAGCGGCCAAAGTAAACCTCAAGAGCCACTTGGCTAGCATTCTACAGCATAACAGCATATCAGAGCAATAGGCACACCATCCTATAACACTAGAAATCGAAAAGGAAGCAGCAACCTAACAGGAAAACCAGACCCAAAGGTCAAATACAGGCAAACATGCATGGGAAATACATCCAAAGCACATCAAAATTCCCTATTCACAAACAATAACCTTTACTCATGCATACAAGCAAAGCAAGAAACCAATAAGGCTAAAACGGTAAACGCACAATACCTCATTCAAGGGTATTGGGAATATTTTCACAAAATACTCAAAGAATTTATACTGAAAGGCACAAACCACCTACCTCGGGGTTAGGAGATCAACAGACTTGAACCTCGAATCTTGAATCTCCTTCTAATGTTATAGATCTACGAAAATTCATAAAACATTCAACCCACAATAACATGGAAAAGAGGGGGAATTGGAAAATGATGGTCTAGAAGAAGGAAAATCATTTGACTATGGTTCCAATGCAATTGATGGCGGTCGATTCGGAGAACGAATGTGCGATCGGGGGCTCAGGGAAACTTTGGCACCATACGGGTGCTCTAGAACGTTTCGACCGAAGAAGAAGACACCCCTGTATATTAGACGCGACCCCAGTCCGTTTAATGAAACATAGAAAATACACGGCGTATACTTTTGAAGTACATGACGGTTACTATCCCTTTTCATACTACGCTTTAGGCGGCCTCTATATCACCCCACACGACCGTGTGTGCGTCCATGACATGGCCATCACATGACCTCTTATGGAAATGAAGTACACAACATGTAATTCAAAAATGTCTAGAAACTCTTATTTTCTCAAAAGATCCAGAAAAAAAACATACCCGAAAAGAAGTTCTGGGTTCCTACAAACTTCCCCACTTAAAGAAATGTTTCCCCATATTTCCCTAGAGCAACGTAGAAGAAGAAACCCTGAACAATTCTGGCCACTGAGCTGGTACATCGGCCTCCCTCTCCCACGTCTTGTCTTATACCCTCCCATGCTTCCACAATACTCGTACCAAGGGGAAAACCATCCATGAAGAACCTTTGTACTACGGTACACAATCTGGATAGGATTCTCTTCAAAAAATGCATCCACCTCCAACTCGACTTCCTAGGGTTGGAAGGCATGAGATGGGTCTGAAAAGTAACGTCGAAACTGAGAAATGTGGATGACGTCGTGCATAGCTCTGTACCACTGATGTAACTACAACCGATAGGCAACCGGCCCAACTCTCTCCAACACCTCAAACGGCTGGACATACCTCGGTGAAAGAATACCATGTCTCCTAATCCTCTTGTGTCCCAATATCGGTGTTACACTTAGAAAAACCTGATCCCCGGCCTCGAACTCTAGAGGTCGTCTCCACTAATCAGCATAAGACTTCTGTTGAGATTGTGCAGTATCCATCCTCTTCTGAATCAACTCTATCTACTCAGTGGTTTCATGAAAAATACGAGGTCCCAGCAAAGATGCCTCTCTTGCCTCTAGCCAACATAAGGGAGATCAACATGGCCTACCGTATAAAGCCTCATAAGGTTCCATATGAATAGTTTCTTGAAAACTATTGTTGTAGGAAAACTCCAAAAGAGGTATATGCTTCTCCCAAGAACCTCCAAAATACATAATTCATGCTCGGAGCATATCCTCAAAAACCGGAATTGTATGCTCGGATTGTCCATCTTTCTGGGCATGGAAAGTTGTACTCAAAAGTACCTATGTGCCCAATGCCTTCTGAAACCCCTGCAAGACCCGAGAAGTAAAACAAGTATCCCTGTCTCAAACAATGGAGTGTGGAACTCCATGCAGACATACAATATATCCGATGTATAACTACCCCAACTCATCAACTATAGAGGTGTTTATTGGGAAACAATCCCTTAAGGTATCATTGAAGCATTTTTGAGGTGATTGTGTTTGTTGATAAAGTGGACATATGAGTGGTGATTGTTGACAAAGAAAAACAATGACATATGAATTTATTGACAAAGAGGATTTCATGATGGAATGTTGAGTTCAAGAGCTGAGGTCAACAATACATGTTTGATTCAAGAACCTCGACAAGAGGAATGGATGATCTGGAGGAGGTACAAAAGAACAGATACAAGGTGGCACCATATTCCAGTGTTTGCCAAATTTTTGGTCCTGAAAATCGTCAAATGAAGAAATGTGGTTTTTGGAAAAGGGACTTGCATGTCATGTACATGAAGGCTTGGAAACTTGCGCGCCATATGTTTTTCAAGATCTGATCATCAAAATATTGCAAATGGATAAGTGTCGCGCAAGTATTGGTGGTGTCGTGCAAATGAATTGCACGTCGTGAAAGAGAGTTGCTCGCTGATGCCTTGGAGGCTAGAGAACTTGAACGCCTGTGGTTTTTCAAGATCAGAAGATCAAAATATGGAAAAGGAAAGTGGTTCGCACAAGTATGGAATTAGGTTGCGCAAGTGACTTGCAGGAGAATAGATCTTCATGCCGAGACTTGCGCGCTGAGGTATGAGTTGAGCGACGTCACACAGGGGTGACCAAATTCCTATAAATACATGACCAACCCTCTTCATTCTTCATCGGAGTTCAACACTTTGAGAAATCAGTGCTCCCATCACGCAGGTGTGGTGGTCGCGCAAGTGGTGTGTGATCACGCAAGTGGGGTTGCGTGCCAGTGTGAGGAGTTGCACACTAGTTTGAGAAGTTTTTCACCGGTTGGATGTTGTGCGCCAATATTGGTTTGGGCGTAAAAGGAAGAGATTCGTGCAAGTTTGGATTTGGGGAATCTTGTGTCGTGCAAGTGCCTGAGGTGGACTTGTGCGCCCGTTCTGACTTGCGTGTTGATACTTGCACACTGAGGTAGACTTACGCGCCAAGTAAGGTTTAGTACCGGTAGTGATTTTCGGGCTGCGTGGAAGCTGAAAGTTAGCTCGATACCTTCGGTGCAAAGAGAGATTCATCTATGTGTGAAAGTTGAACTTCAACAAAGAATCTACATACAGAAGAAGATTCATTGTTTCATGAAAATGAAGAGACCAACAGGTCTATAAACCGTGAGTGGATCCATTTTAGAGCACTGAGCGAAGGAAGAGGAAGAAGGTGATCCTCTCCACCAGCAGTGAGCCAGAGAGAGAGAAACAAGGAGTGGCCCTTGGGAAAGCATTGAGCTGACCCTAAAAATTGTAAAGGCAGTGAGCCAGGGACAGAGTGACTGTGCCCGAACATTGTAATCCACATCTAGTGAATAATAGTGGAATTTTTTACGACAAGAAACTTATCGGCGTATGATCCTTAGACGTATCCCTTAGTGGTGAACCAAGTAAAAATTGATGTGTCCTCTGCATGCTTTACCTTCTGTTTATATGGTACAACAGGAAAGTGAGAGAAGAGAGTTTTTCTTAATAGAGAAAAAAGATCAAAACATGATTTAATTTTTAATTAGTCATACCCTAATTCACCCCCCCCCCCCCCTCTCAGGGTACTCAGCCTAGTGGACCTAACGTTCTCCATGATCGACAAGAAGTGGGAAACCATCATGAGTATGTCAATGAAAACCCAAACTGCGTTATTCCCTCGAGGAGACCTCGACTACCCAATCATGAAGTCCATCACGACGTCATTCCACTTCCACTTAGGAATGGGTAACTACTGCAAAAGCCCTTCTGGTCATGATACTCCACCATCACCTGCTGAAAAGTTAAACACCTCATGACGAAACCAGCAACATATCTCTTCATACCTAGCTACCAATGCTGATGGTGTAGATCACGATACATCTTGGTGAAGCCAGGATGAACTGCCCAAACTGAGGAATGAAAGTCCTACATCAAATCATCGCATATATCTTCTGGCACTCATATGCGTCCCTAGAAACACAAGATCTCATCCTCTCCCATGGTCCATCCAGAAATAGGGTCGTCTCTTGACACGCTTTACCGTAGGACTAGGCCTTCAGAATTATATAGCTGCCTCATTTGTCCTCGATCATGAAGGGTAGAGGTAATAGCTATAGATGATAGAAATTCTTCCCTATCTATCATGCACATCCAAATTCATCGTAGAGAACATATCCATAAGCTTCCACTCACTGCTGGCCTCCCAAACTGCCTATATATGAGTCTTCCTGCTCAATTCATTAGCCACTACGTTGCCTTTCCCCAGTGTGTAGGCAAGATCAAAGTCAATAGACTGAAGGTACTCAACCCACCTTCGCTGTCTCAAATTCGGATCACATTGAGTGAAGATGTACTTGAGACTCTTATGGTCGGTGAAAACCACAAAGTGCTCTCCCAGAAGATAATGTCTCCAGCAGCGTAGGGCTTGTACAACAGCTGCAAAATCCAGACTGTGTGTCGGGTAATTCCTCTCATGTGGCCTTAACTACCGAGACCCGTACGCAATGACTACATCTCCCCACATAAGCATATCTCTTAGCCCGATACCTGATGCATCACTGTAAACAGTATAACTATATCCAGGATTTGGAAAGATTAGTATTGTTGCTGAAGTCAACCTCGCTTTCATCTCCTGAAAGGCTGACTCACAAGAATCTGACCATAATAACTTCGCACACTTCTTGGTCAGACCTTTCAGTGGTGCTGCTAATCATGAAAAGTCCTGTATGAAAAGTTTTTAGTATCCAACCATACTTATAAAGCTCCGCAACTCGATGATGTTCTTTGGCTTATCCCAGGAAACTACAACTCTCTCTTTTTATGGGTCTACTGATAATCCTGTCTCTGAGATAACATGACCCATGAAGTGAATCTGGTCCATCCGAAAGTGACATTTTTGGAGCTTAACATATAACTAATGATTCCTTAGTGTACTCCAAATGATTTCAAGATGGGTAGCATGTCCGTTTCGAGTGTGAGAGTACACCAAGATATCGTCTACAAAAACTACCATGAAAGAATTCAAGTATGGATGGAACACTCAGTTCATCAATGCCATTAAAACTGCTGGCGCGTTCGTGAGACTAGTTGGCATAACCATATACTCGTATAGACCATACCTTCTTCAGAAGGCCATGAGAGATATATCATATGGTCTAGCATGAAACTGGTGATAATCGGACCTCAAGTCAATCTTCGAGAACACCCCTGATCTTCGAAGCTGATCTAAGAGATCATCAAGGGATATCAGTTCTTGACCATCAACTGGTTCACCTTACGATAATCCACACAAAGCCTAAGGGTATCATCCTCATTCTTCGCAAACAGGACTTGCGAACCCCAAGGAGAAGTACTTGGTCGGATGAAGCACTTGGACTGCCACTTCTCCAACTGTTTGTTGAGATCCTGTATGTTTGTTTTAGCCATCCTATAAGGAGGAATGGACACCGGTGCTGCCCCTAACATGAGCTCAATAGAAAAGTATACCTCACACTCTGGAGGCAAACCTGAAAATTCCTATGGAAAGACATCTCTGAAATGATCCACCATTGGAGGAATGTCTAACTGTGAAGTCCCCAAGTCATCCAGATAAAGACTAACAATTTGGGATGTAACTGCTCCCAACCCATGATGCTCTAGACCCACTCTGCATTCCTAGTCATCCCAATCACCCTTATGAAGAAAAGATCCACCCTCTGGTGATATGAAACTCACCCTACGATGATGACAGCCAACGAATGCCGGGATGGGAACTAGCCAGTCCATTCAGAGAAGGACATCATAGCCTGTCATGTCTAGAACATAAATATCCCAAAGGAAGTGACACCCACCAACCTCAAGAGGGCACTCCTTGCACTATTGTACAGTAGATGTTCTTTTCCCCAATAGAGTTTCTAGTGTCAAAACATCTGTAGAAGAAAATATACAGAGCCCACGGCTCTCCACCATAGTGAAAAATATAAAGCTATGCGTAGAACCAATATTGAAAAGAGATGAGGAAAAACAGAGGAAATTATGGTCGTACCTCGAACTGTAGAGGGGCCGAGATCCTGCTCATGATGGTTCTGCTTCACTGCAAAATTCTGGCCCGCTCCGCAGCCCTGTGACCCAGCCTAACTACTCTGAGCTGATCCACCCTGCTGTTACTGGTGGCCTGGTGACTGACCCTCGCAGCCGCGAACTCCACCTCGGCCTGAATGGCCCAAAAAACTCCAGTTCCTAGACTGGTGAGAAACCGGTGGAGCTACTCTGGTAAAAGGAGTCATAGATGAACCCATGTCACCAGCTACTGGTGAAAAGATCTGACAGAAACGCTGAAGGTGTCCCAAATTTCCCCAATATCGGCACTCCACCGGGTCTCTCTGGCAGTGCGGTCTCGAATTACTACTTCTCTTACACTGGTAGAAAACTACCTGGCTACTAGAAGATGCATCCCGCCTACTCGGATCTCCCCATGTAGTATCTCTATGGAACTTCTGGATATCAACTGGAGGAGCACTAACTCTGGATGTCAAGCCACCCTAGCTCACAAATCCAGATTACTTAATATTCCGCTCCATGATCAGTGCCAGGTTAACGATGGAAGTGATGGAAGTCAACATGAAGTATTCACCTGAGAGCAAATGTCATGTCTGAGGCCATCCTCCAACATCCTTTCCAGGAATAACCCATCTCCTCCCAGGAAGGGTGTGAAACACTGAAGATCAGTGAAACGATAGGATTACTCCATAACCGATAGGGTACCCTGCTCAAGGCTCATAAACTCTTGGGCTCGGTCATCCCTCAGCATCTCCAGATAGAAGTAGTCATAGAAGATGCGCTGGAACTCCTCCCAAGCCATAACCTACTGATGACCTTCCTGTGAGATCACATCCCACCATGTCTTGGAGAAATCTCGTAGAATATAGGTAGCGAGCTTGACTCTCCTCTATGGAGGTGTCTCTAGATGATCAAAGATCTCGAGCATGGCTTCGAGCCATGACTCTACAGCCTGAGGTCCTCCTTCCCCTGAGAAGGTGGGAGGCTAATGCTATTGGAAGACCCATGTCAAATCATCCATCAACGGGGTGGGAGGCGGCACCCCCTAAAAAGTATGCATCATCCTCATGAAGCTTTCCCTGAACTGTGCAACAACACCGGTAACAGGTATAACTACGGGTGCCAAGACTGGAACAACAAGATGATCTAAAAGTAGTCCTTGATTATCCATGTCTAGTGTATGATCACCGCCTGGCAACTGGCGTACATCTGTAGGATTTCTCGGTGGAATGACTATGCAAGGTCAAGTGCACACCTTAGATCAGAATTATCACGGACTGAAAACAAGGAGTGTATGAAGAGAACAAGATGAAGAAAAAATTCATGTTTTTCAAAACAAGACAACACGACGTGTACACTCTCTACACGGCGTGTTCCCTTAAGTCATTCACATGGGCGTGTACCTTTGCCTAATCATGTCGTATAACACCTCAAACACATGACGTGTTCTAAAAACACACAGCATGTACTTGAATCCTCTTCCCCTGCCTGGAACCTTCTACATGGTTAAGCCTCACGACTCTCCTAAGAAAAAACTACACTGTGTGTTCAAGGTAGAAACAGCATGTACTAGACAAGCTTCACCTGTCTTATGTTGTTAGTGACACGGCCAGACACACAACTCAAACTACATGGCGTGTTTCTAACAGACACGACATATACGTGAAAGGATAACACAGAACCGTGTTGTTCATGACACGGTTGGGTACCTGGGTCAGACTACACGACGTGTTCAAGGGGGAAACAAAGTGTAAAAGAAGAGACTCCAATGACCAATGTTGTTAGCTACACGGCCGAGTTCATAGGATTATACTACACGGCGTGTTCAATGCAGACACGTCGTGTTTCCATGAGACTCTTCCCATCCTATGTCTCTGCGCACATGGTCTACGACACAGTCAGAGAATACCCAACATGGACATAAAGTACACGGCGTGTACTTAATATTTTTTTTAATTCCCGAACAGAAGAACACATGGTGTGTACTTAACATTACAAAGCGTGTATTTTGGGTTTTTCTGGACAGGAAGCCTCAAAAACTACTCTGGAACCTATAAAACAAGGAAATAGGCATTGTAAGTGCCAAATTCTAATCCGTGAGGGCACATACGCCCCACGAATCAATGTCTGGAATCTTATACATGATATAAACAAGAATAACAGTTTAATGATCCACCATATTCCGGTCCATGGGGGCCCATAACACCTCAAGAGCCAAAATTTGGCGTTCATTCGAACAAAACATTCACACAATTCCCTACCAAATAGTAGGTATTTCTATCAAGGCATCTATCACAACAGCATGCATATTCTACACAACATCTATCACAACAACATGAGATCACTAATTCATCCTAGATGGCATGGAAAGAATGCATGACATGTGATTTCTAATAAGTTTGTATATGATTCATGAGATGGAATATCCTCATCTCATCAGGTTGCGACAGAAATAGAACCTCAATAACATCAATAGTAACCAAAAAAAACATGTGAATCACCCAACGGTGAAAATCGAATCAACTGTAAAATTGAAAAACCAGAAAAATTGCAATAACGAGGTAGATCGGCTTTTCCCCATACATGTATTAGCTACTCCCGGGCATAGATTATTACCATGTACCTCTTCCATACTATCCCTGGCTATAGGCTCCAAAAAGTAAATCAAGAGAAAAGAACATATCTCTGATACCACTTCGTAACGTCCTGGTTATGGAAGCCACCCAGAGGCACCCCATTCCCGGTTGTTCACATAGCCTCAAGCACATTTCCCCAAACACTAGAGGCTACCGACTAGCAGTGAGGGCCTTGGGTGTGATGGTGGGGAAACTATGCCATCATTGTAAGAGTACACAACGGAAGTAAACAACACACAATAGTGGAAGAAGTAAATATCCAACAACAGTAAACAACATAAGACTGATAGAGAAACAACTAGAGAAATATATATATATGAGGCATGATACATATATGTCTAGGAAAGGATCCAAACAAGTCACAATGATTAATATAGTACTTAACCAAAGTACAAAAGAAAATTAGATGAGCAACTCCTCAGCATCGCAAGCCTCGACTTGGTCCCACGCTCTCTAGCTCCAATGCAATCAAGTACCTGAAGTCGAAGGGCGTTTTCCCTTGTCTATACCTACACCAATATAATATGTTTGGGCCCAAAATCATGTCCCAAATAGGGTGAGAGACTAAATACTATTAGGCAACCACTCGAAGATCTATGACTAACAGTCAGTGACGATATGGAAGGTAAAAGTACATAAATCAGTAAACAAGGAAGCTCTAAGTAGTAAACAATCCACGGTTTAAGCATTTAAAACACCACACAACATACAAAAATAGAACAAATAACACAATAGGTAACCCTTTGGGAATTACCCACAACCTATCCCTTCTGGTCCTACTTATCAAATACAAGAAACCCTCTGGGAAGCACAAACAATCTCACCCCTCTGGTTCAGCTAAATTATAGACTCCCTGGGGAAGCACTCACCATCAATTCCCCCTATAGTATTGTATCATACTAAAGGCGCTATGGGGAATCACTCAACATCAATTCCCCATGTGGCCTGCATCGAGGAACTACAAAAACTCTGGGGAAGCACTCAATGTCAATTCACCCTGCGGTCTCGCATCGTAATTATAAAGACACTCTGGGTAAGCCCTCAAGGTAAATTCTCCCTATGGTATATACACCAGGTTCTCACGACCCTGTGTAAGTCAAAAAAGCATTGCATCATGTAACGACCAAATTAAATCTCAAGAACTAATTGACTAGAATTCTACAGCATAACAGTATATTAGAGCAACAGGCACACCATCCTATAATATTGGGTCTGGAAAATGAAGCAACAACCTAACATGAAAACTAGACCCAAAGGTCAAATATAGGAACACAATCATGGTCAATAAATCCAAAGCACAACAATATTCCCTATTGACAAACAGTAACCTCTACTCAGACATACAAGTAAAGAAAGAAAACAAGTGGGATAAAACATTAAACGCAAAATACCCCGTTCAAGGCTATTGGGAATATTTTCACATAAAACTCAATGACTTTCAATAGAAAGGCACAAACCACCTACCTCTGGGTTAGGAGATCAATATACATGAACCTCGAAGCTTGAATCTCCTTCGAACGTCGTAGATCTATGAAAGAAATAAAACATTCAACCCATTATTACATGGAAAAGATGAGTAATTGGAAAATGATGCTCTAGAAGAAGGAATATCTTACCACTGTGGTTCCAATGCAATCTACGGCAGTAAATTCGGATAACGAATCATCGATTGGGGGCTCAGGGAAGTTTTGGCGTTGTACGGGTGCTCCTGAACATTTGGTCCGAAGAAGAAGACACCCTTGTCCATTAGACGAGAACCCAGTCCGTTTAATAAAAAAAGAAAATACACAGCGTGTACATTTTAAGTACATGCTATGTAATTTCCCTTTCGGTACACCGCTTTAGGTGGCCTCCACATCACCCCACATGACCATGTGTGTGGCCATGACACAGCCAGCACGTGGCCTCTTGCAGCAATGAAGTACACGATGTGTAATTCAAAAATTTCAAAAAACTCCTCTTTTCTCAAAAACTCCAGAAAAAGGAAAAACATACTTGAAAAGAAGGTCCGGGTTTTTACAATAATGTTGTATGAATATATTCTTATACAAATATGTATATATACATGTCATTATATTTTAAAAACCTTGTTTAACCATTCATTTATCTTGAATAAAATTAATTTTAATATTTATAAAATTTTAATTTGGTCACTATTAGTACAAGTGTGGTTATCGAACCATCAAATTAATGTTTCTTTTTTAAAATAAGTATATGTATAAATATAAATATATATATATACATATATCTACATATTTATTATTTTGATGAAACAGTTTTGTAGTCTGAAGATAGTAAATACATGTATATAAACATAGATATAAATATTTCAATTTATGTGAAACTATTTTATTCTTGATGTTTATATATGTAAATATACGTATGTATTTGAATATTTCATTTTATGTAAAAGTATTATTATTTTTAATATCGATATATATGTATGTGAGTATGCATTCATGTTTTATTCAAATATCAATATTTATGTTAACAAATGTGTATATGGATATATATCTTTTATATAAAACTGTTATATACATATATAGGTATGATTTCATTAAAAACTATTCTTATCAGGACACATATATAGAAAAATAATTTCATTTTATTAAATGGACATTCAAGCTTAATGATTTAAAGAATATTTATAGTCCTTATGATAAGAAATTACAGTTCTAATGTTTTTAATTCTAAATCATCGCACCTGGATATTATGATGGAAGAGTATGGGGTGTGAACCCAAACCCCTTATGGGACATTTGTCCAATCATATGATGAATGCACCCAGATAGCACTCCAATTCATTAGGTAATGTGTTAATCTCAAGAGATTCCATTTATGGTGTGCATTAGGTGTATTCTAATCATGTTATGTGATTATGAAGTCGACCTAATCCATCATGGGACTATGTCCACCATGTAAATGGAGAGAACTAAGAATCCTTGTTATGGTCCAAGGTACCTTTGATATTTAATTATGAATGCTTATAAGTTTTAAATTGAATTTTATTTATTTTTATGGATGAATGGATTTGATTTTTAAAATTATATATATATATATATATTGAAATCCTTATATCTCAAATTTTTATTTTGAAATGAATTCATGGTTTCCTAAGCCTACATTATCGGACTACATAATATGTTGTAATTTTTATATTTAATTCCTAAACCCGATTTTTGTTTTATTTTAAATCCCTTGTTGAGATTTTTGTCACTCACCCTATGTTTTTAAACCACCATTTCATAAGGAATAAGGAAGTGTTGATGAGATTTAGTGTTTGAGGTCTCACCAAGGTGTTTAACCATTGTAAAAAACTATGAATAGTTTTGATCTTTTATTTTATAGGTTGTGTAATCGGAATTTTTCTGATGCATCCAGACTCTATAAAACTATAGGCCTTTGAGATCTCAAGTGTTTTATATATAAATGGATGGTTTAAAAAATGGATCATATTTTTGGGTCATCATAGATAAAGTGTCTTGGAATTCCAAGCATGTTTCCAAAGGCATGTTTGAACCATTATTAAAATAGATTAGATTAAAAATTATAGTTACCCTCATTATTGATCCCTTTTTTTATTTCATGTTCATTGTGTATTATGTCCCCTAGGAGAGTTATTATAGATTTTTTATTATCGATGTCTATGCATCAATGTGAAAGGGTTTGTTTCTTGGGAGGGTGTTGGATATGAGATGAGGCTTACTACATATAATTTAAATGTTGATTTATGTGATGATCGTGTGATACATTTTTTCACCCCATTTTTGGTGATATCATGGTAACTTGGGAAATAATGTATATGTTATAGATACCTATTATTCTAGCATAGGGTTGATAGTTTATCCAGTGTCATGGAAATTTTATTCCCTCATAGGGGTTTATTTTGTACATGGTGGCTTGATAGGGTGTTGAGAGGGATGTTATGGTTTCACTTAGGGGGGATATATAGAGTGATCTAATGAATCAAGTATAGTTTCATTCATATTAGAGACTGTTGAGTTAACCATGATGTTAAATCCTTTTGAGGATTGTTTAGGGGATCCTGATGTATACCTTTTTTCGTCCCCTAGCTTGATTAGATTACATGGAAGCTTGGATTGGTTGTTGGTTATTTATTATTTCCAATGATATCTTAGGGTTATTGTGTTTATGCATTTTTTTTGTGTTTCTGGTTTACAGTCAAACTAAGTTTAAAATTATTTGGAATGTGTGTCTTTTAAAAAGAAAAGTGTTTTTTTGAAAAAAAAATTGTGAGAAATTTTTTTGATAAAAGAGGAGGAAATAATTATTTTTATTATGAATTTAAAAAGTTTTATGGATTTATGTTTTCAAAAATGGTTTTTATGTCGTATGTGACTCAATTTTTCTTAAAATGTTTTTCCTTATTTTTGGAAATAAAGAGTTAAATCAGGATATTTATTCTTATGATATCCCATGTGAAAAATATATTTTATAAATTATGATCAAACTAGTATTTATGGGATGTAATATAAAAGGAACCACATAGTATCTTTAGTGAAATATTACTTGGAATTTTGGGCTCACACCCTAGATATACACTGGTGTGTGTGTGTGAATTGTATCTTTTCTCTCATGTTCTCAATGTTTGATCTCATTTTGATTTCTTGTTGGGTCTATGAATGAATGATTTGGGATGTGTTGAGTGATTTTGGGTCACATTGAGGTTTTTTTGGAGTTTTTTGGGTTGTATTTTTTATTTCGGGATATTGTATCAGCCAATTAGATCTATTGTATTTTACATTTTATTATAATATTATCTTATTTCATGGTATTTTTATTTGATGATTCATTTGAATATATTTTATGTATTTTTATTGTATTATTCCATGATTTTAATTCTTTTTTATTCATTGCTAATTATTTTTTATGCATGGATTCCCACCTTCTGGATAGATCATGCTAGATTTTTAGTCTTTTCCACTACTAGTTTATATGTTTTTTAGTGTGAAATGATTCCCACTAGTGCATGTTGAAACCCTTGGATCTTTTCACCTGCCAGTGGGGATCAGGTATACTATTTTGTTCATATGGTTAACCGGTTTGGGTATCGATTCATCAGTAGACTAAGATGGTTCATTACCAAATGGTATCAGGACCCAGGTTTTAAAAATGGATCTAGGCTCTTGAAATGACCTCTTATTATATGTTTGTGTCATTGTAGAATAGATATTAGGATTTTATTTGGGACTTCAGAGGTTGGTTATGAGTAGGTTCCTGATCACCATCATTCATGTAAACACATGAGTTGGCATGGGTAATATGGATTTAGATTATGTTTTGATTTATTTTTGTATGGTGGTTTTATAGATGGTGTTTTGATCCTCATTGGAATTCTTTGTGTTTCCTTGAGGATTTTTTTGGTTTTAGATGAAAACTTAGAAAGAGTTAATTGTGAATTGTTAACTCGCATTGCCAAACAATTGTGTAGAGGATGAAAACATGATTCTAGAACTTTTTCAAAGACGGTTGCATGATTGGTGCATGGTACATCAAACTATTTAGCCAAGTCATGCATGGTTTTGTATCCCGTTTGGCATTGATATTTAGACTATCCATGGATTATACCTAGTAATTGAGGTTAATTAAATGGATTTTTGATTTTTTTGACATGGATTGTATTATATTTAGATTTTAGTATTTTCATGTTTATATATTTTTTTTGAAATTATTTTTGTTTGTGAAAAGGTGATATTTCATGGAACATGTTTTTTGGTTTGAAATGAATCCTTAGAGAATGTTGTAAAATGGACATAGTTTTTATGAAATGGGTTTATAAATGGTTGGTTTTATAATAAAATTTTGAATGTTTTTTATTTTTAAACCATTTTGGTGGGTATTTGGAAATGGATTATGTCCATCATTGAGTGTGTTTTAAAAAATAGTCGACATTGAAATGATAATTGAGAAGTGTTTTGAGATTTTTAAAGGTAGGGTATTTTGAAATTGAAATTGGATTCTTATATAAACATTTTGGAATAAATAAAACCTTTATAATGCCCGAGGGGGTTTCTTTTTTAGATAAGTGAGTGGTTTTCAAAGATGTTTTGATAATTTTGAAATTCCCTATGGGTGATATTTTTTAAATGAAGTGAAATATTTTCAAATGTCCATATAATTTTAAACAAACATTTGTTTCAATTTTTTTTATTTCTTATGGAATATAGTAAAATTTTAAAATAAAAGGATGTGATTTTTTCATTTTTTACCTTGGTTATGAGTTTTTTTTATTTTCATCCAATGGTGTGTTGGTACTAGTTTTTTTGTAAACATGAATAGTTTGGGTTCATGTTTTTTTGTTTAAATTATGCCTCTTGGAATGTTTTATATGAATTTTAGAAGACCCATATCATAGGATAACACTTTTTAGGGGTGATTCATCTTGTTACCTGAGTGTGGTCCTCTTAGTGGTTAGAAAATTCTAGATTCTACATAGATTTAACAATGTATTATTTTCTATATTAGTGTGTTTTCGTTCATCATGGAGAGTTATTGAGGTTGATTTTTGTTTAGTGACATTATCTAGAGACTATGTGGGTGGAGAATCCACTCAGTTCTTGAGTCATATTTTGGGGTGAGAAAACAGTGAGTATTTGGGGATCATTTCTAGGTTCTTTAGACGAGGTACCTTTTTAGACCTTCGATATATTGTGTGTTCTAGTTCATAATCACTAGAAATTCAAGTCCTGGTGTTTGTGAGCTCTTCTTTATTGTTGTAGGTGTTCGTTTAGTTTACCATCAGTTGTTTTGTAAGAAGACCGTGTTGGTTGAATTTTTATATATGATTGGATTTGGTTTATAGATTAATTTTTTGGATTCATGCACTAGGAGCTTTATGTGTTTGAGGTTTGGAGGTAATCTTTTTTTGGTTTATCATTTGGGTTGCCTTGTGGGATTCCCTTGTGTGAGCAGTAGTTGTTTTTGGATGTTCATACCTTATTATTTGATGATGTTCATTTTCTTTTTTACATGGTGTGAACCATGGGATAAGGTTTGATTGATTAATGAATAATGGGGAATATATGGGTTTGTATTGGGGTAATGAGTATGATAATTTGGTTTTTGGTTAGACTATGAGTCCTACCAAGTTGTAATTTTTATTAGGACTATCGTGAGTCAGTGTTCCATGATTTTGGACCTAAGTTACCATCTGTTGAGTTTTGTGACCGGAGGTCAGAACAATTTTATTCTATAATGAGGCATGTCCATGATGGTTTTTTTATCATATTCTCATGGTATTCGATGGATTGGTGATCAATTATAGTAACATTTTGAGTATCCCTTTGTGGGTTGTTATCTATTGGGATTTTTTGAGCTGGATATTTTTATGGTTGTCTGTGGTTGGTGGAATTTTTTCACTTCCCTTGATGATTAGTGGAAAGGTTTTTTTGGATATATTCATTATCATGGGTGTTCCTATCAGTTTTTCAACATTTTAGATTAATTATAAATAGTGGGTAGACCTATGCTAGGTATCAAACTTCTTATAGCTTCATATTGAATGGTTGTGTTTCAAGTTATGCTAGATGTAGTTGATAGATATTTGGGGTTGTTTGTTGATGATTTAGGATTCATTTATTATCTTTTTATGAGTTATCTTATGATTGGTGTGTCCCTTTTAGAGGCACTACCTTTATTTTTTCCCCTCCCTCCCACCTCTTGAGTCCAAGTGTTGAGTTTGTGGCTATATTTTTATTTTTACCATTTTCAATGACTTTATAAGGGTAGAGAGTGGAATAGTGGGAATAATTGTGATAGTCTCGTGTCATTGTGGTATTAAATTTAATTAAATTTTGGGATATTTAGATTTTTTTTGGATTTTTTTCTTGTATTTTTAGGTGTTTTGAGAAGTTCCAAGGAGATAAAATCCAAGACTGCAGTAGTCTATGTCGTGACATGTGGAGGCCACATCGCAACTCTCTTCTTTTCCTCTGTGGAATTTATGGCCAAACAGTGTCTATGCCACAAGCCATGGGTTTCATTATAGAGATCATTCAAGTAGATTATCTAGTGAATATGTCCTAAAATAATTATTGGAATATTTATTTTCTATGAATTTATCTTTGTTGTATTCTTGAGGTTTTCACAACCCTCAAAATTAAAATTATTAACATACACTAGCACAGTGGTGCAGGGTCGATCCACAGAGAAGGCAGGTGAGTTTTTTAAGGTTTTAACCAAAATAAACTCCACTATTTTTTGTAGTGGAGGGAGTGAACATATTTTTATTTTATAAATGATGGATTGGATATAGGATGGAGAAATAATATTTTTTTACAAAGAAACTAAAATTTACACTAAGTTTTAATAAACTAGAGAAATACAGGAAACTAATATTAAACAATAAATGCAAGGGAGCAAAGATCAAATAAAGTCACTTAGTAATCCTAGTCTATTGGTTAATAGGATTGAAATATTCACTACATCGTATTGAATCACTCCTCAAAGACATGCTAAAGAATCCCCCTCACTAGGAGACTCAATAGGCAGAAAACTAATTCCTGGAGTTCGCTACTCCAGAGTCAATCAAATTGCATAAGAAAGTAAAAAATATAACATTTGGAAATAAACTCACAATAAAATTTCCAAAGTTAATGACATTAAAGTAATGATATATACATTCAAAATCAACCTAACTGATCGATATTAAAATTATGAAATTTGAAATCAAATGAGAGGTGAAAAAACTAAACAAATAATCATAAATCAATCTCACTAATTGATTATGATTCTGAAAAATATAATGTATATAAAAAAATTCCACTGAAAATCAAGAATAATAAAATTCATGAGATGAGAAAATTTTATCCTATGATCATATTGATTTTAACACTAAAACACATGAAACAATATTGCAAAATCTTGAACATAGAGGGAGGAAAAATCCCAAAGTGATGCTCTACCTTCAGGCTCCTTAGCCTCCAACTCATCTCCAGTGCTTCTCCCAAGAGTCTTTTCTCTTTAATAGAGTGATCATGGAAAGAATGAGGGTCTGCCATTCTACTGCTTGCTCTGCTTTAATATCCAATGTCTTCTATTTCTTGTCACTACAAGTTTCCTCTAAAATACTTTGGTTCTTTACCCTTTGACCACACACATGCATTTTTTCACTCAACACACGTAACTTTATAATCCCCCTTGTAACATACTCTAAGTGAATTAATTGAATGTATCTAGAAAGTGTTTTGACTATTGAATGAACCTATACAAGAAAGTCAAAACAAAACTGTTAAAAACATGAAGGAAATAAATAAATAAATATTTATAATTAAAGTTATTAGTTTATTTTAAAATATTATAAGAGTTAGTTATTTTTTATTTAGATATTATTTAAAAAGTTATTTTATTAGCATTATTATTTTCTATTAATTATATTCTAAACTATATTATTTTTAATTAAGATGAAATAATTAATATTTTTAAAATAATTACCATTTAATAATAAGAGTTATGTTATAATAAATAAATAAATATTTAATAATTATTAAGTAAATTTTGTTAGCTAATAATTAGTTTTAAAAATAATTATTAACATTTAAATTTTAGAATATTTATAAATTATTAATCTTATTTAGTTATTATTATTATTTAATTAAGTAATTAACTTATTTAATTTAATATTTTTATTAAAGATTATTTTAGTTGAAAAATAATATTGGTTTATTTTTATTTATTTCATTAATTAATTTTAATTTTTAAAATTATTTGATTCAATTACTTTATAAATTATTATTAATTATTTTATTAAACAAATTTATTATTAAATAATTATTTAATATGAAACATTAATTTATTTAAATTAAATTGAGAAGTTTAACTAATTTCATTAAATAGAGTTTATTTTAAATTAATTAAGTTAATAATTTTATTTTATTATCTTATATTTATTATTTATTTGTAATTATTATAGTTTAATAACTTGATTTTATTTTTATTTTAGTTTAAGTTTTTATTTAAGTTTTATTTTAATTTATTTCTTTTAAATAAATTTCCTCTACACCCCCCCAATTCATAGTGAAACCCTAATGAGGGTGTCTATCTTCTTCCTCATCACAAACTACCACAACGTCTTGTGGTCGACTCCTCCCTGGTGCGACGACCTTCTTCTATGGCATATCAATAGCAACTCCAGCTTCAAGGGGTGCAGAGTCCTGTGGTGGCTTCGTAACGAACCCCCCACCTCAAACTCCCACAGTGATGAGATCCGAACTGTGGCGGAAGGTTTCATAAGAAGTTTCACGTGACTCTAGGTCCCCGTCATAGTGGATTTCACCCACATGGAAGCTTCATCAGGTGTGGCACAAGCAGACTCTCTTTGAAGGCACAACAGAACTCCCTGCTCGGTTCTTTTTTTGATGTCGATTAGGTTAGATTGAAATAAAATCACTGTAGTGGATTTATTATCCAATGAATGAGGCTAATATTCATTGTTAGTATATATACTATTCATGAGATTTATTATTTATAAAGACCATTTTAGTGCATTTTACACTTTGAACATTATTTCAAATTATAATTGAAATTCCTTCTTAAAATGAACTATTACATGGTACATTTTTTAACAACATTTTAAGTACCCAATGATCTTTATTTTATTTTCATATTTAATTTTCATGTTTCTCATTACATTGGTAAAAATTCATACTTTTGGAGTACTTGATGATTCATATTGGAAGACCACAAATGTTGGCCTTGAACAAACAACATTCTGAGTGAAGTGAAATCGATAGTATCCCAATAAAACTACTATAGTGGCCAATATCCGAGCCCAATAATTCTGAAAATAGAAATTAAGATATAATAAATCATGGGGAACATTTCATTAAATAGTGTCCAAATCAAATTCTTATGTTTGAATGGAGTCCCAGGAAGCCCAAGTTTGAGATAAAATTCTGGTCCAGATTCAATGGCCCAAACAAATAGCCCACCATTTCATTAATATCTCACAAACCAAAATTCTATATGGTATGAAATTATACAGGAGGTTGGGAGATATCTGGATATCCAATTTATTCTTCTATGACCCACTCTAATTTGGCTATCTAGAAGGTAATTTAGATGTGTCTGTTCTGTGGATGCAAGCTGCCTTCCACTTCGGGTCAAGGGTGGAAATGTCTAATTTACACAAGCTTTTCATCACCCTAGGCCTACCATAATCAAGTGGGATGACATTAAATATTGGAGGCTCGACCCAAGGCTCCTAAAATTTATATTTAAGGCAATGGTGTGGGAGTATTTATTTATCTTTGGTTCTTGGTTTAATTGTAAGGTTATTCTGCATTTTTGTTGTCTCAAGTTTGTCTTGCACATGTAAGTTGTTCTAATTCATCATAGATTCTTAATAAAAGTTCTTCTTATCCCTTTATTATGTTACTCTTTATATCACATTGATATCGTTTTCTCATGATGTGAATTTATTCACACCAAACCTTGTGATATTGTCACACAATGGTGGAGTGATCGTTATTTCATTATTATTTTTACTTCCCCATTTCCTCCCTCATGAGGCTACTTCTCATTTCAATTGAAACCATAGAATAAATGGAGGGATAAACTGCTTATGGGTTTACCAAAGGGTGAACAAAGTGGCTGGATTGGATTTTATTTATCACCCCATTAATGTCTAATCATTACTTTTAATTGATATTTTTATTTGATGATTTTAAAACTTCTTCTCCCTTGTTGAATTTTTAAGGCCACATACTTCAAGAGCTAATAAAAACAATTTCCTTAGAGTTATCATATATTTTATCCTCCATGTTTATAGGTTATTAGTATTAGGGTGTGTAGGAATCAATACATTAAGTGATGAAGTTGTCTGATCTTCTAGAATAAACCCATCTCAAATATAAGAAGTTGAATCTGTTAAGAAAGAATTTCATCCAATCCACCCCAAGTGATAACCAAGGATAAAATAATTATTTAAAATTAAATTCACTTATTTCTATTGGTGTTCACTTAAATACATATAAAACAAACCCACGTTGGCCACTTCATATCCAAGAACAGTCTATATAATGTACCTGTCTATAGGTTTCTTGTTAGGTCTCTGAGGATTCGAAAACCCAAGATAAACTACATGCGACAACTTAAACCTAAAATCTTGGGTAAATTTGGGCGATACCAAATTTTGGCTCAATTTTCTAGGTCCCAAGTAAGTCATATAAACAATCATTTTATTCTCCACCATTTATCTTTTCTCACATCAACTTCTCTTGTCTATACCCTTATTTGTCTGTGTGTGTCCTAAGAATCTAGAATCCAACTTTCAGTCTTCTCCAATGGAGTATATTCCAAATTACCATGTCACAAATCCATGTTGTAATCAAATGGAAAATCAATATCGGGAAGACCTTAAATTAGTATATTTTTTGGATCAACCCTTGATTAATTACCACACTCCTGGTGACATGTACAATCCTTGGGATGATGAATATTCAAAGGATAAATTTCCATCCCTCTCAAGGATGGTTGAAGATATGAATATTTGAGAATTACTTGATGTCCGGAATTCTATCCAGCCTAATCCCCAAAAAATTATTTAGAAATTATGTGAACAAACAGATAAAATGAATTTGGAATTTTCATCATTGAGATTAGAACTATAAAGTATTGAAACATGTGAGGAACCCAACCCTACACTGATTATCCCTTCCATAACATTATGTGATGTTTCTTATTTCCCACAAACCTCTCATGAATTTATTAAAGAAAAAACCTTTGGATTTTGGATAGATGAATAATATAAAGGAATTATTGAAGGGTCTTTATATCAGAATGAAATTTATTTTTTGGATTCAAAAGTGGAGAATTTGATATCATAGATTGAGTCTCTTAAGTAAAACTCCATTTATGATTTTTCAAAAACACAAATCACTAAACAATTAAGAGAAATCATAATTTTTGAGTCCACACCCATTCCTAACATATATCTATGCAATGTGGTGGATGAAAATTCTGTTCAAAACGAACCAATTTTGTTGATAAGTATGGAAAATGAAACAGAGTTGGATTCAAAATCTCAACCTATGTCTCAATGTCATATCCAACCCGAGCTCAAAATAATTATCCTTCCTTCCACAATAAAGTATCCCTTCATAGGATATAACCATGACCTTTAATTTGGAATTCATTCTTCAATTGAAAACTAATAAATTGTAATGATCATTAATGTCTTAGGAACGACTACAAAGGAAACTGGATCAACCATTTCTGATATTCCTTTAATTTTCCCACTTATTATTGAACATAAGTTTTCACAGAACATAAATTATAAAGAAATAATCAATCTCAATATAGTGGATGAAGATAAATACGGGGTCCTTAAAATGTTGAAAATTGGTGTTGGGTAAGTTAGGGGATCAATTTGATCTAACGCAGTTAAACAAAATCGATGCATGGGAGGCAACCCGTGGTTTTCATGTTTCCAATCTTTATGAATCATCTTTATTTTTTAAATAGGATTAATGAAGAATTTTGATATTTTTTTAAAAAAAATTGGACTGTTGATCTGTTCTTCTATTATGAGTATGTGTGGGTATGAAAGGAGAGTTTCATATTCATCCCTGTCTCATGGTGTGATCCTTGAGTAATACCTTACACATAAATTTAAAATGAAGACAATGTATCATTAGTTTATTTTATTTAATTTTTATGTGTTTGTAGGTTAAAATAAAAATACAAAAAAATATAATTATAATTACAAAAATATAAAAGGACACGTCGTAGGTCGTAGTTCAAACCCTGTCACAACTGTCAAATCCGCGGGGACTCGAACCTGGGACCGAGGGGAGACAGGGGTGTGCGCTTACCACAGAACTATGGCTTATAGTGCTTCCTTATTCTATAATTTTTCTATATATACTTATATTTTACTTTTTTATTATATGAATAAATATATATATCTATATATATTGTTTTGTTTGTTTTGTTTGTTTGGTTTTTTTCTTTTTTCCACTAGGGAACTCTGCAAGTGAAATGAATATTAAAGGATTACATTGGAGCAGAAAGAACGTTAACTTCAACCATTAGGTGACTGAATTAAATGATCCTCACATTTCAAATTCATTTTAGGACTCCTTTCATATACCTCTACCCCTTTCTAAATTTTATTTTCTTTAAACACTGGGGACAATATTATTCTAATTTGGGGGGGGGGGGGTGAAAAGAATGAAAGAATTGATTAATTTTGTGTGCATAAAAAATGTGTGGATGAAAAAATTTATTTAACCATGAACATGATAATACACATTTCAAACTTTGAAACTGAATATCAAATAATTTAGTATTCCTTGTTTCTAAATTTAATCCATGTTTAATTTCATGAGAAATGATTTTGGAAAGTATGGCTATCTAATGTGAAATTTAATTATTAATATATTTTTTTCAAATAGAAAAAAAGGGATCACAATGCACGTCCTTTGGATAGTGGGGTATTATTTTGAGTTCAGGGGGTCCCTCTAATAAATAGCATAGGTTTGGTGATCATTTTATTTTTAGTATGAGTATTCGATAAAAAAAATAAAAAATTAAAAAAAATTCACGTAGAGAAATTAAATGACCTAATGTGTGTCTTTTGGCCCTTGGGGATCATGGCTCCATTGTTTTCTGGCCTATAGTTAGTAATTTTATCTCTATTCGTGGTAATTTGATTTTGTTTTTTACTGAGTTAACTCAAGATGATGCCCGAGTATGTGGGCTTCACTTGGTGCCCAAAGGTCATTGATCCTGGAGTCCTCGACAAAGTCTCTCTACAAGGGTTGACTCTATTGAGTGAAACTTAAATTACAATGGAAATATTGGAAAAAATTGAATACTCATTATAATATTTAAATGTGATTCCACTTAAAGATTTCGGCATTTCCCCCTTGAATAAAGATGAACCCCCCGTGTCTATTGTGATACACAACATATCCTCATACATAATTGATATTGGATGAAATATACTGATGAATTTGAACAAAATGATGGGCTTGGGATTGAGATATGATTATGAAAATAACTTGTATTAAAATATTTTTATGGGTTTCTGATCGTGTTGTCGAGCGTGTTAAATTAGATGTTTATTTTAAACTGGAATTTCTGCAGTATAGCAGCAACCCTAGGTCGTCTCTCGATGGAGCCTAAGATCATTAATTTAAAAAGAGGGGTTTGATCATGAAAGTTGAAGGGGAATGAGGTTTTGTAAAAATTGGGGGTTTGATTATTTATTATGAAAATAAAAAATGAAAGCGATGACACAAAATAGAAATTAATAAAATTAATTATGTGTGATAAACAGGGGGTACTCTCATGATGTTCATCCTTCATCACTTCATGATATAGGGTTATGATATTTTAATCCATAGTTTTTAACACCTAAAACCATAATTTTACTGAGTTTATACTAGGATACCACCTTGGGTTTAGTCGAAAATACACACTGATTCAACCGAAACCATCGATGATTGGGTGATTTGTGTTCGACTTGATAACTGAAACTCACCAAGGAACCAAATGAAGAACTCAATGTGATGTAAATGTTTGGATTTTATTTCTTTTTGACACCATGATATAAATTTAAATGGCCTTAATAGTGCTTAGGTGAGTTCAATTGACCAATATGAACCACATTAACACCATAATTGAATGAGGGAAGAAAAAGGGATGAATGGTGTGTGAAACATCACATGAAAGGGTACCCCCAAACATGATCATTTGAGTTTGAGTACCACATAGCAGTATAAAAATCAATTAAATTAAAATATAGGATGAATAAAAACAACATTCAACCTGGATTTAAAATGTTCATTCAAAATAATAGATATATGAAGCTCGGGATTACATCACGTTCCTCCCTAGGTGATCGCAAGGGGTTTAGAAACCCATGGAAGAGGAGGAAGGGAAAGATGTTGAGGTAGAACATACCATAGCCTCTAGAACATAAAATATTTGTGGGTAGAATCCTTTGGGACTCCAAAATGTTAGCAATTTTTCTCTGGTTCAAACTCCCAAATGGAGAGCCCACGGTGCCATTTTATAGGAAAATTGGAAGGTGGTTTTGGGAACACAGATTTCTTTAAACCGATTGTACCACATATTTCGGCCATTAGACAATTGAATATCCCTTCTGAAAAAACCATAATGTTGTATCCCCACTTCCTTACTATATCCACCGAATGTTTGTCATCAATTAGACATGTGGATCTGGAGATATTGACATATTATTGAACGCCACTTTTGACATCGCACAAATTCGATGTTATGGACATATCAGGTCGATTTGTCCCCTTTATGACCGAATTGGGCTTGGGTTTCTTCATAATAGTTGTATAAAATTACTTTTTGGACCGTCATAAGACATATGATCCCATTTGGATGCACGAAAGTTTATAAACAGGAGAAACAGTGGACAGATCTTCACGGATTCATACAATTTTGACCCATTTTTCTTCCTCTTTATCATGGGTCGTCCAAATCACCTTCACCTACAATTTAATTATAAAATAAAGTAACATTTTCCTTTTTAACAGTTTCGAACACAAAATAATGGAATCAAAAATTGAGTGAAATTTGTTATTATACTTTTAATTTTCAATACAAAACCAGTTTAATACATTTGTATAAGGGTGAATTAAAACAGTGAATCGTGGTACGATCACACCCCCTAACCTAAACATTTTCACTCTAGGTCAATGTATAACATCCTAATCATGTCCCATTCCAAAATAAATGGTATGAAAACATCTAAGATTATTATGAAATGAAATTCATCATGTATCATTTATTCAATCAATTTTCCTATCATTTTTCTTTACTCACATTCAAATTTGTTCAACACCATTCCTTCACCCATGAAACATGTCACAACCTACTTCACCTAAAAGTTCCCTCTTAACTCAAGAAACATATGAAAGTGGATTTATGCTCTTTTCCAAGAGTTCGTGTGATCACACCATATTCTTTCCAAGATTCGCAGTTCTCTACTACCAGAAACATGGGCGCTACTCAAGAGGACATCCAACAGGTTGTTCTAAGGATCAAGGGTTGGTAGGATTTAATATTTAAAAATTTGAGGCAGAAGAGAATTGTTTGATCTATTATGCACAAAACATGTCAAAATTCTAGATGTGTTCATAATGAATGTACACAATCAACCCCCCACAAAGTGTATCGCTTCCAACTCACTCTCCCCATTGTCCAACATTGTGGGTCACAACAATGTAGTGAATAATAATGAGTAAACCTAAAATTTCCCCTTTTTTTCTTTTTTTTATGTTTTTTTCAAAGTACAGAACTATTTTTTTACTGTATATATTTTTTTGGAGACAAAGAGGGAAACATGTTTAAAACAATGATTTAATATGGATTGTGAACCCATTTCCCAAGGAAAATGTAGGCACCCTTTATATCAACCCATAACAATGATTCTCTCCCCAAATTTACCATGGAGACACCCTCTCTACCACAATTTCTTAAAATAAAACAAGGATATACACAAGATATGGGTAGGTAGGGATAAATTAGCTTGTAATGTGGCTACCTAATAGGCATTTCATAGTCTTTAATGATTAAGTATGATAAAATTTAAAGGTTGCAGAAAATAGAGGATAATTGTAAAAAGGGATTTTTAAATAATGATTGCCCTTATAATGAATGTATTATACTTGAATCATATGGCATCAAACAGAATCATGTCAAGTTTTAGTTTCTCTACATGACCTGAGTCTCTTAGGAAAGTGATTAAAAGGAAGAATATGAAATAAATGGCATAGAATGTCTCTCGAGTAAGGGATTAAAATATTTGTCAGTGCTAATGAGGTATGGGATTCAAAATTCCATTAAACACCAAATAATTATTTGAAAATAAAAATTATATAATAATATTCCATATCAATATTCATTTGAAAAACATTTTTCCAAAAATAATGGAATTTTCCACAAAATTGACTCAAGCATGAAAAAAGATTTTGGATATTCTTTTTAAGATCAAATTTTATCTGAGAACACAAAATATGGAAAAAGAAATCAAAAATGAAAACACAATTTTTTTGATTTTTTTGTTTTAATCATAACTAGGACATGTCATCCTCCCCAACACCTAAAATTTAAATTGTCCACAATGAAAGTATTTTATATAAATAGATAGGTAAATAAAGGAAGGGAGAAAGTACAGCCTACTAGGTGATTTCATATGTGGCATCTATCAGTTGAATTTTCTCCATGAGATTCTTTGAAAAATACTCATATAAGTGTTCGAGCCTCTGTCCATTGACATTAATTATTTTTCCACTCTTTTAATGAAAAACATGTATGGCACCGAAAGAGTAAACATTAGTAATGGTATGAGGACCGAGCCATTGGGAACAAAGCTTACTTGGGAATTGCTTTAGCCTAGAGTTGTACATGAGGACCGTCTCACCAATATAGAACTTCCGCTGATGAATCATGTTATCATGGATAGACTTTGTCTTTTCCAAATAGATTTGGGAGTTCTCATATGTGTCACATCGAATATCTTCCCACTCTTGAATCTGCAGCTTTCTATGCCCACATGCATCTGAAATATTCATATTACATTGTTTAATTTGCTAATATGCATGATGTTCTACCTCTACCTAGAGGTGAAAATCCATTAAAAACACAATCATGTATAGTGACATTCTGATTGGGGTTTTCAAAGAAGTATAGTATGCCCAAAGTGAATCATCCAAGCGAAAAATCCAATCTTTATTATTGGGTTGTTACATTTTTTCCACGATTCTCTGAACTTCCCGATTTGATATTTCTGCTTTTTCATTAGTTTGGGGGTGATATGAAGTAGAGAATTTATGATCAACTCCATACTTATGAATCAAATTTTTCATGTTGCGGTTGCAAAAATGGGAACCCTGATAACTAATGATGAATCTTAGAAAACAAAACCAACTAAAAATTTGGGGGCTCCCAAAATCAATAACAACTTGAGAGTCATCAGTCCTAATAGACATTACCTCCACCCCTTTATACATTTAGTCCAAGATTAATAGGATGTACATGATGCCAAATGAATTTGGAAAAGGCACTATGAATCCAATGCCCCACGCATCAATGATTTCACATAATAACATGTGTTTTTGGGGAATTTCATTCCTCAGGGAGATATTCCCTATGAATTGAAAATGACTTCATGACTGGAATCCCAATACAATGTTGGCCAATAATGTCCTGATTCAAGGTCCTTTCTAGCTGTACGTTGAGAGCCAAAGTGACCCCCACATGCCAAAGTGTGGAAGAAGGTCAAAATATAGGTGAACTCATGGTTAGGGACACACCAACGAACTACATGGTCACCAAAAATTCTCAACAAATATGGGTCATCCCAAATGTACCACTGAGAATCATGCTTAAGTCTCTGGGATTGTGAAATGATGAAATTAGTGGGGACCCTAGATATTACAAGAAAATTCACAATATCTGTATACCATGGGGTAAGGTCCAAAATATCACAATGTTTCTCATGAGGGAAAAATTATCAATTGGGGAGGGGTGAGTCAACATGATGGTCCAATGGTGGGGAAATACTACTAATGTGGTCAGCTGCCACATTTTCTACTCCCCTATTACCTCTAATATCAAGGTCAAAATCTTGGAGGAGGAGCATCCACCATATGAGGCGGGGCTTAGCTTGAGGTTTCATTAAGTGGAATTGAAGGGCAACATGGTCAGAAAAACAATCATTTTTTACCCAAGAAGATATGAACAAAATATTTCTATGGAAAACACAATAGAAATGAGTTCTTCTTCAGTTCCTTTGTAGTTTACCTAGGCAGGGTCAAGGGTACATGAGGCATACACAATGACATAAGGATCCTTTTCAACCCTTTGTGATAAAAGTTCCCCTACTACAAAGTTATAGACATCACACATAATCTTGAATGGGAGATCCCGTCTTTGTGGTTGGATGATGGGAGGTGATGTGAGACCCCTTTTTAGTGAATTTAATTCATCCTCACAATTTTTATCAAACACCAACTTAGAATCTTTTTTCAATAATCGGGACATTGTAAGTGCGATCTTACTAAAGTCTTTAATGAATCGGCGATAAAAAACCAGCATGACCCAAGAACGGTCGCACCTCTCAAACAGATTTTGGATATGGATGGGATGAAATTAATTCAAATTTAGATTTATCCACTTGAATTCCCTTATTTCAAATGACATTCCCAAGAACTATTTCCCTCTTAACCATAAAATGGCATTTCTCCTAATTTAAAACAAGATCTTTTCAATGCAGCAACAAAGGAAAAAACGTAGGTGTTCCAAAAAATCATCAAATGAAGAACCATATAACATGAAATAATCTATAAATAATTCTATACAACTCTCAAGGTACTCAAAAAACAATACTCAACACACATCATTGAAAAGTACCCAGAGCATTACAAAGACCGAATGGAATCCTTCTATATGAAAATGTGATGAATAGGCAAGTAAATGTTGTCTTTTCTTGATCCACATGGGATATATGGATTTTGAAACAACCCAAATAGCCATCTAGGAAACAATAATGGGACTTACTAGTCAATCATTCTAACATTTGGTCAATGAAATGTAGAGAAAAGTGGTCCTTTAGTGTGGCTTGATTGAGTCGACGGTAGTAAATACAGACTCGCCAAATGTTTTGCACATGTGTTGGAACCAATTCATTCCATTCATTTTAAACAACAAGTATTCTTGGTTTTTAGAAACAATTTTCACTGGGCTAACCCATATACTATCAGATATAGGATAAATGGTCCCCACATCAAGTAATTTACTAACTTCCAATTTTACCACTTCAAGGAGAGTGGGATTCAACTGGTATTGAGATTGTCTTATGGTCTTACCCTCATCATCCAAAAGTATATTTTTCATTCAAATATATGGTCCAAGTCTAGGAATATCATCAAATGTCCATCATTTTTTTCTTTTTTTACATCCTCTCAAAAGATTAAGTAGTTTTAATTCCTTTTGTTGAGAGAGGTAATTTGTAATAATGACGAGAAATTTGTCAATACCCTCAAAATAAGAATATTTTAAATTATAAGGAAATTGTTTAAGTTACAAAACTGGGGGGTTTTGGATTGAGGGTGGGAATTTAGGGGGAGTGAGGTCAATTAAACTATCTATTTTCCCATATTTATTCTCTAAATATAGAGAATCTATTGAAATTGGGTTTGCAGAATCATCGACAGTCACGGGTACCTTTGAATGAACACACTCATCAATTAAATCACAAAATTTATTCTTTTTAGAACCCAAAAAACACTCAAAACATGAATCCAAACTTAAATCATAATAGGTGAAGAAGAGGAAAATGAATCCGAGTATGGTTTGAGGAGATAAGTGTGTGTGTGAATTGTTTGAGGGCACATCCATCAAATAGACATGAAGAGTGGAGTGCTATTCAACGGGGTGTTTCATAGCCTCAAGGATGCTAAAACTTACCCTTTATCCTCCAAACTTCATAAAAATTATACCTTTGTGTGTATTGATGATCTTATTTTCTGTTTTAAGGAATGGCCTCTCATTTATGAGAGGGGAATGTCATTGGGATCGTGTATCTTCCATATCAAGAATGTAGAAATCAGTGGGGAAGATGAGATTCTTCACTATGAGAATGACATCCTCATTCACTCATGTTAGATGAATTTTACGTCAATTGGATAGTTTCACAACAATTCCTATTGGTATAGTCTCTCAAACATATAGAGAAGTATATATGGAGTGAGGCATTACATTAATGGAAGCACCTAAATCTAACATATCATCTGAAAAGAATGCCCCCCCCCCTATGGTACACGGTATTATGAATGTGACCATATCTTTGCCTTCGGTTGGCATTACTGGTTGAATCAAAGATGATACATTCCTTCCAACATTGACTCTCTCATTCCCTTTCAGCCATATCCTATGGGTGCAAAGCTCTTTAAGAAATTTGGAATAACGAGAAATTTTCTTGACTGTATCCTGTAAAGAAATATTAACTTGATCATTTTTAAATGTATCCATTATTTCAGTGTCAATATCATTATCATAATTTTTCTTAGATTTAGAGATTATTTTGGGGAAATCGAAGATGAATGTATTGTTCATTTGAATCATCAATGATAATTTGATTACTCTTTTTATTTTTTTCTTCATTGGAATCATTTATGGGTAGATAAAGAGTGTTTTAAAGATGGGTACATACATGTTGTGCAGAATTAGTAGATAAAGAATCTTCTTTACCACTAAAAATTATAACCGCATATACATTACCTTTTTTCGTTTAGATGGGAAATGGGTAGGGATAGTATTTTTCCAGAACCATGAATCTAAAACTCACCGATGGTGTTCTCCAATTGTCCCACTTGAGTTCTTAGGCCTGGAAAAATGAGTATTTTCATAAAAAATATCCCAATGTAATAGAAATGGAGGAGATTGTGAGTTACCTTGTGCTTGAGAAAATTTAATTTTAAGGGTATTAATCTCATCAATCTTGTTATATACATTTTTATCTTGAGATGAATTAATTACCTCATGAACTACTCAGGTTGGAGCAATAGCCCGGGTACCAAATTGTTGTGCATTTTGTGCCATGTTGGATATTAAGTCACGAGAAATGGAATAAGTTTTATAAACTAGGTAACCACCAATAGCATCATCAATCATTCCATGATCCATGGGGATAATTCCCTCATAGAATTATTTGATTAACAATTTTTCACTAATCTGGTGGTGGGGGAATCTTGAGAAAATTCTTTTGAATCCCTCCCCGTATTCGTGAAGGATCTCTCCTTATGATTGTCTAATGCCACAAATTTCATTCCCAATTGATGTAGTTCAAGAGGCAGGGAATAATTTCTCAAAAAATAGACTTTTCAGGTCATTCTAACCCCAATTGTGGTAGGGAAATAGTATATCCAATCTTTGGCTACACCATAAAGCAAGAATGGGAAGGACCTAAACATAATTAGGTCATCAGAAACATTTTTGGGGTTTCATGGTGGAGCACACTATATAAAACACTTTAAGATTTTTATGATGGTCATCACTGGGAATACCATGGAATTTGGGTAGTAGGTGGATGAGGCCTGATCTCAACTCAAATTTGGATGCTTCCTTTGGATACTAGATGTACGGAGGTTAGTACTCCACATCCAGGGTGGTCAGTTCTTTTAAGGTTTGATTATTTGCAGCCGTTTTTTATTTGATTTTATTAGGTCAAAATTTTTATTGGTTTAAGACCACTTGAGTTTCCACAAGGGTTTCCTTAGTGTTACTTGATTTACCTTCTCCAGATGCCTTGATTTCTGTGTGAAGTGTCTTTTAAATTTTAGGGTCAAATTCAAGCAGTTATTCTTTTTCTGATCTGGTCATGAAAATAAGTTGTGAAGTTTTTTTATGATGGAAAATGAATAAAATCACATAATAAGGGTGAGAGTAGAAAATAATGTAATAATACATATTTATAGAGAGTGATGGAAATGAATAATAAGGGATAGAGAGAGAGGAAGAACACACAAAAACAACCAAAAATAGAAAAAAACCAAAACAAAAAAGAAATTGAATGGGGGTGGGGTATTAAAATGGGAAATAATTAATAATTAATATAAATAATTAAAAATAAAAAAATAAAAAAATATCTTTGATCCCTAAAAACGGTGCCCGAATTTTATCGCGTTGTCGAGCGTGTCAAATTAGATGTTTATTTTTAACTAAAATTTCTGCATTATAGCAGTAACCCAATGTCGTCTCTCGACGGAGCCTTAGATCATAAATTTAAAAATAGGTGTTTGATTATGAAATTTTAAGTGGAATGAGGTTTTGTAAAACATGGGGATTTGATGATTGTATTTGAAAATAGAAAATGAAAGTGATAAAACAAAATAGAAATTAATAGAATTAATTAAGCATGATCAACCCGGGGTACTCCCTTGATGTTCATCCTTCATGACATTATGTTATAGGGTTATGATACTTTAATCCATGGTTTGTGACACCTAGAACCAGAATTTTACTGAGATACCTCCTTGGGTTCAGTTAAAAATACAGAATGATTCACTGGACACCGCCGATGATTGGGTGATTTTTGTTTGACTTCATAACCGAAACTCACTAAGGAAACACACAAAGAACTCGTTGTGCTATCAAGGTCTTTATGTTATTTATTTGTGATACCATGACATAAATTTACATGGCCATTAAATTGATTATGTGAGTTCAATTGACCTATATGAACCACACAAACACCACAATTAAATGAGGGAATAAAAGGGATGAATGGTGTGTCAAACATCACATGAAAGGGTACCCCCAAACATGATCATTTGAGTTTGTGTATAACATACCAGTATATAACTCAATTAAATTAAATAAGATGATAAAGAAAAACAACATGAAACCTGTAATTAAAAAGATCATTCAAAATAATACAAACATAAAACTCGAAATTACATCACGTTCCTCCCTGGGTAATAACAAGGTGTTTAGAAACCATTGGGAGAGGAGGAAGAGAACGATATTGAGTTAGAACTTCCCATAGCCTCTAGAACTTAAAATATTGGTGGGATGAATCAGTTGGGACTCCAAAATTGCAGTACCTTGCATCTGGTTCGAACTCCCAAATTGAGAGACCAATGTTCCATTTTATAGGAAAATTGGAAGGTGGTTTTGGGAACACATATTTCATCAAACCAATTGTACCACATATTTAGGCCATTAGACAATAGAATATCCATTTTGAAAAAACTGAAATTTTGTATCCCCACATCCTGAATATCTCCACTGAATGTTTGGAATCAATTGGACAAGGGGATCTTGAGATATGGATAGATTATAGAAAGCCACATTTGACTTCGCACATATTCGGTGTTTTGGAGATATCAGGTCACTTGGGCCCCTATTTGGCCAAATGGGGCTTGGGTTTCTTTCATAAGATTTGTATCCAATTAAATTTTGGACCAACATAAAAAATATGAACCCATTTAGATGCAGGGAAATTTCTAAACAGGAAAAATAGGGGACATGTCTTCATGGATCCATGCAATTTTATCCCAATTATCTTCCTCTTCATCATGGGCCCTCCAAATATCCTCCAACTACAATATAATTATCAAATCAAGTAACATTGACCTTTTTAACAGTGTTAAAAACAAATTAATTGAATCAAACATGGTGTGAAATTTTTTGTTATACTTGTAGTTTACAATACAAAACCATATTAATACTTTGGTATAAGTTTCAAATAAAAAAAATGAATCATGGTAAGATCAGTTTTACATTTGTTTGATTTGAGGGTTTTCTGTGATCATTGTTTTTTAAAATGTTTTTGGAAATGGAAATTTGAATTTCCCATTTTTGAGATATATTTTGATCGGGACTAGAAAAACTCAAGTTGGGGAATGATTAGACACTGAATGAGGAGAATATTAATTGTTAATATATATAATATTCATGTTTTTTATTATTTATAAATAACATTTTAGTAAATTTTATATTTTAAACATTATTTGACATTACAATTGTAATTATTTCTTAAAATGCACTATTACATGGTATATTTTTTAACATCATTTAATGTGAAAATTGATATTAATTTTATTTTTATTTTTAATTTTATGTTTTATAATTACATTGGTAATGATTCATACTTTTTTAGTACTTAATAATTCCTATTGGAAAACCACCAAAGTTGGCATTTAACAAACCACATTCTGGGTGAAGTGAACTGGACAACAACCCAATAAAACTATTGTATCGGCCAATATCCAAGCCCAATAATTCTGAAAATTTAACTAAAGATAGAAGACATCATAGGGAACATTTCATTAAAGAGTGGACTAAGATAATTTGGATGTTTTAATGGAGTTATAGGCGGCCCATATGGGAGATAAAATTCTAGGCCAGATTCTACGGCCCATAAAAATACCCCCCCCCCATTTCAATAATATATCGAAAAAAAAATCCATTTGGGATGAAACTTTACTGGGGGTAGGGAGACATATAGAGATATATTTTCTAATTCTATGGCCCACTATAATTCAGAAATATAAAAGGTCATTTAGACAAGTCTGTTCAGTGGATGCAAGTTGCCTTCCACCTCAGGTCAAGGGTGGAAATGTCTAAGTTCCACAAAATGTTCACAACCCTAGGCCTACCATACTCAAGTGGGATGACTTTCACAATTGGAGGCTCAACCCAAGTCTCATAAAATTCCTATTTAAGGAAGTGGTGTTGGAGGATTTATTAATCTATGAGCTTTCATTAATTGTAATGTAATGCTTCATTTTTGTTGTCTAAAGTTTTTCTTGCACATGTAAGTAATTCTAATTCATCATAGTTTCTTAATAAAAGTTATTTTTTTACCTCTTATTCGGTTATTCTTCATACCACATTGATACCATTGTCTCATGGTGTGAATTTATTCACACCAAACCTTGTGATATTATCCCACAACGGTAGAGTGATCATTATTTCATTGTTTTTTTAATTCTCCATTTCCTTTCTCATGAGTCTACTTCTCGTTTCTATTAAAACCATAGGACCAATGGAGGGATAACCCGTTTATGGGTTGATCCAAGGGAGTATAAAGGGGTTGTATTGGATGTTATTTATCTCCCCATTAATTTAAAATTACTTCTTTTAATTGATATTTTTATTTGATGATTTTAAAACTTCTTTGTCTTTATTGAATTTTAAGGCCACATACTTTAAGAGCTAATATGAACCTTTACTTCGGAGTGCTCAGAAATTTGATCCCCCAAGTGTATAATAGATTGTTATTAGGGTTTGTATTCATTAAACTAGTAAGTGATGATGTTTTTTGATCTTCTTGAATAAACCCATCTCAAATATAAGAAATTGAAATTGTTAAGAAAGAATTTCATCCAATCCATCCCAAATGATAACCAAGGATTAACTCATTCTTAAATTGAATTTACTGAAGTCTCCTAGCATTCACATAAACCCATATAAAATCAACCCAAGTTGGCCACTTCATAACAAAAAAAGTCCATAGAATGTACATGTCTATAGGTCTCTTCTTAGGACTCCAAGGATTCAACAACACAAGCTAAACTACAAGCGACCGCTAAAATAAAAAATCATGTGTAAATGTGGCCGAGACCATAGTTTGATAAATTGATGTATGATGAAATCTATGGATATTTATTTTTCTATTGATTGAGATGCATAACATGGAATAAAATCCATCGGTTGGTAGAAAGGTTGATGGCCGGAAGAAATAATAGTGTCAAAGGTCCAATGGCAAGGGTTAGAATTGGTGTTGTTGGTGAATATAGAGAGTCTTCAGTCTCAGTGGCATCGTTGAAGACACCACGGTAGTAGAGGTGAAATAAATCATTAGTTTGTCATCGGAAAATGATTGATCGACACAAAAAACAAAAACAAGTCAGTTTTTGGTAGCAGCTTATGGGGAGGAGAAACCGATGGTGTATTGGTGTGAAGGCAAGGTGTCGGTGTGAAGGATCGGTGGGTGCATGAGTGGGTTGATGTAGAGGAGTGGAACTAATATTAAATAAAATAGGTATTCACTGATAGTTTGCAAAAGTGAGATGTGATGGAGAAGAAAATAGTATTGGTATTGGAACCAGGATATACGAAGGGTTACTTCGGTGAGACGTCTCACCACTAGGGTGTCGGCAAGTCAGAGAAAAGCTATCGGTAGTAGGATACGAAACTGGGTAAGACCAATGAAAGGTAATACTATCCAAATGAGGGTGAAGTCACCGATAGAAGAAAAAGTGATCGGTAATTCAATGTAGAGTGGATAGTTGAGTGTGTGAGACACCAACAATGTAAAATAGTGTCGGTGACTCATATTTTTTCAGCACAACAAAAACATAAATAAAATTAATAAAACAAAAACAAAAACATAATTCAGATAAAAAATTAATTAATTTAATAAATTGAGAACATAAAGGTGAAATAAACATAAAATAAAATAAATAAAACTTAATATAGAGTAATTAAATTAGCTCTTTAATTAATTAACTGAATTAAGACTTAAAACTAAAAATACATTATTTCATTAAATTAAATCTCAAACTCCTTGCATAATTAATTAATAGAATAAATAATACATAATAATTAATAATGTTAATTTATTTTAATGAAACTAATTACAATTTATATTATTGAATTAAAAAATATGTTAATTAATTTGCAAATAATAAAATAAATGATAATTTAATATCAAAATAAAATTATCAAAATGTTAGGCTGATTAAAGTTAACAAAATTAATTAATAAATAATTAAACTAGAAAAGTAAATTAAGTTATAAATAATTATTTTAAAGACATAAAATACATAATTAATTATAAAAATTTATTAAATAACAAATTTTATTATAAAAAAAGTATCATTATTTATGAAAAAAAATGTAAAAATACTTAATTAAATTAATAAAAACTAATATTAAAGATGTGGAAATCTATGTCCAATTAGAGCCACGTCAAACTCCCCCACACTTAAACATGGTTTGTCCTCAAATAATCCCATGTTTTATTGTATTTGAAAAATAGAAAAGTGTGTATATTATAGAATAGAATGTAACATGTCCCACATTTTCAAAACAGAGGACTGAAAACTATGTTTAGGCTTAAGAAAATTCAATGCTCAAATGAATCATTCCTTACATAAAACTCTCACTGATAGCCTAGAGGGAAATGAATGATCTAGAAAAGAATATGTCATGCCTCATATCAGATACTACTAAAATGATTCATCTAAATTAAATTCGAATATCTAAATTCAAGAGTGAAAACAAGTTAAATATGTGTGGAATTAAAAACTTAAACAAATGAACTTTGTTCTTTGAATCATACCTAGGTTCCAAAAGTAAATAATTTTTTTTTCTGAATCGCCTTATTGATACAACCTAAATGATTCCCATATAAAAAATGTGTCCCCTCCATAATTTTAAATTCATCATTCCCCTCACCTTAATGAACTCATTTTTGACCCTAGACAATTTTTTTTAATTTTCCAATGCCATGTATCATGTGCTAAGAAATGTTCATCTGAACTTATTCAAATTGTATAAATTGATAATAGTTAGCAGAAACGCACTCAACATCTAGGGTCTTAGAGATTCATCGTGGTATCTCAGATGCCCAAACTACTCTAGTTTCAAAAGATTTATATAAAAATTATTTACATTGGCTCACTAAGGTGATTAATTTATCAAATAATAAAAATGTGTGTCCCATAGGATCAAGATCAAACATCTAGTTCCAATAGTTATGATCATAATTCTATTAACGGGTAGCCTACATTCTTCTCAAAAGTAGTTACAAATCCAAAATTTCTATTAAATCATTAAGAAAGTATCCCTCATCAATCATCTATCCTCATTAATTTTTTTAATCAAAATATATCTAAACTACCAATCACACGTCATCCAAAGGCGTGAACTAGTTGGGAATGGTTTAAAGCCTAAATTTGTAAAATAATTTAGAAAAAAATTACCTTACAAAAATATTGAAGTTGTAGTGGGAATTGATGAACTTCTCATTAAACATAGTTTAGCTTTGTCAAGAATGACCCCCTCCCCACACTTAAAACCCAACTTTTTCCCTAGAAATGGAGTAAAATTTTTAAGCTTTTAGATTTCAGAATAGACCTTAAAATATTATTTATAAACCTACCCAAGTATAGTAGTGAAGGCTCGAACCCAAGGGAAGGAAGGAGAGCTATTATAAGGTTTATTGAAACCCCCACTATTTTCAGTAGTGGGGAACCATTTTTTTCCTTTTAAATTTTTTATATTTTGTACTATGATATTTAGATAGTATGAAAAACTGAATTTAAACAAAGTAAACTAACTAATAAATATAAATTTGTAAACACTAGTGAAGGCAGTTATATAAGAACTAGGTACAGACAACTGCATAGCGAAAGACTAACACTAGTAGTTGAAATAATAACATCATTTAAAGTTGTTATTGATTTCACAACCTCAAATTTTTTTGGATCATTGTCCCTTTCCAAGAAAATAATCACACAGATAGTGACTTTGGACGTTCACCGCAAGCAGAAACACCATATTGTAAAGAAGTATGAAAATAATACTATTGGAATTTAATATCGCCAACCAATTCCAAAAGTTCTAAAATTATACTCTCTTAAAAATCATCCATTATCTTTCTCATAAAGAGATCATGGAGTTTTAAAATTGAGAAAGAGGGGTATGAAACAATTAAATGTTTAGATCTATAACTAATATCACCCACCAATTCTATATCTTGAAGGAAATGAATTGAAAAGAAGCCGAGAAGTATGAACTAGTAATTAATTATTCCCCCAAGCACAACAACTACATATAATTCATCATAGAATTTTTTTTTACAAATTTAATTTTAAAAAAATTAAAATAAAATAGAATGGAGAAGAGTTCCACCTCTAATTCCCATAAAATTCTGCTCTGTTCTGCTCCCCCTGGTGTCTCTAGGCTTTATTCCTCTATTTGTTGTGTCTCTCAAAGTGTCTACTCTCGAATTTAGTGTTATCTTGGAAAGAGATTGAGTTCCCCCCCCCCTTTAATTTTTCATTGCTACTCTGATTTATACCAATTGTCACCAACTGCACATCACCCACAATTTCCACTAACTTAAACTTGTCTATAACTATTGATCCGCACACGTTTGTTTTTTCAGGAACCACACGTCACACTAGTTTCTCCCTTGTAACTAACTTCTGGTGAGTTAGTTGAATGCACATGGAAGTGTTTCTAACTTTTTTATGAACCTACAGATTTAAAACCAAAAAGTAAATCAATAAATCAATGTTTAAATGTTAACTTTTATAAATAAAAAAACGTTTCATTAAAGAATGCTTAAATGTTATTAAATTTAAATTAATAATTATTAGTTATTATTTTACTTGTTAAATAAATTATTTTATATAATCTTTTACATGTTATTATTTATATTTATTTAATTATAAAGTTGATTAATTAATAATTATATTAAATTTAAATTTTAGTATTTATTAAATTATTAAATTAATAATATTAGTATTTAGTTTTTTAATATTTACGTTTTTAGTCTATTATTAATTAAGATAAGTTAATTATTTAATTTTATTTATAAATGTTATTATTTTAATAATAATTTTAAATATGTAACGTTAGATTATAATTGATTAATTTATTAACATTTATTTATTTTAGTTTGATTTATAAGTTTTTAGTAATTATTTTAGTTAAAAATATTTTTTTAGTAAGTTAATTTAATAATTTATTTTATCATTTTAAATGATTTTTTTATCTATAATAAATTTATATTATAATTAAAATAATTATAATTTTTATTATTGTTATTTTTAATTTTTAATTTATTTTGTTATTAGTATTTTTTAAAACTCTATCTTCCTCCACAAAATCATGCGACACATCCAGGGAAGAGCATGGTTCGACTCCTTCAGCTCTAGTGCGACATCATAGCCATGACAGTTCCTCATCCAGCGGTGCATCCCAGTAGCAGTGCGACTCAACTAAGGATTCATCGCACCAATGGACCGCCTCTACTATGTGCCAACCCTCCTCTTTGAATCGAAACATCTTCTACAACCTAGATCATAGCGGCACATTCTCTCTCATCATTTCTGGACAACGATAGTGTCTAGTGAGTTTATCCATATTGATTCCACCTCGTGATGGAAATCTTCAGTGGCGACCTCAAGTTCTCCTTTAAACAACATGATAAATCTGGTCTGGGGTTCAGGTTTATCAAAAGAAGAATATGGATCATCAACCTAGATTGGAAATCCCTGGATGATGACTTGGATCCTAATGTTGCGGTATGAAACAAGTGCAAGTATGAAAGAACTGGTTTCCTGAAATGAAAATTTTGAATTTTCACGTTCGATTAATTTTCTCGGTTCGGATTGTTGGTTGGTTTACTGGAATGCATGTGTGCAGGGATTGTGTGTGAAGAAGGAGAATATAGGGGAGAGACTGGCATGGTGTGTGGTGAAGAGGAAGAGACAGACCGATGAGGGAGATTTGGTGAGCCACGTGCAACCAGTGACAAATAAGATGTGTCGGTCTATTAAAAAGATGGTGAGACCGATATTATAAGACCGACACACAACATCAGTATAAATTGAGAAATATCAGTGGAATGTTTCACCGATAGTTATCGGTGAGACCGATGGTGCATATATCAAGGTGTTGTGCATTGGTTTCTACCTGAATGATTTGAGAGGATGAGTATCAGTGAGTGTGGTGAGGATCTGTGAGTGAAACTGGGGATTGAGGAAGTGAAGGATCGGTGAGTGAAAGCTGAAGGAGGAACTGATAGAAGGAGATACACCAGTGAGATAGGGTAAGGAACCGGTAGTTGAAGAAGTAGATCAGTGGCAGTGAGACATTGATAGTAAAGTCACTGATAGTTAAAAAAAGAAACACCAACAGGGTGTATAGGTGGCACCAATGGAAAGGTTAGACCGATGTCGATGCAACGTGAGAAGGGTAGCACTGATAGTAGCTGAATTAAAATACACTATCTGTCTCACCAATACTGTAAAATAAGCATCGGAGACTCATATATTCTTTCTTCACCACAAAACCATAGATCAGTTAATTAATTAAGATTTTAACTGGACCATAAACAAGATAAGTAATTATTTTACCAATTAATTTACAACATAAACTAAACAAACTTAAATCCAAATATAAAAACTAAAGTAAAGAAAATAAATAAATTAAAACTGTATTATTATTAAAACCAGGTATATAAAATTTAAAAAACAGATGTTTTAAAGAACTAAATTAATTAATTAAACAACTAAATGAACACCTTAAAATAAAAACTCATTGTATTATTAAATTTAAACTCAAATTATTAACTTAATTAATTAGCAAGATAATTAAACATAATAATTAATAAAGATAATTTATTTTAATCAAACTAAATTAATCAATAAAGTAATAAATTAAAGCCTATGTTATAAAGTTACAAATAATATAATTAAATGATAATTTAATCAATAAGTGAGCAGATATAGAACATCACTAATAATTGGTGAATTATTACTCTAGAAAAATTAGTAAGAATAAATTAATCATTTTAAGGGTGAAAATTACATATTTGTTTATAAAAATTGATTAATAAATAAGTATCACTATAAAAATATAAAAGTAGATATATTTAGTAAAAATTGTAATTATAATTAGTTAAATCATTAAAAAATAATTAAAATGATGTGAAAAAATGTGTGTTTTTAAATCCAAAAAATTCTTCCATATGGTTTTAGTAATATTCAATTATGGATGGATTAAAAGGATTAAATATTCATTGAATATGATTAAATTAATTAATAAAAATGGGGATAAATGTATATGGATAGATTTAATATGGTTAAAGAATTTCCTTAAATGAAACATGTCATGGATTGTTATATGATGAGATGAGATCAATCCTATTGTGGACAAACAATTTTATTCAATCATTTTAAAACTGTATTCCATCATGTAACTTATTCATCACCTTCAATGATATAATGTCTCGAAATTTATGGACATTTTTTTTTCATAAATACATGGGAATTTTACAAATCTGTATTTTCTGACGACGCTTGATTCTGCACCCTGGTGTGCCCAGAATCAATTTCTAAAGTTTTGTTTGGGTACGTTCAGTAAATGTCGAGTGATTTTTTTAACTTTTTAACCGGTGCTCGGAATTGAAATCTGAGGGCACAGTTGAAATCGTAGAGCCAGTCGCTAAAGAATACTTTCACCTCAATGGCGGATATTTGAGAATAAAAGTTAGATTTTGGATTTTTATAAAAATAATAATAAAATAAAGTGTAGCCACACTTTATTTTATTACAGCCATCATGTGAGTGCTGGGAGTTGGAACCTCCACTTGGGATTTGGTGGTGGGACCGCCACACCCTAACCTCCCATGAGAGGTTATGGTAGTGAGGCCTACCCTGACCCAACCTATCATGTGAGGTTAAATGTTGTGGGGACCACATGAGACCACTCGACCCCTAATTAATGGGAGGAGACCTTAACCTCTAAACTCTCCCTCATTAATGAGGGAGAGCCTCTCCACCTTTCTCCACCTTAATGAACCAAACCCCCCCTAATTAGTGCGTTCCATCTTTCGTGAATTAATTAGGGGGAGCCTCATAATTAAATCACCAATTTGAATTCTATACCAACATAATAAAAAGAAAACCTACCAGTTATTTTAATTGGCATATATCATTTTGGTGGAATGGGGGAAAGTAAAGCTATGAGAAAAAGCTCCCAACGAAGAACCGTTCTCCCAACGAAGAACCCTTCTCCTGATGAAGAACCGTTCTCCCAATGAAGAACGCGAAGAAAACAAAGAATGCCGATGATGCTCTTCTTCTTTGACCTTCTTCTGCGGACCCCTTCGATGTGGGATGTGATCTTCTACCACAGATTGTTGACCATCCTTCCGCGATGTCAACGAACGACTACCGGTGAATCAAAGGTATGGGTTTGATTTTATTTAAAGTATGAAGGTTTCCCCATTTTATACTTTTCTCTCAAAATGAAGAACGGTGGTAGTGTTTCTTCATACTAGTGATCCATTTGTTATCGCCTTAAAGGCGGAGGATTTGGGCTGACCTAACATGGCCCGACACCCTACGTCGATTCTTCTCTCTTGTGGTGTTCTATGGAAAGGTGACGAAGGTAGCAACGATGAGGTTGTGCTACCTGCGGCCTTCACGAACCACGCCGCCCCCACGGCACACCAGTTCTCCCTGCCAAACATCGCCGACCTAGTGGTGCCCGACCCACCTACCCATGGCGCACCCGCACGCAGCTTGTGCCCCCGGCGCGCAACCTGGCCCCACCGGCGTCCTACCCAGCCTCGCCGGCACGCTTCACGCGCCCTCAGCACGCTGCACACACCCTTGATGTGCTGCCCGGCCCCTCCGGCATGCTGCCCGTGACCCCGGTGCGCTGCCCGGCCCTGCAGGCATGCGCCCGCGCCCCCGGCGTGATGCCCGGCCCCGCCGATGCCCTACCCGCGCCTCAGCGCGCTGCCCGGTGCTCCGCGCCCTACCAGCGTCCTGCCAGGTGCCTCCGCACTTCTTCCGATGGCGTGCCCGACACCCCTGAACCCCTTCCAGCAGCGTGCCCAGTGCCCCGGCGCCCCTGCCGGTGGCCTGCTCGGTGCCCCGCACCCTACCGCAGCCTGCTCGGCACCCCCACGACATGCCCCGCGACCTGTCGCGCCCAACCCGGTGCACCCGCGGCCTGCCTGGTGGCCAGCCGGCCTGCCTGCTGGCCTCCCGAGCCAACCCGCCGTGTCTCCCGCGGTGTCGCTGGCCGAACCGGCCCTGTCTCCCAGACCAAGTCCCCGAGCCGCCTACGTGGCGACTACTAGGCCGAACTGCCCTCGTGGTCCGCTGGGTCTGGCCCAGTAGACCGGCTCAAAACATAGCGGGATGACCCACCCAATGGGCCGGGTCAGACCCCGCGAGTCTGACGGGGTCGACCCAGACCGGGTCGGCCCAGACTGGGTTGGGCCGAATCGGTCTGACCGTGTCGGACCGGACCTAGGCCCATTACTCACCCATTACCTTCATAGTCCATATCTTTGGCACCAGACGTCTGTTTGACGAACCATCAGCGATGCCTGTTTTTCATAGAGCATAGTCGTCCCTTTGAGTATACCCTACTAGTGTTCGAGGTATAGCTGAGTCACGGTCAGGTTGGTTCGTACACGAATCCAATCAGGCCCCTGGAAATAAATTGCTAATAACTCACAGACCGAGCGTCTGATTGAAGGGTCGTCTGTTACGTTGAGACCCCTATGATGTTGCAGAAAATTGATATTCTTCTACGTGAGACTTCATGAAACTTGGAGTATTGACTAGTAGCTCGTGGAGCATATCCTTCTGGAGATGACTAGACAGAGTACAGAGACCTAGTAGCTGACAGACCTGATGACTTCTTGACCGATTCGACTAGAAGTGATTCGACTAGACCAGTGGGGAGTGCCTGATATTTCGCGGTAGACCCATGGAGGAGGAGCGCCTGATATTTGGTGTCAGACCCGCGGTACTCGATATAAATATTACCTCTGTAGTCTATTAGGGGGAGCTCCCATTATTTGGCAGTAGAACCACAACGGACGGAGCGCATGGTAGTTGGCAGCAGACCTGCAGTACTCGATGGGAGAAGTACCTCAGCAGTCAAAGGTTAGTGAGAAGTGCCTCAATGTTGCTACATGCCCACTGTTTTCAACAGAGGAGGAATTCTCCAGCAGCCATGGTTTCAGTAGTGAAAAATCCTAGTTTGAGTTGAGTCAATGACCTTTGTGTTTCCTTATAATTGAGATGTGTTACTTGATAACTTAGGTATATGTATGGTCATATACCTAAGTAATGGTTATCCGTTGATTTCATACTTGTGTGGTTTATCCTTGTGGGGTTTTGTGAGACATTGAGGGTCTCGGGGTCCCTACTGAGTATCATTATACTCACCCCTGCACAGCCTATGCCCACACCTAATTGTGTTGGATGCCGACGACGGACAACGCTGACGGAGGCCGAGAGCATCAGGACTGGATTGTACCTGGAGGAGGACCTTATGATGTATCGGTACACTGTTGAGTATAACTGACGTGGAGTGCTGTGGAGGACATCTGTACCTACCCTTCAGGTAAGAACCCCAGAGGATGATCTAGGACCTGCTTTCACCTTTCAGCTGTTTTTCCCTTTTTCAGTTGTACTTGATTTTAGTTTTATTTGCACATTATAGTTGGTCTTGTATTCTAGCACCAATTTACTTTCAGTACACTTGTTATAGATCGTTTACTTAGTGTTTTCTTACTCTTGTACTCTGGTTGTGTGTTTTTACGATTTATAAATGAAATACCTTCCCAGTTTGTTGGAATTACGCCTTTGGTGCTAGTCTCCAGCTCCTGGCCTATGGAAGGTGGGCTTGATGTAGTCACGATATGGGCCTCGGGGACGGTTCATGAAAAATGAAGATGCTAGCACCTGTTCAAGTGTATGGGGGTTCAATGATTGTGATCAGTATCCACAGGCTAGTGTAATCCCTTAGAGGCAGGATGCATTTGTTTGCTTCTCTAGTGATCTTCATCATGACAAATTATTACATTGGTTATCCAGGTATTCACATTTATGTTCCTCACTTACTACACATTGATTTCCTCAAAGATATATCATATATATTTGGGGTTTTCTACCACTTCCATTTCTATATGATATACAATGAAAACCCAATAGTGGTGCTGGAGTCAACGCTTGTTTGATGAATCAATGTGTTCTTTTAATTTTTTTAATAGAGAACACATTTTACAATTTTTAAAATGGGATATTTTCATGCCTGTAAATAAATATGAAATTTCATATTTATATTTAATAATAAAATAAAAAGTACATTTAATTATTTATATTATTCATGATTATAAAATAGTATATAAAATGTGAATAAAATTAATAATCAGGGATTAATAAATTTTTTTATTAATCTTTTTCAAATTAAAAAGATTATATTTATCACTATTGTTTACAACTATTATTTATGAAAAAATAAATAAATAATTTATTTTAATCAATTGAATAATTAAATGATGAAATGTATTGTATTATTTATATGTTTTCTATAAATACTAGTAAATATTTATGAAAATATTTGAAAAAAATTATAAGAATGTTTTATAAATTAATTAACTATAAAATTTTTCTGGTTAATTGATAATTATTTTCAAATATTTATAGTTTGTAAAATGTTTATAAATCATTTTATATGGTATATTTAAGAATATTTTAATTTATAAAAGGATTATAAATTAGTTAACTATAAAATAATTATAATTAATTATATAAATTTTTTTTAAACATTTATCTACAAAATATTCTAAACATTAAATTTTAATATCTAAAATACATTTTTCTAAATTATTTTGAATCAATTATGATCTAACATAAACTTTTTATGTAAGAATCATAAGCGGTAATTTATAAGTGGTTATAAATTATAAAGTATGGAAAAATATAAAGAAGTTTATATTTGAAATTATGAGTTGTTCATAAATAAATAATTTAAAGTTGTTGAAATAAAAAGGGTCCTTATTTTAATTATTAATCAAAATTGTTTTCCTAAATAAATTAAATTTTTATAAATAATAAAAAAACATTTATGGAATGTTTGTAAAATTTATAAAAGGGGTTCTAGAAATTAATTAACTGCAAAAAGTTTATGGTAAATCGATTAAATGTTTTTAAAAACATTTATTGAAAATATTCATTTAATTTTAAAGAGTTAATATTAAAAATATATGTTTCACATTAATATGATTTATAAATTTTATAAATCATAATGAAGTTTATTACAACCTTTTTATCTAAAATTTTACAGAATCTTTATAATCATTAAATAAAGATTTTATTTAAGGATTATAAAAATTGTTTATAAAAGTGTTTATAAATCTTATAAATATAGTCAAAATATAAAATTTGTTTATATTCATAATTTTAAAATCTTCATAATTAATTAATTTAAAAAAATTGACTTAAAATGGACTTTATTTATAGATCTTATTCAAACTATATCAAAAAGGTTTTGATCATTGTTTTGGAAAAAAGATTAAATTATAACTAAAAATACCTATAATAAATAATATAAATGGTTTTGCATTGGATTGAGTATAAAAGAGTTTACATTTAAAATTATAAAATGTATATTATGTTATCTTATTTATAAAATGGTTTATAATTAAATTTTATCTATAAATAGTTTATAAATGGTCATCTCATGTTTAAATATTTTAATTGATCGTTTATTTAAATTTTATACCCTAATTTATTTGTGATTATTAATAGTTTATATTATGATATTTTATGGTTTAGTTTAATTTTTAAACCACTTCTAAGAGATAGAGACACATATTATGTTTTAGGTGGAACTCTATAAAATTTAATTTTTCATCTACCTTGACCTCAGTTTATAATTGATGTAACTTTCTTGAATTTAGTTGTGGGTATAGTTTTTGTACATTAGGTGTCAGATATATCATGAGTTAAATTATCTCTTATGTATAGTCTCCCCGAGGTGAGGGACTTGGGGTCAAACCACCTACTGATCTGGAGGCTTATGCCTTATTCTAGAAAGGTGAATGGGGTTGGCTATCTATTCCTCTGGGATTAATCGTGTGGAGATTATTAATTTTATATAACTCTATAAGTTGACATGAAAATTTTATATAAATTATTAATATAATTTATTCAGGTATGTATGAATATGTATATCTTCTATTTTTGGGTTAGTAACACAAAACGTTAGGTTATGTAAAATTACACATTAATTTAGTGGTTTGAATAGGGATTCCAAAACTAAAACGCTAGAGGCATGAATACAAAAAAAGGGAATAAATCATGATAATATAATGATTATATAAAATATAATAAATTTTAACTTAATATTAATATTATTTATATTAAATTTGTGAGACTTTAAAATAATACCCATAAAAACTATGTGTAAGATTACTTCCAAAGTGGCACTTTTCAATACCTATATCATCCAACCTGGTAGTTTCACATCATAGTGTGGTGCCTCTATATTATCTTGTGCATGGTAAGAATGTAATGAGTGACAATGAATTATCCAATCAGAAAGTTTCATTCAATAGAGAGGTTCCCCTTAATTTTCATGTGTTATCTCCCTTTTTATATTTTCTTTAGGTTACACTTAGCTAGGAAACCCCAGGGTTTTGGATACCAGAGGAATAGAGTTGATTATTACCATAAATATGGATTTGGATAAAGGGTTAGCCACTCAATTATCCATGATTCTCAACTGTTGTTATTGGGATGAATCCATACATAAATAACTAAAGTTATGAGTTTCATGCCATAGTGGGGGTTTCGTTTAGTGAAATATAGATCTTGTCTCACTAAATGGATTTTATTTATGGGGTCAAAAATTATAATGTGAGAATTATCTTTTAAAGTAATTAATGAATATATATATATATATTACCTGATATTCACTAGATAAAAATTTCTATTGTATAAAAATGTATCATAATCATTAAAGTGAACATTAAAATTAATCCTTGAAATGGGAAGCATAATGTAAGAAAATACTATGACCGGTATCTTAAGAAAATTTCTCGAGAAAGGGAAATATTCTATGTGTTAAAATAATTCTTTCTTAAGTAACCAACTATTTATGTTTTCTAAAAAATGACCCTTTTTGTTTTTAGAAAATATCGTGATTCACTTGGGGTTTTTAATGGAATTTAATGCAAAATGAGCTAAGGAATTTTAGATTCTGATCATATACTCAATATGATTTGTTATGTCAATGATAATCAATATTATTGAAAATATTAAGGAATTAGAGAGACTAAAAGTATTATTAGGTGTAATGAGTTCATTATGTTTTCATATATTGAAATTTTCCAAAAATATGAATCAGTTTAAGAAATATTTACCCAATATTCTCAAAATGTTGAGAATAAATGATCTAGGCATATAATGTATAATTTTTTGCTATTATATAGATAATAAAATGAGGAAAATTTTCAAAACTATAAGAGATAATGTTTTAAATTACAATAATATTTCCATAAGAATCTATTTAAGGTTATTTGAAACCTGAGGGTGTTATTAATAAGAAGTATTGATTTTATATGATTGGATTATCTAGAATATCTTAAAGGGTTTGGGAAATTTATTGAATATTTGTGTCAGGTATTAATGTAATAGAAATTGATTCTTAGATTTTGAAGGGTATGCGATACTGAGTGTATATTTTACAAGTTCTGTAAATACATAAGAGTTAAAAATAAGAGGAAGTATTGAATGATATTATTTTTCTCATTCAATTGATGATATAAACAATTTCTACATCATAAATAGAATTTCAAGGTATTATTAAGCTCGTATGAATCAAAGTAAGGGAAGTTTATATTCATCTCACTTCACTTATATGATAATAGGTGTTAAGAAAAATTTATCACAAACAACATGATATGATTGATTGTATATATTGGGTTTATGATTCATTGAATTCCATAACATGTTTCTCAAAGAATATATGGATAAAGGCTTTTTATCCGGGATAAAGTGTTTATCTAGCTATTTTTTAAAATGTGATTGAATTTGATCCCCCCTCAATAGTGGTGTATTTTAATTAAAGAAATATACTTTTTTAAGAAAGTAATTTAAAAACAGAGAATTCAATATGAGATATGGAAACAATAGTTTAATTTTACGATATCCCTATTAAAAAATAAGTATTATTTTCTAAAACAAAAATTAGTTTGTGTTGTGTCTTTGAAAGATATTATTATCAGAATAAAGTTTCTAAGAGGATAGTGGGATTATGATTGAACTTAGATAAGTTAAAAGTTAAAAAAATAAAAGATAATTCTAGTTTAAGTGTAATCTATTCTTCATTTAATATTCTAAAGAGTTAGGATATGTGAAAGTAATGAAAAATGAAAATAGTTAAATTTAGTTTCTATGAGAATCTGAATATCATTATTTCATTATAATATTGAAATTGATTCTTCACTTAATGTACTAAAATTCATAGGATATGTGATGATAAATAAATTTAAAGGGTCATATTTAGTTATTATGAGAAATTAAATTATACTTGGTATATTAAAATAAGGTTTATGATATGACATTAAGGAAAATGTAAATTGTTACATTAGAGAATATCAATGTCATGAAAAGTCATTTAAAAAGGTAAATTCACTTGATTTCACAAAAGGATTAGGAAATAATAGTAAAGATAAATGTAAAATGTTACATGTGTTTACCAAAATGAAGTGATGTCACTTCAACCTAATATATTTTACGATACGTTGGATGGAAATGTAAATAGTTACATTGACCTGAAGGAGAAATTATTATAGAATAATTTCATAATTGATAATGATGTTAAGCTTAGAATGGGTTTTGAGTAAAAAATAGAAGATAAAATTATGAAATTTGATATTATTAAGTTAAGGAGATTTAATATAGGTGCAAAGAGTTAAACATAAGGAATACAATTCCTAAGTCTCTGAATTACTCGAAGTAGATTACTTCATAAATGCTGCTCACTGAGAGGTTATTGTGAGAATTTAATCAAATTGTCACATAGGGATGCAATAATAATTACATATGGCTGTGATTTTTAAAAACAATTTCTACCGAAATAATACGAGTGTCATGTATAATCTCTGTATATTAAAAACTTAATATATCGTTTGTAATGGTTGTAAAGATATCATGAATTTGTAATAAAGGAAATATTCATTTATTATTCATTCATGTATACTGGAATTTATTTTATATGAATGGTCAAATGATAAATTTCCCCTCAAATTTAAATCATTGACTTATCCCAAATTGATGATTTTCATAAAGTATTATGGGTTGTGATGATATGTTAATATTAGCTTGAATATATTCTTGTACTCATTACCAAGGGTTGTGTATGAGTTATAAAGAATTGATTCATGAGGTAAAAAGTATAGACTTATTATTTGGTTTGAATTTCTAAATTATATCTCATTGAATGTCATATAGGAATAGATATTCTTAGGATTGTATTATAGTTATCAATCATTCTTACCTGATGTTGGTGAGATACCTATCATGGGAAACTTCATACTTTGATGCTCTAATTACACAAAGAAAAAATATAAACTTATCAAATTAAGGGGTGGTTGGGTATGCTTCAGACCATGTCATCAGTTGGAGTAAATCCAAGAAAGGATTTATCCACTTGTATGGAATGAAAATAAATTATGGACTTTGATTGAATGAGATTGAGGAAATTCATGGCCTGGTTTAGTTTAGTCGCATATGATGTGTTCAACTAATTTGATGGGGGACTTGTGATGCACTCATCGATTAGATGAATGAAATGAGATGTATTAATTGACATAGTTATTATTTTCAGATAATAAATAAAATATGATAGGACTATACTATATTGACAGGTTCCATGTTTAGAGGTCACTCAATGTTATAGATAAAAAGATTATATAGGTATAGATACCATGTGTATGATATATCTTGTGGTGGAAATATTCATATATAGATATGATTATGTTTGATGGAGATCACGCAATTCCCCTGATGATGAAACTATATCCAAAAGGATTTTTGGATGGATTCAAAAAATGTTTTGAAATTCTACAAAGTGTCCTCATGGATTTTTGTGAAAGTGGGAGATTGTGGAATATGAACTAAAATAATTAATGGAATATTTAATTTAGATGAATTTATATTCCTTATAGTTTTATTAATATTTCATTGCAAATGGATTAAAAGGATTCAATATTCATTTAATAGGATTCAATGAATTAATGATAATATGAATAAATGTATATGGATACATTGAATATGGATGATGCATTCATTAAATTAAACGTGTCATGGATGTCGATATAAAGGGATGAGATCCAACCTATTATAGAAAACTAATTTTATAAAAGCCTCTCAAAACTATCTTCCTTCCCATAACTTGTTCATCATTCTTAGTGAAGATTGTAGAACCACTTCAACTGTATAGGAGTACTCCTATTAAGATTTTTATTCATAAGCCAGTGTAATCCCTTATATGTAGGAAACATTTTTTCGGTGATATTCATCAAGAAAAATTATTACATTATCTATCTAGGTATGTACATTTTTTCTTCATATATAATGATTATATCAATGATAAATCATATATATTTGGGTTTTAATTTTGTTTACATGTCCATATGATGGAAAATGAAATCCCAACATGCTCTATATCGTGGATGTTAGAGGTTACATCATGAAGGCCTAGGGATCAATAGTTATGGCTCTACCATATAAAGGGTATTTATATTGTAGTATATAAAGCCATATCATTGTAGATGTGGATTAGATTTTTTGAGTTATTTTGACTGGGAGTACACCCGCCATTAGCCTAACATTGCACTATTGTGGGTGTTCACAGGGGAACACTAGATTGAAGGCTATGTTGACTACTCAGGGGTGGATTTCTAGATTGGGGCACCGTGTTGTGGTGTATCACACTACACCACAAAAAAATCGGTCCAACTATTTAATTTTAGTGTGTTTACCAATTTATCCCCACTGTATTTTGGGGGTGTTTATCCCCTTTCACTATTCTCTCTCTCTCTCATGAACTCAGGCCTAGGGATTGATCTCGGTGCACCACCCACATTTTTCCCTCTTTCCATAGTTATTATATCCCTATTAATTTATTCCAAGTTTTTTGTTAAGGTTTGTTTCATCCTTTTCCCCCTCTTTTCCATTCTATCACAAACCTTAATAATTGTGTAAGATTATTTTAGGGTTCAGGTAGGTTCTAATCAAGGAGTTTTAGTTGTTAGTGCTCGAAGTGGTTTCTTCCTTTCTTGGTTTGGCTTACTTCATTGAAGGAGATGTGTTGTTTCTTGTTTATTCATGAATAGAGGTATGTTTTTTATGTCATCCCTTTATATTATATTCCATGAGAATCTTGAATGTTTTTAAATTATTTTCCTTCCATGTATTATGTATATTATTACCCATTAAGCGTTAAAAATGGTTTTTAATTGTTTTATTCAATTGGCATGAAGTTATCATTTGAAAAGTGCTTATAGTAATTCTTGAGTGGTGACTTTAATGAAATTAATGAGTTTTTAAAATGGTGTTTGACACTAGTTTTATTTCAAAGGGATTTTTTTTAAATTAATTATTCATTGAAAAGGAGTGTGTTGGTTTATATTTAATAATTTTAATACTCATTTTCCTTGTGGTGTTTTAAATTTCATTCTAATGTTAAATGGGTGATTTTTGTTAAGTCAAAATTTCTTTTTTGACTTTTACATTCCATTTGTTTCAGAAGTTAGAAACTCATTCTTAAAACACAATATCTAATACTTTTATTTACATAGTATTTTTTATAATGTTTATTTAAAATCTATAATTTTAAAATATTTTTTTATGATTATCATAATAATTCTATAACTAACAATAATCGGATTTACTAAAACCAATAACAATTGGATTCATATAAAAACAACTCATCGTAATGACATCCATCAGATTAACTTTTATTTTGAACCGGAATATTGAAAAAAATATCATATCCATCAAATTAAATCCTATTGTAATCTTAAATAGGGAAAACTATTTTATTGTATTGGATATTTTTACACTTAATAATATAATGATAAAATGGTGTCGTGCATTAGGTTATAAAATGTGTGATACAAAACAATGTCATTTTTTTGTCACAATATGACCATTGAAGTGATAGGTGTCTATGTCCTCCATAAAATTTCATAGAAAATATGAATGTGGGAGACCAAGATGACAGTTGGGATGCACACTAATAAATACCAGGGCATTTGAAGATCTCAAATATAACATTCGACAGAAAACACTTTGTGAGAGATCTACTGATTCTGCTATAATGTATGAGAACTTTGAAGTTTAATAGTTGTGAACTACTTGTTCCTTTTACTTGTTACTTCTTAGAGTTCATTTTTCTTTGTGTGACCACGAATGTTGTGATTACTATTAAGGTATTCCGAAGAAAGGAAGACAGAATACGATCCATCAGATCGAGGGCTTTTGAGGCTAGGAATACATAGGAGTAAATCCTGTTCTTTATCAATGGTTTGCAGGGATAGAAAGACAAAGTAGATCATCATATCAAGGAATACAAAAGATACGCATATATAAACTGATCATCATATCGAGGTCTTACCCTATTATGGGTAATAAATACTTTCTTGAAAGTATAAATCAATGCAACTTTATCCTAGGTTATTGGATACAATTGTTTTGGGTTAAAAGAACAGTATTAATTGGTTTACTTATTTATTAAAAGTCATTAATTTCAATTGTAATTGTATTAGAAGGTGAATTAGTTTATATTTACCTTTCTATTTATATTTCAATTTTTCTAATTACTTTAATTAAAATTCATTTAATTTAATTTATAGTAAATTAAGAATAAAATTTTACTCTAAATATGATTCTATATTCTGTAAGAGAAAATAATTGTTTTTAATTACTATGATTAATTGTAACCAATTTGATTATGATACTTTCATAATTTGATATATCATTTCCTTTTGTGAATACAATTATACCATCAGTAACTGAAAATGAATCTATTCAATAGAATCAAACATGTGGACTTCATATTGGAATAATCATGATTATCGATACCCACATTTGGTATGAAAGGAGGATTCCACTGCAAAAATGCATGCTAAATAATTTACCTTTTCATGTTAGTTTTATTTTTTTTATAAATTTTTGTTTATAATCATCATGTTACGCTAACATGTTTTGTGGAAATAAATATTTTGTATTAAAGATGGTAGGACTAAATATTGGTTCAATAGAAAATCTCAATCCTACTAGACAACCAATATTTAATGGTAATGATTATTAATACTAGAAGAATGAATACCTTTGTGATCAACACCTGAGTTGATAATTTTTTTATGCTAGCTAGTGAATACAAAATTCCTAACAAAGAAATCATAACTTTTACAAATCAATAAAAGATAGAATATAAGCTGAATTACAAGATAAGGGATACTTTATTATGTTCTATGAAAAGAAACATATATATCCATATTTCCTCTTGTGAAGTGGACAATAGTATTTGGAAAAATTTTGGGTTCACTCATTTTTGAACTTCTAATGTTGTTAAGACTAAGATAGCTATGTTAAGAGCCGATTACCAAGATTTTAAATTTTCTTATGGAGAACCTATTGTGAAACAAATTTTCATGAAAATTGTTAATAGTTTATAAGAAATTGGTTTAAAAGGATTAGAGGATGAAATTCATGTTTAAAATATTAATGATATCTTACTTAATGAATGAGAATCAAGGAATATAGTAGTTGATGAATCAAGTAAGATTACAAATCTTACACTTGAAGATTTATTTGGAACTCTTTTATAGTATGAGGGTAGTCTAAAAATTTATTCTTAGAAATCTAAAAATAATAATATTTGAGTTTCTTTTACTTATACATTCAATCTAATAAAAACTCAATCTCTTGAGAATATTGTTAATTAATCAAATAAAAAGGTTGTTGTTCAATCTGATTCAAGTGATTCTGACCATTCTGAGAATGAGTTGGCTAATATTTCTTGAATAATGAACATGATTTTTGGAAATAAAGATTTTCATTATCGTTATAAGAAAATTAACAATGGTAGAAATTAAAATAATGATTTCTAAGTCCCTTGTTATGAATGCAAAAGGTATGTACATCTCTAAACTAATTTTTATGAATTGAAGATAAAAGATATAAATGAAATTAATTATTATAAGAATAAAGGAATGTATTACAAGTAAAAAGGGAAGAAAGTATTGAAATATGATGAATCTTGGTGTGCTAGTGGATGATATTCTTTTGATGATTCTTCAGACATTGAAAATTTCGGACAGAGAAGTATTAGTCTCTATGATAGAATACATTTTGAAAATCAATTTATTATAGATAAGGTACACACTTCTTATTATATAACAAATATTTCATTAAATTAAAACATTCTTGATGATAAAAATTATATTTCTTTTGATTATGAAACTTGATCAATAGAAGACAATACTTTACCTTATTATGATGAAATCTCTATATTTTCTTAATTTCGTAAAAATTAAAATTATAAAGTTAGTATGAAACTTGAAAATGAAAATATTAGAATAAATGTCCTAATAAAGGAAGTGTCATATCTTTAAAAATATCTTGATAAGAAATCTTTTGATACTGATTAAATTTATAAAACCATGAAAAAAAATAATTCTAATATGGTTAATATTTCTAAACATTTTGAAAAAGTCATTTATGTGAAAAATGTTTAAGAAAAAAAACTCACTTATAAAACTAATAAAAAAATTTATAAGAATTTAGTTATTAAACTAAAATATGAAAGTTTCTCTGTAACACCCCAAGCTTCTACGGTACGCTTCTCTTTGAATAATGTGATAGCGTGTGTTGTACGCAACACTGAGTTCTAACACACCATAACTAATCAAACTAGCCGTTATGAATAGTAATACCTTCTTTTTGAAATTATATATATTTTATATTTGAAAATAGACTTCATTTTTGGATTCGGAATATCGAATTTAGCCTAAGGTGAAATTTTGGTACATTTCGGATAACTTTCATATTTTGATGAATAGTGAAAATTACTAAATTTTAATTAAAAACAACTTTTTTAATCAAAATAATTAATAGTGATAAATTATGAATTTGAGTGGTTTTAAAGTATATTTAGAATATATTTTTACCGTTTAATATAATTTTGGTCATTGGACATAATTTTACAATTAAACCGAACATAAACAAGTGTCAATCTTTCGATAGTTATTATCTCTTAAAAACACGCTTTTTGTTTTGACAGCGGGAATTAATTTTAAATTAATTTCTGCCACTTCTGTGTTTTGAATTTAGAAAAATGTATTCCATATTTGGAATCAGGATGTTCAAATTGTGTAAATAGGTAACTTTTATTTTTAGACATTTTGAATAATTACTGCGGTTAATATTTTATTTACCATGGTTAAGGGTAAATCCGGTAAATAAGGGGTAAAAAATAATATTATAATAATACTAAATTACCCTAAAACGTGTCTTAACCCTATTGGTTGATACATGGTCGACCATGGGCATCTTTGGGTCGATTTTTGGACCCCATGGATCCGCTTGTAAGTGATAATGACACTTTATTTTAATTAAGTTAAAATGAATACAAAAATGACACAACCATATATCTTTTAGCAAAACAATTGTTACATAGGGTTATATATGTTGGATTTTAGATTATAAATATTCATTAGAAAGATAAAAAGCTTCCCTACATAATGATATTTTATTTATAATTTTTAGACATTAAATATTTTATTTTATTTATGACACAATGATGATGCAGTAATTACTATAATAGTGAAAAATTAAAATAATTGATATTATAAATACCCAAATAAATATAATATGAAACTTTTAATGAATTAAACTAATTTTTTAGTATAATATGATATATTATTATTGATTTAATTTACTTTTTTCGAAGTAATCAATCTGTTATGAGTTTCACAAAAATCAACTATTGAATAGTGTCAAAATTGACATAAAAGAGTTCTTAAAACAAATATTATATTATTAATTGATATTAAAATCTTAAAAATCTAAGGTTCGGCCAAGAGACTTATATCATGATAGTTTCATCATTAATGGACCACTTGGGGGTCTCTTAGATGTATATAGTAAGTTTATTAACCATATTATATAAAAATACAAAGAGACATTGTAAAAGTGAAACTAATTAACTTAAAGTTAATACTTAAAGATAAGGTTAATATAAGTACCCAAACCTGTCTAAATTCTATTGGTTGAGTTGTTTTCGACCCATCCCCACCTTAACCTTTGAATAGTCAACTTTGGAGCCATTGTAAACCGATTATGAATTTATTATAAACTAATATCTCTAGCTTTTCCAAAGGTGCCCCTCACCCCTCTTATAAAAGGGCACTCCTCCTTCCCATTTCTTCACACCTTCAAAGAATTTTTGGTTCGGCAAAACTCTGTCCAAATACTCTCCCAACATCCCTCACTACAACCTAGAGACCGTAGTTTGATCAGAAAGCCAACCTAAGGAGCCCTTTTGATCAAATCAAAAGGAAGAACCCGAAGAAGAGGTAATGATTTCACCACCCTTTTCTAAGTTCATTTCTTCTTCCACTTCTTCTTCCTTTGTTGTTACCATTATAAAATAATAAATCCAGTATCATATATATACTGTGATGTTATTATAAATATGGTACAACCATATTCAGTATTATATCCACCCTTTGAATAACATGTCACCATACGTGCGTACGTACGGCTTACCGTCTCCACGTCGTGGTGTAATTATTATTCAATATAATATTATTTGGATGGGTATAATAATGATGTGTAACTCATGTAAATAATAAATATAACATGTTAAGGATTCTGTATATATGATATACCATCCATTATATATTATTTTAATATCAAAAGAATGATATTGTCACTCGTGCGTACGTACGGACTACCGTCTCCACGAACGCGATGAGATTTATTCTACATTGTATCCATTCAAGTATAATTATAATTTGATGATTTAAATGATGATGTTTAAGGACTTGATATCATTCTGGATATGAATAATATAAAACCTATCCTTTATAAACATGTCTTACGTAACAAAATATATAAAAGAAAACAAGTAAGTTAACACCCGAAACAACGATAATTCTAAGATATTATTAACAAATCAATGTTAAAAGATCATATATGATATCATATTAATATATATGATTCTTGTATAATTTAATAAAAATTATTTCACCATTATACAGGAGGTTAACCTACCCCAACCAAGGAAAAGTACAATGTAAGGGATTTTCTTATCTCACTTTCAATTCCATGAGATTTCCATTGTTCGCCACTAAATTATTGAAAGTGGTGTATTGTGTACTGCCATTTGATATATATTATCATGATTCTCTTTATATTCATGTTATTCTGTAAATCATTTGGTGGTTATTAACTTTTGTCCATACGACTCAGTTGATTAACGTGGTAAGGGGTTTTCATCTCACTATTTATTCCCGTGAGATTCATGCCATATTGCCACCATTACCTTTTGTGTGGTGTATGTACTGCCCATAATTATATTCTTTGTGTAATACACTCTAATTTATGTGTATTTACATATTCATTGTATGATACCTCTTTCATGGGTTTTATGTTTCATAAATTACCAAAATGGTAAGGGTTATTTCACAATCTCTTCATTATCCGAGGTTGTTTATACGTAATAATCTACTGGGATCTCTTTATCATCCACATCCATGTTTCTTAAAAATGTATTTCAAAATATTTTTACTATTTACAAGAATATGGGTTAAAGTCATTTATACCCTTGTTTGACTTTTTATAAGAGGTTTATAAAGGAATCTTTCCGTCGTTTTCCAAACAAGGTGCTTTTATCCTTTTCGACAAAATTAAGGTAAGAATGTTTTTTTAACTTATACGGTAGGTGCGGTTATTCTCTACCAATATTACACCATTGAAGCTTCCCATACACGCTTGAAAGGATATTTTCAAAATAAAGTTTTTATTTTATAGTTATGTGATTTTTAAATGATTTCAAAAAGGAGACATGTCTCTCAAATATATGAAAATCCAGTACAAATGTATACGTATTTAACGCAAGCTTAAAAATGTTTTCAGAAAACCTGACTCTCGAGTTTGGTAGACAGGAAGGGATTGGGAGTGGACCCATCATGGCCTGTAATTAGTCGAGCAGTCTCAGAATTAGTTATTTTGTTTACAGAAGCTTGCATAATGTTTTCAGAAAAACACTGGAGTGTATTTTTTCAATTTTAAACGTAAGTATATTCTAAAAAAAATTGCATCGGTAGGTCTCATGAGACAAACTAGTGTCTTGGCACAAGGCCTTGGCAAAATCTTATTTGTAGTCTTGGAACGAGGCCTTGACTATGTGGTTATGATAGTCTGGCATTATGCATTCCCACATTATGAAAGTGGTTTTTGATTTTTTTTTCATGTGATTATTCGATTAGTAGAATATCCATTTGAATAAGTAAATGGAATTATTTCATTTTACTTTTGCCATACTATGTTGAAGTTCAAGTTTAAAAGGCTTTTGTTTTAGTAATGCATTGCCTAAAATGTTTATGCTTATTTTGAATGTTCCGCTATATTGTTATCCTTACTGGGCATTTGAGCTCACCCCTTTTCTATGTTTTATTTTTTTCCCAGGATGTGAAGAAGTAAGTTATGAATGACCTGCAGGGATATTATGAGGGGATAATAGTGTGGATTGTGGAAACATTATGTTGTTGTATTAGTTTTTCATTTTATGATGTAATGTAAAACTTATGAATATATCTAGTGTTTCCAAGGCTACTAAACCAATCGGTCTTTCGAGATTTGATCTTTCTTGTGATCATGCCAATATTTATGTAATTAATGCACCGACTCTGGGTAACTGGGGTCGGGGCATTACAGTTGGTATCAGAGGAAGTTTAGTACAAACCGTGGAAGCTAGATTTAGATAAACTCTGATTATAGCACGTAGACCTAAGATGAACATTGATGATTTGTATAGAAGAACTTCCTAGAATTTTGGTATTGTAGAGATTTTGTGAGTTTTCCAAGAAATACATCCCTGTCTGGATACGAGCAGGTAGAGGCGGCTCTGGCACAGATGTACCTAGGGGTAAAACCCGAAAACACCGCTTTGAGCTAGACTCGAACGGGAACTGGTGCACGACAATAGGCCTTGCTGCACTCTTGGTTACGACACTCCCGGAGGATATGCTTAGGATAACTCTCATTTTCATTACAAATCATTATGAAGGGTTTATGAGTATATACTTCCTCAAAGAATTTTTTTTTATGATTATGGATTATATCCATAAATAGTTCAATTTATGTTAAGTGTTTTATAAGTATGGGATTATGTATTTTGATTCATAAACTGATCTAGTTTATGCCATTGTTTAGAAATGGCGCCTAGTGGAAGAAATGGAAACCGTATCAATGCACGCACTCCATGTAGGGATTGCCCTCCTGCTCAAGATAATTATAGTGGGGCTGGTGATGCAACTGGTGCTGATCAGCTAATCACCATACTGAGACAACTTACTCAGGTTATGAATAATAACCTTACCCGTATGGAGCACCCTGATCCGCAGCGTGGAGGATCAATGTTAGATCGATTCATGAGGAAACAACCACCAACGTTCAATGGGAATACAAATCCCTTATTAGCTGAGCAATGGATATTTTCCCTAGAGAAAATATTTCAGGCTTTGGGGAGCAGTGAAAGGGAAAAAGTTATCATGGAAGTTTACTGCCTCACTGGAGATGCTGATCAATGGTGGTCATTGATTCAAAACATGAAGGAAGATGATGAAGTATCAAATATGGAGTGGAGGGAGTTCAAAGATCTGTTTTTAGAAAAATACTTTCCTCGCGACCATCAAGCAGATATGGAAAGGAAATTTCTGAGTTTGAGACAAAAGGAGGATGAGAATGTCACAAAGTATGAGGCTAACTTTACAAGGTTAGCGAGGTATCCTGGAGATTATATTCGCAACCCGAGAAGTAAGATTGATCGTTTTTTTGATTGGTTAAAACCATTTCTCCGTCGAGCATTAGTCTCACAATCCTTTTTATCGTACGAAGACATTGTCTCATGTGCTATCAAGACCGAAAAGGAATTCTCTAAGTCTTATGACTTTAAAGCAAAGCAAGAGAAGAAGAGGCCTGCTGATCAATCTGGGAATGGAAATAAGGGGAAGAAGGGAAAGGTTGAATATCCATCTTGTGGTAAATGCGGGAAGAAACACCCTGGTGCTTGCTTGAAGGGAATGGAAGTCTGTTACAAGTGTGGTGAAAAAGGCCACCAAGCTCATGATTGCAAGGGGAAGAAGGAAGCTACCAAAGTTCAGTGCTACAATTGCAGGGAGATGGGGCATTATGCAAATGCATGTCCTAAGCGTCAGGAGAACTTACCTCAGAAAAGGCCAAGGGATCAAGGCCAGGCTTATGCTATCACTACTGCAGAGGTAGAAGCTCCAAAAGACGTGGTGGCAGGTAATTTAATGGTTTCCTCAAGTTTAGCAAATGCATTATTTGACTCTGGATCGTCGCATTGTTTCATATCTTCCCAGTTTGCTAAGAAAATTAGATATTTCCAATTTGATTTAATAAGGGAGTTGTCAGTTAAAACTCTTAAGGGAAGTATCATTGCAACAAAGTTTTGTGAATCAGTCCCCATTAGAGCACATAAATTTTCGTTATCTGCTGACCTCATCGTCATACCTATGATTGAGTTTGATATAATACTCGGTATGGACTGGATTTCAGACTATGATGCGAAGATTTATTGTAAAAAGAAAGAAGTTACGATTCTTGATGATAATGATAAGGAACACCTTATCTTTAGAGCAGAATCATCACCACCTAATTCTTATTTAGATCCACCCCCAGTAGCTCAACTTAATTCAATTATTGGGGAGGAAGAGAATGAAGTAACTGTCGGTGAGGAAAGGAATGTTCAAATAGAGGATGTACCTGTTGTGAAAGAATTTGTAGATGTATTTCCGGAAGATTTACCTAGACATCCTCCAGAACGAGAAGTTGAGTTTTCCATTGATTTGATTCCTGGATCAAGGCCTATATCGAAGACCCCTTATAGAATGGCCACTGTAGAGTTAGTCGAACTAAAGAAAGAACTAGAGGAATTGAGTAATAAGGGATTTATTCGCCCTAGTGTTTCTCCATGGGGAGCCCCTGTTCTTTTTGTTAAAAAGAAAGATGGATCTATGAGGTTATGTATCGACTACAGGGAGATCAATGTTATAACGATAAAGAACAAGTATCCCCTACCTCGTATTGATTATTTATTTGACCAACTACATGGAGCTCAATACTTTTCAAAGATTGACCTTCGATCTGGATACCATCAGTTGTGTGTGAAAAAGGAAGACATTTCGAAGACAGCATTTCGAACCAGGTACGGGCATTACGAGTTTACTGTAATGCCGTTTGGATTGACTAATGCACTCTCTGTATTCATGGATCTGATGAATAGTGTTTTCAAGGAGTATCTCGATGAATTTTTGGTGGTATTTATTGATGATATATTGGTATACTCCAAAACCTACGAAGATCATGAAAATCACTTGCGCATTATCTTGAAGACTCTGAGGAGGCATGAATTATATGGGACGTTTAGCAAGTGTGAATTCTGGCTTCAGGAGATTTCTTTTCTTGGCCATATTGTCTCTAAAGATGGAATCTCTGTTGATCCTTCTAAGACCAATGCAATCCAAGAATGGCCAGTACCTACGAGTATAACTGAGGTACGCAGTTTTATTGGTTTGGCAGGTTATTATCGACGCTTCGTCCAGAATTTTTCCCGATTGGCTAACCCATTAACGAAGCTCACACGTAAAGGGGTTAAATTTTTTTGGACAAAAGAGTGTGAAGAATGTTTCGAAGAACTGAAGAAAATATTAGTCAATTCTCCTATATTTACTCTACCATCGGGGAATGATGGGTTCGTTATTTATAGTGATGCATCGAAGAAAGGACTTGGTTGTGTCCTTATGTAGAATGATAGAGTTATTGCCTATGTATCACGACAGTTGAAAATTCATGAACAAAACTATCCTACTCATGATCTCGAGTTAGCAGCTGTGATCTTTGCTTTGAAGATATGGAGGCACTACCTCTGTGGTGAAAAATGTGAGATTTATACTGATCACATGAGTTTGAAGTGTATTTTCTCACAAAAATAACTCAACATGAGGCAAAGGAGATGGCTTGAATTACTTAAGGATTATGATTGCACGATACACTACCACCTGGGGAAAGCAAACAAGGTGGCAGATGCTTTGAGCAGAAAAGACCATGGAGTTTTGAACATGATGAGAATTGAAAGGGATCCAATTTTCATGGATCTAGTAAAGATGGACATGGGAATAACCAGGGAAGGTGAAACATCAATGCTTTTTCAAATGGTTGCCAAACCATCTTTACTAGAAAGGATTAAGAGTTCTCAGACCGATGATGAAGAATTTCAGAAGAAGATTAAAGCTGTGAATGATGGGAGATTGAGAGACTTTGTGTATGAAGATGGAATTTTGAAATTCGGGAAGAGACTTTGTGTTCCTGATTTACCAGATCTAAAAATGGAATTGCTGGATGATGCTCATAGTTCCAATTTCTCTATACACCCTGGGAGCACCAAAATGTATAGAGATTTGAAGGAACATTTTTGGTGGGACAACATGAAGAGGGAGATTGCTGATTTTGTGTCAAGATGTATGGTTTGTCAACAAGTGAAAGCTGGAAGGCAACAGCCTGGAGGAGTCATGCAACCTCTTCCCATACCGGAGTGGAAATGGGACAATATTACGATGGACTTTGTCATGGGGCTACCAAAGACTCCTAGAAGGAATGATGCAATATGGGTGATTGTTGATCGTCTTACCAAGTCATCACATTTTCTTGCTATAAGAGAAGATCTACCCTAGGAACGTCTAGCAAGACTATATATTAATGAAGTTGTGAGACTTCATGGAGTACCCTTATCAATTGTTTCTGATCGTGATCCCCGTTTTACTTCAAGATTCTGGAAAAGTCTTCAGAAATCCCTAGATACTGAACTTCATTTGAGCACTGCATACCACCCTCAGACAGACGGACAATCAGAACGGACTATTCAAACCTTAGAAGACATGTTGAGATCTTGCTCACTTGACTTTCAGGGTATGTGGGATCAATATTTACCTCTGGTAGAATTTTCTTATAACAATAGCTTCCATTCGAGTATTCAGATGGCACCATATGAAGCGTTATACGGAAAGAGATGTCGTACACCAACCTGTTGGAATGACGTTGGTGAAAGAAAACTTGTAGGCCCATAACTGGTGGAGGAAACGGAGGAAAAGGTGAAAGTAATCCAAAATCACATCAAAGCAGCTCAAAGTAGGCAGAAGAGCTATGCCGATAATCGAAGGAAGGATTTGGAATTTCAAGTCGGTGATCATGTTTTCCTGAAGGTATCTCCGTGGAAGGGAGTCATACGTTTTGGTAGGAAAGGTAAATTGAGTCCCAGGTACATCGGACCTTTCGAAATTCTAGAACGAATTGGGGTTGTAGCTTACCGATTGGCAATGCCGCCAAGTCTCTCCAAAGTTCAAGATGTGTTCCACGTATCTCTCTTGATGAAATACATGCCTGATCCAACGCATGTACTCACCTATGAAGAATTAGAACTGGAACCCGATCTTTCCTATTGTGAAGAGCCCGTCAAGATTTTTGATACGAGAGAACAAGTACTGAGAAACCGGACGACGGGTCTGGTAAAAGTTTTGTGGAGAAACCATAAGATGGAAGAGGCAACGTGGGAACCCGAGGAACTTATGATGAAGAACCACCCATGTCTTTTCATGAGATAGTATTCTAGAAATTTCGAGGACGAAATTCTTTGAAGGAGGGGAGAATGTAACACCCCAAGCTTCTACGGTACGCTTCTCTTTGAATAATGTGATAGCGTGTGTTGTACGCAACACCGAGTTCTAACACACCATAACTAATCAAATTAGCCGTTATGAATATTAATACCTACTTTTTGAAATTATATATATTTTATATTTGAAAATGGACTTCATTTTTGGATTTGGAATATCGAATTTAACCTGAGGTGAAATTTTGTTACATTTCGGATAACTTTCATATTTTGATGAATAGTGAAAATTAGTAAATTTTAATTAAAAACAACTTTTTTAATCAAAATAATTAATAGTGATAAATTATTAATTTGAGTGGTTTTAAAGTATATTTAGAATATATTTTTACCGTTTAATAGAATTTTGGTCATTGGACATAATTTTACAATTAAACCGAACATAAACAAGTGTCAATCTTTCGATAGTTTTTATCTCTTAAAAACACGCTTTTTGTTTTGACAGCGGGAATTAATTTTAAATTAATTTCTGCCACTTCTGTGTTTTGAATTTAGAAAAATGGATTCCATATTTGGAATCAGGATGTTCAAATTGTGTAAATAGGTAACTTTTATTTTTAGACATTTTGAATAATTACTGCGGTAAATATTTTATTTACCATGGTTAAGGGTAAATCCGGTAAATAAGGGTTAACAAATAATATTATAATAATACTAAATTACCCTAAAACGTGTCTTAACCCTATTGGTTGATACATGGTCGACCATGGGCATCTTTGGGTCGATTTTGGGACCCCATGGATCCACTTGTAAGTGATAATGACACTTTATTTTAATTAAGTTAAAATGAATACAAAAATGACACAAGCATATATCTTTTAGAAAAACAATTGTGACATAGGGTTATATATGTTGCATTTTATATTATAAATATTCATTAGAAATATAAAACGATTTACTACATAATGATATTTTATTTATAATTTTTGGACATTAAATAATTTATTTTATTTATGACACAATGATGATGCAGTAATTACTATAATAGTGAAAAATTAAAATAATTGATATTATAAATACCCAAATAAATATAATATGAAACTTTTAATGAATTAAACTAATTTTCTAGGATAATATGATATATTAGGATTTATTTAATTGACGTTTTTCGAAGTAATCAATCTGTTATGAGTTTCACAAAAATCAACTATTGAATAGTGTCAAAATTGACATAAAAGAGTTCTTAAAACAAATATTATATTATTAGTTGATATTAAAATCCTAAAAATATAAGGTTCGGCCAAGAGACTTATATCATGATAGGTTCATCATTAATGGACCACTTGGGGGTCGCTTGGATGTATATAGTAAGTTTATTAACCATATTATATAAAAATACAAAGAGACATTGTAAAAGTGAAACTAATTAACTTAAAGTTAATACTTAAAGATAAGGTTAATATAAGTACCCAAACCTGTCTAAATTCTATTGGTTGAGTTGTTTTCGACCCATCCCCACCTTAACCTTTGAATAGTAAACTTTGGATCCATTGGAAACCGATTATGAATTTATTATAAACTAATATCTCTAGCTTTTCAAAAGGTGCCCCTCACCCCTCTTATAAAAGGGCACTCCTCCTTCCCATTTTTCACACCTTCAAAGCCTTTTTGGTTCGGCCAAACTCTGTCCAAATACTCTACCAACATCCCTCACTACAACCTAGAGTCCTTATTTTGATCAGAAAGCCAACCTAAGGAGCCCTTTTTATCAAATCAAAAGGAAGAACCCGAAGAAGAGGTAATGATTTCACCACCCTTTTCTAAGTTCATTTCTTCTTCCACTTCTTCTTCCTTTGTTGTTACCATTATAATATAATAAATCCAGTATCATATATATACTGTGATGTTATTATAAATATGGTAGAACCATATTCATTATTCTATCCACCCTTTGAATAACATGTCACCATACGTGCGTACGTACGGCTTACCGTCTCCACGTCGTGGTGTAATTATTATTCAATATAATATTATTTGGATGGGTATAATAATGATGTGTAACTCATGTAAATAATAAATATAACATGTTAAGGATTCTGTATATATGATATACCATCCATTATATATTATTTTAATATCAAAAGAATCATATTGTCGCTCGTGCGTACGTACGGACTACCGTCTCCACGAACGCGATGAGATTCATTCTCCATTGTATCCATTCAAGTATAATTATCATTTGATGATTTAAAAGATGATGTTTAAGGACTTGATATCATTCTAGATATGAATAATACAAAACCTATCCTTTACAAACATGTCTTACGTAACAAAACATATAAAAGAAAACAAGTAAGTTAACACCCGAAACAACGATAATTCTAAGATATTATTAACAAATAAATGTTAAAAGATCATATATGATATCATATTAATATATATTATTCTTGTATAATTTAATAACAATTATTTCACCATTATACAGGAGGTTAACCTACCCCAACCAATGAAAAGTACAAGGTAAGGGATTTTCTTATCTCACTTTCAATTCCGTGAGATTTCCATTGTTCGCCACTAAATTATTGAAAGTGGTGTATTGTGTACTTCCATTTGATATATATTATCATGATTCTATTTATATTCATGTTATTCTGTAAATCATTTGGTGGTTATTAACTTTTTTCCATACGACTCAGTTGATTAACGTGGTAAGGGGTTTTCATCTCACTATTTATTCCCGTGAGATTCATGCCATATTGCCACCATTACCTTTTGTGTGGTGTATGTACTGCCCATAATTATATTCTTTGTGTAATACAATCTAATATATGTGTATTTACATATTAATTGTATGATACCTCTTTCATGGGTTTTATGTTTCATAAATTACCAAATTGGTAAGGGTTATTTCACAATCTCTTCATTATCCGAGGTTGTTTATACGTAATAATCTACTGGGATCTCTTTATCATCCACATCCATGTTTCTTAAAAATGAATTTCAAAATATTTTTACTATTTACAAGAATATGGTTTAAAGTCATTTATACCATTGTTTGACTTTTTATAAGAGGTTTATAAAGGAATCTTTCCGTCGTTTTCCAAACAAGGTGCTTTTATCCTTTTCGACAAAATTAAGGTAAGAATGTTTTTTTAACTTATACGGTAGGTGCGGTTATTCTCTACCATTATTACACCTTTGAAGCTTCCCTTACACGCTAGAAAGGATATTTTCAAAATAAAGTTTTTCTTTTATAGTTTTGTGATTTTTAAATGATTTCAAAAAGGAGACATGTCTCTCAAATATATGAAAATCCAGTGCAAATGTATACGTATTTAACGCAAGCTTAAAAATGTTTTCAGAAAACCTGACTCTCGAGTTTGGTAGATAGGAAGGGATTGGGAGTGGACCCATCATGGCCCGTAATTAGTCGAGCAGTCTCAGAATTAGTTATTTTGTTTTCAGAAGCTTGCATAATGTTTTCAGAAAAACACTGGAGTGTATTTTTTCAATTTTAAACGTAAGTATATTCTAAAAAAATTGCATCGGTAGGTCTCATGAGACAAACTAGTGTCTTGGAACAAGGCCTTGGAAAAATCTTATTTGTAGTCTTGGCACGAGGCCTTGACTATGTGGTTATGATTGTCTGGCATTATGCATTCCAACATTATGAAAGTGGTTTATGATTTTTTTTTCATGTGATTATTCGATTAGTAGAATATCCATGTGAATAAGTAAATGGCATTATTTCATTTTACTTTTGCCATACTATTTTGAAGTTCAAGTTTAAAAGGCTCTAGTTTTAGTAATGTATTGACTTAAATGTTTATGCTTATTTTGAATGTTCCGCTATATTGTTATCCTTACTGGGCATTTGAGCTCACCCCTTTTCTATGTTTTATTTTTTTCCCAGGATGTGAAGAAGTAAGTTATGAATGACCTGCAGGGATATTATGAGGGGATAATAGTGTGGATTGTGGAAACATTATGTTGTTGTATTAGTTTTTCATTTTATGATGTAATGTAAAACTTATGAATATATCTAGTGTTTCCAAGGCTACTAAACCAATCGGTCTTTCGAGATTTGATCTTTCTTGTGATCATGCCAATGTTTATGTAATTAATGCACCGACTCTGGGTAACTGGGGTCGGGGCGTTAAATTCTCTTTAAAGAAATTTTTTTCAAATTCTACCATTAGGAATGAAGGTTTTGATAAAAAAAATTAACAACTCAATAGGTTTCCGTTTGTACAAAATGTGAAAGTGAAGGACACTGGAAAAATAATTTTTGCTTTAATAAAAATAAATCTATAGGTTTCCGTAATTTCTATTTTTTAAAACAAATGTGGATTCCGAAAATTTTATTTTCTATCATTTTTTGACCCAATAAAGTTTTGGTTCCGAAAACCTAATTGTTTTGTTTTTAGGAAAACATTTAAAGTATTAACAACATGAATACATGATACATGGATAGTGGTTGTTCCCTGAATATTAATGGTAAAACATATTTCTTTGAAAATATTATCAAGATGAAAGGTGGAAGAGTTACCTTCAGAGACAATGCTAATGGAAAGATTGTTGGTATAGGTAACATTGTTCTTCTTGAGAAAGCTTTAATTTTAAATCTTTTATTTGTTAATGGAATTCATAACAACCATATAATCATAATACAATTATTTGATGAAGGTTACCTTGTAAATTTTAGGAAATATAAGTGTATAGAACACAATTCCCAGGACAAATTCATTCTTTCTGCCCATTAGCATGAGAAATTTTATACAGTTCACTTAGAAGACCTTAAGAACCAAGACATACCTTTACCTAGTGAAATGGAAGATCAATCTTAGTTTTGAAATAGAAGGTTAAGACACTATAATGATAGAAACATATATAAGTTAACTAAGAAAAATATTTTCAACAATCTACCAGAGCGTAGATTTGATTCTTCAAACGTTTATGACCCTTGTTAATACGGTAAGAAATATTATTAATGTTTTAGATAAATTGGTGAAGTATAATCTACTGATGCATTACAATTAGTTCACATGGATTTATTTGGACCTATAAAAAATGGGATTATTAGAGGAAAGTAATGTGTATTTGTTTTTGTTGAGGATTACACTATATATATATTTGTCTATTTTCTATAAAATAAATATGAATCCTTTTTCTAGTTTAAAAAATTTGCATCCAATGTTAAAAATGAGAAAAAAAATCCATCGATAACTATTAATAGAAATCATGATGTATAATTGGAAAATTATAATTTTGAAACTTTTTGTTTTAAGAAAGGAATTACTCATAACTTTTCAGATCCTAGAACTCCTCCTCAATATGGCGTTGTTGAAAGAATAAATCACATTCTTCAGAAAATAACAAGAACCAAGTTGAGGGAATACTTAATTGTGAAAAATTTTTGGGCTGAAGCTATCAGTACTTCTTTCTTTACTATAAATCGTGTTTTAATTCAACATTTTATTAATAAAATACTTTATGAGTTATGAGTAGGCTGAAAATGAAAAGTTTCATATTTCAAAGTATTTGGATGTAAAGTATTAATCTTGAATACATAAGATAATTTACATAAATTTTCACCCAAATATGAAGAACGTATAATATTAGGATATTCCACTACTTATAAGTCATATAGATTTTTCAATAAAAACTCTTATACTATTGAGGAATAGTAAATGTCAAATTTGATGAAACTGATACTTTTGTTTTTAAACAAATCCAAAAAATATCTTCAAATGTGTTTTAAAAAATTGATTATCATCCTTTGATAGAAGAATCATTTAATAAGGAAAATACTCAGGAATTTTTTTCTAAAGTATTTACACAAGAATAAATTCCACTCTATTTTGATGAAAAGGTTTCAAAAAACCCAAATCATTTAATTTTGATGAATCATCATAGGGATAGTATCATTGGTGATGTAAATCAACCTGTAAGGACTATAAGCTCAATAATAAATTAAGTAGAAAATATATAATTTATTTCTCAATTCAAACCTAAAATTCATGATGAGGATTTAGGGGATGAATATTGGATTAACTAAATTCAAGATAAACTAAATGAATTCGAGAAGAACAATGTATGGACCTTCAATGAAATACCTAAAGAAACCTTTGTAATTTGTGTAAAATGGGTTTTCAGAAACAAATGCAATGAAATTGGAATAATACTTAGAAATAACGCAAGACTTATTACTAAAGGTTATAATCAACAATAGGGACCAGACTATAAAGAATATTATGCTTCATTAGATAGACTTGAATCTATTTGTATTCCATTAGCCTTTAAAACATTGTTCAATTTCAAACTTTTCAAATAGATTCAAAGTGTTATTTCCTTAATAGATATGCTCAACATGAAGTTTCTTTCGAACAGCCTCATCGTTTTGAAGAAACAAAACATCCTAAATATACTTGTAAACTTACCAAAGATTTATATGGCCTTAAAAAAGCCCATAGATCTTGGTATGATAGACTTACATGATTTTTGTTAGAATACAAAATCTGTTAAGGGAGCTGTTTATCCAACTCTTTTTATAAATAAAGGTAATTTTTTTCATTGTTCAAATTTATGTTGATGAAATTACATTTGGATCAACTAAACAATCTTAAATAGATTCCTTTGTGAATCATATGAAATCTGAGTTTGAAATGAGTATAATGGGTGAGTTAACATTATTTCTTAGTCTTAAAATTTCTCAATAACCAGAAGGTAATTATATATCTCAACATATGTATATTAAACATATTCTTAAAAAGTATAGATATGAGAATTATATAAGTATTATTACTCTAATCGATACCTCAAATACCCTTGATCTTGATGAAACAAGGAAACTAGTTGATCAAAAAACAGTTAGATCAGTTAAGAGTCTTTAAGACACTAGCCTTCCATTACCTATGGCCGAGAGGAATTTTCCACATTTTGGATATATCTTGATATTGGGAGCCATAATAGGTGATTGGCTTGATTAGTGTTGTCTGCGAACATTTGGAAATTTCATATCATCCTTGAGTGGGTAATTTTTCTAAAAAATTTCTTACCTATGTGAGGGAGATCTTTTAAGTGGTTAGATCAGTTAAGAGTCTTTTCTATGTTAGGGGCACTTGGGAAGAAGGAGGTACAAAAGCCTTCATCTAGATGTTTTCCAAATCCGGGGGTTGTGACAAGATGTGAATTTCATTTGAGAATATGATGGTTTGAAATGAATCTACTAGGGTTGAATTTTCCATTGATTGATGACCATTTTTGCGAGTGACATATACAAGAGAAACCAAGGCACCATGTGCATAGTGTTGGAACAAAGGTTGTTCTTTGCTGAAAAAGGAGTTATGTTTGTGATTGTTGTCAATATACTTTTGGTGTCTCATGGTTTGTGATGGTTATTGTCAACCCTTTCATGGAAGATCATGGAGATTACATCGAAAGGGGTCACATATTTTGATCTAAAATTTGTATTTAAGGTGGCATCTTTCTCGAGTGTGCACCATATTTTTGTGGCTGAAAATCAAAAAATAGAGAAATGTGTTTTTTGAAAAGGAAAGTGCGTGAAAGAATTGAAGTGTATGAGAAAGATTGGTTATTGCGTGCAAGATTGAATGTGTCTTTGGAACATGTGTGTAAGACATGTTTTAGGATCAGAACATTGAAAAATGGAAAAATCATGGAATACAATGAAGATGATGTTTCCAAAAAGGGTTTGTGCACCCAATACGATGTCAAAAGGGGTTTTGGGCACTCAGCATGAAACTTACACGCACCAAAAAAAAATGAATCTAGATCTTGCATGCAGGGTAAACAAGGGATTATAAATAAGGGGCTACCCCCAAGGAAGACTTAGAAATTTTCCACTGAAAATATGGTTGCTTAGCCACATGAAAGATTAGCACGTGAAATATTGGATGAGAGTAAAACTTGGGTGGAAGGTGTTCCTTTATTCTAAAAAGACCAATTAAACCCTTCAGTGTAGTTGCATGAATCATAATGGTTTCATGAAAATTAGGGGTTGCACAAAATTAATTTTTGGAAAAAATTCTCAAATCTTGCATTCAAGTTGAGGTATATGACAGATGTGTGGTGTTATGCTTCAGACAGGTTTTTGAATATCTTGTTCAGTGGTTTAGTGCTATCAAGTGCATCAATTCTGGACAATGATTCAAACAAGGTCTCGTTTTGAATAGAGGCAAAGAATTTAATGAAAATCAACTGAAGCAACCTTGATGTCGATAAACTGAGTTTGACTTCTCTCAAGGCAGTGAGCTTGGGGGAATTGAAGGAAGTGATCTGAGGGACATCGTGAGATTTCTATAAACAATTTTAAAGGCAGTGTTCTTGGGATAGAGTGACTGTACTCGAACCTTGTAATCCATAACTAGTGAAGTTTAGTGGAATTAGGTACAACTAGAAACCTGTCAGCGTATGCTCCTTGGACGTACCCCTTAATGGTGAACTAAATAAAAGTGTTGTGTGGTCTCTTTTCTGATGATAGTTTTCTTTCTATTACCACAAGTCTTATAGGTTTAACGAGTTCCTATCTTTGTGGGAACAAGATCCTAGTTTTAAAAGAAAATGTTGACACCCTGATTTACCCCTCCCCTCTTAGGGTATCCCGAGGTCCTACACATAGTAAAGAAAAGGTGCCCGTCGGACACTGGCCTTTCACCTCTAATGGCCTTTAAGGATTAAGTATATTGAGAAATTTCTTAATACCGTGCATGACCATTGACCAGGGGTGACCCTAATCACAAAATGAGGCTTTTATTTGACCTTCTTCGAGGAAACCCAGAAACGAGTTCGGTCACTCTTCCTTTGCATGTAGATCAACTTCATGCATGAAGATAGAATAAGTTTTAGAAACCTCAAAAGAGACCAGAGGTGAACTAGGCCCATCTGTTATGATATAAATAGGATGAGTGAATGGAGGAAAATGCAATCCATGAATTTGATGGACCTTGAATGAGGAGGGATATAATGAGGCTTGAAACACATCGAGTGTACTGAGATAGGATTGGACTCTCATGGGGACGAATTTTCCTTCGATTGATGACCATTTTTGTGGGTGACATATGAAGAACCTATGGGGCATGATATTCATAGTCAATCAAAGGTGTACGAAAGAAACTGGCCTTCCATACTAGATAGACATGGAGGGTTATTTGTATTCAAGATCACATAAAGCACAGAGTTTGGAATATGGTAGGGGTATATCTGAATATATTGGGGATATTTGGGTTGTGACTTACTCATGGAATGGTGTCCTATACATAGACTTGACCTGCATGCAAGGTGACATATTCATTCTATATATGGGATATCAGATCATTTAACATCACAAGTCCAAGACATGAGGTTCCTCTTGGGTAGAGAATTGTGACATTCCTCTTAGGGTCATGAAACTATGAGAAAATTTCTAGGTTGGTTTACCATAATGACACGATGGATCTATTGCTATGATCCTTAAGCTCACGTGAGATATGTTTGGTGTGAGAAAAAAGGGATCACAAGGGTTCCATGTCACTATCTAAGAATATTGAATTCGAAATTAGAAGTAACTTTTAGGATAAATCCATTGCCATTAATTTTAGCGTTTTGCGGTGAGGATAATGTTGGCCTTACATTTTAGTGTTCTGCGGTGAGGAAGATTTTGGCCTTGTAGTTTAATGTTGTGCAGTGATGATGATTTTGGCCTTGAATTTTAACGTCTTGCGGTGAGAATGATTTTGTCCTGGCAGTTTAACGCCATGCAGTGAGAATGATTTTGGACATACAGTTTAACATCGTGTGGTGAGGATGATTTTTGCCTTGTAGTTTAATGTCGTGTGGTGGGGAAGATTCTGGCCGTACAGTTTAACCATGTGCGGTGAGGAAGATTTTGGACTTGTAGTTAAACATCATCTGGTGAGGAAGTTTTTGGACTTTTATTTTAATGTCATGCGGTGAGTATGATTTTGGCCATACAGTTTAACATCGTGCAGTGAGGATGATTTTGGCCTTGCAGTTTAACGTTGTGTGGTGCTGACGATTTTGGTCTTACAGTTTATCGTCATGCAGTGAGGGAAATTTTGGCCTTGTAGTTTAACATCCTTTGGTGAGGACTACTTTGGTCTTGCAATTTAACGTCATCTGGTGAGGATGATTTTGTCCTTGCAAAGGTCCTCAAAAGTTTCAGGGGAATCGCAGTTCGGGTGTTTCGACGTTCTTCAGACATGAGTGATGATAGAAGGTGTAAACCAGAGTCCTAGGGAAGACATGAATTAGGGGGATGATATGGGTCTTGAAATCTTTTGGGCATACTGAAGTAGGATAGGAATCCCCTGGGGAAGAATTTTCCTGTGATTGAAGCCCATTTTGTGGGTGACATATGTAGTGCCACCTGGACATGATGTGCATAGTTAATCCAATGTGTTCACCAGACACTGGCCTTCCACCTCAGATGGCCTTGGATGATTATGAGTATCCAAGGTTTCCTAAGTTATGGAGTGAAAAAAAGTAAATGTGTGCCTGTAAAGTTGATAATAACTAGACCATGATTAATTATGACCTTCTCAGAGCTTCCACATAGGTTTGACCCATGCATAGCGGAAAGGGACATTTGTTTTGCTGGTGGCTGGGCCAGGATGTCAAATCCGAGCATCACTATGTATCCTATGAGAATTGGAATCAATCCAAATGTAGTTCTGTATATCCCCTAAAAATGATTTTTTTGATTTGTTAGGGACAGTTGAGGGCATTTTGGTTTTACTCGATATGTGTTCCATGCCTTCCCTGAAATTGTTGTCGATCCAGGTGACCACTCTTAAACTATGTTCAATTGTCCCTTTAGAAACTTATCTGATAGATATTTTTCATTTTTTTTGGGTAGAACACCAAAAAATATTCAATGGTGCATGACACATATATTCCATGATATGGTGGAGGAATTCATAGAAATATTTATAGATGAATTTTTGTTATATAGAAGATCCATAGAGGTGTTCCTGATTAATTTGGATCTAGTCGTGTGATGCTGTCAAGAAAAATGCCTCATATTAAACTGGGAAAAGTTTCACATCATAGCCCAAGGAGGCATAGTACAAAGAAATAAAATCTCAAAACATGGCATGGAGGTGGATCCAGCTAAAATAAAAGTGATAAAAGAAATTCCCGATCTTACCCGACTGAAAGGGATAAAGAGATTTTTTTGGCTATGCAGGATTCTAAAACTACTTTGTTGTAAACTTTCCATAAGTATCCCAAACCGTTGACACACTTAGTTTCAAAATACACTATTTTGAAGATCACCAAAGAGTTTTAACAGGCATTCCAAACCCTAAAAAATATTTTGGTGTCGTCTCCTGTCATAATTTAACTAGATTATGATAAGGACATCAAGTTGATGTGAGATGCAAGCAACCTCACTATTGATTCTATTTTTGGATAGGGAGTTTGATATATATTTTTCCAATTTACTATGCATATCACACACTAAATTACACTCAAGAAAATTATATGACTACTAAAAAAGAACTTCTTATAGTCATATTTTTATTTGAAACGTTTTTCTAATACCTTATACTATTTTATGTAGTGGTCTACACTGATCAGGAAAAAAATAAATATCTTCTAAACAAAAATAATGCAAAATCAGGTCTGATACGATGGATTCTACTAAAAAAAGAGTTTGAAATCATAATCATAGACAAAATAGAAATTAAAAACATTATCACATAACCTTTATCCCGAACTCCACTACCCAAAATCAAGGATGACGATAAGCTTGACATCTAGGATGACTTCTCCAATGAAACCCTTTTTATGATAAACACCCAAGTTCAAACATGGTTTTCTATTGAAAATTATCTCCCCATGGTATCATTGTACCATAACCTTACCTAAAAATATTGGAATATAATTTGAGTCTAAATCTCCCATTTCGAATGGGATGATATGATACATTTTAAGCATTGTGATGATGGACTAATGTGGCATTGCATCTGAGAAGATGAAAAAAAGTGTTCCCCAAAGGTGTCATACGTCTCCACTGGGAGGGCATCATGAACCCGAATTTAACATGGATAAAATCCTTCAAAGCAGCTTATTATGGCCCATGCTTCATTAATATGCTGGAAACATATGTCAAACTTGTTATCAATGTCATCAGATAGGGACTATAGGGAAATGAAATGAAATCCCCCAAAATCCCATACAGGAAGTCAAACACTTCAATGTATGGGAAATTTATTTCATTTGACCATTTCTTAATACTCACTGTATGTTTGAAATCATTGTCAGTATTGACTACATATCAGAATGGGTTTAATAGAAAGACACTACTCAAGACACAAAAAAGTGGTAATGAATGTTTTAAAAGAAAATATCCTTTCTTGATTCAAATTTCCCCGATTACTCATTCGTGATCAACAAACTCAATTAAAGAATAATTCTGTAAAAGGAGTTCATGAAAAGTATGGAATTTATCATAACCGCACTACAAATCAATTTTTTTCATTTTATAAAAGCCGGTTTATGGGTGTCTGGTACCCCAATATACATCCATAAACACATACAAGAGAAACATAAATATCAAACACCGGAGAACAACATAAAGTTACACATCATAATAGCCATAGTCGTCTCTGCACCCCAAGCACGAGTCTTCTTCTACTGTAGCCGATTCCCACTCTGGGTGTCGCCAAAAGTTTTAACTTTGTACCCGGTCTCGAAGCTGGTTGAGTACAAGAATATCTGGGGTTGCCTTCTAGACCACACTTCCCTTTTTAAAAGCAAGAACCACCTCACTATTCCGTTTAGAGGAATACCTAGTCCACATTAGCGGTGGAAGATAAGAGTAGTCCTTCCTTGATCTCCTTCTTGGTATAGCAGAAAAAGGATTTTCACCTACAGTCATATTTTGGTTCCCACTTTGAAAAATTTCACTGAATGAGCGGCCAACAGGGGAACTCAAATTTTCTTTCCCTCCCCCAGTGTTCTCCCTTCCTCTCCCGGAGCGTGCCCTCAAAGTAGAATCAGGACACCTAGTGTTATTTCCCTTCCCCTGATTTGGAGTGTTTCTCTCTGTCAAGGGGAGACACCTATCCTTAGAAGGAGTTTCTTCCACAACCATGGAAATTGTCTTCTTCTCCATACATTCAATCAGGAGACCCTCCAAGTTATTTTTACCACCATCCATCCCTTAAACATCGTTATCAAGCATCCCATCCTCCGACATGCCTGTTGAAAGAGCTTCAAACCTGTTACTAAGATTTCTAAAAGGCTTGGCTGAGGGATCTAATCCCCTGGTTTCCATGGTGCTGGAAGTAGGGGACACCTCCAACAAACTAGAGCACCTCTCTCCCCCAACCTGTTCTGAATTCATTCTAACAATGGAGCTATCAATTATTTCTAAATCATTCCTTATCCTATTGAAGACTTTAGAGACCATTGGGTTGGTCTAAACCATCAAGAAAACAGGCTCCTCAGAACCAAGGAGCTCCTCAAAGGTCACCTTGCGGGGACTAGGTGGTTGATCTTCCACCACTGGACAAGGCAGAAAAGGGTCGCACCCACCTTTCAGCAGTCCCAAATCATTCCACTCAATATCTACCATCGCATTTTGCTCTAAGTGCTTAAACCTTGACTCATCCTCTAACCTCACAGGAATAGAATGATGGCCACACTGAACCTCACCATTCCGATCAGGTTCAGAATCGTGGATGCCCTTACCGACCACCTTCTCCAAAACCTCATAATCTGGGCTCTTCAACACACCAATCTTCTGCTTCATACCATTTGGGACAACCTCTCTACTGGAGGACCTGTGGAGGTCCCTATGACCCAAAGGAATGCTCCTATGGAAACCCTTTATAGAGTGCCCCAACCACTTATAGGAAGAACCAAAATCAGTCCAGTTCTCATAAAAAACTCTTTGTTTTCACATGTATTCCTCGCCAATATTAATCTATATAAAATCAAAAGGCATGCGAGAAACATCCACTTCAACATAGATTCGGGGATTAACTGGGTGACACACCGCTTCTGTGAGACTATCTGAACAGAGATTTCTTCCTACCATATTGCCTAACATTCAGATAATAGCAGGATTTTGGAAAGGTAATGAAAGATTAGGGAAACTATCCCAGACCGCCATTGATGGAAAATAACGGTTCACGTGTAGATTGATAGACCACCGCAGGAGGAGAAACCACATCCTGTTGAAACTGAGCATAGCCCTTAACCACGCCTGAATGAGATCGGCCTTCGATTCAAAACAGATCATAATCTGGTGGCTGTCGAGCAAGCCTACAACCACCCTTTCCTGAGGATTCCAAGAACCAAACACAAATATGTCAAATGCATCCACGGATTGAAACATATGCAAGAAGCGAGAAACCAGAGTGAGATTCAATAAGGAAGAAGTCTCTAAGAACTCCAAAGTCGAGATCTGGAGATTAGGGTATCGATCGAGAAGATCCGGAGCTTTACGGCTAAGCAAAACATTATGGAAAATAAAACATACAAAAGGGTGAGCTCAAATGCTCAGTATGGGTAAATAAAGTAAATATCAATCATATCATATTCATAAGAACATAACATTTTTAAAATCTTAACCTGCAAAAGAGATCATAATATCATAACATGGGATAAATCATGGTAGTGAAATGTAATCCCAATAATCATAACGTAAAACATGCAAATTTGTGGCATACACACATAATCATAAAGAATCATTTATTAGTAGTCAAGACTCATTGCGGAGACTATCCTAGCAGACAAAATCCATTTCTGAACCGAGTTTACTCCTCGTTTCAGTCCTATATCACTGAACCGGATTAACCTGCCGTTCCAGCCATGTCTATCTCATGATATATAAATCCTCACCCAATGAATTGGAAGGAGATATAGGTCCAACCCATCTTATAATGAAACCATTATTATGTGTGCCACAAAATCATAAATCATAGCATCACCCATGTAATAAATATGGGATTCTTAAACATCATGCCATCATAACATAATCCATATAAGATAAAAGGACACCATAAAATTAATTCCATCATAAAATAATCAAATCAATTTAAAAAAATTGTGATAGAAATAGAACCCTATATTATTATAGATGGAAAATAATTTTGATAAAACACTTGAACCCCATTTGTGAGGAATATATCCTTTCTACTTCAAAAACATTTTTCCTTTCTTAACATTTCATTCAATTTTAAACTAAAAGAAGTTGATTAAAAATAAACTTGAAAACTTGTAAAGGAATAATCATGGAAGTAATTTTCTATGAAATCATAAAAATCCATTCATTTCGTATAAGTTAAAAAAACATTCTTCTCGTACTTTGGCTGGAAAAGTCAAAAAGTACCTCGTACAAAAAACAAAAAAATATTCCTTTAATATCTTTTACTAAAAAATCACCAAAGGGTAAAATTGGATTAATTTTTTTTAGGAGGATAGAAATAATATAACATATTGAGAAAACATGGATGTGGATGATAAATACACCCCCAGTAAATACCAAAATATAAACAATCTCGGATAAAATTGAGATTGTGAGATTTTCCCTTACCTTAGGTCCGATTTGATTTGTATGTATCTGAACCTCATGTATAATGATTTAAATAATGTCATTGACTTATTAAATAATCATATTCACTATTATGATATCATATATGGTCATATTCTTATATTCTTACTAGTAATATTTCATTGCTATTTGTTATTCGGGTGTTCATTGCTTTATGTTCTTATGCATGTCTTGTCGAATAAATTCTTATTCCTCTTTTTAAGTAATATATACCTTATTTAAAAAATTGTATTAGTGTAATATATATAATATTTATTCATTCAATTCATTTATATAATCATTATTCAATGAAGATCATGTAGAACGAGTCGCATCACATCGTGGAGTTGGTAGGCCGTACATACGCATGAGCGATGCTATCATTCCCATATCTATTGAATGGTATTGGAGTGGAAGATGGAATGTCTCAAAATTATTATCATGTTATAATAATCATATATAGTTATTATTTACACCATTATACCCATCCAAGTAAAGTGTTCGTGGAAAATAGATTACACCATTGCGTGGAGACGGTATTCCGTACGTACACACGCGCGATGTTTTCATTTTCCGTGGGATGGATAGAAGGTGAAATAGGATTGTTTAATATTGATACTAAAATATAAGAATATGAGTGATACTATTGTTATTAATTTATTATTAAACAAATAAAGAAGAATTAGTAAAAGAATAAATAAATTGGAAATAATCGGTAAAGGAAATTACCTCTTATTTGAAACGCCTCTTCTTAACTTTCTCTTAGGGCATTAAAGATGGTCTTTAAAGAAGACCAGGACCACTAGGATGTTTTTAGGGAAGTGGAGAAGAGAAATTGGCAGGGTTTGGTCAAGATTGAAGGCTCCAAGTGGCGTGAGGAGGAGAGGGAGGATGTGCTCTTTTATAATGGAGGAGAGGGGAACCTTAGGAAAAACTTAAAGTATAATTTTATTATAATGTCATATTCGGTTTTTAATAGCTTCAAATTGACTTATTTCGAATATAAGGTGGGGATTGGTCTGAAGCATCTCAACCAATAGATTTTAGACAAGTTTAGGTTACTATTTTAACCTTATCATTTAGGTTTAACTCTAAGTTAAATAATTTTACTTTAATCGTGTCTCCTTGTTTTCTTACACTATATGGTTACTAAACATACTATAACAAGCCAAAAGAACCCCAAGTTGTTCATTATTAATATATATAACCTTATCTATGTCATTTTTTCTAACCTTATAGTTTTAGGAATAAAATAACTATTAATTATATAATATTCGTTTTAAAACTATTTTATGTCAATTTTGACACTATTTGGTAATGGATTTTTTTGAAAATCATTACAGCATGATTAGTTCGAAAAACGTTAATTAAATCAATACTAACATGTCATATTAACCTATTAAATTAGTGTAATTCATAAAAAGTCTCAAATTACATTTATTTGGTTATTTATAATATCAATTATGTTAATATTTCACTAATAAGGTAATTAATGCATCATCATTGTGTCATAAATATATTAAATTACTTAATTTCTAAAAATTATAAATAAAATACCGTTATGTAGTAAATCTTTTTATCTTACTATTTAATATTTATAGTCTAATTTATCTTATGTATAACCATATATTAAAAATGTTTTATTTATTAAGATTTGTTTTTAACTCTTTCAACACTTCTTTAGATAAAATAATAATAAGTTTCCGAATCTAATCCAAGTGGACCTAAATGGTCACATTTTGTTCATAAGGTTGTTCTTGGTCGAATTAATCTTATCCAATAGAATTTGTACATGTGTTAGGGTAACAATAATATCGTTTTACCCTTAATTACCATATTTACTTTTAACCGTGGTAAATAAAAGTAAGAAGTTACTATTCTCCAATAATTATTTTTATCTTATTGAACCAAATTCTACTCCTTTATATAACAGTGTCTCTTGGATTTTCGAAATTCCACTCACAGAAGTGGTAAAATTAAGTTTTATGTAAATTTTCAAATTATCCTAGGAGGTGGGTAAAAGATGGTAAAAGTTCAATAAATTTTTTTATGTATCTATATTATTATAAAATTAATCTAATGAATTAAATTGAACTTATATAGGTATTATTTATCAATTTTGACCTAAAATGAATTTAAATAAAATAAATAATTATTTAAATAAAAAGTCAGTTTTTAAATATTAACCTAGTGTTTTCACAATTCATCAAAAATTGAATGTTTTCAGAAAAATACCAAAAAATCACCCTAGGATAATTTCAATATTCCGAATCCAAAAATGAAATCCATTTTGGAAGATAAAATTTATAAAATTTCAAAAAATGGGTATTAATATTCATAACAGCTAGTTTATATATTATTTTAGTAACATATCGTTGTTTAGTGAAACTCGGTATTGCATACAACGCAAGCTATCGGGGAAGGTTTCTCTTGTTTATAACGCAATACAAGACATTTTTGTCTGTAGTGAAAGATTCCATTATACATAAAAACAAAATATTTCTCATAAAATCTCAGGTGTTACATTCTACCCCCTTAAAATGAATTTCTCCCTCAAAATTCATCACTTTGTAACAAACAGATGAGGATTCCTCTCCCTCATCATATACTCATGTTCCCATGTAGCTTCTTCTAATTGGTGTTTACTCCATAAAACTTTCACCATGTGAGTGGACTTGTTCCGTATGACTTTTTCGCTACAATCCATAATCTCCATCAGTTGTTATTCATAAGAAAGATCTTACTTCAGGGGTAAAACTTCTGAGCTGAGTACATGTGAAGAATTGGGTATGTACTTTCTCAGGAGAGATACATGGAACACGTTATGAACTTGAGAGAGATTCTGTGGAAGTGTCAATGGGTAAGCTACCTTCCCAACACGATCCAGTATTTTAAAAGGACCAATATACCTAGGGTTCATCTTGCCCTTCTTTCAAATCTCATTACTCTCTTCTAAGGAGATATTCACAAGAACACTTTATCACCCACTTCAAAATCTAGGTATTTTCTTCGGTTGTCGGCATAACTTTTTTGTCGAATCTGAGCCGCTCTTATGTGTTGTTGGATAGATCAGACCTTTTCTTCCATCTTAACAACAAGATCAGTTCCTAACAGCTTTCTTTCCCCAACTTCATCCCAGCATGTTGGAGTTAGACATTTCTTTCCATAGAGAGGTTCATAAGGATCCATCTGAATACTGGAGTGAAAGTTATTATTATATGAAAATTACACCAAAGGTAGGTGTTGATCCCAACCACCTTTGAAATCCATAGAGAAATCTCTTAACATATCTTCTAGAGTTTGAATTGTTGTCTTAGACTGACTTTCAGTCTGAGGATGATAAGCAGTGATGAAACTGAACTCTGTATCCAGAGTATGCTTAAGACTTCGCCAAAACATTGAGGCAAACCTCGGATCCAAATCAGATATAATGGAAAGTGGTACTCCATGCAATCTTTCTAATTCCATTACATATATCCTAGCAAGGTGATCAAGAGAGAAATATTCTCTAATAGAAATGAAGTGTGCCGACTTCGTAAGGCGATCATGTATAACCCAGATAGCATTATTGCCTTTTGATGTTTTAGGAAGTCCAGTGACAAAGTCCATAGTGATGTTTTCCCATTTCCATTCTGGTATGGATAATGGTTGTAACATTCTCTTAGACTTCTGTCTCTCAGCTTTAACTTGCTTACAAACCAAGCATCGAGAGACATATTCAGCAACATCTCTTTTCATGACATCCCACCAGATGTACTCTTTCAGGTCCCTATACATCTTTGTGCTTCCAGGATAAATATAGAATGAAGAAATATGAGCCTCATCCAGTAGCTCCTTTAATTCTGGGATGGGATGAACACAAACCTGATTCTTAAACCTTATTATCCCATCACAATCAAGGTTGAATTCTGGAACATTTTTCGCCTTCATTTGTAACTCTACATCATCTTTATGTGCCTCTTTAATCTTCACATATACATATGGTTGAACATTCATTTGAGAAATATAATATTTTCCCCCTTCCATTATAATTCCAAGATCCATCCTTTGTAAATCCATAAATATTGGATCTTTTGTGATCCTCATCATGGATAAGCTAGCATGGTCTTGTCGACTTAATGCATCTGCCACCTTGTTTTCTTTCCCAGGGTGATAATAAATTGAGCAGTTTTAGTCCATAATCAACTCCAGCCATCTTCTTTGGTGCATATTCAGATCCTTTTGTGTTAAAATATACTTTAAAATTTTATGGTTAGTATAAATATGACACCTTTCACCATAAAGGTAATGCCTTAAAATCATTAATGCAAATATTACTGCAGCTAACTCCAAATCATGAGTTGGGTAATTTTGCTCATGGATTTTCAACTCTCATGAGGCATAAGCTATCACCATATCCTTTTGCATGATAACACACCCCAATCCCTTCTTGGATGCATCACTGTAGATCACAATCTTTTCTCCACTACAAGGCAGTGTGAGGATAGCTGCACTCGATAACCTTATTTTTAACTTATTGAAATTTTCTTCACACTCCTCCATCCAAACAAACATAACTCCTTTTCGAGTCAACCTGGTGAGTGGATTAGATAATCGTGAAAAATATTTCACAAAACATCGATAATATCCAACCAAACCAAGAAAAATTCGGATCTCAGTTACTGTTGTTGGTCTCGAACATCTTTTGATAACCTCTGTTTTTGCTGGATACACAGATATCCTCTCTTTTGAGATTATGTGACCCAAAAATGAATCTTTTTGAAGCCAAAATTCACACTTGGTAAAATTGGCAAATAGATTCTCCTTTCTGAAGGTCTTCAATACAATTCTCAAGTGATCTTCATGTTCATCCTTGCTATTTTAATAGACAATAATATCGTCTATAAAGACTACCACAAACTGATCAAGATAGTCTCTAAAGACACTATTCATTAGATCCATGAAGATAACAGAGGTATTAGTATGACCAAATGGCATCACTATAAATTCATAATGTCCATACCGTGTACGGAAAGCCGTCTTTGGTATATCCTCCCTTTTAACCCTTAATTGATGATACCCTGAACTAATATCAATCTTGGAAAAGTATTGAGCTCGACGTAGTTGGTAAAATAAGTCATCAATACGTGGGAGAGGATATTTGTTCTTGATAGTGATCTTGTTAAGTTCTAGGTAATCAATGCAGAGTCTCATTGATCCATTATTCTTCTTAACAAAAAAAACAGGTGCTCCCCAAGGTGACACACTAGGGCGTATGAATCCCTTATCAAGATTCTCTTGGAGTTGCTTCTTCAATTCTTGCAACTCAATTGGGGCCATTCTATAAAGTGTCTTTGAAATGGGCATAGCACCCGGTAGGAGTTCTATTGAAAAATCAACTTCACGATTTGGTGGAAGACCTGGCGATTCCTCTAGAAAGACATCATCAAACTCCCATATAATGAGTGAATTCTTAATCGTGATTTTCTCGATAACCATTTGAGATAAATAACCTTAATTTAGTGCAATCAAGACCCATAAGATGGATGAAATTTCCACTGGAAGGTTATGTTCATCCTTTCATTGATAGATGATCATATATTGATCTGGAATATGAAATGTGACTTCCCTTATTTGGAAATTGATATGAGCTCCATAAAAAGAAATGCAATCCATGCCAAGAATCACATAAAATTCCACTATAGGAAGGATCACAAGATTTTCAGGAAGCACATTCCCACAAAAAACTATCCGAGAGGAATTATAAACTTTTGATGCGACTGTTGTGCCATTAGGGGTTGTCACAAAAAACTCAACATATAATTGTTGTGGTAATATGGAAATCCCCTTAGAAAATTCTTCAGAAATAAAAGAGTGGGTGGATCCAGAATCAAATAAAACATTTTCTACTTTAGAGTGGATGGTATGTGTACCTTTCACCACATCATTATCGTACTCCACATCGCTGATATAAATTGCATGTGACATTACTTTTTCATTATCCTTAACAATTTTTTGACGTCGATCATCATCAATAACCCTTGGATTTGGGATTTGATTAGCATAATTACCCATTTCCTTGCACTTGTAACATTAAAGTGGTGGAGGTGCACTCTGTGTTGCCTTTTCTTTGTTCGCATCACTAGACATCTTCTTCCCATCATTGCGGCATTCAAATGCCCGATGACCTTCTTTTCCACATTTGACACATTTACTTGTCCCTTTAAGAAAACTCCCTCCATGTTTCATTCCACACACTAAGCACAAGGGAAAACTCATATTCTCATCACTATTCTCTTTATATTTTCATTTGAATTCCATTTTTCTCTTCTTATCAAATGCATATGACTTATGGGTTACTCCAATCTACATCTCAACCTTGAGAGCACATCGAATGATTTCCTCGTAGCTATTGAAGTACCTTATTGATAACACCTTTCAAAGACTTGGTTTTAAGCCACTAAGGAATTGATCGATTTTACTCTCAGGTTGGATAATAATTCTGTAAGCGTACCTTGCATGTCTTGTAAAATTTGCTTCGTAGGTACCAACAGATTCATCATCCTTTTCCTTTAGTTCAAGAAACTCCTTCTACATATTTGTTCAAAGAATAAGACGGATGTACTTATTGAAAAATATGTTCTTGAACTCATCCCATTCCATGGAGTAAATTTCATCCCTTTGCCTCTTATTCATGATAATATTACACCATTGATCAGATTCACCTTCCAAACGATATAATCCTAAGAGGACTTTATCATGTTCAGAACATTGAAGAACTGAAAATATCTTTTCAGTAGTACTGATCCATTGTTCAGCAACTAATGGATCAGTAGACCTGATGAATGTGGGTGGACGCTACCTCATGAAGGATTCAACAGAATTTTGCTCCTTCCTTTGCTCATTTGGATGTCCTGCATGATTCATTGCTTGAGAAAGTTGTGTGAGCATCGCTACAAGATTTTTCATTCTAGCTCCCATAACATTTGGTTGCTCATGAGGATAATAATTGCATTTCCCGTCATACTTAGCATTAAAATGGTTCCTTCGAGTTCTAGCCATTGACTAAAACCAATAATCATAGTATGAGAAACACTAATCATAATAGTAAAACCACATAATCAAGAATAAAATTTCATGCTTAAGGTCTTATCATAGGTTATTCATGGCCATTTCTAATACACTAAGATTGTGTTATATGCTTAGACTTATCCTTAGGGTTATTACTAAGGCATTCACTTCCTAGTTTCCAAAGTTTGACTATACCTTTCCTCTGATACCAACTATAACGACTGATACTTTACATACATTGTTATTACTTCAAAATTGAAGCACCCTTATTACAATATATAACAAAACCATGAGAGGACCGTATATGTATAGTGTCTTTATAAACTGGGAAACATAAAAAACTGGTTCATAAATCATCTACATTGTCTCCCTTTTATTTTATCATATCTAGAGTCCCTTTTGGAATATCTTACTTAACACCCTTCTTCCTGACCTGGGGAAAAGGATACATACAAAAGGGTGAGCACAAATTCTCATTAATGGTAAACAAAGTAAATATTAATCATATAATATTCATAATAACATAGAATTTTTAAAATATTAACCTGCAAAGGAGATCATAACATCATAACATGGGATAAATCATGGTAGTGAAATGTAATCCCAATAATCATAAGGTAAAAAATGAAACATTGTGGTATACACCCATAATCATAAAGAATCATTTCTTAGTAGTCAAGACTCATTTTCAAGACTATCCTAGCAGACAAAGTCCATTTCTGAACCGAGTTCACTCCTCGTTTCAGTCCTGTATCACTGAACCAGATTAACCTGCCATTCCAGCCATGTCTATCTCATGAGATATAAATCATTACCCAATGCATTGGAGGTAGATATAGGTCCCGCCCATCTCATAATGAACCATTCTTATGTGTGCCACAAAATCATAAATCATAGCATAACCCATGTAATAACAATTGGATTCTTAAACATCATGCCATCATAACATAATCCACATAAGATAAAAGGACATCATAAAATTAATTCCATCATAATATAATCAAATAAATTTAAAAAAAATAGGGATAGAAACATAACCCTATATTATCTTAGATGGAAAATAATTTTGATAAAACACATGAACACCATTCTTGTGGAAAATTTCCTTTCTACTTCAAAAACATTTTTCCTTTTTTAACATTTCATACAATTTTAAACTAAAATAAGTTGATTAAAAATAAACTTGAAAACATGTAAAGGAATATTCAAGGAAATAATTTTCTATGAAATCATAAATATCCATTCATGACGTATAAGTTAAAAAACATTCTTCTCATACTTTGGCCGGAAAAGTCAAAAAGTACCACGTAATAAAAACGACAAAAGATCCCTTTAATAGATTTTACTAGAAACTCACAAAAGGATAAAATTGGATTTAAAATATTATAGAAGGATAGAAATAATATTAGATATTGAGGAAACATGGATGTGGATGATAAATATACCACAATAAATAACAAAGTATAAACAATCTCGGATAAAAATGAGATTGTGAGATTTTCCCTTACCATAGGTCTGATTTGCTTCATACGTATCCGAAACTCATGTATAATGATGTAAATAATGTCATTGACTTATTACAGAATCATATTCATTGTTATGATATCAAATATGGTCATATGTTTATATTCTTATTAGTAATATTTCATTACTACTTGTAATTCGGTTGTTCATTTCTTTATGTTCGTATGCATGTCTTGTCAAATAAATTTTTATTCCTATTTTTAGGATATAGATACCTTATTTACATAATGTTATTAGTGTAATATATATCATATTTATTCAATCAATTAATTTATATTATCATTATTCGATTAAGATCATGTAGAACGATTCGCATCACATCTTGGAGACGGTAGGTCGTACGTACGCACGAGAGATGATATCATTCCCATAACTATTGAATAATATTGGAGTGGTAGATGGAATCACTCAGAATTAATATCATGTTATAATAATCATATATAGTTATTATTTACACCATTATGCCCATCTAAGTAATGTAGTGGTGGAAAACAGATTACACCACAGCGTGGAGATGATATTCCGTACGAACACACGCGCGGTGATTTCATTTTCCATGGGATGGATAGAAGGTGAAATAGATTTGTTTAATATTTATAATAACATATAATTATATGATTGATACTGATTTTATTAGTTTATGATGAAACAAATAAATAAGAAGAAGTAGAAGAAGAAATAAATTGGAAAGAATCGGTAAAAGACATTACCTCTTCTTTGAAACACCTCTTCTTAACATCCTCTTAGGGAACTAAAGATGGTCTTTGAAGAAGACCAGGACCACTAGGATGTTTCTAGGGAAGTGGAGAAGATAAATTGGTATGGGTTGGACGTGCTTTAAGGCCCAATGTGTTGTGAGGAGGAGAGGGAGGAGGTGCCCTTTTATAAGGGAGGAGAGGGGCACCTTAGAAAAACCTTAAAATATTATTTTATTATAAAGTCATATTCGGATTTTAATAGCTCCAAATTGATTTATTTTAAAGATAAGGTGTGGATGGGTAGAAATCCTCTCAAAAAATAGGTTTTAGACAATTTTCTGTTACTATTTTAACCTTATCATTTAGGTTTAACTCTAAGTTAAATAATTTTACTTTTATCGTGTCTTCTCTTTTTCTTACACTATATGGTTAATAAACTTACAATAACAAGCCAAAATAACACCACGTTGTTCATTATTAATATATATAACCTTATATAAGTCATTTTGCAGAACCTTATATTTTTAGGAATAAATTTACAATTATTAATATAATATATGTTTTAAAAACTATTTTATGTAAATTTCGACACTATTTGGTAATTGATTTTTGTAAAAATCATAACAGCAATATTAGATCGAAAAACGTTATTTAAATCAATACTTACATGTCATAGTAACCTATAAAATTAGTGTAATTCATAAAAAGTCTCAAATTACATTTATTTGGGTATTTATAATATCAATTATGTTAATATTTTACTAATAAGGTAATTAATGCATCATCATTGTGTCATAAATAAATTTACATTTTTAAGGTCTAAAAATTATAAATAAAATACCATTATGTAGGAAATATTTTCTTATTTCTAATGAATATTTATAGTCGAATTTATCTTATTTATAACCCTATATTAAAAATGTTTTAATTATTAATCTTTGTTTTTAACTCTTTTAACTCTTCTTTAAATAAAATAATAATAAGTGTCCTAATCTAATCAAAGTGGACCTAAATGGTCATATTTTATTCTCAAGGTTTTGTTTTGGTCGAATTAAACTTATAAAATAGAATTAGTAAATGTGTTAGGGTAATAATAATATCATTTTTACCCTTAATTACCCTATTTACGTATAACCGTGGTAAATTAAAGTAAATAGTTACTATTCACAAAAAATTATTTTTATCTTATTGAACCACATTTTACTCCTTGATATAAACCATGTCTCTCGGATTTTTGAAATTCCTCTCACCGAAGCGGTAAAATTTAGTTTTTAGTAAATTTTCAAATTCTCTTAGGAGGTTGGTAAAAGACCGCAAAAAGTTCAATAATTTTTTTTATGTATCTATATTATTATAAAATTACTCCAATAAATTACATTGAACTTATATAGGTATTATTTATCAATTTTCACCTAAAATTAATTTATATAATATAAATAATTATTTAAATAAAAAGTTGGTTTTTAAATAGTAACCTAGTGTTTTCACTATTCATCAAAAATTGAAAGTTTTCAGAAAAATACTAAAAATTTACCCTAGGCAAATTTCAATATTCTGAATCCATAAATGAAATCAATTTTAAAAGATAAAATTTATAAATTTTCAAAAATTGGGTATTACTATTCATAACGACAAGTTTATATAATATTTTAATAACATATCATTGTTTAGTGAAACTCTATATTGCGTACAACACAAGCTATCGAGGAAGGTTTCTCTTGCGTGCAACGCAAGACAAGACAGTGTTGTGTGTAGTGTAAGATTCCATTATACATAAAAAAAATATTTCTCATAAAATCTCGGGTTTTACACCTAACATCCTCAAACAAGTTAAGAGGTGGTTGTGTCAAATAGGGGAATTAAAAAAATAGTTGAGAATACACTGAACACCAGTAGGAATGATTGGTGTGTCCAACTGGTTGATTCACATTTGGAATATCACATGGCTATAAAATTACCATTTTTACTACTCCATTCTGATTGGTGTATGAAAATCCATGCCATTTTCAATTGGAATTAGAGCACTTATCTTTTTAGGAAATAAAAAGGTTGAACATTATTGCTCAGAAAGCCATAGAGGTCAGAATGATCCAAAAATATGAGCTCAAAGAAATCAGGAAGATTCCAATGATAATGCTAGAAATTTTAAATAAAAGACAAAGAATCATCATGAACAAAGAATCACACAACAAATATTCACCCTTTGGGATAAAGTTATATTATTAAATTCTAAATTTAAAATTATTCCCTCAAAAGATAAAGTCATGATGGATGAGTCCTTACTAACTCTTTAAGGTTTTCCATTATTGAGATATCAAGATTCAAAAAGTGAAGAACCATCATTCAATGTTAATGGTAGAAGGTTAAAAATGTTCCTAGAACCTATCCAAGATGGGTTATTCATCACTCTAAAATTCATCAGAATAGAAATGAGTTTGGATAAATATATTCTTGTTAGCTCATTATGGATTCAACCCATAATTATTTATTTATATTTATTTCTAGTCATTTTGTATGATTTTTTTTCCTTTTTCTAGAATTATTTTTCATAGGACATCCTTAATCTTCACTATACTCACATTTTTTTCATTTATCTGAGCCGATTTCTCCTAGTTTTAACTATGTTAACCTTTAATTTGTATACCTCTAAATTTTTTTAACCATGCAGAATAATGTTTTATATAGTTTTTGTTATTTATTTGTAAAAAAAATTTCAGGCCTCATAAACTCCACTAAAAATCCAATATGATTCCCCTTGGAATGAAATTCATTAGAGGGAGCTCTCAATTCACCAATTTCAATTTCTAAATTACAATTTAATTATGTGTATCCTATATATGTTATATCTCTCCCATAATGATTTATAGGGAAGTACTGACACTATCTTATTTTAAGTGTGGGGGGGGGTCTTTCTTGATATTTATTATCAATACACTTGGATTATTTTTTATTTTCAACTATCTATGAGACATTTTTCATTGAAATAATACTTTAAACCGAAAATGCATTTAGAAGATTTAAATAAAATAAAATATTTGGTTGGAAATCATTGAAATACATGTTTTACTCCTGTTTAGATTATTATAATGATTACAAAGTTGAGTAGTTTAATTCTAATTCTAGACTCATGAAATTTATTTTTATTAACTCATTACTATATTTTATATCGTGAGTGATTTCCAATTATTTTTATATAATCCAATTCCCAAGATGATTTTATACTTACACTATCATATTATTTTCTGAGCATATTTCATGAGAGATACTTGTGACATGTAAACCTATTCAATCTTTCATGGATATCTTAATGAGGCTTTGATTGAACAAATACACTTTTAATATGATTGATGCAATCTTTTTTGAGCAGGTTTTTTTGAGGCACTCCTTAAATTTTTCTTTCTTTATCCAATAATATCCATGAATAATATTTTTTAGGATGTATACATTCCAATACATTTAAACCTTCCTTACCTTTTATTATCATGATGCATGATTGTCCATTGAAACAATATGGGGGAATTAACAGGGCTAATGGATATTTTTTTTTTGAGGAGATGTACTTTAGAACATTCACCAAACTAATATCATGTGGTCCAAGATTACTTTTACAATTTTCTACATCTACCATGTTCCTTTGAAAACAAAAATATTAAAAAATAAAGAACAAGATATTGGGTTGTGCATTAGGAAGGTCAAAAATCACCATTTACAGACTGACGAATCTTCTAATAGATTATATGTGGTTAGGGTATGAATGTGAAATATGGCCTAAATATGAATTTTGAAAAATAAATAAAAATAAAATAAAGGGATAATCTACATTCATGATTCTTTCTTGATATATTCATGGACCCACTTGGAGTGGTTCAGAGCATGGACACCATTTGATCATCGAGGAGTTTCTTCATTGAATTTTTTATGTTCATCATGCATTATACTTTAGAAATTACCCTCATTTTGAGATTTATTTTTTAATTTATACCCACCTTCCCCCAGCATTAGAGTTATTTGAACCCTATTACTAAAGGCCTTATGATTGATTTTTTATTTTTCTTTTGGAAGTGAAGATTTTATAAAAGATGTAAGATTCTGGTTATGAACTTGTATTCAAGGTATGATGATAACTCCAATTAAATTTTACCTTTAGTAATGATAGAAAATTTATTGTGAGTTAAATTGAAAAAGTTGTATAGAATTTACAGAACAATTTTGATATTATAATTAAAAGAATAAATTATATGGACAAAGAACTAAACTATGAGGCATAATTGATTTTCTATGAATGAATAGTTCCAAAGGACTAACGTTTTCTACCAACACCTAGGTTTATTTAGCCTGTAGTAATGTATGTTTTTTTAAAGATTTTTTTTGGAATCCCTATTGAGTTGTTTTTTTAGGATATGAAATTGTTCAAGTATGGGGTAATTTGACAATATAATATTATATACATTTTGAATACATTTATTTTATTTTTATTCATGATCTATTCGATACTGCACTATGTTATGGTTTGTTTCCATAATAATTAGAAATTTTGGTCTCAGATTTTGAAATGAAGAAAAATGGGAATAATAGTCTTTAAACACTGTGTATTTCATACAAGATGTGTTGAACTCATTCGCAACATACCTACAAAAACACAGACCGACTTGTGAAGTCTTTACATGACATGAATCCCATACACTAGGTCTACATTAATTACATAATGTGAAATTTTAAAGATAAAAAATCCCACAAAAAAGAGAATCACATATAAGATTAGATGAAAGTTCATGATGTGAAAAGTTTGAAGGCTCACCCGATCAATGATATGAGCTGATTATTTGTGGGGAATCGTGGATCTCATCTCCAAGAAGTGAAGAAGAATTTCATGATGTGAATATTTTGGTACATAAGTCACTTAAGACAATACATGATCTGCATGAATTACATATCATGTAATTATCATTCTATTTATATTTTAGACACTCCTCCACAAACATGAAACCTGATAAACATTATTTTTATCTTATTTTCTTTGTTTTTTTCTATAATTTTCATACTTTTTCATTATAAAACCATTTTAATTATTTAATTTTATTTTTTTGTTTAATCCTTTTTTTAATATACGTTCATATTTCATCCATTTTGAATCCATTTTTTATGTCTGTTTCATCACCTCTTTCTTTTCTTCATAAATCCTTTCATGGTTTTTCATTATTTCTTCATTGAATGTTAGAATTTTATTGGATTTACATTTATTTTTGTTGTTAGAATTTGATTCATAATTGATTCAATACTGGATTGATTCTTTCTCAACTATTTCATGATTATTCATACCTTGTTTAATATTTTCATAATTTTAATCAACAACTTCATGGGTGGCTAATCCACCTAGAATCATGGGTTAAAAATTGGGGTGTTTATGATCCTAATGATTTTATAGATTGAATCTTGATAACCCTATGACTATTAATTAGGTTAATAATAATTGTTCTACAAATTATTTTTCACAAACATGACCTTGGGATGTGAAATTGAAGGAATCTAACCTAATTGGAGTTGGGAAATACAATGAACATTTGTCTGTGGCACTTTGTGCATAGAAGCTAATCATAACGAAACAAGGTTGTTCTCTATACCTAGACAAGGGGATATTTTCAGTATAGGTAGAGCCAATTGGTTTGACTATAATTAATAGTAATATTTTCACCGCTTTACAGAAAATGATATAGGATTATCCCGAGCTAAACCTTGGATTATCTTCTATCAAGATACCTAAAATTGACCTCAATCCCTTCATTTTAGTCTTTCATAAATCCAAACTACCTAGATTTAATAAAAAAACCTTGGAGGGTGAAAGTGATGAATCGTTCTAAATAGTTATATTTGATTAATTGATGACCTACCAATGATCCTTGTGAGTTCAAACCTATACCCCCTGTTTACTAATCCCTAGTAGTAAGAAATGTTTGGGCCTATAATAAATTTATAACATGATCACCACCTTAATGAATTTAACAAAACATGTGATCAAATCACCAATATGCACATACATGTGATCAATGGTCAAAAACGATCTCATGGGCCACACACACACATGAAATAAAACTAAAACATGGTCTAATAATATAAGAACAAAATATCATATCATGAAAAAATAAGATAGACATCCTCTACATGGTATGGAACATACTACCGCAAGTGTGTTGATGCAATGGTCAAGGTTCTTCAAGAGTGTCATCACCTGAACCACATTTGCAAACAAATCAGAAAAATATTGCCTGCTAATAACTCCCATAAATAAATCCAATAAGGAATTAATATGTTTCTACAATGATACATAGAAGGAAAAAATCCAAGGGATTATATCTACACACACAAACCTCTCAAATTCTCCCAACATTTATAGATCTAGGTCCGGTTAGAGAATATAGACTTTTCAATCCTATAATATCGATTATGTAAGAGAACTATAGATCCCCAGAAAATTAGATCAAAACTAAGTATATAATTGATGTAAAACTACTGCAAATCAGGCCTTTAATAATGCTATAAAAATTTCTTTTTCAGTCCTATATAAGCGCTTATAATGTAAGTGATGTTAAAGGGATAGATTTAAAAACTCTTGTAAAAAGTGCTGATAAAGGCCCTGTTGATAAAGGTTATAATTTGATTCATGCCCCAACCCCCCTGTATCAGTGATTACCCCCCATTATCTGTGATCCCCCACCCTTTTATCAGTGCTTTTGATAATCCCACCCTCCCGTGCACGTCCCTCCTACATCAAGTTCTGAACCCTAAACATCTAGCTTATACACCAACGCCTTTTCCACTCCCCTATACTTTTTTGTTTTAAATTTTATGATATATATATATATATATTTCATTACATTTTAATCCATATATTTGTATATATTTTTATATATATGTGTTTATATATATGTTTATATATATATATGCTTATATATATGTTTATATATATGTTTATATATATGTAGTTATATATATTTTTAAATATATATATATATATATAATGGATATTAGTTTTTATTTATATATGTTTTATATATTGAGAAATATATTTTATACATATATATATTTAATTATTTATTTCTAAAATTAAATTTTTATGTGTGAATATATTAAAAATATGTATATATGGTTATATGTTTGATTACAAATAATCGTAAATTGTGAAAAATGATTAAATTTAAAATCCATAACATTAATATGAATGTAGTCCCTTATAATTAATTCATTCACCACTGACAAAGGGTAAAAGACCCCCTTAAACGAGGCTTAAAATCTATTGAATATTAAAAAATTGGGGTACCCCAACTAAAAACTCAGTTTGGAAGCCTTATAAGCATTTTATGGCCTTGGAAAATGTGATAAAGGTTTACCTATGTCCCCAAGGGCATAAATCTCGTCATAGGCTTCGATTTTATAAGAGGTAGAGCCCAAATGGACACCTGGATCAGAATTTACGGGCATTTAATGTTTGAGTTATATTTTCAACTGAATTTAGATATTTTATTGGTTTTTTGAGTTTTTTATCTTAAATGTTTCATTAAATGACTCTTACTCAATAATAATTAGAAAATTATTAATTAAAAATATTTTTTTAATTAATTTATAATCTATTTTTACTAAATATCTTAAATATGATGTGTAAATTCTTATTTAACCTTATATGAAACATATTTAAAAAATACATATTATATTTATATTTATATCAATATATTTATATATAAATATATAATTATTAATGATATATAATTTTTTTTGAAATATACCTTTTATGAGTGCTACTAAAAAATTCTAATAAAGGTGGGGGTCTTTATTAGTGCTTCTCAAACAGCATTGATAATTACCCACTTTATCGGTTCTTTTTTACAAGTGCTAAAAACGGACCTCCTTTATGAGAACTTCTATAAAATTACTGATATATTAACGTTTTTTTCAGTGCTTTTTTACTTGCACTGATAGGGGGGATTTTTCAGTGATTTTTACAACCGCATATAAAGTTCCCCCTTTAACAACACATTTTTAACATTGTTAAAACCCCCCTTTAACAACACCAAAAAATATCTTTTAAATAATACTTTTCACATCAATTTTTCTAGCGTAGAAAAAGGGGTTTTTTAATAGTCATTTTAACCAATTATTTTAAAACCGTAGTGTTGGATAAAACAAATTTTGTAGAATTGGAAGGAATCAACCTGGGCTACTGGTCAGGGAAAAAGATCATTCATGGTTTCACCCTAGGTCTATCCTTAAAAGTTATGTAACTCATCTAGAATTCATCTCCTTCTAAGGAATGATCAATAGAGGGAGACTAAATCAATTAATAGAAGATGGAATCAATTAATAATGCATAAAATAACCCTCATAACATCATACACATTTTCCCCTTTTAAATGGTAAACATCCATGAATAATGGCTGTAGTTTCTTCCATTTTAAAATATATGTGATTGTAACCATGACCTTCACCACAATGTGGTTTCTTCAAACACACCATCCTATCATGACCAACTCATGTGGAATGTTTCATAAAACTTAGCATTTTTACCTCACCATGGCCTCCACCATGGGCGTGGTGAGGTTTCTCTAGCCTTATCCCACAAGGGTCTTCCTCAACCACCAAAAATATGTCCATTCATTGGCTAAGCTATTTACCACTGACAATTTTATAAAGAATCTCACCAGGGGACTCCGAATCTTGCACCATAGATGAGGTGTAGCGCATGTTGATCCAAGGAGTTTCCAAAGCCTCTAAAATCTACTCAAAATATCACAATTATTTACCCAAATATGGTACATCTTAGATACTAAAAGTGGAAGATAGAAAAAAGTCATAACATACAAGAAAAATGAGTTACAAGAAATTAAAAATATATTTACATCATCATATTTATTCTTAATAAAAATAACTGGTTCACCCCATGGTGATGGAATTGTCTAAATTAATCCCTTTTCCAAATTCTTTGGAGTTTCTTATTTAATCCATAAAACTCAATCAGGGAAATTCGATAAGGTGTATTTTAAATATTAATAACACTAGGTATTAATTCTATTGAAAACCCATATTTACTATTTTGGGGGTGACTAGCCAATTCTTTAAGAAATACATTAAAATATCCCCTCACAATATAAATATCATCAATGTTAGGTTCTACCCAACTATTTGAGATTGATATCACTCATGAAAAGGTAATATGACCCTTACAATGGAAATAGATTCAAATAGAAGTTCATATTCACCCTCACACCAATAGATAACCATGGGTTGATTTGGAATATCAAACAAGTCTTCCTTTCCTTGAAAATTGATATGGGATCTCTATAGTGAAATCCAATAGATACCCAAAATTACATCAATTTAGACTAGGGAGGAAATAATGTTTTTCTTATAGAATAATATTCCTACAAGATTCTATCAAAGATGAGAATTATACATACAATGTAATCATCACACCTTTAGTAGTTTTTGCTGATAATTCAAAATCTAATCATTTATGTGGTGATATTACCCACATAGAAAATTCTCAAATATAAAATTGTGGGAATAACTATGATAAAATAATAATGTTTTAGTTATATAGTGGATACTATGTGTGGATTTCAACACTTCATTATTACAACCCACTTCAGTGGTATATATCACATGAGATTTCCCATTATATCTTATATTAAGAGGTTATTTATACCGACTGTTGTAATTATCCCAAAGATTCAAGGACTATTTGGAATAATTTCTATACTTCTTTTAGTTTTAGCATTAGAGTGTGGGTGGTGAATTCAGTTGAGTTTTCTCCAATTTAATTTCATTATATTGACTCTATACATATCTTCAACATTCACATGATCAATTTCCTTATTTTACTATCTTAAAAAATTTACCATTTCCCATAATTCAATTTCTCCCTTGCTTATTTCCAAAATTTTAACAAAAAGGAATATTCATTTTTATTCTTTCAATGGTTTTATTATTAAATTTACCCTAAAATTCATCTTTATATTCTTATAAATAAAATAATAATGACGAGAATCTAATATCTCAATCTTAACCTCAAGAACACATTGAGTGATTTATTCATTTCCATTAAATACCCAAATAGATAGAATCATTCAAAAACTTGGTTTTAATCCAATTATGAACCGATCATTCTTTAATATCCATAATAAAACTATAAGAATACATCACAATTCATATAAATGTTTCCTCATAGGTACTAATAGATTCATCATCCATCGGTTTAATTTCCTAGAATTCTGTTTCCATTTTCATGTGTAATGTTTGGGAAATTATTTATTGATAAACATCATCTAAAATCATCCTATTACATTAAGTCAAAATCTTCATCTTTTATCACATTTTAAAAATATCCACCATTGGTCTTCATCACCTTCTAATTTATACACTCTTAAGAAAATTTTTTCATACTCTGAGTACTACATAATGAAAATATATTTTTAGTATTACTGATCCATTTCATGATAACTATTGGATTATAAGGCCAATGAAAAGAAGTTGTATTTTTTTACTAATGAAATAATATATGGTTTATTGGTACCTAGGTTACTCATTTATAAGTATAAAATGATTCATAGATTAAGAGAGTTTAATGAGCAATATTTTTTTATGTTCGAGCTCCCATTCAATTTGGTTACTCAAGAGGATAATCATTACATTTTTTCACATTTATTGTTAACATGATTTATCTTGGTTACACAAATTCACTAAAAGAAAAAATAATATTATAAGTATCAATATATAATCCTTAGAGTTAAAAATTATATAATAATGAAAATCATTCCTAAGATTTCCTAAATTAGGAACCATTATTATCATCCTATGACACTTTTAGGTTCATTGCTTACCACTCTCATTTCTTTGTAGGTTGTGTTATGTTTTATATAATTTTTTTTCATAACATAATATATAAAAAAAACTAAAACATGATCTGATACCAACCTAGGAAACCCAATAATATGAAACATAAATATTACATCATTTTAGATGAATATTAAATATATTAAATAATACTACATTCCCCAAAACCATAAAGGTTTAGTGTCTTTGAAGACTAGATATAAAATAAAATTATTTAATGAATTAACTTCAATATCTCTCATAATTTTCTTCTCTCGTAGTACCCTTCTTAGACATGTCATACCTAAAACCATTCTCCATAACCATGGAAAAATGGAAAGGGTGGTCTTAGATGATCCGTAAGTGTAAAAATGGGAGGTATCAATTGATGATCATATAAAATAATACGATAATAATATGGGTATAAGAGAATGATCATAAATTTCGAATTTCGTATCCAATTAGTCATAGATAATAAATCATTTTCATTACATGAAGATTTAACATTTCAAAAGACATGAGTCATAATAATGTGGAATAATCATTAATCAATCATGATGCATGAGAGAATATAGAATTCATAAGAACATGTAATAGGTATTATGTCACAATAATAATCATATAAAATCAATTCATTAGTCAAGTTTCACTTCCAATAAGATTACAATAGGAAAATTTCTTTATTTTATTGGGTTCACCCCCATTACATCACTTCCTCAGTCATGGTTCACTCCCAAAAAATTCATAGTGGATAGAGTCTCTTACTAATATTGTTTAGCACCTCATTATCGTATATATTATATCAGTATATATAAGTAATTTCCTAATTAATTGGAGAGTTTTAATGGGATCATGTTTCTTATAATGAAAACCAAACATATGTGTGCTGCAATATCATAAAAACATTCATCATTCCATCATAGGATAAACTATGGAAGAGAAATAGGTTTCATAAATTTTTTCTCATTAAATAATCATAATCCATCTAGATAAATAATATAGATGGTATTATTAAATCATATCTCTATTAAATCATAAGAAACATCAATGGATACTGACATATATGAAAAATACCTTTAAAACTGTATCAAAAAATTTCTTTGAAAACATTGAAAATATATTTTTCTTTCAGTATATTTAAGGACTAAAAATATTATGAATATTTACAAAAATATTTATTTTAAATAAAAATGGAAAATAGTAAATTAATATTTAAAGAAATTAATGTTCATGGCTATGGTAAAAACTGTTTATTCGGTAAATGTTAAAATAAAAATTCCTTTAACCCTTTTGAATTTCAAAAGTACCTCATTCAGATAACCATAGGATGCTTCCTTTTAAAAATTTGAAAAAAATTCAAATATGGTTGAAAATGACTTTAAAAAATACTTTTATCATAGAAAAGAACATTCTTTAATACATTTTTATGAACATGGAAATAGAAGAAAAAATTTGTTGACCAAATAGGAAATAGTGTCAATTATTCTCAAAATCATTTTCTCAATAAATTTAAGTACCCAAGAGAAAAAAATGAAAGTAAAACAAGAAAAACCTAGAGATAAATAGAGGAGAATAAAATATATTATGTTTAATAGATAAATAGAGAATAATTCCATCAAAATAGATTCAATAATAAATTAATCCGATTTAAAATGAGATTGCAACATAAACCCTAACCTCGGGCATTGAATTTCTTCATATTCACTATTAAGTTACATTATAATAAATTTATATTTATTAAAAATCTATGAGAGTAATATATTTATAAACAAATTATAATATGAAATTCTATTATATATTTAAATTACACATTTATTATCAATTCATAATTAAAATCAACATTTGGGAGAAAACTGGTTCGTTTTCCATGCATGTGTTGGTTCAATGGTTGTTGTCCTATCACCTTGGTCATGGTTTCATCATATCCAGAATTTTAGTAATTTTATAATTATTATATATATTAATTATATAAAATTTTATAACCATCCATATAAGATGGTAATGAAAAATTAATTACAACACTTTATGGAGACGGTAATAAGTATGTACGCATGAATAATGATTTCATTTTCCAAAAAATGGAAAGAAATAGAGGTAACTATCAATAATAGATATATAATAATAATATCAGAAATATCATATATATTCATTAAATCCATTCATATTACTATCCATGTATGTATTACATGAAAAAAAATTCACATCGCTTTGTGGAGGAGGTATTCCACACGTATTCATGAGCAACATTATCATTTCTCATAGGATAGAAAAAATGTATAAAAAGGTAATAAAATTAACATAACAAAATTTAATAATAGTAATGATACTTATTTCATCAGGTTAATATGGTTAAAAATGTATTTATATGAATGAAAATCAAAATAGACTGATAAAGACTATTACATGTTCTAAGGGAAATATCCTTTGTCTTACACCATATATATTTAAAGGTTCATATTTCAAGAAGAAAAGAAGATAAAAAAAGAGGTGAAAAGAGTTTTCTAAGAAAAGTTTTGAGATATATGGATTAGAAAATATGAATTAGTGAGAGGTAGGGGACCTCATTTTATAAGTGAGGTGGGTGGAAAGCTTGTAAATACTTAAAACATTAAAATATAATAAAGTAATATTCAAGTTAAATTGGCACCAAAGAAACCCACAATCAAAGACACGATAATGGTAGGTCATTATACACCAACAAAATTGGATTTATAAAAGTTTTAATTAATTTTAACCCTTATTTATTTATTTTAACCCCTCACTAATACATTTTAAACTTTACTACTATAATAAATTTTAACCTTAATTACTATTAACTGTGGAAAAAAATGAAATTGACATACATAAAAATTTTGAAAACTCTGATTTCAAATATTGAAACTATTTTCTCAAATTTAATTTATAAAATTTTTAAGAAGTATTTTTAAAATAATCATTAAAAGAATAATTAAAATAGTTTTTAGAGATAATGTATTTCTAAATATAAAACTGAATATATTCTCATTCCATGATTTGTAAAAACCATTAAATGAATGTTAAAATATTTGAATGAATATATTATATGAAAATTTCATTAAAATAATTCATCAATAGTGTTAAATTTAATTTATTAAGAAATATCATATTTTAGGCATATAAAATTGTTTTCCAAAAAAGCATATGTTTTTTTACTTTCAAATTCATTTATTTTTATTTAAAACTAATCGGTAACTAATAAATTAAATTTATTCATGTGTAAAAAATAATTTTTCACATGTTTCACACTCTAAATTAATTTTTTAATAAAAATATATGAAAAAACAATTCTTATAAACAAAATAATTTAGAAAATTTCTTTAAGATTAATATTATTTTCTAAATGATTTAGAAATTATTTTAAACAATTATATATGAATTAAAAAATGGGATTCATTTTATTATTTATAAGAATTTTTCTTATATGTTCTGAGTTGTGTGATTCAAAATCTATCAAAAACATTTATTTATTAAAAAAAATATTCTAAAATATCCATATGTTATAGATGTAAATCCATAATCACCCACTCCAAGGATGAAGAATGATTTGGGTTACACTCAGTCCAAAAATTATTATAGAGTAGTCATAAATACACATAAAAATAAACTAAAAATTTGATGCTATTAATATGGAAATATGATGAATACAACAAACACATGTTTCCTAGCTATTATCCACTTCAAAGAACATTAGAAATAATGATATATGTGAAAATATTCTTATACATGGTACTTTTTCGATCGATACTATTTTTATTGTGTATTATATATACAAAAATTCATATTTATCATCAATAATACAAAGGAATGCTCCAAATTTGAACTAAATTGGAAAAGTACCACTGCTAAAGTATTTATAAAGTGAGATAAAAATAAAAAATCAATTTACAACCTTTCAATATAAGATTGATCCATCGAATCCAAAGTATAAACAAGAATAATAACCTCTAAAAGAGGAAAATAGGTGGACATGGATAAAAAATCAAAGGGTTGAGAATAAAAGTATAATAAATATTTACATAAAATATATGGATCAAGATAGATTATGGATTTTGGAAAATGGTTTTACTTCCCATAAGATAGGAAACATGGATCTTTTTATAGGGATCAAGTAAAAAAAATAATGTGATATTTGATTTTTTATTGATGAATGATTTAAGATTATTGGCTCTATGAAAGATAGAATTATGGGGAAAGATAGTAATCACATAGATTTCTTGGTTTTTAAATGGATAGGTCACAACATGTATAATTTAAGGCAATTGTATTACTTATATTTTGAAATTGATTTCACCCAAAAGTATTTTATCATCCAAGGAAGTGATTTGAAATTTTATATATAAGAGAAACACATGAATGGAAACCTGTACCTAATTTGTGAAAAAGAGACCTTCCTCTTCCCATATAATGAATATGAAAATAAATCATGGAAAAAAATTCTAGACCACTTAAACCAAATGTCCATGGAATATTTGGTGAAGAATAATGGATTTTCTAATATCCCTAGACTCTCATGTTATTACACACACACATGTTAGGCTTTCAGAAATGGTATGACCATTTAGAGGAGTTATAATACCAAGGACATAAATTTAAAATTATTTCTTGAATTGGTGCACATTAATGTTTGTGGACTAATATCCCCAAAATTTATCAATGAAAAAAGGTATTATAAAACATTCATTAAAAATTATATATGGATTGATTGGTTTATAGTTATATTTCAAAAGTTCAAGGTGTACAATTTCACCACATGTTGTCATAAGATGATTGAAAATATTATTGGGTGAATGATATTAAAATTCCAAATAAAAATTGCTATATAATTTAAAAATAAAAATGTGGATGATTATCTCAAAAAGAATGTGGTAAGTCACTGAGTTTTAGCTGTGAGGACTCCTATACCAGATAGTGTAGTTAAGAGGAGGAACCAAATCATCAAAAATTTGGATTTAACAATGCTCATTGGGAAAGACATACAAGATATGTTTTGGAAGGTAGAGGTATAATCATCTGTCTATATTAAAAATAGATTATTTTTATTTAAGAGTGAAGAAAATATTCAATATAATTTGTGGTATGATAAGAAACTAAAACGAAAATACTTTCAAATTTTTCAAATAAAGTACTTCAGTATTAATAACCAGAATAACCAATGAATGATTGAATCTCATGGAGAATAAGAAATATTTATTAGTTAATAGTATAAGATAGAGATGTGTAGATGATTAAATCAAAGGCTTGGAAATATTATTGAATTCCAATACATCAGTATTGTGGAAAACTAGTATAATTATCAATAATTATATGTGAAAATTCCTAGAAATGTGATGAAGAGTTTAATATATTTAGTGGATAATAAGGCGTTGGGTATGATTCTAATTAAGATAGATATGATGGGTTTTATATGTGATATTTAATAGTTGTAAAAAAGGATTAGAATAATGGTTGAAATCAATTAATTTAATATCAATGAAGTCTAGATAACTAATATGTAAATATAGAGAAACTTATCTTTTATCTCAAACAAATAAAAATAATTTTGATGAGGTTAATAAATATTCAAGTTGAATCAAGGTGATTATTTAACAAAATCCATTTAACAGTTTTTATAGGTTGTGATTAGTGACAAGGTGAAGAAAGATGAATTTGAAGAGGCCCATTCCATAACTCGTGCTTTATGACATAGTATTTAGTGTATTTGATAAGACCATTCCATAGTCACCATAGATAAAATTCAAGGATATGTGGCTACATTAGGGTATATGGGAACCTGCATAATGGTAACCCATGAGTTCCATAGCTCATGTAAGGGTAGCTGGGTATAGTGTAAAGGTAAATAGGTCAAGATATGTGGCTACAAATAGGTATTTGTGTGACCTACATTAGGGTAAACTAATACTTGCATAATGGTAAGACGTTTAGACTATTACGCATCCCAGAAAACATTGGTACATGACCCTATTTGTTAAATTTTTGAACCATAAGAGATTTCAAGGTTTCCACTCTGTATAGAGATGGTTGTGCCATAATCCATTTATAAGTGAAGAATTCCACACTGCAGCTTCACCTTATATCATGGAAGGACCAAATTTAACAGGTGTAATGTTTTTATAATTATTAACCCTATAAGAGATGACACCTTTATGATGTTTTCATGCTAAAATAGGTTTAGTGAAATAAACAGTTAGTAGATATCATGCCAAAGATCTAGTGTGGGTTAATATAGGAGTTACTACATTGAAATATGTGTATATGGTCAACTATAAAACTCCGAATCATAGTGTTATTGACCAGACCAGAGGAAGAGATGGAGAATTTTTTTACAATGCATAGTAAATGTCACCATGCCATATGATATGAAAAATGGGTAATACTATTCCGTAGAATATCCAACCACACCACTACTAGGTAGTTTAATAAGTTTCAACTTGAAACTAATGTTGAGAAATATTGGTTGAATATTCAAGGTGTCCAATTCAAATTAAATGGTTAATAATGACCCCATTAATCTCAGGGGACACTTAGTATGATATTATATATTAGAGATTTAATCCTAACAAGTGAATTATATAAAAAGAGGAAGAGACTTCAAATTGGGGTATGATGGTAAATCATGTGAATAAATATCTCAAGGTATTCAAGAATGTGATGAAAAATAAATAAAAACTCAAGAAGATGAAGAATTAAGGTATAAATATTTATCACAATGGTCCTTCAAAAAGTTATTCTTTCATTCAAAAGAAGAACATTATTATAGGGAAAATAATTTAGAATAAGATAAAAATTGTTAGAATGAAGGCAAGTTGAAATCAATTGAATATGATCCAAGATTTGATGATAGTGAATATAAGAGTGAATTCAATATAGGAAAAGTTGACCTATGGTCAGAACTTGAGGTAGCCCATGAAGAAGATGATGTGATGTAGGGAAAGACTAAGAGGGAAATGTAGTGGTTCATGATTCCAAGATCTAAATGCAACAAAAAATAAGAAATATCATAAATTAAACATAACTTGTATACAAACATTGAATCATTTATGGTTTAGATAATACTATCAATGAATGAGTTAAGATAATTGAGGAGTTTTAAGAATACATTATGAATTGGCTTCAGAAGTGTAAAGATTGAGAATGATTATGGACACCCGGTATGATGAATGAGAAATAAAAGGAATCATCATTAAGTCAAGATAAAGGATTATTGAGGAGGAATGTATAACTATTCCACAAATATAGTGGTTCAAAGATAAAGTAAAATATTTGGTTAATCATTTTGAATAAGGAGTCATAGATACAGTTGTTTCAAAACCACAAGCACCAAATTACCAAAAGAAGGTATATCATCACAAAACTAGAAAGGAAAAAATATTATGGTCAAGGAATTATATAATGAATCATGAGTTAGATGTTTTTAATATAGAATGTTTAGACAAAATTAATATGTGTGATCTATAACTAGGATGTACTTATTAGAGAAATATAAATCCATATAGGGAAGGAGAATTTCTAATAATTATTTTTCTTTTAAAGGATGATGTTTTTTTGTGCGAATGATTTTTATATAAGGAAATAAATTTTCTGTAAATAATTCTAAAATTTTATTCTATAATTGAATTATGTGAATGAAATAAGAAGATAAAATATTCATCCAAATGTATAGTGACTCAAAAATTATTTTTAATTTGGTAAGAAAAAGAATATCTAATAGAGCCTCTTGTTGAAGAGGTACACTCATCCCCAACACTAGTGATGAATGGGAGTTTGTAGAATGATAATGTTGCTAAATTTACTTAAGGTAATTAGTCATATTGAGTTCATGGATTTTGTAAAGTCGATGAAAATCACATATAACTGAAAATAAAGAACACATTGCAAATTTAAATCACAACAATGATATTGTTAATTATTTCAGGATTGATAACGGTCTTAAGATTTTTTAATCCAAAAAGGATATGATTGGAGGAAAAATGATAGGTGGACAAAAATTCTTCTAGTTGATGGGTTAATTATTAATATTCCCACTGTATTCCAATTGTGTGAATATGGAAATTTGGTGGAGTTCAATGAAAAAGGTATATACTTTCAAATACAAATATATCTCACTTATTATATAAGGAAGAATAACCGAGGAAAATTTATACATTATCATAGAAAAAAAATTCTATATGCTATCCAAAGAGGAGGAGGACATTCTAGGGAATATACATATTGTCTATTTGAGCCCAAAATATATAGAGAGGATGGTAATGAGAAATGGATCTCATTATACTCCCCATCTCACGTATGATTACAATCATATATGTGATTCTTTTCAAAAGTGAAAGATTATCTAGAATACATACAAGACATTGAAAATGAAGGCATAAAAGATTATTGGGCTAGTGCAGATGGATTTGTTCGGTGTGGTATCACCCAAATTGATGGATGAATTATATATTATATGTTTTTTGATGATGATCTTAGTAACATGGCATGTATTATGCCTATCACACACAATACTGAGGTGCACATATGTAACACACTATATCGAAGGTGAGATAAAAATATTCTTGGTGAGAAGATTCAAAAATTGATAAATAACAATGGGGACAAATTTATACATCATAATGTTTAATAATATCTAGAGAAACATGGAATTTAACATTATGTTTAGGATATTAGAACATCCAAAAAAATGGGGCAGTGGAAACAATAAATCACATAATCAACAACATGAAATGAACAATGTTGATTGAAAAGTATCTTCCAAAATGATACTAGAAAAAATATATTGATGTAGTAGTATGAATATTCAATAGATACTTTCTATATGAAAATTAAGGGAAAAATCCATATGATTTTTTTCATGGAAATAAACCAAAAATCAAGTTGTATTGAGAGTTTCTAAGTAAATTTTTATTTATAAATAAAGAAAACAATATAAAATTTTAAGATAAGAAAGATGATGGAATGTTCCTCATATAATCATCATCTATGAAATCATAAATGAGTTATAATAATATACATGAAAATATATCTAATATAAATTACATTGTGGCTGTTGAAAGTGGTAATATGATATAAATACATGAATATATTTATCATGACAACCAAAACATTATGAATATAAAAATGATGATAAAACACGATATTTAGGGGTTGTTAAAAAGAATAAATAGAATTTTGAAGAAGAATATGGCCGTAATGAAAGTGAAGAACATATAACAGTATTAAGAAGGAAAATCTACAGATGAAATAACCGATGGAAATATTGTTGGAGATTGGAAAACCCCAGTTGAAACTATAAGAATAAAATATTGATAGTAGATATATTTTATATCATTTGTGGAAACAATAATAAAATATGTGATATTGGTCATGGATATGAATGAATAAGTTGACTAAATAGTTAAAAATGATACATGGGAACTAGTTCCAATTCCATGTTATAATAATGTCATTGATACCCATTATATTTTTTGAAATAAACATAATAAATATGGAAAATTGATTAAGAACTGAAGTTCCCTTGAATGTGTAGGATTAATGAGATGGGTAGGGGTGAACTAGTGATCACATTTCTCTTTAATAGAAAATTTTCTTATCACGGTATGAAAACATTTCTTAATATATACAACTTGTTAGAGTTATGATCCAATAAAATATAAATCCCTAACTCACCATTCATATTAAACATATATAATGAGATATCAAAACATAATATTTACAAGGTTGGGTACATAGAGGTACTTCTTTCCATGTTGGTTATTCCTCAGAAAAAGGATTATTTTACAACCATTTTTAAGAATAAAAATCATAAGAATCAAATCGTTATATCCTCTTTCAAAACTAGTTATACCCCCATCTAAATATATATTCTCCAAAAACTAGTCATACGCCCATCTATCTTAGATATATCCTCTTTCTTCATAGCTGGTTTTAATTCCAGCCATAAGACTTTTCAGAAAATAGTTATACCCCTCAACTATAATATATTTCATTCTTCATTTATGATCCACAATAGAAATATACTATCATTTTACATAGGAAAGTTGGGTCACCTTCACCTATGTATAAAATTAATGATTTTAAAAAACCATCTTAAGAGACAGTTATCCATGAAACTTACACTTGACTTTAGGAAGACCTAGATAATATGAATTTGTTCTTTTCATAATTTGTCTAGAATAATTCCCTAGTAGTGTTAGTCCAATCTACCTCATCTAGTATACCCTCCATCTGATTGGTATGCATCTTATTGGTCTTTGTACAATGCTCCTCAAATCACTACAGTCCAATCCACCATTATATGTTGAAATATTCTCTATCCAATGACTCTATATGATGCTTATTTGTCCAATGAATAATGTTTCGTCTGATGTACCTAATTCATCCAATGAGACTTGTATAAATGAATATTTTTATACTGAGCATGAAATAAATCATCCATAGTCACTATACATCTTCTAAAATTGATGAATCAGTTTTATACATATTGTTTAATCATGTAGAATCTTTATCTAATTATCACACCATAAATTATTTAATACTTGATATCCTTCTCATGTATGATCAATGTTCAACACACCATTCTATTTCAAAATCCCATATATATAAGATCACATTCATGTGTAAGCATGAGAACTTGAAAATATTTTACCTCCGGGATCAAACTTGAATTTCAAACCTTCTAATAATTTTTATTTTTTTAATTCTTCTCTAGAATTATGTAAAATTTGAGACTTTAACAACATTCCTCTAACTTTCTAAACATCTATAGATAAACAAACATTGACCATAAAAAAACATCATCAATGATAAAGAATTTACAAAGTGTTTTTAAATTCCCTTAAAATTCATTTATATGATGAAACCTCTCCATCTTCCTCTGTATGATATACTCAGATACTTTCTTCATTTGAGGGACCTTCATTCAGTTTTCCTTCGTTAGGAACCAAAAATCCGTGCTCAACATATATCTGTCCAATGATCTCTCCATGAGTTTTCTATTGTACCATTATTTATCATTAGCTCTATCCATCATGTGGCCTTCATATTGATTTATGTATTATGATACTTCATAAAAATCTATATTTAGTCAGACATTGTGTATCTCTCTATATAGTAAAAACTTAACAACATTTTGAACTTTTTACCACCTCCATAATTCTCTATTTAATGACATCACAAATATCCATATGTTATATAATTTGAGAGAGTTTTGTAGAAAATTTGACCATTAAAACATCATATAAATATATTTTTGATCTTCTTGACTGCGAAAATTTGGATGGAACATCTTCATAGGATCTTCCATTCGATAAAATCACGTACCACGATTTGATATTCATCTATCTGAATAAACTATGATGTGTCTGTCTGATGGATGTTTGTCCATTGAATCATCATTGAATTATTAAATTGGTCATCTACTCAGATTTCCTATGTCTTATAGGATTAACAAGAAATCCTCCATCTGATTGTTGTGACAGGATATTCTTTATTCGATAACTTTGTACTCCCGCAACATTGTAGATCAATCTCGACACAACCAAAACCTAACCCTTCAAACTCAATCATCCATTTAATAAGAAATTAAACAACTAATCTATTTGATAAAAACTTTATTGAATAATCCATTCAACAAATCTACACATGGTCTCTCAAATATTAGATGAATCTTATAACTTTATAACATAGACAACATATATTTTTCCATCTGATCACACTGCCAAGCCAGCAAACACCTGATCATCTTGACTTGGACTTCCACGTCTCTTACTTTTGTATAGAACCCCCATTTTACTCATCTATTTGTAAAAATTATTACAAAATCTACTTGTATAATGATAAACTTCATGATATTAAGAACTTTAAAGAATAATGTAACATCATCTATCTTTAAGAATATTTCCTGATATAGTTAATAAAACTATATTACACTCCATAATGAAAGTTCCTTACATATCTTCTCTCAATATTATCCATATTGATTAAGTAAATTTCTCTACAAACACATATTGATATATAGAAAATAAAAGAAACTAAAACAAAAATTATCATAAAAAGCTTCCCTTTTTATTTGTTGTCAATATCTACATAAAACTCCAAACTTATTTGAAGTCAATATGTATGCCTAATTTTTTCTCCCCATATAATGTTTTCATTTTCTTCCCCCCTATAAATTAATTTCCCCCCTTATTGATAATTAAATTCAAAGGGATTATCTAAAATTATCACTAATTATCTAAGAATATTGAAAACATTCTTTAAAAGAAAATTATAATCACATGAGTTTCTAAAAAAATATACTTTATCTAAAAAACTATAATACTACATGTGAAAACAAGATATAGAAAACAAGAGTGTACAATCCAGGTGATTAATGTTATCTATGAAACATATTTGATGTAATATTTTCCTCAATTTTCTTCCAAAATCATTATATATTAAGAAATCTAAGTATGTTTTGAATGATGAAAAATATTCTCATTTCAAAAAACATATCAAAATAGTTCATGTGTTTAAATAAAACCTCCTAAACATCTCATGTTTCTTAACATAATTAAATCCATTTTTAAAAAAATATGATGTTCATACCTTAGGATAAAGTTTTCTCCCCCTCAAGAGTAGTAATCCATTCCTCATCATGGTGATAAGAATGATCCATGATGAACATAACTTCTTACTTTAAAATTTACTACAACACATAGCCATATTCCTTGATTCTTCTTCTTAAATTCAATACAAGTTTACACAAATAATCAAGTATATTAAGAATAATGAGGAACAAATGAGTCCATTAGAAGTAAAGATGGAAATGGGAATCATATATAAGAATCAAGTAATTATTATTATTCTTCTTATATTTATCTTGGTGTTTAATTTCTTTCTTTTTCATCTATAGAATCATGAGAGGAAGATGTCATCTTCTCTTAAATTTTCTTAACACCTTTTTTGCCTTGAGTTTTTTACAAATTTTTCATACTTTCTTCTTGGGTTAGTAATATATTCAAATTTTCTTTCTAAAATTTCTATATTTCTCACGCCTTTTGAATTTAACTTGAATATTTAACTTTCGATTTATTTATAAATATTTATCATATTTGTTCTCATTCTTTGAAACTTGTTTCTTCCCTTTTTGTTTAGCAAACTTTTTTTCATCCTATAAAATTCTATCCATTAATATTTTATCTAAAACCAATAACTCTTTATCACCTTGATAAAATTTATTAAACTATTTTCCTTAACCAATAATCTCAAAATTATCAGTTTCCTTTATTTAACATTTAACATTATTTACCTTTTGAACTTTTTTATTTCCATCAAAAAAATCTATGGAAAATTTTATTATTATTCACTTATTAAATATACCCTTGATTCATACCTGTTTCCTGGAAAAATAATATTATACCGCCATAAATACAAGCTATTACCTAAAACTACAAATCATAATTAGTGAAATATGAATCTTGATCTATTACATTTGTAGAAGTATTAATCTAATGTTTGTTATTGTTGTTTCTTCACAAACCATTGGTGAATTTTTTTAGGGAGATAATTTCAAGATTAATTCCACTTTTTATTAGTGGATGATAATTTTACAAAAATCATGACCTTTTATCCTACATTATTAGTATAAACCAAATTACATTGATATTGTTTGGGAACAAAACAACATGCTATTATAAGACTTTCGTTTCATCATATTGAGAAGATTCAACTTTAACCATAACTACTTTTGTGATGTATTCTATCATTTTACATAATTCACATTGTGTTTTAATAAAAAATAATATTGTTTCTAAAAAATATTCTCCTTTCTCATATAAACATTATTTATCAACATTAACTATATTAAAAAATTTATCTAAAATAAGTCTATTTTTCTTACATTCCACAACAAGTGTTGTTTCTAAAATTTTGAGATTATCCTATTCGGATGAATTTTTTTAAAAAAACATTTAGTTTCCTTTAACGATCATCCACTTTAATTTTTTGAGCAGTAATCACATTAAGGATTGTCTCCTCAATTTTTATATACTCACCAGTCTAAAAAATTATCTACTTATCTTATATATTCAACTTCTTTATTTCTTAAGTTGTGTAAGTTTATTGAGAGCATCTTCCAAATTTTATTTAATAATCCACTAATGTTATATTATCTCTTAACCATCATCATCATTTTTTGATGATTAAATATGTTTTCTAACACAATATAAGAAGTTAACATATGATTCGTTTCTGGATGAATAATAATCTATATATCTTATATACAACAAAATTTTCTTCTTATTACTAGGAAATGATTTCTCATGTTTCTTCCACTTTGGTGTTTGAAACATACCATATTATTCTTATAAATCAGATTCGGCATTCTTCTTATTAATAAAATCCATACAAAACATTCTTCATTAATACAATTACAATATTTAAGGCAATTTTTATCTTTTTCCTTACAATTTACCTTTTTATAACTTTTAAAAAGAAGATAAACGATTTTGTTGAAGTTCTATTATTTTTTCCCCAACATATAAAATGATTGATTATTATTAGACTTCATTATCTCATATAATATCTTTTAACAAATCTTTAAAAGTTATTTCTTCCTTATCCATCTTTTTAAATACTGTAGATTTTCTCATTTAATATTCTATTTTAATATTATAAAATTCATTCAGAGATAAATATTCTAAATCTTCTATAGTTTAAACTTTTAAATATAATATATCTAGAGTGTTTTTCATTAGTTTCTTAATGATATTATTATCTTCCAGATTCTCAATTTTTTTATATTATTGATAATCTCTTTCAATATTGTAAATTGATAATTAAAACCTCTTTATCAGAAATCATAGCATCTTCAAATATGACCCTATGGGTTTTTATATTATCATAATTAACATTATCATTTCCTTCATAGTGGGCTCTCAAATTATTCCACATATTTTTATCCATGGGAAAACCCATATCCTTCATATAAATATTCTCAGTGAGATCCATTAAAATTGAATTAATGATATTTTCCATCAACATTCAAATTTCTCTTATGAATATATGTCATAGAAACATCATCAATGGGAGAAAATACCACGGTCATAATATCTTTAAATAAATTTCCAAGATATATAAGATAAGGTAACATACTATTCATACATTTATTATAATTTCTACCACTAGATATTGAAGCACCCCTACTTTTCATTGAATTAAAGTTATTTATCAATAGTAAATGATGGATCTATTAGGGGGAACCTTCCACTAATACCAAATGATGTTCCATTGATCATATAGGATCACTGAGAGGGATAGGAGTGAACTAGTGATCACTTTTATTTTAATATAAAAAGTTTCTTAACCTGGTAAGGAAACTTTTTTTAACATATAAAATATGATAGCATTATGATCCAGAAAAAAATAAATCTCAACCATATCTTTTATTTGAGAAAATATTAAGATAGATCATCAAATGATATTTATAAGGTTTGTTATAAAGAGATATAATATACCATGTTGGGTATCACCTCAACAAGGATTCTTTTTCTATCTTTTTTGGGAATACAATGGAATATGAAAAAACTAGTTATACCCATAGTAGTCATTCCTCTAGATAAACCTAGTTCTACTATATGGCCCCATCCTTAAACATTACTTAATCTTGAGTTATTTCAAGAATACATGTTGAGGTTCTTTTCAGGTGTAGAGTTTTAGAGAATTAGATCACAAATCATGCATTACATTCCGCATTTAAAAAAAGTGGTTACATACAAGATAGTACTCATTTTTCCCATTAATGGAAACATATTTAAAATAAAACATGGATTCTTTCTTGACACTTCTTTGACACTATCATCACTTCATGTACATTTCCCTTGACCTTTGAAAAACATTTCAAAAACTTCGGATGAGCATAAAAAGTTATGTAAGGGAAATAAAAGTACGAAATGAAAACATTAGTCCATGTATGAAATCATAATTTTCTCATAGAACATATGAATTTTAACATACCTCATCAAATCAGGAATAAATCATAGAAATCATAATACAAAAGGTAACTTGAGGCATTCATAACATTCTTACGTAGGGAGTAACCCTCATTGTTACGTTTGGAATACCCATCACAGTATATTCCCTAAATCTCTTCGGAGAAACCATAACGTTTAACCACTTCGCATTACCCAATGCATCAGAGAGCTATATCGGACTCACCCGCCCTTAGATTATCACGGAACCAACCTTCATCATAATAATTCCCAAGAACCATAACATAATCGTATCATATAAAACATGCATCATGGAAACATAACATTTCCACATTTCAATCACAAGATATCAATACAATACATTAATATAATAAAAACATTATGAAAAACAATTTCAATACCAAAATAAAAGAAAATTATAGCAAGATATTTATTCTTCATTTAAAAAAAGTTATGGCTTGTAGATAAAGCTGAAACTCAAATAATGGTCACAGCGGCGGGGAAGTCGTTGTCGCCACATACGTATGACAAAAAAACATTCCATTTTTCGTTTAGTAAAACGCTTCGTATAAAAAATATTCCTTTTGAATAGATATAAAAGTAAAAGGGGTTTATACACCGTATAAAAGAATGTTGTGTATAAAACAAAATATGCCTCAATGAAAGGAGATTGAGACGATGTCCCTTATAAAGAAGGTATCCTTAAATTAAGGATAAATCAATCTCATAATTATGTGTGAAAAATATAAATACAAATAATATAAGTGGATATTCAGTGTAAAAAAAGCAAAGTTCATTCATACATATTTAAATAATGACATTGTAACACCCCGAGCTTCCACGATAAGCTTCTCTTTCGAGAATGCAATAGCTTGCATTGTACGCAAGTTCGAGATTCTAACACACCGCGACCAATCAAAATAGCCATTATGAATATTAATACCCACCTTTTGAAATTATATATATTTTATATATGGAAACCCTGCTTTTTATTACAACTTAAACTTGATTCATTACATAAAACATAACTTGATACAACAAAGAATATCGAGAGGTTTAGTGTCTTTTGTGCTTAGGATCATTACATAAAAACTTAAAACATGAAATACAACATCTTTATTGAAAACTTCCTTTACATGACCACTACATTCCCTCGTACTTAGCATTGAATGGGATAACCTGAGGACATGCATAAGAAAAGGGTGAGCTATAAAGCCTAGTAAGGGAGTACATATGGAATAACATGAGGAGTAAAATACATGTTAGACAATATTAATATCAATAGATCATAAAAGAAACATGATCATAATGGCATGATAAAGCATGATAATCATAACATGGAGATGTGGCAACAACACTTATCATGGAATTAGCATGAGCCAAGGCTCATTGAACATGGAGCATGAGTAAACCCTCATTGCACATGAAGCACGAGTAAACCCTTGTTTCACTTGAATTAGAATGAGTAAACATTCATTGCACATGAAGTATCATGATACTATACTTTACCCAATGCATTGGAGCGCTATAAGGGTGCACCCCTCTTAAACATTTCATTTCATGCATAAGTGTGCCACATGGATCATAAAACATGGATTCATAAAACATAATCATTTATTCCACGATAAAGGAATGTGGAATTAATAGATGAAACTTTACAATCAATAAGTAAATGTGCATAAAGGTGAATACCCTTGATGGAGAAATGGGCATGGTATTCACTATACAATGACATTGGCTTAGAAAATTGGTGTGATTTCGGCAGCGTAACGGCGTGACATAAGAATTCATAAAAATGGTTGATGAGAGATAAAGGGGTTCCTAATAATATTTACATGTAATGTACAGTAATTAGGTCATATAGATAAATGTCCCAACAATTTAAATGGAATTTAGATTCATGATACAAAAGTATTGCTTGAATGTAAAAGAAGAGAGCGAGACGTTCCTTTCGGAATTACGGCATAGTAACAGGTGTACATGGGAGGCATTAAATGAGAGGGAAAGGGGTATCCCATCATTCAAACATAAAAAGGGAAGTATGAGGGAGGTGCTAAACCATACCCCAATATTCATAATTGAAAAGGGCAATACAACTTAGAGAAAATTTACAAAAAAGAGAAAGGAAGAAAAAACCATTACTTGGAAGTGTGCTTCCAATGGCTAGAGAGAGGCTTCTGAGAGGCCTCTTGGGAGCTTGGGGCACCTTGGGAGGATTCTAGAGAGAGTAGGGAAGAGGTTTGACGAACACCAAGGGATTTCAGTGAGGAGGAAGTCTGAGCTTGGGTGGGTTTATATAGGAAAGGTGAGAGAATTCTTTATTATTTAGGTTTGGGACCCCTTATATTAAATTAATCCAAACCACAAACCATCCCATGGTTTTTGACCATGGTTTCTGAAAAAGGAAAGAGGACAACAATATATTACAAGGCCAAGGTCCGAACCTCTTAAAATATTAGGTTTTCTTATATGGAGGTGAGTCACACTCCCATGGAAATTAATTTAAAAAGGAAAAGTGTTGAATATGTCTTGAGGGGTTCATTAATGCTTTGAAAAGAATGTTAAACAAACCCAAAACCTAATTATTTTAAAGATAAAACATATATTGGCCGAACATAAGTATAATGGTATTTTATTACATCACCATTGGGTCATTATGATGTCATAAAACACATTATATATTTAAACGGTATTTAATCTTGACGCAAAAATTTCACTATCTCAGAAAATTGTCAAAAATTCAGCGTTGGATAATTTCGACGTCCTGATTCCAGAAATGACATTTATATTATCTAAAAAAATTTCTAAATATATTAATTTTTAATTTTAAAATAAAATCCAATATTTATCAACAATTCATAGGGTTTGACAGAAATGGCTTTCAAATCTTAAAAAAACAATTAATTGAAATCATGAATTTATAAGATCATTTATATTTAATAAAAATTAATTTAATATTGATAATAATATTTTCATAAAATATTATTTAATTCAAAAATCCCTTAATTTAATAAAATTGAATTCTTAATTAAATAATAAATAAAAACACCATTTGTACTTTAAAAACTATTCACAATATATCAAAAATGACTAGAAATTATATTCATTATTATATACAAAAAAAATAATGTACATGGACATAGTACTACTTATTTGTTACATAACCCCTTAAAACAGCCACATAAGACCTAAGGGTAAGATTTGTGATGGTGACAGACTCTTGGGGCAGCTTGGATAACATCGCTCGAGTGGTAATCTCTATCAACTTCCACTTTTCCCGTAGACAGTCACGTTTCAGATTGAAATAATGAAGCTCAGCTTGGGCTTGGTCAAGGGCGAAGCCCAGAGACGCCACCTCTTTTCCGAGCTCTGACAAATGGGCTTCTTATGGGGAAATTCTACTAGATGATGCCATCACTTCCTTTGTCTGAGTAAAAATTAGGTTCGTTAAAGCCTTATATTTATACTAATCATGTGATCACTGTTCAATGACTATATTAACAACGGTCAAAATTCATAACATAAAACCAAAGAAGTTGACATCTTATTAAAATATTTTTCATAAATAGACATTTAACTGGATCAAGAGGGATTTTCCATTAATGAAACTTTGGGTCGTTTCAATATTCCCCCCTTAAGAAATTTCTCCCTCGAAATTTTCCATTTCCCACACTAAAACAAATGTGGGTAACTCAGTTTCATCATATCCTCCGACTCCCAAGTCGCTTCTTCAAACTTCTGGTTTCTCCACAACACCTTGACGAGGGGCATTGTCTTATTTCGTAGAACTTTTTCTCTACGATCTAATATCTTCACTGGTTTCTCCTCATAAGAAAGATCATCTTCCAATTGTACCACCTCAGAAGAGAGTACATGTGAAGTGTCCGGTATGTACTTCCTTAAGAGGGATACATGAAAGACATCATGCGCCTTGGCTATAGTAGGTGGAAGTTCTAGTCGATAGGCCACAGCCCCAACACGATCAAGAATCTTGAAGGGGTAGATGTACATTGGACTCTAGGCTGCCTTGATATGCTGTTGAATGGTTTTCACCTTATCCACCATTTCATCGACCATTTCTGGTCCAAGCAGCTTACGTTCACCGACCTCATCCCAATATTCTGGTGTTCTGCACCTTTTCCCATACAGGGCTTCATATGGTGCCATTTGGATGCTCGAGTGGAAATTGTTATTATAAGAGAACTCAACCAGAGGAAGATGTTGATCCCATCCTCCTTTAAAGTCCATTGAGCATGCTCTCAACATATACTCATTTTTTGGATAGTCTGCTCGGATTGGCCATCAGTTTGAGGATGATAGGCCGTACTGAAGTTCAGTTCAGTATTCAGAGCATGTTGAAGACTCTTCCAAAACATAGAGGTAAATCTTGGATCTCAGTCAGACACAATAGATAGTGGTACACCATGGAACCTTACCACTTCCCTGATATATATCTGTGCCAGTTGATCCAATAAGAAATCCTCCTGAATAGCAATGAAGTGTGCAGTCTTTGTAAGATGATCCACAACAACCCAGATTGCATTGTTGCCTTTGGATTTCCTCGGAAGTCCAGTGACAGTCTCCATAGTGATGTCTCCCATTTCCATTCTGGTATGGGCAATGGTTGCATCATCCCCTTAGACTTCTGCCTCTTTGCCTTCACTTGCTGACACACTGGGCACTTTGATGTATATTCGGAGATCTCCTTCTTCATATTATCCCACCAAATGTTTTCTCAGAGATCTCGATACATCTTTGTGCTCCCTAGATGAATAGAGAAATTTGAACTATGTGCATCATCCAAAAGTTCCTTCTTCAGCTCCATAATTGATGGAACACATAGTCTTTCCCCAAACAGCAAAATTCCTTCTTCATTAACATTAAACTCTAAGGATTTCCCCTTTTTGAAAGCTTCCACTTTTTCTTGAATTCCCACATCATCCTTTTGAGCATCCTTTAACCTTTCCAAAAGAGAGGGTTGAGCAATCATTTGTGAAAGGATTGATAATGTTCCCTTCTTTATGATTCCCACATCCATCTTCATCAAGTCTATGAAGATTGGATCCTTCTCAATTCTCATCATTGATAGAATCGCTGGATCCTTTCTACTTAGGGCATCCACCACCTTGTTTTCTTTCCCAGGGTGGTAATGTATTGAACAGTCATAATTCGTGATGAGCTCTATCCATCTTCTCTGGCGCATATTAAGCTCTTTCTGTGTGAATATATATTTAAGACTCCTGTAGTCAGTATATATCTCACATTTCTCTTCGTAGAGATAATGCCACCAGATTTTCAAGGCAAAGATCATAGCCTCCAACTCTAGATCATGCGTTGGATAGATTTCACTCATGGATTTTCAAATACCTTGAGGCAAAGGACATCACTTTATCATTCTGCATCAGCACACATCCCATGCCCTTTTTCGAAGCATCACTGAATACCACAAAAAGCTCCCCACCTGTGGGTAAAGTGAGCACAGGTGCAGTGATAAGCCTCCTTTTCAATTCCTTGAATCTTTTTTTCGCATTCATCACTCCAAGAAACCTTTACTCCCTTTCGAGTTAGCTTGGTTAGAGGGTTGGACAATCGTGAGAAATTTCTCACAAATCTTCGATAATATCCATCTAACCCCAAGAAGCTACAGATATCCGTTACCGATGTTGGCCTCGACCATCCATCAATTGCATCTGTTTTTGAGGGGTCCATAGATATCCCATTGCTTGTGATGATATGGCCCAATAATGAGACCTCCTTCAACCAGAACTCACACTTGTTGTACATTTCATAGAGCTTATCCTTTCGCAAAGTCTCTAGTACAGTTCTTAAATGCTCCTCATGATCCTCCTTGGTTTTGGAGTATATTAGAATATCATCTATAATGATTACAAAAAATTTGTCAAGGTAATCTCTAAAGACTCTATTCATCAGGTCCATGAATATTTCTGGAGAATTGGTGAGTCCGAAATGCATTACTATGAATTCATAGTGCCCGTATCTTGTACGAAAAGCAGTCTTGGGGAAACCTTCCTTCTTCACCCTTACATGATAATATCCCGACCGCAAGTCCACCTTGGATAATTATTGTGCTCCACGCAACTGATCGAAGAAGTAATAAATTTGTGGTAGTGGATACTTGTTCTTTATCATGATTTTGTTAAGTTCACGATAATCGATGCAGAGCCGCATTGACCCATACTTCTTCTTGACGAAGAGGACTGGTGCACCCCATGGTGAAGCACCTGGGTGTATAAACCCTTTATCCATATTCTCTTGTAGTTGTTTTTTCATCTCTTCAAGCTCAACAACAGCCATTCTATATGTAGTCTTGGATATTGGTAGCTCCCTAGGTATAAGTTCAATTGAGAACTCAACATCTCTTCTTGGAGGAAGACCAGGCAGTTCCTCAGGAAACACTTCCGCGAATTCCCTCACAATAGAAATTTCGTCAAGGATGGTTTCTTCTTTGGACTCAATCATCTAAGCCAGATACGCGTGCTCATAGGGCAGTAATATCCATTCTTGAGATGATGGAGCTAAAGGAGATTCATCCTTCTCCTGACACTTGTAAAGAATTGGGGGTCGATTCTCCATATGGAGTGTGATTTACCTCTCCTGACATTTTCTGTTGGCTCTATATAAGGAATGCCAATCCATGCCAAGAATTGAATAAAATTCCACCAAAGGGAGTATGACGAGGTTCTCCGGGAATTTCAATCCACATATTATATCAGGGGAGGACTTATATTCATGGGATGCAATGATTTCCGCCTTTGTCGTACTCACTAACATCTTTACTTCCATGATTTGTGGTGGTGCTAGGATTGTTCTACTAAACTTTCTAGATTTAAAATAATGCGTAGAACCTGAATCAAAAAGTATGTTCACTATACTTGAATGAATAACTAGCGTACCTATCACCACTTCGTTGTCGGGGTTCACTTCGGCAGAAGTGATGGCAAAAGTTCTTCCTTGCTATCTTGGAGGTTGTTGGTTGCCTCCGATAACCCTTGGATTTGGGCACCGATTTTCAAAATTACCTGGTTCTTTGCATTTGTAGCATTGAACAACGTGTTGAGGTTCGAACAGAGTGTTCCTCTCCTCTGTCGCAGCTGCGGGTCCTTCTTGCCGACAGTTAATAGATAGGTGTCCTTCTCTTCCACACCTGAAGAATTTTCTCATCCCCTTAAGGCAATTTCCAGGGTGCTTCTTTCCACACTTTTGGCAAGTGGGGTGTTGTAACTTCTTAGCGCCATTGGATTTATCCATCGGACCACCAACATTGAAGTCTACATTACGCTTCTTGTCCCCATGATACCCCTGTGATTCTCCGATCTCCATTTCGACCTTGAGGGAACATCAGACAATTTCCTCATAGCTTTCGATGTCACAAACTGGTAATGCTTTCCGCAAGCTAGGCTTCATCCCACCAAAGAAGCGGCCAACCTTGCATTCGGGGGTAACGACGAAGCCGGAAGCATATCGTGCAAGCCTTGTGAAGTTTTCCTCATACGGTCCCACAGATTCTTCATCTTTTTTCTTGAGGGAAAAGAATTCCCTTTCCATGTTAAGACGGAGGGTGCGCGGAAAATATTTATCTAAAAACATCTTCCGAAATTCCTTCCATTCCAAAGCATCGATCTCCTCCTCAGGCTTCATATTTTTGATCAACGTCCACCATTGATCATCTTCACCCTCCATATGATAAGCCTCCAAGAGAACCTTCTCTTGTTCAGAACATTGAAGGATGGAGATGATCTTTTCAATGGAGTTGATCCATTGTTCATCGATCGTGGGATCAGATGATCCACTAAAAGTAGGATGCCTTTGTCTCATGAAGCACTCGATAGCAACTTGTTCTTTCTTAGGGGGGTTGAACGTTCCTATTGACCCGTGTTTCTATTCAAAATTTGAGTTATCTGAGAGAGAAGCCTGACAAAGTTCCCGATTCCCGCTCCCATTGGGTTGGGCATCTCATTAGTACAATCATCACACTGATCTTCACAATGGTTGTTAGCCCGAGTCCTCCTATTACCGACCATTGGCTGGAATAAAAGGAATGTTAGGGGTAACACATAAAGGGTAATCCAAAGGCAAAATTTGATGACTTATAAATAAACTTTAATTTCTTTAACTCATGAGTCTATAGGATTCAATCTAGGCTTTTCATCATCTACTTTCTAACATATATTCTTAGGGGCATTTTTACCTTAATATGGGTTCATTCCATGATTGTGAATTTATCAAAACATATCCCCCAGGATTGTCGTAACCAAGAGTGCAGCAAGGCCCATTGTCGTGCACCAGTTCCCGTTCAATTCTAGCTCAAAGCGGTGTTTTCGGGTTTTACCCCTAGGATACATTTGTGCCAGAGTCGCCTCTACCTGCTCGTATCCAGACAGGGATGTATTTGTTTGATAAACCACTTACTTAGTATTTACTAAAACTTAGGGATGTTTTTATTATACTTAGTCTTGTATCTAAGGCTTTACTAGGGTTTCCTAATCCCAAAAATAACTAAACCTATCCTCTGATACCAACTATGGAAACCCTACTTGTTATTACAACTTAAACATGATTCATTACATAAAAATTCACTTGATACAACAAAGAAGACCGAGAGGTTTAGTGTCTTTGGGGCTTAGTATCATTACATAAAAACTTAAAAAATGAAATACAACATAATTAATGAAAACTTCTTTTACATGACCACTACATTCCCTCGTACTTAGCATTTCATGGGATAATCTGAGGACATGCATAAGAAAACAGTGAGCTATAAAGCCCAGTAAGGGAGTACACATGGAATAACATGAGGAGTACAATACATGTTAGACAATATGAATATCAATAGATCATAAAATAAACATGAACATAAAGGCATGATAAAGCATGATAATCATAACATGGAGATGTGGAAACAACACTTATCATGGAATTAGCATGAGCCAAGGCTCATTGCACATGGAGCATTAGTAAACCCTCATTTCACAGGAATCACAAGTAAACCCTCGTTGTGTTGGGTCAAAAGTTATCTTTTGACTTCTATTTTTTGTTTTGGAAATCACAAATGTCTTTTTAATCGTATCGTACTAACCATGCTGATCGTACTGACCATGCTGATTGTACTGACCATGCTGATCGTAATGACCATTCTGATCGTACTAACCATGCTGATCTTACTGACCATGCTGATCGTATTGACCATACTGATCGTACTGAACATGTTGATCATACTGAACATGCTGATCGTACTGACCATGATGATCGTACTAAATTTGGAAATTGTATTAACCCTGCTACTCATATCTTTCATTTCATACTTGTTTTGGTACGTTGTCAAAAACACTTGCTTCATTATAAATCGTACTCGTATTTATCTTATTCATATATCTTGTTCTAACCAAAACGATGTCATTGAGTTAGTTACGAACTAATCAAAACGATGTCATCCTTTCTGTTTCAATATGACCGTTATAATGCCAGGTGTCCAAGTCCCTCTGAGTTTTTTAGAGAAATATGACCGTTGGAGGAGATATGACCGTTGGAACCCGAGGCCTATAAAGAGGAGGTCATTTGAAGCTGAGATAAGAACAACAGACAAGAGAACAAGCGTGATACAACTGTGATACTTTGATTTTATCAAGTTCTAGAGATAGATTATGTGACTTCTCTCATGCTTTGTGATTTGTTCGTCCGATCATCGTATCGAGGGATTTCAAGTGATTGAAAGATAGAGGTGCCGATTACCTACAAAATCGAGGGCTACAGGGGATAGGCAGACAGACGAACTGATCCTCGTATCGAGGGCTGCCAGGGATAGGCATACGGACGAACCGATCATCGTAATGAGGGCTGCCGGGGATAGGCAAACGGATGTACTGATCTTTGTATCGAGGTCTTGCCAAGGTGTTGGTGAGACAGACCTTTTATCCGAGCTGAATGTATAACCCTTCTCTTTGGGTCAAAAGAATTGTAATACTTTTACATTTCCGCTGTTACTTGTATTAGAAAGGAATTTGTATTGTTTCTTTTCTTCTTTACATATTCAATTGTAATTTTTTCAATTACAATCATTCTATTACATATTGTATTGATTGATTCTATACGCTTTAAGGTAGAATCATTCATCTTTATATTACTCTGATTATTGTGTTCATCTTGAATACAATTGTTTCACATTACATTAGTATTACAATACATCATACCGTTTTAAATTCAATACATTTGTGGGTGTTTGTATTTTTATTAGTTTAAGATCATTTAAACTAATCTCTTAGTTTCTAAAACTCAAAGGTTTTTAAACCTAAAATTCACCCCCTCTTGTATTGTTCCATCTAATAGACATACATACATACTTATTCGATCCTACAATTGGTATCATAGGAGGTTTTCCACTGATTTGTATTACTAGCTTTATTTCTTTCGTATTACTATCTTAAATACTTACTACACTAACATGTAGAGTGGAAAAGTTTTTGTTGAATTAGATGGCAGGAATGAATATTGGGTCAATAGGAAATCTGAATCCTTCTAGACCACCTATCTTTGATGGAAATGATTTTGAGTATTGGAGAGATCGTATGAAGACGTTCGTTATCAATACTGGCATAGACAATTTTCTTATGCTTACTGGAGGTTATAAAATTCCTGACAAAGAAGTCAGTACTTTCACTAACCAAGAGAAGCAAGAATATCAACTGAATTACAACGTACACAATACTTTATTATGCTCTATGACCAAGAATATATATAGTATGATATCTTCATGTTGGACAATCTTTTCAATATGAGAAAAGTTAATCTCATGGGGTATGTTTTCGAAACAATTAAGAATGTGAAGTCAGGGGAAATCAAATCTCATTTGATTATGTATCCAGCCATTCTTACAAAGTTTATTCTCGAGAGTACGATTTTTTGAAACATCCCTTTTAAAGGAACCCTGATAGATCTAAAACCTTCTTGGATTAGCAAAAGTACTATGTAGAAGTTGAATGTTTTTTTTGATTAGAATTCAAAATTTTTTGTTAAGGATGTCTAAGTTGAATCTCCTCATAATCAATCGGCACCTATACCAGCCAACGACATTCAATCTACTGGTATTACTCAAAAGTCTGACCCTCAAACCAGTTCAAAGCCTAAGAAGAATCCAATGTACAGTAAGGAGGTTGTAGCCAAATGGAGAAAGGATAAGGAACAGAGAATGGAATGTGATCCAAAGTTCGGTCTTGACCCGGCAGAGGCTTTTGCCGAAAGAATAAGGTTAGAAGAAATTCTTAAGGCAGAAAAGAAAAAGAAAATTGTGTTGAAATGAAAGGCTCAAGACTTTGATATCTCGAAAGTCTTGAAAATGGTTGAGGATACTAGTGCTCAACTGATGGAAGAAGTTCATCAAGAGCCCATCGTACTGAGTCTTCCTGAGAAAGAAAAAGGAAAACAAATGATGGAAGAGATAGAAGAAGTGTAAGAGGAGGAAGGAGATTTTATTTTAGAATTACTTCAGTGTTCGAAGAAAAGTAGGGAGGAATCAGTTCAAAAGCTCAGTGAAGGTGTTCAACAAGTCCCTCATGCCGATCAAGCACGAACTCCGTATAGAATTTCGCCCCAAGAAACGGAAGGTGATGAATCCTCTTAGACTGATAAAGTTGTTGTCATTAGTGATAGAGTGGATGAAGAAAGAAAGCAAAATAGAAAAAGAAAAAGGAAAACAACCAGTTGTTGACTCAATCCGTTCGAATGAACTAGCTTCATACGATGAAGATACTGATTCAGACCATACAATCTCTCTCAAGAAGAGTGAGTACATTGTCCATGTTTTGAGAAGGGTTGAGAAGACAATTCCTTATTTCCCTAGGCTGGAAGGGAAGAATGATTTCATTACTAACAATCAAAAGAAGAAGTTTGGCTCTGTACAAGAATTGAGAAAGAAAGTTCTGTCAGTCAAAGCCTATTTGAAGGTCCTTTCAGAAATTTCGGCTACCCATAAGAAGGCCTGCAATAAGATGACCAAGTGGTCATACAAAACAGAGAGCTCAGTCAATGATCATGAGTTAGCAATTACAGATACAAGAAGGTTGTCAAATGAGCTTTCAATTGCTTTCAATAAGATGGATAAAGAAACAGTTGAAATGTTGAATCTTTTGTCTTCTCAATGAGACGATGCTCTTTCAGTAAAAGTCTTGCAGGAGAGAATGAATGCCTTTCAAGCTGAGTTTTCGAAGGTTAAAAATTTCAAGGATGAAGTGGTTTTGTTGAAGAAACAAAATTCTATGTTATCCAAAGATAAAAATAATTTGAAAAAAAGAATTGATACTCTTGAAGAAGTAATCAATGTTCAGGAAGAGACAATCAGAAATCAGGATCAACTCTTTGCTGATCAACAAGACCTTCTCAGGTCTCAGGGTGATGCTATTTCTGAAGACAAGAAGGAGATAAAAAAGATGAAGGCAGTTCTTCATGAGTTGATCAAAAAGGATAAGGAAAGAGAAAACAAGTGACTAGTATTTGTTTTCAAGTTTGGTCTTGTTTGTAACTAAAATGAAATATCTTTTATCCATTTCCTTGTATTCGTTTTCTAACTCTTTCAGATAATTCAAGTTTACTCCATTCTTTTTTTAAATCACAAAGGGGGATAATGTTTACAAAAGGGGAGAATGTTTACAAAGGGGGAGAATTTTTTATAAAAGGGAAAAATGCTTTACAACACTTAACTGAAATCTATGAATACAATCCTTAGGGAAGTACACCTAAGGGGGAGTTAGTTGTATTCAAATCACTTATTCAGAAGAGTTTCCAATAACTCAGGGGGAGATAAGTATTTCTTGTTATATTTACTTTGTGTGTTGTGCTTTCCAAAAAGGGGGAGATTGTTGGGTCAAAAGTAATCTTTTGACTTCTATTTTTTGTTTTGGAAATCACAAATGTCTTTTTAATCGTATTGTACTGACCATGCTGATCGTACTGACCATGCTGATCGTACTGACCATGCTGATCGTACTGACCATACTGATCGTACTGAACATGCTGATCGTACTGAACTTGCTGATCGTACTGACCATGATGATCGTACTGAATTTGGAAATTGTATTAACCCTGCTACTCATATCTTTCATTTCATACTTGTTTTGGTACTTTGTCAAAAACACCTGATTCATTATAAATCATACTCATATTTATCTTATTCATATATCTTGTTCTAGTAAAAACGATGTCGTCGAGTTATTTACAAACTAATCAAAATGATGTCATCCTTTCTGTTTCAATATGACCGTTATAATGCCAGGTGTCCAAGTCCCTCCATGTTTTTCGGAGAAATATGACCGTTGGAGGAGATGTGACCGTTGGAACCCGAGGCCTATAAATAGGAGGTCATTTGAAGATGAGATAAGAACAACAGACAAGAGTACAAGCGTGATACAACTGTGATACTTTTCTTTTAACATGTTCTAGAGAGAGATACTGTGACTTCTCTTATGCTTTGTGCTTTGTGCGTCCGATCATCGTATCAAGGGATTTCAAGTGATGGAAAGACAGTGGTGCCGATTACCTACAAAATCGAGGGCTGTCGGGGATAGGCAGACAGACGATCCGATCATCGTATCGAGGGCTGTCGGGGATAGGTAGACAGATGAACCGATCATCGTATCGAGGGATGCCGGGGATAGGCAGACGGACGTACCGATCTTTGTATCAAGGGCTTGCCAAGGTGTTGGTGAGACAAACCTTTTATCCTAGGTGAAAGGATAACCCTTCTCTTTGGGTCAGAAGAATTGTAATACTTTTACATTTCCGCTGTTACTTGTATTAGAAAGGAATTTTTATTGTTTCTTTTCTTCATTACATATTCAATTATAATTGTTTCAATAACAATCATTCTATTACATATTGTATTGATTGATTCTATACGCTTTAAGGTAGAATCATTCATCTTTATATTACTCTGATTATTGTGTTCATCTTGAATACAATTGTTTCACATTACATTAGTATTACAATACATCATACCATTTTATATTCAATAAATTTGTGGGTGTTTGTATTTGTATTAGTTTAAGATCATTTAAACTAATCTCTTAGTTACTAAAACTCAATGGTTTTTAAACCTACAATTCACCCCCACCTGTATTGTTCCATATAATAGACATACATACATACTTATTCGATCCTACACGTTTCACTTGAATTAGCATGAGTCAACACTCATTGCACATGACTTATCATGATACTATACTTTACCCGAAGCATTGGAGCGCTATAAGGGTGCACCCTTCTTAAACATTTCATTTCATGCATAAGTGTGCCACATGGATCATAAAACATAGATTCATAAAACATAATCATTTACTCCATGATCAAGGAATGTAGAATTCATACATAAAACTTTACAATCATTAATTAAATGTGCATAAAGGTGAATACCCTTGATGGAGAAATGGGCATGGTATTCACTACACAATGACATTGGCTTTGAAAATCGGTGTGATTTCGGCAGCGTAACGGCGTGACATAAGAATTCATAAAAAAGGTTGATGAGATAGAAAGGGGTTCCTCGTAATATTTACATATAATGGACAGTAAAGAGGTCATATAGATACATGTCCCAACAATTTAAATGGAATTTAGATTCATGATACAAAAGTATTTCTTGAATGTAAAAGAAGAGAGAGAAGTTCCTTTCGGAATTTCGGCATAGTAACAGGTGTACATGAGAGGCAATAAATGAGAGAGAAAGGGGTATCCCATCATTCAAACATAAATAGGGCAGTATGACGGAGGTTCGAAACCATACCCCAATATTCATATTTTAAATTAAAAGGGAAATACAACTTAAAGAAAATTGACAAAAATGAGAAAGGAAGAAAAAACCATTACTTGGAAATGTGCTTACAAAGGCTAGAGAGAGGCTTGTGCAAGGCTTCTTGGGAGCTTGGGGCACCTTGGGAGGATTCTAGAGAGGCTAGGGAAGAGGTTGGACGAACTCCAAGGGATTTTAGTGAGGAGGAAGTGGGATCTTGGGTGGCTTTATATAGGAAAGGTGATAGAATTCTTTATTATTTAGGTTTCAGACCCCTTATATTAAATTAATCCAAACCACAAACCATCCCATGGTTTTTGCCCATGGTTTCTGGAAAAATAAAGAGGAAAACAATATTTTACAAGGACAAGGTCCTAACTTATTAAAATATTAGGATTGCTTATATGGAGGTGAGTCGAACTCCCATGGAAATTAATTTTAAAAGGCAAAGTGTTTAATATGTCTTGATGGGTTCATTAATGCTTTGAAAAGTAAGTTAAACAAACCCAAAAACTCATTATTTTAATGATAAAACATATATTGGCCGAACATAAGGATTATGGTATTTTATTACATCACCATTGGGTCATTATGATGTCATAAAACACATTATATATTTAAACGGTATTTAATTTTTACCCAAAAATTTGACTGTCTCAGAAAATTTTGAAAAATTCACCATTGGATAATTTCGACATCCTGAATCCAGAAATGACATTTATTTTATATAAAAATATTTCTAAATATGTTAATTTTCAATTTTAAAATAAAATACAACATTTATCAAAAATTCACGGGTTTTGACAGAAATGGATTTCAAATCATAATAAAAATTTTATTTGCAATCATGAATTTATAAGATCATTTATATTTAATAAAAATTAATTTAATATTGATAATAACATTTTATTAAAATATTATTTATTTCAAAAATCCATTAATTTAATAAAATTGAATTCTTAATTAAATAATAACTAAAAACACCATTTCTACTTTAAAAACTATTCACAATGTATCAAAATGACTAGAAATTATATTCATTATTATATACAAAAAAAATAATGTACATGAACATAGTACTTCTTATTTGTTACATAACCCCTAAAAACAGCCGCGTAAGACCTAAGGGTAAGGTGTGCGATTTTGACATACTCTTGGGGCGGCTCAGATAACATCCCTCAAGTGGTAATCTCTATCAACTTCCACTTTTCCCGTAGATGGTCATGTTTGAGCTTGACATAATGAAGCTCAGCTTGGTCTTGGTCAAGGGCGAAGCCCAAAGACGCCACCTCTTTTCCGAGCTCCGACAAATGGGCTTCTTATGGGGCAATTCTACTGGATGAGGCCATCGCTTCCTTTGTCTGAGTAAAAATTTGGTTCGTTAAAGCCTTATATTTATACTAATCATGTGATCGCTGTTTCTATGGCTATATTAACAACGGTCAAAATTCTTAACATAAAACAAAAGAAGTTGACATCTTATAAAAATATTTTTCATAAATAGACATTTAACTGGATCAAGAGGGATTTTCCATTAATGAAACTTCGGGTCGTTACATTATATTTCAAAATGGACTTCATTTTTGGATTCAGAATATCTAAATTAGCCTATGTTGAATTTATGGTATTTTTCTGAGAACTTCCAATTTTCTATGAATAGTGAAAAATACTTAAAAACAACTTTTTTAATCAAAATATTTTATAGTGATAAGTTATACTATTAAGTGGTTTTAAAGTATAATTAGAATATATTTTTACCATTTTATCCAATGGTGTTCATTAGAATTAATTTCACTTTGAAATTGGACATAAACAATTGTCAATCCTTTGATATATATTGTTTCTTAAAAACACGCAATTTGTTGTGAAAGTAGGAATTAATTATAAAATTAATTAATTAATCTTATATGTTTGTAATTTTGTTAAATAGACATCATTTTTGAATTCAGAATATCAATTATAGCATAGGGTGAAATTTTGGCATTGTTCTGAATAACTTCATTTTTTGATGAATAGTGAAACCACTAAGTGGAAGTTAAAAAACTGATTTCTTGGTTAAATGAAACATTACCACTTCTGTGATTTGATTATCAAAAATCCGACATACATGGTTGCCATTAGGAAGTAAAATGTCATTCAATGGGATTAAAATAATTTTTTGGTTAATAGTAACTTTTACGTTTAATTAATCGCGATTAAAGGTAATTAGTGTAATTTAGGGTAAAGATAATGTTATAATAATATAGAATGACCTTTACACTTGTCCAACCCCTTTTGGATGAGTCATGTCCGACCAAGACAATCCATGGGTCAACTTGGGGACCCCATGGAGACATTTGGTAGTAACATGACATTAAAAACTTTTTATTTAATGTTAAAATAATAATGTCACAAACATGAGTTGTTTTAGTAAAACAATTTTTAAATGGTGTTATAAAAGTCATATTTTTTACTATAAATATTCATTAGAAATATAAACATATTTCCTAAATCATTAGAATTTTTTTATAATTTTTAGACAATAAATAAATTACATTATTTATGACACCATGATGATGCAGCGATTACCTCATTAATTAACGATTTAAATAAAATAAAAAGATAATGTAAAATCTAAGACTTACACTTTTCAAAAACCTATTGGATGAGTATATTTTGCACCCTTATCACCATATCCTATAAATATATAAGTTTGGGACCTTTAAAATCCGAAACGCATTATATAATAAAGTAACATTTCATTACTTTCCAAGAGTGCCCCTCCTCTCCTATTATAAAAGGCCCCCACCACTACCACCTTATTCACACCTTTAAAGCCATTTGTCTTGACCAAACTCTGCCAAATTACTCTCTCAACTTCCCTCTATTACTCCTAGAAGCCTCACTTTGTGCAAAATTCTTCCCAAGGAAGCCTTTGGCACAAATCAAAAATAGTTACCCGTTTTAAAGGTAGTGTTTTCTCTTATGTTATTGTGTTTTATTTTGCTTCTCCAACCCCCTAAAATCTTTTTATTCATTTATTTTATAACAAAAACAGTATCCTAAATATAATATGATGTTGTTATAATAAGTTTTCAAGCTACACTTACACACACCTACATCTAATGGTTAAAGAACTTACTATTTCTGTGGATGGAGAATTTCTGCCTCACGAAATGATGATTGTTCAACACTCATATAACACCTCTCATGGTGGCCATTATGATGACACTATTTTTATATATGATATATATTATGTTCTTTTTTTCCTTATGATTCTGTATTTTTCATTTATGTCATACCTTTACGATTTCCATTATGGGTAAATGCCATAATTTCATTTTAGGAAGTGCGGACTACTGCCCCCTCAAAGTGATTTGAATCGTTAATGCCATATGTGAGATGTATAAAGGATGGAGTAAATGGTATTATACATTATATTATACTATAATTATATTATAACTTTATATAATTATAATTTCAATCCATTAAATATGAAATAGAAATGAAAGTAGATTTCATGCGTGCGTACGACTTACCGTCTCCATGAACGGTGCATTTCATTTCGTTCCTATAAATGTTATGTAATATTATAAATGCATGTATATACTGGATATATATGATATATATTATATCTACATTAGGAATATAATTCTGGATATAATGGATATTTCACCACATGAACAACTTGTAATTATAAGAAGGTTATTTTTTACTCAAGTACCAAAGATCGACAAAATGACCGTCATTAACTTAAATAACTACATAATGTTCATAACATTGTAATAAGTGATATAAAAGGAATAATGAACATGTAAATGGTTCTTAAGAAAAAATAAATTAACTCTAATTTGTTATTCAGGAGGTTAAAGAACGATCGAGTCAAGTCGGATACGAGGTAAGGGAACTTCTTAACCCAATTTCCATTCTTTGGGTTAATCTCCTAATTTCAAATTATTTCATGATATTATTATGTCCTATCTTGTATTTGTACTGTATTTATGTGTACTTATAGTGAATACACTCAATAGATCTATTTTATTTAAAAACTGATCTTTGTATAGGACTTTGTCTCAATCTCCTTTCATTGAGGCATATTTTGTTTTATACACAACTTTCATTTATACGGTGTATAAACCCCTTTGACTTTTACTTTTATTCAAAAGGAATCTTTTTATACGAAGCATTTTTACTAAATGACAAAATGAATGTTTTTTTCTTACGTATGCGGCGACAATGACTTCACCGCCGCCGTGACTATTATTTGGGTTTCAGCTTCCTCTACAAGACATAACTTTTTTTAAATGAAAAATAAATACCATGTTTAACTTTTCTTTTATTTTGGTATTGAAAATTGTTTTGATAAAGTTTTTATTATATCAATGTGTTGTATCGATATCCTGTGATTGAAGTGTGTAAATCTTATGTTTCCTTTATGCACGTTTTATGTGATAAAATTATGTTATGGTTTATGATATGTTTAAACCTACTCATATGAGAAATGCATTTGACTTAATAAGTGACGTGTGGAGCCCGCTATAGCCTCTCGATGCATCAGCCGGTCTCATGAGACAAATCAGTGTCTTGGAATGAGGCCTTGACAAAATATTATTAGTAGTCTTGGAACGAGGCCTTGGCTACGTGGTTATGATAGTCTGGCATTATGCATTTCATCATTATGAAAGTGGTTATTGATATTGCATGTGATTATTCTACTAGTAGAATATCCATGTAAATAAGTAAATGTCATTATCTCATATTACTTTTTCATATTATGTTGAAGTTCAAGTTTAAAAGGCTTTTGGCTTAGTCATACATTTCCTTAAATGTTTATGTTTATTTATGAAAGCTTCCGCTGTATTTTTATCCTTACTGAGCATCTGAGCTCACCCCTTACAATGTTTTAATTTTTTTCCAGGATGTGAAGAAGTATATTATGAATGACTTATAGGGATAGTATGAGGGGATATGAAGAAAAGATGTTGCTGTAGTTTTTTTTACTTTATGATGTAATGTAACTTTTATGAATGTATCTAGTGTTTCCAAGGATACTAAACTAAACGGTATTTCGAGACTTGATCTTTTGTGATCATGCCAATGTTACGAAGTAATGCACCGACTCTAGGTAGCTGGGGTTGGGGCATTACAGTTGGTATCAGAGGCAGTTTAGTACTAACCTTGGAAGCTAGATTTAGATAAACTCTGATTAGAACACATAGCCCGAAGATAGACTTTGAAGATTAGTATAGAAGAACTTCCTAGAATTTTGGTATTATAGGTATTTTGTGAGTTTTCGGATCAATACATCCCTGTCTGGATACGAGCAGGTAGAGGCGGCTCTGGCACAGATGTACCTAGGGGTAAAACCCGAAGACACTGCTTTGAGCTAGACTCGAACGAGAACTGGTGCACGACAACGGGCCTTGCGGCACTCTTGGTTATGAAACTCCCGGGGGATATGCTTAGGATAATTATCATTTTCTTTACAAACCACTATGATGGGTTATGAGTATATACTTCCTCAATGAATTTTTTTATGATTATGGATTATATCCATAAATAGTTAAATTTATGTTAAGTATTTTACAAGTATGAAATTATGTATTTTGATTCATGAACTTATCTAGTTTATGCCATTTTTTAGAAATGGCGCCTAGTGGGAGGAATTTAAACTATATCAATGAATGCACTCCGTGTAGGGATTTCCCTCCTGCTGAACATAATTATTGTGGAGCTGGAGATACAACTGGTGCTGATCAACTTATCACCATACTTGGACAACTCACTCAGGTTATGAATAGTAACCTTACTCGTATGGAGCACCCTGATCCGCAATGTGGAGTATCAATGTTAGACCGCTTCATGAGGCAACAACCGCCAAAATTTAATGGGGGTACAAATCCATTAGTAGCTGAGCAATGAATAAACTACTTAGAGAAAATATTCCATGCCTTGGGGTGTAGTGAAAGGGAGAAAGTTGTCATGGCAGTTTACCGCCTCACTGGAGATGTCGATCAATAGTGGTTGCTGATTCAAAACAAAAAGGAAGATGAAGAAATATAAATTATGGAATGGAGGGAGTATAAGGAAATTTTCATAGAAAAATACTTTCCACAAGACCATCGAGCATATATGGAAAGACAATTTCTGAGTCTGAGGCAGAAGGAGGATGATAATGTCGCAAAGTATGAGGCTAATTTTACAAGGTTAGCGAGGCATGCAGCAGATTATATGCGTAACCCAAGAAGTAAGATTGATCGTTTCTTTGACGGGTTAAGACTATTTCTCTGTCGAGCATTAGTATCACAATCTTTCTCATCGTACGAAGATATTGTCTCATGTGCTATCAAGACAAAAAAATAATTCTATAAATCTTATGACAATAAAGTAGAGCAAGAGAAGAAGAGAACAGTGGAACACGAGACAGATAAAGGAAAAAAGGGAAAGAAGTATTTTACATTATGCGATAATTATGGGAAGAATCACCCTGGTACTTGCCTAAAAGGAATGGGAGTTTGTTATAAATGTGGAGAAAAAGGTCAACAGGCTCGTGATTGCAAGGGAAATAAAGATGCCATCAATGTTGAATGCTACAATTGTAGGGAAATGGGGAATTATGCAAATGAATGTCCTAAGAATCAGGGAAAATTACCTCAGAAAAGGCCAAGGGATTAAGGCCAAGCTTATGCTGTTACTACAGATGAAGTGGAATAATTAATGTATTGCTGCTTTTTGACTGAAGGATTATATTCTAGTTATAAGAATAATGTGATATATATAAGGATTGTACTGCAGTACTTGTTTTTTTCATTGAGGATTTAATATGATGAAGGTAATCATATATTTAGTATGTGACTATAAGAGAAACTTTACATTGTTTGGGGAATCTGATGTTATAATTGATTTTGGAATTTATGGACCTTTTAGAGAAAGCCTGGACGGAGGTATTTTGGATAACTATAAAGGTTGGAATGGATTAAGTTGAACTTTGGATAGTATTTTTTAAGGTTAAAAGATTTATGAAGATTATTTTTGGAATATTATAATACTGAAGTCTAGGAAAAGGACAACGTACAGGTCGGGGGATAACCCGTCGCGTCGGACAAAGCTGTAGGAATATAACCCACAACCATAGTGTGACATGCCTTTATTAACTACCAGTAGCGTATAGGAACTCCCTGGTTATTAAAAAATAGTTTTCCTAATCTAAATGGTAGGTGTTAATATTTTGAACCTTGTACGATTAGGATAAACATAATATTTTTGAGTTTTATTATCTTTTTGAGTGAAAGATGAGTTTGTGGTAGAAATTAGTTGATGGTTGAAACTCTACTTGTCAAGAATAAATATATATATACCTATCTCTTATGCTATGAATAAATTAATTCTTAATCTTTAGTAAAGGGATATTAAAATAAATGTGTTATCCTAATACCTTTTGTCTTGTTGAACTGATAATATTTTAAATCAACATATATTGAAGGCTTTGAGGCCCTCAATTTTGCACTTGTTTGTGATTGATGACCAAAATCACTCCCTACGAATATTTACCTTTGTCCTCCAATTATATGTCTCTAATTTCCACCAATGTTCTCCTTATCGAGATCATAATTTGGTGGTGACTTTTTCATTACCATTACCCTATTATTAAGGCTAAATTTTAATAACCTTATTTCTGATGTGGGTTTTCCACAAAGGTATTTTCTATTTTCAACCTTTTATTTTCAAATAAAAATTTTAAATTGCGAGGAATCAATTTATTGAAAGAGGGGAGAATGTAACACCCCGAGTTTCCACGATACGCTTCTCTTTCGATACTGCAATAGCTTGCATTGTATGCATGTTCGAGATTCTAACACACCGCGACCAATCAAAATAGCCATTATAAATAGTAATACCCACCTTTTGAAATTATTTATTTTATATTTCAAAATGGACTTCATTTTTGGATTCAAAATATCCAAATTAGCCTATGTTGAATTTTTGGTATTTTTCTGAGAACTTCCAATTTTCTATGAATGGTGAAAAATACTTAAAAACAACTTTTTTAATCAAAATATTTTATAGTGATAAATTATACTATTAAGTGGTTTTAAATTATAATTAGAATATATTTTTACCATTTTATCCAATGGTGGTCATTATAATTAATTTTACTTTGAAATTGGACATAAGCAATTGTCAATCTTTTGATATATATTGTTTCTTAAAAACACGCTATTTGTTGTTATAGTGGGAATTAATTATAAAATTAATTAATTCAACTTATATGTTTGTAATTTTGTAAAATAGAAATCATTTTTGAATTAGTAATATCAATTATAGCTTAGGGTGAAATTTTGGCATTGTTCTGAAAAACTTCATTTTTTGATGAATAGTGAAACCACTAAGTGGTAGTTAAAAAACCGATTTCTTGTTTAAATGAAACATTACCACTTCGGTGATTTGATTATAGAAAATCCGAATACATGGTTGTAATTAGGAAGTAAAATGTGGTTCAATGGAATTAAAATAATATTTTGGTGAATAGTAACTTTTAAGTTTAATTAATCACGATTAAAGGTAATTAGTGTAATTTAAGGTAAAGATAATGTTATAATAATATGAAATGAAATTTACACATGTCCTACCCATATTTTATGAGTCATTTCCGACCAATAAAATCCATGGGTCAACTTGGGGTCCCCATGGAGCCACTTTGGTAGGAAAATGACATTAAAAACATTTTATTTAATGTTATAATAAAAATGTCACAAACATGAGTTGTTTTACTAAAACAATTTTTAAATGGTGTTATACAAGTCATATTTTTGACAATAAATATTCATTAGAAATATAAAAATATTTCCTACATCAAGATATTTGTTTTATAATTTTTAGAAATTAAAAAAATTAAATTATTTATGACACCATGATGATGTAGTGATTACCTCATTAATTAACGATTTAAAGAAAATAAAAAGATAATGTAAAATATAAGACTTACACTTGTAAAAAACCTATTGGATGAGTATATATCTAACCCTTATCCCCTTATCCTATAAATATATAAGTGTGGGTCCTTTAAAATCTGAAACTCATTATATAATAATGTAACATTTCATTACTTTCCAAGAGTGCCCCTCCTATCCTCTTATAAAAGGCCCCCTCCACTACCACCTTATTCACACCATTCAAGCCATCTGGCTCGGCCACCCTCTGCCCAAATACTCTCTCAACTTCCCTCTATTACTCCTAGAAGCCTCACTTTGGGAAGAATTCTTCCCAAGGAAGGATTTGGCTCAAATCAAAAAGAGTTACCCGTTTCAAAGGTAGTGTTTTCTCTTGTGTTCTTATGTTTTATTTTTCTTCTCCAACCCCCTAAAATCTTTTTATTCATTTCTTTTGTAACAAAACCAGTATCATAAATATACTAGGATGTTTTTATAATAAGGATACAATCTACACTTACACACACCTACATCTAATGGTTAAAGAACATATTGTTTCTGTGGATGGAGAATTTCTGCCTCACGAAACAATGATTGTTCAACACTCATATAACACCTCTCATGGTGACCATTATGATGAAAATATTTTTTTATATGATATATATTATGTTTTTGTTTTCCTTATGATTATTTATTTTTCATTTATGACATACCTTTACGATTTCCATTATTGGTAAACGCGATAATTTAATTTTAGGAAGTGCGGACTACCGCCCCGTCAAAGTGATTTGAATCGTTAATGCCATATGTGGGATGTATAAAGGATGGAGTAAATGGTATTATACATTATATTATACTGGAATTATAGTATAAATTTATATAATTATAATTTCAATCCATTAAATAGGAAATAGAAATGAAAGTAGCGTTCATGTGTACTTACGGCTTACCATCCATGAACGGTGCATTTCATTTCTTACCTCTAAATGTTATGTAATATTATAAATGAATGTATATACTGGATATATATGATATATATAATATCTAAATTAGCAATATGATTTTGGATATAATGGATATTTCACCACATGAACAACTTGTAATTATAAGAAGGTTATTTTTGACTCAAGTACCAAAGATCGACAAAATGACCGTTATTAACTTAAATAACTACATAATGTTCATAACATGGTAATAAGTGATATAAAAGGAATAATGAACATGTAAAAGGTTCATAAGAAAAATTAAATTAACTCTAGTTTATTATTATGGAGGTTAAAGAACGATCGATTCAAGTCGGATACGAGGTAAGGGAACTTCTTAACCCAATTTCCATTCTTTGGGTTAATCTCCTACTTTCAAAATATGTCATGATATTATTAAGTAATATCTTTTATTTGTACTATATTTATGTGTACTTATAGTGAATACACACAATAGATCTATTTTATTTAAAAAAAATGATCTTTGTAAAGGACTTTGTCTCAGTCTCCTTTCATTGAGGCATATTTTGTTTTATACACAACTTTCATTTATACGGTGTATAAACCCCTTTGACTTTTACTTTTATTCAAAAGGAATCTTTATATACGAAGAGTTTTTACTAAATGAAAAAATGAATGTCTTTTGTATTACGTATGCTGTGACAACGACTTCACCGCCCTCGTGACTATTATTTGGGTTTCAGATTCCTCTACAATCCATAACATTTTTTAAAAGAAAAATAAATACCATGTTTTACATTTATTTTATTTTGGTATTGAAAATGGTTTTGATAATGTTTTTATTATATCAATGGGTTGTATTGATATCTTGTAATTGAAGTGTGGAAATATTATGTTTCCTTTATGAACAGTTTATGTGATACAATTATGTTATGGTATATGATATGTTTAATCATGTTCATATGAGGAATGCATTGGAATTAATTAGTGACGGGTGGAGCCCTCTATATCTCCTCGATGCATCGGCAGGTCTCATGAGACAAACTAGTGTCTTGGAATGAGGCCTTGACAAAATATTATTTGTAGTCTTGGCACGAGGCCTTGGCTACGTGGTTTTGATAGTCTAGAATTATGCATTCCATCATTATGAAAGTGGTTATTGATATTCAATGTGATTATTCGACCAGTAGAATATCCATGTGAATAAGTAAATGGCATTATCTTATTTTACTTCTGCCATATTATGTTGAAGTTCAAGTTTAAAAGGCTTTTGTAATAGTCATACATTGCCTTAAATGTTTATGTTTATTTATGAAAGCTTCTGCTATATTGTTATCCTTACTAAGCATCTGAGCTCACCCCTTCCAATGTTTTAATTTTTCCAGGATGTGAAGAAGTATATTATGAATTAATTGCAAGGATAATATGAGGGGATATAAAGAAAAGATGTTGTTGTAGTTTTTTTTTACTTTATGATGTAATGTAACATTTATGAATGTATCTAGTGTTTCCAAGGCTACTAAACTAAATGGTCTTTCGAGACATGATATTTTGTGATCATGCCAATGTTACGAATTAATGCACTGACTCTGGGTAGCTAGGGTTGGGGGGTTACAGAAATATTAAATAACTACATGTTAAACCCAAAGGAATCGAAATTGAGTTAAGAAGTTCCCTTGGTAAACTTCGACAGCCTAACGGCGTCACTTTAAAATTCATAAAATTATTTGATGAGAGAGAAAATGGTATCTCATCACTTGGGAATAAAATTTACATCAATAAATATATATAAGAACATATCCCAAAATAAAAATATATAAATTAAAAGACATAACAAAATAACTCTTTTAAAAAGAGGAGGGTGAAAGGTTCCCTTACCGATTTGGGTAACTTTCAAAATGTTCACCCCATGAAAGAACGACCGTACAAAATAGATATAAATACCCATAAAATAAAGTATATTACACAATGAGTAGAATAATGGGATGTACATATACCACTCAACTGAGATATTGACCAATATAGCATGAATCTCACGGAAATAACAAGTGAGATAACATATCCCCTTACGAAAATTTGGCAGCCTAACAGCGGCACTTATAACATCCAAAAATGGATTGAAGATATAAATTAGGGTATCTCATCATATTAACATAAAAATTAAAGTATGTGTAATTTAGAATAACATCCCCCCAACATAAGAAAGAGGAGCTTAAATGAAGTGACATAAAAGAGAGTACTTTAAATGAAAGAGAGAGGTTGGATCCCTTACCTCAAGTCTGACTTGTCTTGTTCGTTTCATTATATTCCTGAATAATAAACTTTTTTCAATTTATAATTTCTTAAGGAACTCCTTTAAATTTTATTATTCAATTCATATCACATATTATAATGTTATAATAATTAGTTCATTATGTGAGTTCATATCAGATGTTTTTGTCGATGTTTGGTACATGAGTAAGAAATGAACTTGTTTGAAAAGAATTGTCCATATAGTTATAAGTACATCATCTTCAGAATAGTATTAATGATTTAAATATCATATATATCCAGTGCATATTCATTTTATACTAATCCATAACATTTGGAGATAAAAATATATGAAATGCACCGTTCATGGAGATGGTAGGCCGTACGTACGCATGAACGCTACATTCATGTATTTGTCATATTAATGGAATTAAAAATAATTGAGTGATATATATTATAATTACAGTATAATATATATGTTATATAGGTTACATAAGTTCATTAATTTCATTCTTTATACATTCCATGTATTTCATGAATGAGTCACATCACTTGAGGGGGCGGTAGTCCACACTTCCACATATGAAATTATCGCATTTGCACAACATGAAAAGAATAAAGGTATGTTTTAAATATAAAATACATAAGCATATAGAAAACATAAATACCATATATATCATATATAAAAAATTGTGAAATCAAAATGTACACCTTTAAAGGTGGTAAAAGATTGTTGAACAATCATCGTTTCGTGAGGCAGTAATTCTCCATCCACATAAGCAATATGTTCTTTGACCATTAGACGGATGTGTGTCTAATTATATATTGAAACCTTATTATATAAACATACTAGTATATTTAATGTACTTGTTTTTTTACAAAAGAATGGAATAAAAATAGTTTAGGGGGTTGTAGAAGCAAAATAAAACAAAAGAACATAAGAGAAGATATTACCTTTAAATCTGGTAACTCCCTTTGGTTTGAACCAAAATGGTTTTTTGAAGAAATTTCTGCCTAAGGTGAGGCTTCAATGATTAAGAGAGGGATGTGGAGAGATGAAATGGGCAGGGGTTGGCTGAGCCAATGGCTTGAGAGGTGTGGGTATGAAGGTAGAGATGGGGGCCTTTTATAAGAGGGAGTAGGGGCACTCTTGGAAAGTCAAGAAAGGTTACTTTATTTTAAAATGAGTTTCAGATTTTAAAGGTCCCACATAATTATATTTCTAGGATAAGGTGATTAGGGTTAGAAATATTCTAATCCAATAGGTTTTTTCCAAGTGTACGTCTTAGATGTTACATTATCTTTTCATTTTATTTAAATCGTTCATTAATTAGGTAATCGCTGCATCATCATGCTGTCATAAATAAATTAATTAATTTATTGTCTAAAAATTATAAATAAAATACTATGATGTAGGAAATATTTTTTGATTTCCAATTAATATTTATAGTATAAGAGATCATTTACACAGAAAAAATGTTTTACTACGGTGATACATTCTTTAGTGATATTCTCCTTTCTTTAAAAAAAAAAGATAAAGTGTCACTTTCACCCAAAAGTGATTCCATGGGGTCCCAAAGTTTGGCACAAATCATCCTGTGGTCATCCATGACACCACGCGTAGCATTAGGAGACATGTTGGGGTCATTTGTTATTATTATGATATTATTTTATTATCATTAACTATCCGATTACTAATTAATCACTATAATTAAAGATAATTACCGTCGTTAGTATTCATAATGTCCAAAAACAAAAGACTATTAATTACATAATTTGGACATTCTTATTCAAAATATGGAATCCATTTTACCAAATTCCAAACACAAAAATTGCAATAATTAATAGAAAAATAATTCCCATTGTCAAAACAAATAGCTGGTTTTTTGACACAATATCTATAAAATGTTCGGCACTTGTTTATGTCCATTTTCAAAGTGAAATTAATTATAACGGACACCATTTAATTAAATGGTAAAAATCTATTCTAATTACACTTTAAAACCAATTAAAAATATAATCTAACCATATATTTAATTTAGATGAAAAAGCAGTTTTGATGTAAAATGCAGTATTTTTCACTATTCATTAAAAAATGAACACTGTCAGAAAAATAACAAAAATTTAACCATAGTAAATTTCAATGTCCCAATCATAAATAATAAGTTTATTTTGACAAATATAGATTATAAAATTTTCAAAAGTTAGATTTAAAAGAGGTTCTCCATCAAAAGGAGAAAAAACAATCTTTTAAAAATATTAGAGTATTTATTCTTAAAATTGGATTCATTTGGATTTTAAGCCTCAAACATTTATTGGATAAATGTAAAAATATTTAACAAACATATGTAATAATTTTTTAGTTATTTCTATTCATTCCCGGCATTACAACAGCTAGTTGTTAACTATTATAATATTATTATATTATTAGTGTGCAACGTAATATTTCAAAGAAACTCGTTGTTGCGTATTGGGTACGCCATCGAGCATAGCATTACTTTTAAAGTAATATTAACATTTTATTCAAAAATATTGATAAACATTAGAATGTAATATTATTTATTTACTTGGGATGTTACACCCTTCCACCCTTTTGAGAATTTCATCCTCGCAATTTCAAAATTGGGCTTGGAAACTTCATTGAAAGTCCCACATCAGAACAAGAGTCAGTAAAACTATCAGTTTAAATGAAATGGAGAGAAGTACAGAGGTCACCCGAGTTAACCCATACTTGGATTAAAAGTAGGAAAATATGCATATGGAAGAGAAAACAAAGGGTCATGTCCTAATGGAGATTGATAGTAAACATGTCTAGGAGAAAGTTAACCACAAGAAAATCACAAACTTGTGATGGGTTAAACGGTATTCGATTCCCCAGTAGGAAAAGTTAACAGACAACATTTTTGTTTTATGTTACTTTTCATTGAGGAATTTTTTTTTGAGCTTAACTAAATCATAAGGAAACATACTTACTTGTCATGTAGACTTTCAACTTTTACTAGATTCATTACTCAAACTCATATTTTCTCTAAAAGACGAGTATTTAGGAAGACTTGTTCTCATTTAGAGTACTATAATAAACTTCTTGAGAATCACCTAATCCACAATAGAGAACTATATATTTCCCATGACTTTAGAGCTTAACCAAAACCAATCCAGAAAGTTTAGTACAAGATCAGATAATACCCAAAAGGATAATTTTTTTTACAAAAAGAAAAACTACTCCTAATCTCCAAAATATGTCAAGAAAAAACCCAAAGTTCTACATAGACCATTCAATAAACATCTATCCATAAAATTATTCAAAGTAAATCAAACTAATATTGAAACCCAAATCTATGAAGGATTTAATCACAGAGTCTCCTAATATAAATATTAACATTTTTCTCCAAAATAACATCAGTTACTCTTAATGTCTCATAGTGAAAATTAATTAACCTAATCACATATACTCCATGATAGGCTAATCATTTACATAGATAACCCAAAAAAAACTCACTCTTTATTCATAAAATCACCTAACTAAAATGAATCTGTCAAACTAACCAGGGACTTCACGTAGTCCAGTGGTAGGCAATAAATACCAGTTGCACTTTGGTTGTGGGTTTGATTCCCACAGCTTCATCCGACGCGACAGGTTGTCACACGGTCTGCATGTTTTCCTTTTTCCAAAACCATATAATTCTTATAACATTCCCCAAAAAGAGGTAAAATCTTTAAAAATAACCATAACATATTTTGACCACAAATGTTATCTAATAACATTCATTTTGACACCCAAAATGTATTAACTAGTAATTGCCTCAGATTCAAGGATCATATAAACTCAAATAGTTCTTTATAACTATATCCACAAAATAAACGATAATTATTCCTTGAATAAAATTTTCATATATCAATCATCAGGGTTACATATACTATAAAAAGTCTTATAATGTAACCCCATCATCAAAAGAGACTTAATACATTTAAGAGTCTCACCATCCTAAAATCTACCATAACTCTTGAATCCCTTATATGTTGACTTCTTACTCATTCATCATTTTTCATGATCCATTAAAAATTCCTTTTCAACTTATTCTGAAATAATTCTTTCCTACAAACAAAATCATGAATCATATCCTAATATTCTAATAATAGCAAAACATATGTTAAGAAATAATCCATACCTTTCATTGGAAATTGTCAGTTTCTCCATCCTCAATCGGAATGGCATTAGGTATTGGTAAATGAATATTTGGATGAACTTCGTGACCCCATTCCTGAAACATCTTCATAGGTTAAGTGTTTTCATAATGACCATGCACACCACATTTGAAACAATCAATTGATCCTTCAGAATGAACTTCTTTCCCTTTCATAGAGTCAACTAGATGATTCCTTTTTTCATTGCAGGTTCTTGCTTTATGACCTTCATTTCCACATATATAGCATCTTTCTGTCCCTTTGAAACATTTTCCTATGTGTTTCTTTCCACATATTTGACACAAAGGTTTTTGAACATACTTACCTTTATGATTATTACTTGAACTTCTGTAGGGATTTGTTTCTCGCATATACGATGCCTTATAAAAATCACAAAGGTTCAGGTGGTCAATCATGACTCCAGATAGTTGGTCGAGGATAACCACAAGAGTTCACATTATAGCTCCCATATCATTCAGTTTTTCTTTCATAAAACCGTCACAGTTTTCTTCAAATCCACTGTTACATTGGTGCCTTCTAGATCCATCCATTTACTAAAACCAAAAATATCAGTGTGAGTATATCATATAATAATGAGGAAGATAAACACCAAGATATACTTCTCCAAGTTATCTAAAACTAATTCTAACTTTCAAAAAAAAAGACTCCATCTAATATACTAATCATTGTTGTTATACACAACTTGTCACTTTTGCTTAAACAACTCTCTAACCTCTAAAGATATCTAAATCGACCTCTGATACAAACTATAAGGCCAAAGCCTTAAAAATTACTTAATCTTGAGTTATTTCAAGAATACACTTTGAGGATCTTTTAAGGTTTAGAGTTTTAGAGAATTAGATCCTAAATCATGCATTACATTCCATATTTAAACAAATTGGTTACATACAAGATAGTACTAATTATTCCCATTAACGGAAACATATTTAAAATAAAACATGGATTCTTTCTTGAAACTTCCTTGACACTATCATCAAATCATGTACATTTCCCTTGACCTGTGAAAAACATTTCAAAAACGTGGGATGAGCATAAAAATCTCAGTAAGGGATATAAAAGTACGAAATGAAATCATTAGTCCATGTATGAAATCATACTTAACTCATAGAACATAAGAATTTTAACATACCTCATAAAATCATGAATAAATCATAGAAATCATAAGACATAAAGTTAACTTGAGGCATTCATAACATTTTTATGTAGGGAGTAACCCTCATGGTTACGTTTAGAATACCCATCACAGTATATTCCCTAAATCTCTTCAGAGAAACCTTAACGTTTAACCCCTTTGCATTGCCCAATGCATTGTAGAGCTATATCGGGCTCACCCACCCTTAGTTCATCATGGAACCTCCCATCTTCATAACAATTCCCAAGAACCATAACATAATCGTATCACATAAAACATGCATAATGGAAACATAAAATTTCCACATTTCAATCACAAGATATCAATACTACACATTTATATAATAAAAACATTATGAAAACCATTTCAATACAAAAATAAAATAAAATTAAATCATGGTATTTATTTTTCATTTAAAAAAAAGTTATGGCTTGTAGAGGAAGCTGAAACTCAAATAATGGTCACAGCGGCGGAGAAGTCGTTGTCACCGCATACGTACGACAAAAAAACATTCCTTTTGTAGTTTAGTAAAATGTTTCATATAAAAAATATTCCTTTTGAAAAGATGTAAAATTCAAAGGGGTTTATACACCGTATAAAAGAAAGTTGTGTATAAAACAAAATACGCCTCAAAGAAAGGTGATTGAGACGAAGTCCCTTATAAAGAAGGTATCCTTAAATTAAGGATAAATTAATCTCCTAATTATGTGTGAAAAATATAAATACACCCAATATAAGTGGATATTAAGTGTAAAATAATCAATGTTCATTCACACATATTCAAAGAATGACATATTCAATAACTACATGTTGAACCGAAAGGAATCAAAATTGGGTTAAGAAGTTCCCTTGGTAAAATTCGACAGCCTAACGACGTCACTTTAAAATTCATAAAATTAGTTGATGAGAGAGAAAATGGTAACTCATCACTTGGACATAAAATTTACATCAATAAGGATATAGAACAAAATATCCCAAAATAAAAAGATGTAAATTAAAATACATAACAAAATATGACTTTTAAAAAGGGGAGGGTGAATGGTTCCCTTACTGATTTGGGTAACATTCGAAACGTTCAGCCCATGAAAGAAGGATCGTACAACGTTGATGTAAATACCCATAAAAGAAATTATATTACACAATTAGTAGAATAATGGGAATTAAATACACCACTCAATGGAGATATTGACAGATATAGCATGAATCTCACGGAAATAACAAGTGAGATAACATATCCCCTTATGAAAATTCGGAAGCCTAACGGCGCCACTTAAAATATCCAAAAATGTATTGAAGATATCAATTAGGGTCTCTCATCATATGAAAATAAAAGGTAAAGTAATAGGAATGTATAATAACATCCCCCCAACATAAGAAAATGGAGCTTAAAATAATTGACATAAAATAGAGTACTTAAAAAGAAAGAGAGAGGTTGGATCCCTTAACTCAAGTCCGACTTGTCTTGTTCGTTTCTTTATATTCCTGATGAATATAAATTTTTAAATTTATAATTTATTAAGTACCTCCTTTAATGTTTATTATTCAATTCATATCATGTGTTATAATGTTATAATAATTAGATAATTATGTGAGTTCATATCTGATGTTTTTGTCAATGTTTGGTACATGAGTCAAAAATGAACTTGTTTGAAAAGAATTGTCCATGTAGTTATAAGTACATAATCTAAAGAATAGTGTTAATGATTTAAATATCATATATATCCAATAAATATTCATTTAATACTATTCCATAACATTTGGAGATAAAAAGAAATGAAATGCACCGTGAATGGATACGGTAGGTCGTACGTACGCATGAACGCTACTTTCATTTCATTGTCATATTAATGGAATTAATAATAATTGAGAGAGATATATATTATAATTCTAGTATAATATATATGTTTTATAGTTCACATAAGTTCATTAACTTAATTCTTTATACATTCCTTGTATTTCATGAACGAGTCACATCACTTGAGGGGTCGGTAGTCCACACTTCCTCATATGAAATAATCGCATTTGCAAAACATGTAAAGAATAAAGGTAAGATTTAAATATAAAATACAGAAGAATATAGAAAACATAAATACCATATATATCATATATAAAATACAGTTAAATCATAATGGCCACCTTTAAAGGTGTTAAAAGAATATTGAACATTCATCGTTTCGTGAGGCAGTAATTCGTCATCCACAGAAATAGTATGTTCTTTAACCATTAGACGGATGTGTGTGTATGTGTAGCTCACATAATTCTTATAAAAAATAGTAGTATATTGAATATAATGGTGTTGTTACAAAATAAAGAAATAAAAATAGTTTAGGGGGTTGGAGAAGCAAAATAATACAAAATAACATAAGAGAAGATATTACATTTAAATCGGGTAACTCCCTTTGGTTTGAACCAAAAGGGTTTCTTGAAGATATTTATGCCTAAGGTGAGGCTTAAATGATGAAGATAGGGATGTGGAGAGATGAAATGGGCAGGGGATGGCCGAGCCAATGGCTTGAGAGGTGTGGGTAAGGAGGTAGAGGTGGGGGCCTTTTATAAGAGGGAGGAGGGGCACTCTTGGAAAGTCATGAAATGTTACTTTATTTTAAAATGACTTTCGGATTTTAAAGGTCTCACAGTGATATAGTTCTACGATAAGGTGATAAGGGTTCTAAATATACTCATACAATAGGTTTTTTCCAAGTTTATGTCTTAGATTTTACATTATCGTTTCATTTTATTTAAATCGTTCATTAATGAGGTAATCACTGCATCATCATGGTGTCATAAATAAATTAATTTATTTAACGTCTTAAAATTATAAAACAAATACTATAATGTAGGAAATATTTTTATCTTTGCAATTAATATTTATAGTCTAAGAGATCATTTACACAGACAAAACTAAAAATGTTTTACTAGGGTGATAAATTCTTTAGTGATATTTTCCTTTATTTAAAAATAAAAAGATAAAGTGTCACATTCACCCAAAAGTGATATCATGGGGTCCCAATGTTCTTCACAAGGCATAACATTTACTTCCATGACATAACCAGTAGCATTAGGACACATTTTGGGGTCATTTGTTATTATTATGATATTATTTTATTATCCTTAACTAGCCGATTACTAATTAATCACGATAATTAAAGATAATTACTGTCGTTACTATTAATAACGTTCAAAAACAAAAGAGTATTAATTAAATAATTTGGACCTTCTGATTCCAAATATGAAATCAATTTAATAAAATTAAAAACATATAAATTACAATAATTAATTTAAAAATAATTCCCGTTGTCAAAACAAATATCGGTGTTTTTGAAGCAATATCTATAAAAAGTTTGGCACTTGTTTATGTCCATTTTCAAAGTGAAATTAATTATAATGACCACCACTGAATTAAATGTTAAAAACATATTCTAATTACACTTTAAAACAATTAAAAAGATAATCTAACCATATATTTAAATTAGATGAAAAAGTAGTTTTGATGTAAAATGCGGTATTTTTCACTATTTATTAAAAAGAAGAACATTGTCAAAAAAATATAAAACATTTAACCAAAGTACATTTCAATGTCCCAATCATAAAGAATAAATTTATTTTTACAAATAGAGCTTCTAAAATTTTCAAAATTTAGATTTAAAAAAGGTTCTCCATCAAAAGGCGGTAAAACAATCTTTTAAAAATATTAGAGTATTTATTCATAAAATTAGATTCATTTGGATTTTAAGCCTCTAAAATCTATTGGATAAATGTAAAAAAATTTAACAAACAAATGTAATCATTTTTTAGTTATTTATGTTCATTCCCGCCATTACAATGGCTAGGCGTTAACTATTATAATATTATTATATTATTAGTGTGCAAAGTAAGATTTCAAAGAAACTCGTTGTTGCGTATTGGGTACGCCATCAAGCATAGAATTCCCTTTAAAGTAATATTAACATTTTATTTACAAATAATGATAAACATTAGAATGTAATATTATTTATTTTCCTAGGATGTTACATCTACCCCCAAGAAATATGATATTCAGCCATAGTTTGTTATACCAACTACTATCAAAATTATATCCCCTTTAATCATAACTACTTATACCCCAAACAACAATCCTTTTCCTCGAATAGTTATACCACCATCTACAAGCCCTTTCCTTCTTCGTTTATGATATATTGTAGAAATATTTTCTCTTTATCTATGAGAATGTTTTATCACCTTCTCCATTGTAAGAACATAAATAAATTTGAACAACATATTTAAGAGTTTTCTATCCTTAAAGTATTTTCTTGATCATAAGAATAACTATATATTCTCAATCTAATGATTTTATATTTTTTTCTAGAACAATTCTTCTTCTAGTATACCTTCTGTTTGATGGGTCTCTATCCGATTGGTCTCCATATAATTCTACTCAAATCACTACAATTCAATCCAATGTACTTTGTTCAAAGAATATCCTTCCAATTACATAGTCTGGTGATGCTTTTTTTAGGTGAATAAATTTTAGTATGATGTTCCTCCTTCATCTAATGAGGATTATCTTGATGAATATTCCTTAATTTAGTAGTAACATAATTAGACACACCTACTGAGCTTCTTTAATGATTTATGTAACCCAACCTGAATCACCTTATTCAATAAACTAATAAATTAATTATTTTCTGAAAATGTAAATACTTTAGAACTTAAAATCCATTATGTGTATGAATTGTGTTACACACACTGTACTATTTTTATACCCCCTTTATTTTGGTACAATTTCTTGGGAAAAAAACATTGATTGTAAGACACAATATATTCAATTTTAAAGACATTATAATGTTTTAATAAATCCCATTAGAACTCATATGTCTAACAAAATAGATCAAGGTACTTATTTCTGATATAATCCAACATTTTCTTCATCTGATGGACCATTAAGAGATTTCCCTTAGAAAACCACCTTTCTAGCTCACCATATATCTATCTAATGATCTCTCCAAGATTCTGTCTATTATAACTTTATTGACAACTAGTTCTCATAATTTAATATCCTTCACACTACTCTCTTTATAATTAATCTTTATAAAGATATCATTCGATAATACTTCATATAATTATATGTATAGTGAAACTTAACTACATTTCAAACATTATTGAACCTCCATATTTCTCCATCAGATGAAATCACAAATCTATTTTCATTAGATACTTCGAGTGTCTTTCTGATGGAACTCTGACCAATTCAACCTCATAGAAACCGTCTTTCTCACCATCCTTATTCACCAAATCTCTTTAGTACATATTTATAAGATCATCCATCCAATGAAATAATATACTATTGTTTTACGTTCATCCTTCCAATGAAACTATTATGTTTCTTCGCAATGAAACTTCAATCGTTATAGCATCATTGATTTCTAAAATTGGTACTCTGCTCAAATTTCCTATGTCTAGTGCATTTACATGCTATTATCCATCTGATAATGTTGAAAATATATCCTTAGTACAATAACATTGTACATACACAACATTATATATCACCCTCGACATAGCCTCAACATAACCCCTGTAACTCAGAACTCCATTCGATAAGAACTTATATGAATCCTCCACCCCATAATAACTTCTCTGACTCCTCCATATGATCATTCTGCATCTGGTCTCTTTAATATTATGTTTTGTACAACTATATCTTAGTACATTTTAATGTCCACTAAATACATTTCTCCATCTCATCACATTGGAAATCTATCCTGCATCCTATCATCCAATGTCTGATCATCCTCACTTTGACTTCCACTAATTTCACTTTTGTATAACTCCCCCTTTATACTTCTCCCTTTGATTTTTTAAAACATTATTGTATCATGATAATCATTTTGATATTAACAAATTTAATGAATGAAATAGCATCGTCCTAATTTAAGAAATTTTTCTATCATATTTAAGTGTTGACATTATTTTTTTATAATGGAAGGGAAATTTTTTTTAAAGAAGAACATTTTATATCCTCAAGTATCAAAGAAATATAAAGGAATAAAAATTTTTCAATGGATTTATGTGGTACAACTATGTATCAAGAGAACAACATAAGTCCTACCTGTGCAGGGAAATTCATATCCCCCTACTATGATAACCTACAATGAGGACCTTCGTGGAATACCTATGCATCATCATAATTTTCACACCCCTATGTGGAAGTGCTACACTGTAGAGCCATGAAAAATCCCTATCCAGACAACCTCCTTTTGACCAGACCCCTCATTTATTATAAATATGACCCTATGTCTCCCCATTTTATTAACTAAATTTTTTTGAAGAAATCCCGAAGCTCCCATTGGATAGCTCCTTTGTGAAGGTCCCACAAAATTTAATAGGTAGCTCTCTAAAACATGAGAGAATTGATAATTGGGTTAGATAAGAAAAATTAATATCCTTTAATAAATTTTAATACAAAAAATATGAACGACGGCCCTCATTTCATAAGGAGAAGTCATCAATGCAAGGTCCTTTCCTTAAATCAAAGACTTGCATGTGATGCTTCCAAGGATATCAAGGGAAACCCAAGGGCTTATGTTAAAACCTCACCCCAAGTGTTTTTGTCCCTAGTCCATTTCCCAAGTCATGTCAAGATTTCATTGGCATACGCTTCCTATATTAAGAATTTTTAGTTCTTCCTAGGACCTAGGAGGCATACCTACATGGTATACCTATGTGGGATACATAGGTGTCATACCTACGTGACACACCTATGCAGAGTACCAATGCTAGGTACTTACAGCTATGCCCTATGATAAATACCTTTAAAGACCTCTTCAAAGCCACTCATGGAAGGACTTATGCTTCCATGGATCCCTTTTCTGAAAAGGACCAAGTTGAAACCTCCACCAAAACCTCATGAATCACCAAAACTTTTGGAAGGACACATCATCATGTCTCCTATTTGGGTTTGTATTTCTATAGTCACTGGTTAACCTCATTCTTCTTATAAGGGATTCAAGATCATTGGGGTGTCTGTAGGTCTGTATATCTACAGTCACATGGACCCTTACCCTAGATATATTGTTGGGAAGTTCCCAGTTTTTAGGATTTGGGTTTAGGACATGTCCCCCCTTCTTGTCTGTAAGACTCAAAACCTTGGGTCCCTGGTAGGGATGATATGGTTCACACATTTATTTCCTTTTGACATAATTAATGATATCCTCCTTCCACTATGAGACCAGTTTTAGGGAATCCCTCTTGGATTAATCCCTTAGCCTTTTGGTCCATACCTAATGACCTTCACATTCATTCCACATTGAAAGGATTATTGCTCCGCATCCTCATCCAACATTGCCTAAGATTCTTCCATCGCAGGCTTAGCCTATTCCATCAGTATAGGAGAAAGTGTGTGGTTTGTTCAATCATTCACATGCTCTTGTTTCTCACACTAATAATGGATCACATGGGATTAGAGATTTGTGATGATCACATCATCCACACAATCCACCTCACATCTAGAACTATGAGAACTCTAATTCCCACCTTAATTGGGATACGTAGGATGCCTTCATCCAAGGACCAATCTCAATGGAAATACTTATAAGGAGCCTAACCCTAATTCCCATAGTTCGGGCATTATCCTTAGGAATAATTCCAAAATTAAGCCCACCTTGAATATCCATGAATTAATACATCTATCATGGATCTAGTTACAAGTGCATCCTATTTAGGATTAATCCCCAATTTATTTCTCTCAAAGGGAAAAATCCCCTATGAGACAAGAAAAAATACATGGGTTTTGATTCCAATCTAAGTGGGATACATAGGAATCCACCCTGAGGTTCAAGCCCAATATTCCATATCAACCATGTTCATTATAGACCACATTTCTAGGAGGGTCTAATCAAACATGGAAACTTATATCCATTCAAGGTTCAAAAAAAGATTTGACTAGGTATATTCCACCTATATTTCCTTACCACTTGAAATTAAACTGTACGATTAATTCCTTATCATAAAAACATAAAAGGTATGATGTTTCCAATTAATAGGTAATGAATAATGAGGGTTCAGATCCCTTTCACAAAGATACGTAGGTAGCCCATTTGTGGGTATGATACCAACATCAAAACAAACTTATATCTCCCTAGGTGATGATAAATTCTTGAGTACCCCACTAAGTGGCTTAAAACCAGAATCATCATAACAATGGATAAAGAATATCTATATAGTATATTAGAGGATACCATTAATGGAGAACCTCAAATACATATAGATATCTCCAATGATGAAGAACCTCGAATACATATAGATGATTTTGAATTCAACACATTCTAATAATTTAATGAAAATTTCAAGGGAAACATAGATTATTCTTGATAAATTAATAAGTATTCATGAACATATCTTAAATCTATAAGAGTGTCTTAAAGTAGGCCATAATTCCCCATAAAAGGGTGCGATGAGCCCAATCTACCATCCTCTCAACCAATGTGAGTTCTTATGAATTGTAGGTTAACAAACCTAATGAATGGCTTCCTTTGGAAAGATGGTACCCTTAGATACCGAACTATTGGCTATTTCTAGTTTCATAAATAAATCCATTGGAAACCGTTCAGAAGTAATGATTCCTAACTAGAACACACATTCTTGGGGATTGAAAAAATGGCAAACACGATGTGAATCCTTAAATAAGATGCTATTATTACACATTTTTTAGGCCCTTATCAATTGATAAAATAGGGGTAGACAAGGGAATAAATAATGCATATATTCATCTAAAATATAACGATTTACTGGAGTTCATTGTTTTTATTTGTCATATATTTGAGCACCTTCTTTCTGGGAACTCCCTTTATTCCAAAATGGATTCCTTAAAGTTTGCACTTGTGAATGCCTCAGCTACTGATAAAGCTGGATCCTCATATGCTTAAAGGATGTTATCACCAACTCAGCGTCTTCTACTATAGGTATCTAATGCATTGGTCTAAGAGTACCATAATAATATTACTATCCTGACCTTGGAGGCTACTCGATAGACCCTCCCAATCAAGAATAACCCTCGGTCATCCAGTTAATGATGATCAGTGGTCCAGAAGCTGAGAATTCCAACCACTGTTTTCAATCATTTCAGGAGTTTATCCCCAAACATAATCATCAATCCCTCTTCAATTCTAGGGTGTTTAACCAAGATTCCACAATTGTCATCAACCCAAAGACAGATGGGTCTTTCCTTAAGGCTCCTGTCAACAATCACCACTGCCAACGTCACGCAATAACAAACCCTCAACAGGATGAGGGAGTTATCTTCGGTTGTCCGGCCCAGGTAATTCAGACTCGAGCACACAAGTGGAACCACTAGGGAAAACATATAACCAATATGGAGTAGGTTCCTACTTTTTCACCCTCCAGGGAAGTCCATCAACCAAGCTTGGTGGCAAACAACGAACGGGAACATACACCCATTCGCCTAAAGTCAGTCAGCCAGCAGACACGTCTGGTGGCACCCAACGAATCTCTTCATTCAAATCACGTGGAGTACCATGAGCAGTCATGTACACCTTATTATAATCAGTCAGCTCGATACTTGAGCCACACTATAATAAAACCTTATTTAGTGACATTTTTTTTTCCATTAGCGACTTTTTAAAACATTTCTATTTCATATATCGACGTTTCTTGAAAAAGCAACTAAATGAGGTGTCTCAAATTTAGTGCTGTTTATAAACATCACAAAATTAGAGACATTTATAAATATTTCAAATTACATATATTTATATTAATCTATAAATTAGTGGTGTTTCTAAGCGTTTCTATTCAGTGACACCTCATTTACCGATATTTTTACGAGACATTAGCAAAGAAACGTCTCTAAATTTGAAACCATTACATACCTTTCAAAATGTTGGTAAATGAAACCTCATTTACTGATGATTTTTCAAAATATCATTAAATGACACCTCATTTATCAATGTTTTCAAAAAGAATCAGTAATTTTTTTAGGAAGGTCATGTTTTTTGTTTACAATTTAAAAAACTACCACCCCTCTCATTCAATGCCCATTGCCTCTTTTACCCTGATGCTCTCCCTTTCTCCCTCCCTAGTACCCCGCCCCACTCTCACTCCTATTTAATACCCCAGCCCACTCCCACTCCTCCCTGTTACCCACTCTCAAGTACCCTGCCCCAGTCCCACACCACTCCCTTACCCACTATCCAATACCAAGCCCCTCTACCTTTCTTTCTCCCTAGCATCCCCCTCTCTCCCATACCCATGGGATACTATTTACACTGGTCTAAGTGGCTTCAAATTTTGGTCCAAGTTGAGTATCGAACTAATAACCTCTAGCCTTTGACAAAAAAGCGGGAACTGACTAGCCTAGTTTAATTTTCTGTTTGTAATTGTATTATAATATATATATATATATATATATATATATATATATATATCAGTATCAAAAAATAAGTATAGTATATATATATATATATTAATATACCAATATTAATATATAAATATATAAATATATATGTTTATATGATTATATTTATATTTTATTTTCAAATACATACACACATAGATATATATATATATATGTTTATATTATATATATGCGTACATATATATAATTATAATTTTAAATTCACATTTGTTCACATACACACACATATTCATATATTAATATATAAATGTATAAATATATATATGATTATATTTTATATTTATATCTTACGTCTAAGTACACACACATATATATATTTTTACATATATATATATAATTCATATGTTTCATATGTTTATATTTTATGTTCAGGTGTGTGGGTGTTTGTTTAAATTATATATGTATATATATGATTATGTTTTATATAATATGTTTATGTTAATTTTTTAAGTTTATTTATATGTTTATATTATATATGTGTATTTCTAAGTGTAAATATATATGTGTACGTATATATAATTATAATTATAAATTTATACACACACACACACACACATATATATTTATCCACCTTTTAAAACATTGGTAAAAATGTCATTAAAAAAGACATGTTTTCTTAAAAACGTGACTAAATTTAAAATACATATTTGTTTATATATATATATATATATTAGCTTTTTTGTTTGTGTATATATAAATACCTATTTTTATATGTGTGTTTATATATATGTGTTTGTGTTTATACATATATATATATATATATATCAAAATATATATTTACATCGACGGAGGGAAATAAGCTATATATAAATATATATATTTTAAAATAAATGTTTCTAAGATAATAAATATAAATATAAATATATATAAATCTAAATCTAAATATATATTTACATTGATGAGGGGGAATGATCTATATAAATATATATATATTTAGTAATGTTTTCTCAAAATGCTGTTAATTTAGCGACACTTTTAAGCAAACATCACTAATTTAGTGATGCTTCTGATCAAAGGTTGCTAAATTAGCAACGATTTTGAGGGAACGTTGCTAATTTAATGATGAATATGAAGAAAAATTTCTAAATTAGGGATAATTCTGAGGAAACTCTTCTAATTTTGCAACAAATCTGAGGCAACAATGCTAATTTAGCGACACTTCTTAGAAAACATCACTAAATTAGAGATGCTTCAGAGAAATTTTTTTTAATTCAGTGACGATGCTGAGAAAATGGGGTTAATTTAGAGAATATTTAGAGAAAGAGTAGCTAAATTAGTGATCTTTTATAGGAAATATTAGTAAATTAGTGATGTTTTCAGAAAACATTGGTTAATTAGAAATGTTTCCTAAAAAACATCTCTAAAAACACCGCTAATTTATTGTTTTTTTGTAGTGCTGTCTGGCTGCATTCCAGAAAGCTCACCCTCCAAATGTGGTGGCTATTAGCCAGCATACACATATGCCTTCCAACATATATTAAACCTACAAATAGTCTTTTTCGTTGTACCTAGAGACATTAGTCAGAAAGCTCATATGACAATCCTGGGGTAGATCCAACACTCTGCCCCCACCCACAAGTACTTCCAGTACTCACGGATATGAAAAGGAGGACATGAGTAGGAATATACACCTACTCCAAATACGGAATGGGTATATATTCCTATTCAAGCTACTGAAGTCACCAAATTGATTTTGGAAATGGTGAATGGGCATTTACAAATTTCTACCCATATCCTAAAAGCCTTCAAGAATATCATAATGACAACTTTAGTAGTACCAGAGGGATGAAGAAATTATTCTGTCCCCATAATGAGGATGAATCATCAATATTCCATCCAAAAGCATATACATACATCTATTCCAGTCCATAGTGGTTATGGGGCATACTCCCCATATCATATGGGAAAATAGATCAGTCATATACATTAATTACTATAGGAGACCGTCAATCTATTTTGATATCCACTCCAAAGAAGGAACATATACCTCCTCATGATAACCACTTTTCCCATCAAGTGTCCCCAACTACATGTAAACCAGTGTCTAAGAAGATGTCTCACCCACCACATTAGTAGAATCAAGAGTCGATCAGTGATCATGCTCATCTTAATGCTGGAGTTCTTGAATACCTCATACATTTATATATTGTAGTTCAATATCCTACCCACCCATTACCAAATTATGTGAGTATTTGTAGTAATTCTGAATTTCCTCATCCAAAATTTCATCATGAAGGTTTGATTCATAAAAATTCAGTCAATCTCAAGAACCTATCACTGGATGAGAGCCATAGAAACCCTCCAAGTGGATAGAAGAAAACGGATCAAGAGGATTTAAGACTTACTATAATACACCATGGTGGTCCTCCCCATAATGTAATTCATTGTGAAAGTTCTCTCTATAGTACTGTTTCAAATTTTCAAGAAAATTATCCAACTAAAAATGTAGTGATGAGAAATCACTCTTATCCTGAGGCACAATAAAACATAAGGCTAGTCATGTCTGATGTATTATAACTTATACGTGAAATACTTTATCATCCAGAAGACAAAATAAGAGTATGGTCATTCTCCGAACCTACCTTGGTTCATTTTCCTTCTATTATAGCAAAGGAAACACGAAAAAATTCCATTAATTTTGATAAAGTAATCAGGAATCATCCAATTTGGTTAGAAAAAGTTGAGAAACATATAATAAAAGATGAAACATATTTCATATGAGAAAACAACTGGTTATGGGTGAAATGCCCGTTATGTTATGGCGTTTTACAACCTCTCATTACAACATTCTAGAGATGTTGGCAGAAGATTGTATTCATGATATCCACCTCAACATATGGAATACTCTTTATCATATTAAACCCAAAATATTACCTTATGATGTATATCAAAGTCATTTCAATGTAATATAAGGGTTTGAATTTATAATTAACTTGACTTCTCTCCATGTTTCATGAAATCCAAGGATTGAGAAGCAACAAGAGGCCCAAAAACAACTGATCGAGAAAACCCCATCTAGAGTTCATATCAAAGGATTAGGTGCACAAGGATCATTGCATTTTACTGTGATAAACTATCAATAAATCCCTTAAATGTGGTCTCATTTAATGTTATTTTCTCAGGTTGGTTACAACAACGAAATTCTAGAGATACTCAGTAAGAACATGCCTCGATCAGTTTTTACCAAAGTATGGCCCAAAGAGATAAAGCTATTGAGTTGTTTCTATGTAAAGAGTCTAAAAACATTGAACATGATTCTCTCGTAGTGGATGTCAGCCATCAGATCAAACAAATGTCTGAAATAGCACAATGGTCTTCCAAAATACACAATTTGAGTTGGTGTCAGATAATGCACCCAACTAATGTTGTGACCAGATTTCATAAAATCAGAAGATAAGCCACAACTATATATTCCATAGTAGTTTTGAATCTACCCCATCCTGTAGGGATATGGGTTTTTTAACCCAACCGCCAGAGTCAAAAAAGAGATCCCAAAGGGTTGATGAAGAAAAATAGGAACAACTCCATCCTGTAGGGTTGATACTTTTTTCACATCCACAATCCCCTCTTTAGTGGAAGTTAGTTTTATCTTGATTAGGGAATAAGGTACAAAGTGAACAGACAATGAAATTTTCCAAGGATTCTTTTCAAGTTATTATCGATTTAATAGTTCCAAGAGAATCAACAAATAAGAGAACAGTCTCATGGAGGACGAAGAAGAAGGATATTTCACAGAGATACTGATATAATTTCATCAATGCATTATACATTAGTAATTATCACTAATTACATTAGGGAAGATCATCTAGAGAATGATTACGGTTCAAGGAAATCAGAGGAAAAAGTTCATGTTCTAGATACGGTCCATACTGAAGCAAATGAAGGAGGTGTGCAAACAAAAATCAGAGGTTTTACCAGAATCAAGGCATCCCCTCAAATAATCCACTTTCACCATTTCATAAGGCACCTAATAGGGAGAAAGGAAAAATGTCAAATTAGGTCTCACCTTCCCCCTATATAAGGACAATTTCTTCCACTTGAAGAAATATTTTCCTAGTAAGAGGAGGGAATGAAGGAGTTCCACAAGTAGATCCGCAGCACGTGCTTCTAGTAATAGAGCCTCAGAAAAGAGGGTTTGTTGCAACTACTGATGTGGATATTGAATTCCCTCCATTGGGTACACATTCGGAACATGGTCCAACACATTCTTACATGCCTTTCCCCATGGGTTATCAATGACAAATAACAAAAATAACACCATTGGTGGTCCTACCAGTTTCTAAACCAGTTTAAGCTCTAGCTTATATACAAGTAGAGATCCCAGCTCATCCATATATTCCTTAAATTTGTATGAATATCGTTGAGTCATTATCAAATCAATTGGAAGCTATGGAAGGATGAAGCACACTGATACAACCAGAAAAGAAGGCTTACCCCAATTGGGTAGATCTGATTCCTCCCCCACAAAACATTGTGAATAAAAAATATATTGTATTTAATGGTTCAACAGATCCTGAGAAGCACAGAACACATTTTTTTTCTTACTATAACCCCATAATGGGGACCCCTCAACAATAAGAAGTAGTAATGCTTAGTTGTTTTGTGTAATCACTACAGGGGACAACCTTTGTCGGTACACCAGTTTGCAATCTAGATTGATTACTAGAGGGGAAGACCTTCATCATTAATTCCTTTTCCAATTCAGGTCAATGCTATAGAAGAAAACAATATTCATTCTTATGAAATAAAAAAATGGAGAATGAAAGAGTTTTATATTTCATTGCATTGTGGATAGGATTAACATATTCCTTGAATATACCACTCCTTCCAAAATAATTGTTTCTTATTTCTATTCTAATCATATGTGAGGAGTTTTAGATACATTTAATCCAAGTAAAATACATATGAGGGTTTTAGGATTTAGCCTCAGTTTCTTGACAAGTGGAAAACTCCATAATGGAGACTATATCAAAATCTTGAGTATTCTGTTTGCTCTAGGAAGGAAAAAAGAAAAAATAGAGGCTGCTATAGTTTCACTCAAGAAAGCACATGTACATGTTTCTACTTTAAATCCTTCATCATATCATAGGGCTCCAACTAATGAGCACTAGAAGAAGTGACAACCACATCAAGATGATAAAAAATATCAAATTTGGAGATATAAAAACAAGTTCTATTTTTTTCAAAATGAACAAGTCCCCGACTAATTCATCTCAGCTTTGGAAAATAACATAGTTTAGTTTCCAAGGCTAAAGAAACAGAATAAAGAAGAATATGAAGGCCTCCTAATCTATTATAAATTCCATAAAATGTTGGTTCATCCCATTAAGGAGTGTTTTTTCTCAAATATATATTGAAAATGATGGTGGACTATGGACAAGTGAAGCTAAAAATTTTATCAACCCATGTAACATGTGTTACCGTTACCAATCTAGAGGAATAAGGAGAATGATATAAAGTCAAAAGAAAAAATTTTCATAAGTTTGAGGATTTGATGGTCAATAAAATGATCAATCGAACTCATTGAATTCTACAAACACATTTGAAATAAATTACTTTGCCTCCTACCACTCCTGTTACAATTGATCCATCTTCATCAAATGAAAATTCTTTCGAATGAAAATTTTCAAGGAAGAGACATGGTTATAAGGTTAAAGAGTAGTCATAAGAAAATGATCTTGTATTAAGGGAAACATTGTTATTGAAATTGGAAGTTTCATGACATCTGATTCAAAATCACAGGAACCACCCCACTAGAAGTCATAACAAGAATCGACATGTTAGGAAGAATATTCATCAGATGAGGAGTTGATCTTCGATTCTATTAACATTATCCACATAACAAACCCCTATGAAAATGATGATTCTAACTATGATCAAGAATTACCTTTCCATTATTGGGGAACTAGGGGAATATGTCATCAAGGTCAATAATATAATGGAAGAATAGGGTATACTAGAAGCTATTATTCTGATTACACCCCTACTCGAACTATTTATGTAGCAGAAACTCATGGGAGAGTCCTTCAGTGGGCTCAGCAAGAACAATGGAATTCTCCCACACATGACAAGATCAGTCCCGACATGATCATCGTGGAATATTTATTAGAGTCTATACCAACTCCTTATTAGTAGGTGGATAGACCTAGTTAGCATAATCCATCAAGATAAGAAGTATTTCCAACTTCTACCCTGACACATGGTCCATCTACATCTAGAGCATCAACTTCCAAGGAACCTGCAAAACCACATCTCCATGTTGGAAAACATAGCCATTTGGACCAGAAGTATGAGGGTTTGAATAAAATGTTCCAAGTAACAACCATGTTATCAATCCAGGATACTCTAAATCTATTAAAGGATCTTCAGGAAGCACTTATTGAGGTTTTTTCAAGTCCTCAGGAGTTTGAAACCAAGTTTACTGCCACTGAGGTCTACCTTATAGAGAATGATCCTATAGAAGGGCATGCAGTTATATATTTCATAGACTATGATGAGGATGATGTTTTACATGGACACATTAGGACCATGTATTTATCTGACATGGTCAATAATATAGATATCCCACGAGACTTTATTGATAATGTCTTAGGATTCAACCTCATTCCCATTCGTACACTTCATCTGTTGGGTCTCACTGAATCTGACTTATATCTATCCACTATGATGTTTCAAGGTTATGATAAGAATGAACAAGAAACTATAGACTATATTTCACTCTAAACTCAGTTTAGGAATCTTATATCTAATTTAGTTTTCATGGTTGTCTGGAAGGATACAACATTAGACATTCCTCTTGGAATGCCCAGACTACATCAACATGCATCCATTCCTTCATCATACCAAAAATGTATCAAGTATTTCTTCAATGGTAAAATTGGGACATTGCATGGTGATAATGCCCTTTTAAAAACTTATAAATCTCAGTATATTAAGGCAAAGTTCTATCATGAAAATGTGATATGGTATGTGGGAAAAGATATAGAAATAATCAATGCTCCAAATGGTTTGGAAACGTTCTTAGATAACCCATTCATGAATCTCACTGCATATTATGTGTTTCCTATCAATCAAATTAAAATGGTAGACCCAAATCCAAGCACTCATTCAGTGTCTTCCATATTTTCAGTTGTGGCAATTAAGCTTGATAGCATGAGGTAAATTATTTATTTACCAAATAGTGATAGAAGATTAAACGAAGATGTCTTCATTCTATGTATTGTAATTCATCATGTATCGTATTCAATAGTAGAATAGAAGAAGATATTTCATTAATAAAGAAATATAAGGATTCTGATTCCCAACTCATCATTTCCCCTTGAATTCTCCAGGAAGACTCTTCGTCATTAGTAGGATCAGAGATAGTTTCCTCTTATTTAGGATAACCAAATCCTAACTCCTCCCCTATCTTTAAATGTTTTTCTTCAACATCTGAATTTCTAGAAAATAAATAAGATGTGACACATGTGAAAGAAGAAGAATAAGGTCTTAAGGTATCCCCGCTATCTTTTGAGGATGGAGTCTTGACCACTATGCATGAACTCAGAGAAAACAATTTGGGTATAGAATGAGATCCATTCCATACTCTGATTAGTGATACCGTAACTTATGAAGAGAAAGATTTTTATAATTAATTTCTAAATAAACATCAAGATGTGTTTTCTTTGAACTATACAAAAATGAAAATCCTTGACCCTGATGTGGACACCCATTATTTCAGTTTTCTAGAAGAGAATTGAGGATTTAAACAAGCATCCAGAAGAACACACCCATCTCATGCCTCTGAAATTGAGGTTGAAGTCGAAAAGATTATCAAAGATGACTTTACTAGGAAGGTGAAATATCCCAAATGGCTAGAAAATATTGTCCAATTAAAAAATAAGAGTGGGAAAACTGGTGTTTTCATTGATTTCATAGATCTCAACCGGCATTATCTAAAAGATGACTTTTTTGGTTCTAATCACAGAAAATTTGATTGATGCAAGAACTGGCTACGAAGCTCTATCCTTCATAAGTGGATCATCCGGGTATAACCAAATCCAAATGGACCTAGAAGATGAAGAATCTATAGATTCAAAATCCTATTAAGGAATATTTTTCTATTAGGTAATTTCCTTTGTCATTAAGATTGTTGGTGCAACATATCAATGTGCAATGCACTAAATTTTCAAAAAATTTATGGGGAAATTCAGTGAATGATATGTGGATGATTTAGTGGTTTAGTACAAAAAACTATTTGATCACTTGACTGATATGGAAACCATATTCAGCAACATTCGACAGTATTATTTGAAGATAACTGCCTTGAAATGTGTTTTTGGGGTAAGATTGGGAAACTTTATCTGTTTTTTTGTACACCATCATGACATCAAAGTCGATCCGGAGAAGACTAAGGATATACTTGGCATGTAGACACCCCTAAACATGAAATATTTGATAGGAATTCAAGTAATATTTACTTTTATCTTGTGCTTTATAGCTAATTTGGAAGGAAATTGTTTTCCCTTCACTAAATTGATGAAAAATGGGGCCACATATCAATGAACAAATGACTGCGAAGATGAATTTGATAACCTTAATAAATACCTATTGAGACCACCGTTTTTGATGCCAAATATTGAAATAAAGACACCTATTCATTATGTGACATCTTTAGAGTGATCATTGGGCTCCTTCCTTCACAAAAGAACGATGCTGGTAATGAAAACAGCCTTTACTATATCTGCCAAACCATGATCAATGTAGAGAATTGATATTTTGATATTGAGAAAATATGAATAACATTAATCTTTGTACTTAATTAATTGATAAATACTTTAATAATTATGAGGTCCATTTGGTATATCATAATAACCCGCTCAAATTTATCCTTAGTCATCCTATGATTACATAATGTCTGGCATAATGGGTGGTTATTATGCAAAACATTGATATACAGTTTGAGCCTCAGAAAGTAGTAAAAAGCCAATATTTAGTAGAAATACTTAATAATAACTTCTCCATGGAAGAGATATAATTAAATACTAAATTACCTCATTAATAAATCATTTCTATTCAAGAAAGTTTCAGATAACGGGAAATGTGAGTTGATTGTGCTTCTAGAAGTACGTCAGGGAAGAGAAAGGATAACCCTATACTCAATATGGTTGGGGTAGGAATTATGATTATCTCCCAATAGAAGGATGTGTTGCTATACCAATTTCTGTTATGAAAAGGTGGTACCAAAAATGAGGCAGTATATCAAGTTCTCATTGGAGGCCTGGAATTACCACCCTGAGTATCAGTGGATTACCTAGAGGTGATAGGTGATTCATAATTGGTAATCAAATAGATCAATGGGGATTAAATCATTACATAAGAAGAAATAATTCCCCTATGTAATTATGTTCGAGGGTTAATAGTATAATTTACCATAGATCCCAAAATTTATTACATCCCTCAATCACCAAATACTTAATCTAATGCATTGGAAAATGTAGCTACAACCTTAGCAGATCAAAATCAGAATGAAATAGTCATTTTTATTGCTCATCGCTGAGTGGTTTCAACTTTTATCAAAATTATAATATGGGAAATAAAATAAATCAGTCCCATTTCAATCCCATATGGCCATACCATGGAATGGATGACACTCATTAGGGAATATCTTCAAAACGAGGTACTTCCACCTGATAGAATTAAAAGAGAATAGATCTGATGATGAGTAGTTAATTTCACTCTTTATCATGGACCAGATCACTGAAATGTCCTTTAAAGAAAATAATTTGATGGAATTATTCTTAGATGCATTGATGGGGTTGAATCCTTGACCATCATGAATTAAGTACATGCAGGAGCCTGTGGTTCTCACTAGCATGGGCATAGAATTTCTGATCAAATTCTAAGGCATGGATATTTTTCACTTTTGATGAGACACGATTGCACAGACTTCATTAAAAAGTATCATACCTTCTAGATGCATTCCTACTTCATTCATCAACCCCCAGAGTTTCTGCATACATCTAAGTACTCTTGGATATTTTCTATGTGGGTAATTGATATAGTAGGACCCTATCCCCAAGCTACAATTAAACAGTTCAAGTATATTCTTACTGATACTAATTTTTTCTCAAAATGGGATGAGGTAATAGCTCTCAAGGAAGTAGGGGAAAAATCATAGATAGTTTTGTCAGAAATAATATCATTACTAGGTTTGGTGTCCCTCATACCATATTGAAAGACAACGGTACCAATTTCTATTTTGCTGAGATAAAGAAGCCATATTAGGATCACAATATCAAATACAACCATTCATCTCGCTTCCATGAAATGACCAATGGATTGATAGAGGCTTTAAAAAATAATCTATTGAATATACTCCAAAATATAGTGGATAAACATAAAAAGTATGGTCTTGATAAATTATTACATTCTTTGTGGTCATATCATATTTCTACTCATACCACAACACGATCAACCCCATCTTCATTGTTGTATGGGATAAAAGTATTTCTGCCTACTGATATTCAATTTCCATCACTATAAGTTTCCATCTAGGACCAGTTACATATATATGAACAGTCTTTGAAGCGATTTGATGAGTTGGAATGATTAGACAAAAATAGGTTGCATACCTTGCATCACTTAAAAGTTTATCAGAATAGAGTAGCACGGTATTTTAATAAGAATGTTCACCTCTGATCATTTACTGATGTATAATTGGTATTAGTCCTATGTACCTTGATGATTACTGGAAATATACCACCAAATCATGATCCAATGTGGGAAGGACCTTATTCTATACATAAGGTCCACTCTAATGAAGCTTATTCCCTAATCTCAATGGATGGAGAGCTTATTACAACTCCAACAAATGAAAGATTCTTGAAGAAGTACTTTTTTAATCACAAAGTGTCATTTCTTAGTTGAAATACATTAAACTATATAGAAAATATATGCATCCATTCTTCATGATGCTAAAATGTGTAGTATTTTTGTTCTTGTCGCATGATGTTAAACTGCACGACATCACTTGTCCTTAATACTTGATGTTAAACTATATGGTTAACAACATCTTCATTTAATGTAATCATATTCACCAATATAATACAAATTTTAATTCTATGTGTTTCTTTAAAAAATGAGTAGATTCCATGTATAAGAATTAATCACATCATTGTTACACCATATTAGCACATGCACCCTGTTTCTCTTGTCTTTGAATCTGAACTTCACGGGGAACCCCTTTTTAGATCTATGTGTGGATTGATTATTTCCCCTAGAAAGATATGTAGTGAAATACAGTTCTTATCCCTTGGTCCATCTGGATTGTTTATTTAACATCAGGTGACTTATGTCTTCACCACAAGACATTAAACTATATGGTTCTTCCAGAACTACGTATGGCTTGATTCTCATTCCAATGGGATATGTAGAGACACCAAAATCACCAATCTTGGGCCCAACCATGATAAAATATAATTCCCCATATTCCTTGTGTTTATGAGTCAAATTGGCACACATAATACCATCTTCAAGAACTACCTGTGGCTTGATTCTCATTCTAATGAGATACATAGTGATGCCTGGATCTCCAATATTGAGCCCAGATGTAACCATAATGAAATATATTTCCTCTATTCCAATATATGAACCAAAATTATACAGAAAACTATTCTAGAATACAAGATTTTATTTTCATTCCAACTCGTGTCTTAAGCATAAGGATTATTACAGAATTTATTAAAAGCCCCCATCTCTTACATCGAACTCAATTGATGCGGGGGAAGGATATTTTCAAGAACATTGTATGTCTTGATTCTCATCCTAATGGAATATATAGAGATTCCCAGATTTATTATTTTGGGCCCAGAGACGATAATATAAAAATAAAAAATCCCATGCATTTCCTATGTGGATGAATAAAACCTACACAGGGAATGCTTCAAGAACTACCTATGGATTGATTCTTGTACCAAGAAGTTATATAGTGATGCCTATGTTTTAACTTAGGCCTAGCCAAAATATCTCCATCTTTTCATTTTAGTTCATCTTCATCATCACCACATGAAAATAAACTGCATGGACCTACAAGAAGTACGTGTGACTAGATTCTCATCCCATTGAGATACATAGAGAAAACTAAGACATAAATCTTAGTCACATCTATGAGATAAAAGAAAATTCTCCCATATCTTACATAAGATCAAAATATTTACAAGATATTTTATTTTGACCCCTCTCCTCAGGGAACCCATAAAGGAAACAAAAGATGTCCCCATTGTACATATGAGTTAGATCTATATAATGGACTCCAAATTCATGGAAAATATTGTCCAAACTCTTAAATTAAACATTTTACATTAACCATTTCACATTTTATACTCCTAATATTGAATACATTAAGATATTCATAATATTTTTTTAGATTCCAGTGATAGGATGTTTGATACCTGATATCTCTTTTTCTTAACTATGCAGTATGTTCCCCTAGGTGGCCTTGCATAAGTTTCCCATATAATGGGCCAGTCATCCAAAAGATGATACTATTTGGCTATGTAGCATATTCCCCAGTTGTCCCTACATAATACAACCCCCATAAAGGGTTTTTAAAACAATAGTAACTTTAGTATTGGGGGAAGCCTCTCCTGTCACCTTAAATATTTGATAATGGTATAAAAAAACCCATATTTTAAAACAATCATCCTTTTCATATTTGTCCCATATCCTTCCTCCCAACCAAAAAGTCTCCAAGACTTTTTTACGTTTTCCATTAACTTGTTCAAAGTATACTGAAATAGCCTTGAATCCATTAATCACATCTCATCCATTGATTCCATAATATTTTGGTTCTAGCCATAAGACCTAAAAAACTACAGACACCATATATCCTATGTTTGGATCATACCTTTTTGGAATGTTTATTCATCCATTAATTTTGAAATCATGACTTGAAATACTATTTCTATGTTCATGTACATTTCTCCAAAAATGAAACTCTATGATTTGGAGAATTTGAATCTTCGTAAACCTTCTTCAGCATTAAATAATATTATGTATGATACCTAAGAGCTCTTTTCCATTACTATAAAGCATGTTCCCCTAGGAGGCATTCCATAAGTCACCCAATAAATGGGGTAGCTATCCAAAAGATGCCTCTGTTTGTCTATGTAGCACATTCTCCAGTTATCCCTGTATAATACATCCCCCATAATGGGTTCGTCAAATAGTGGTAACTTCATTCATGGAAAAGACTACCTATAATGCCTTTATCCCTTTTCCCATGTCATTCATCTGATAAAAAATTCCCAAATAATAGTTTATAATTCTTCCTTTCCATATCTGAATACAGTAGTATATTTCTAGAAAAATTAACCAGAAATTCGAGATTAAAAAATCTATAGTCAGAGATAAAGACATTAAATTAATGCTCCACTAATGTCCTTCCTATATGACTTGAAACTGTATAGCATATTAATAAAAAAATCACTTAATGTCCTCACTACATGACTTAAAACTATATATCATAATGTACTTACTGCATGACTTTAAACTACATAGAAAATATCCAAAATCCTCTTTTTGAAAAAAGTACCTTGTTTCACAAATTAAATTTGTATAGGATTTGTTTCTAATTCTATTCCAATTTCAGAATAGATAGACCCATTTTATTCTTAGACCTTATTCCTTGGTAAATACACCCACTATGTTCTTGAGACATCCAAATCCTAAACCCCTTTTTATATTAGCAATAAAATGTTAGAATTCATGGGAACTTCTTTACCTAAATATGATGTACGTGATCTAATTGTCCTCACATTAGTTGCTCAAGTAGCGAGCTTGTCAGCCAAAGGATTACACTATTTGGTTGTGTAGAATATTCCCAAGATGACCCAACATAACACAACCCCCATAATGAGTTTTTTCAAAACATAGGTAATTTAGTTCTTGGGAGATACCTGCACTATTTTAATATATCATATTTTTATTAGGTGGCCATAAAAACCAGGACTCAAGATTCCCCTTGGAAGTATCAAATGAATGTATTGTCTTTCCCTATCCCTAAACCATTTTATGGGTTCTAATTTAAAAGGATGATGGTCAAAGATATTAAACATTAAAAATTATAATTATTAGTTCATTAAGAATGATTTTAAACATCCATTAAAAAGAGATATGAAACTCACCAAATTAAAAACATGAAAATGTAATTATGGGTAAAAGTCGATTCTTAGTTCGCTTGATCTATACATTATATGATTTGGGAAATATCAAGAAATAAAAATTGAAAATACACAATGTTTGTAGGGTTGTCCATATGACCCTAGCTGCAGTAAAACTGTGCTTACTATGCTTCTTGGATTAGATAAAAGTTAAAGCACCGTCACCCCTATTAGTGTCATTAGGATTATCTGACATAAAGATGCCATGTTATGAAAATATGCTTTGATAATGTAACTACAAAAAATGTAGGGATAATGATATATATATAACATGAGACAAAATACTTTTCATTTATATGGAAAAATTTGAGGAACATTCATATAATGGAGTCACTCTATCATACATTACAAAAAGCTATCATCTTGACTCTTTAATTATTGAATACACTCTTGGGCCCTGTCAACTGCTTGCTGATGCTCATTTAGTTGAGAATCTCTAGCCTCCTTAGCCTAAAAAAGTTTGTCTTTAGTAGTTAAAAGAGTATTTAACCCTTCTAATTGGGCTTCACCTAATTATTGGATTAATTTATCAAGCCTATTTAAAAGATCATCCATTTGTTGCTGAAGATGCGCTATTTACATCATTTTCTCTTTAATATGATTATTGACATCCATCAACGTTTTGGTATGATTGGATTCCACCTAGGATACTACAGCTCGAAATCCATCAACATTAGTGATAAGTTTGTCCTTTACAAGATCTTTCTGTAGTTTGTGTTTTTTCTGTCACTGAAAAATGATCTCTTTCACTGCATTGTAAACTAAGAGATAATCAAACCCATAAAATCCCAATAAGCTAAACAGTGCTAGAAGGTGGCCTAAATATGAAGGTAGATCATCCAAAGTTTTTCATAGATTATATCCCAAATGGTTATCCACGTTTCCTTTTGTGTAATATTGAGAAAAAGCTGTAGCTCTATGTCCGAATCAGAATGCCTATCACGTGGTGGAACATATACTGGATTTAGATCGCTCAAGGAGGGGCTTGGATATACTCCTTTTGAAGAAGAAGGTGAATAATCTCCCATTTTTGTTTGATCTAACATCGATGCTACATTTTCAAACCTAATAGTGGGAGATTATAGCCCTAAATAGTGAATTAGAATGAATGTTATCTCCAAAAGTTTAGAAATGAAAAATCATTATCAAGACAGTCAGTGACACTTACCCAGTCATAATTTAGTTTCATGAGAAGAATTCTCCACAAAATTCTCATCTTCAACAGTTTGAGTAAGTAATTATTTTGGAAGGGAATTATCTTGAGCTTTACCAATCACCATAATCATAGGATCTTGATCATCTCCCAACATTGGATCTTCATTTGGAATCTCATCAACTTCAGTGTATGTAGGATATAGTCGAATTCCCTATTCTAGAAGGATTATCTCAACTTTCTCTATAGAAAAAGAAACATAAATTGGGATTTCATAGAAAATATCAGATAAAATAACAATTATGTATGGAAAATGTAGGAATAAGATCTTATGTCCTTTCAATTCCTCACCCAAATCCCCAAACTCATTGATGGAACCTAGAATATCAATAATTGGATTAAGATAATCCATCATTTCACTATACATGAGTTGTATTTTATAGAGTCCTAATCATTTAAATTATCCAAAATAGGTTGATAGAGGCCCAAATTCGCTCCACTGACATTTTATTCTATCACCTCATCAACTGAAGCAATGTCATCCAGCCTTACTGAATCAGGATCAACACGAATACCTAGCTCAAATTGCCCAAGATTTTTAATCCTTTCTTATAGAGAAATAAGAATATTAGCATTGATTGTCACAGGATCCTTCGGTACATACAATAGATCTGAAAAATTATGGAGAAATTAATGCTATAAACAACATGTGATACACAGAATAAATGCATCTGATATTACCATGACCCTTTTCTCTCTTTGTAGAAATAATATGTTTTATCCACAACCCTTGACAATTCATCTCTTAGGGTAACATATTCATCAGAAAGAATTCGTACTTCTCTTGGAGTTTCATTCTTAGGCCTTGAAGGACTAGTTTTTAATACCTAAAGAGAAGAAGGCTATGTAGATCCTGTTAAAAGATAAACCAGGTCACCAAGTTGTATCAAGCATGTCATAATATTACTGGACATTGAAAATACCCACTTTTTGACATATAATTCTGTTCAATATCAATTCTTTATTGCATTTATTTTTATAATACATCGGATATATTATACTACTCCTCTTGGAAATAGAAACCTAAGGTGATAGCTAAGGATTTTCTATAACCATTACCTCTATCATGGTTTCCCCTTCTAGATAATTTCTTGGAGACCCAGGGGGGTTTCATCCAATGTGTCAATGGGGTAACCTGTAGGTAGTTATTTTTGTGACTCTGTCACCTTTCCTGATGTTTCTTCTCTAATTTCAATCTTCAAAATGAAATCCAATCAAGATTAATGATAGAGGAAGAAATATTAGAACTTAAACAAAATAAAAGAGAAATACATTATTAGTATTAACATAAATGTCTCATTCCACTTCATGGTGAACAATTACCCCTTCACATATCCATTGATCCATCACGTCAAAAATTCATTTTGAGGGTGGGATTTGGTCATCAGTTTGATATATGAAGGTATCCATCTCCATGATATTCTCCTATTGATTATCCAAATTATAGTCTAGATGAAAATAAGAAGGTGCTTTAATATCACCCATATTCGGTATTTGATGTCCAAATTGGAGAAATTCACATGCCTCCATGAGTTCACGATTCATGCTTTCCAAGTACTAGATCACTAAATGCAGCACATAATTAAGTTTTGATTTTGTTGGCCATGGAGAAAACTCAAAAACCCACTAATTGGAAGGCCTCATCAAGCATCCCCTCTTTTTTATAAGAATCATTATATGAGATGGTAACATCTTTTTGATGATGGTGAATAGATCAACTCAGTGCTAGAGGTGTTGTTTCCTTGGCCTTGGTCTCCTTAGTGTATTTTCTATTTGAACTTTTTGATGGTTTTGAAGATTCTGATGACTTTAAATCATATTTGGCTCTATATATTTTACCATTATTGCTAAAAAAACCTATTATCATGGCCTCTACCCAATGTATTCCTATATTTAAAGTTCCTTGAGGGTATGAAGAAAACTAATCTTTATCATATACAACCTTTAATATAATTGATATATCTAATAAAGGTAGAATAATTGACATTTTGGATGTCTCTTAAGACATGAGAATCCATAATTTTCAGGCTACCATTGGGTGATTCTCATGCCTAACATAGGTGGGAGGAAAAGTACTTGATTTTTGAAGGCTTTTGAATTGGAGAGAAATCATGTAAGGGACATAATCCTCATAGATAATTTCCCCATCAATACTAGTTGATACGACACTATCCTTAAAAGCCATCATATAATTCCTCATCTCTTAATTTTCTTCCTTACCATCGTCAACAAATGTTCCATTTAGGGAGTTACCAAAAGGAAATAAGCTGAATTCTCCTGATGCATTCAGTACCCTTAGCACTACATCAGGCTTCAAGTTCAAAGGCTAAATCCATGATACATTCTACAAATAATAGAGTAAATTGACCATTGGATACTCTAACTAAATTCAATACCGAATAGAAATAAAAATGTGCTGAAATCCAACCCCACAATACATGATATGGTCCTGCAAGTCTAAATGGGTCCTTCACATTGTATAATGGAAACAAGAGGTGATATATTATTGCTAATACAGGGGTCTCCAACCAAATATATTCCTTTTTTACCAACATAGATTCAATAAAAATAGTCCTTAGTCTTACACCACCACTAGATTCATAAAGTGGAAGAAAATAAATGCCTATCCCCAAGGTAAAGAAGCCTGCTAAGCGTACATTTTCATCAATCTCTTCCATAAACTTGTAACCCCAATTATTATATTTACCTTTCTAAAATGTGGGATAGTACATGCCTAAAGCACCCTGATTATCCCAATTTGGGAAAATGGTTGGACATTCTCAAGTAGGACCCTTCCCTTTCATTGGTTCTGAAAAAGGATTCCATCCACACTCTTGCATGAATATCAACCATAGTGTGAAGATCATTCTTTTGTTTGGGAAAATTTCTTTTCTATTTTGAATAGTTAGTCATCCAATGGTGGTGTCCTCATATCAGCACCCCATGTTGATATTGGTGGAATGAATTCATCATACATCTCCCCAAGAATTGGATCCCCAGATATTTTGTAGATATCTCAAAAACTGATGACAACCTCATTGTGTGTCATGTGGAAAGAATTTGTTTGCAAACTCCATCAGCTCATTAATTCAGGAATGAATTAATTTTTGTAAACATAAGTTTGTCATATCTATAGAGATTCATAAATGTGATCATACATCGTCTATTTTGTAAAATCATCACAAGTCTAGTGTACCCAAAACACCCACATCCATTCAGTATTGACTGCTCCTCTAGAATGAAGGTCTCAATATTCCTTCCAGCAATTAGATTGATATCTTTTGGAAGCATGAAATGTTGAATCATATCAATGCAGCGAAGGATCTACAACATGATTATTCATATCAATAGTACAACCACTATGATGTATGATGAATCCAATAGGGACTGTTCCATCATGAATAGGCATACCCTTCATAGTATTATTCATAAAATGATAGCTGAGTTGTTGAAAAAACCATGCCTTTGGATAAAATTTCTTATAAGATGGAATTTGGAAATTTTTTGAAAGCCCATTCCGATATAGAGGTTGATAGCGGCTTCATGTATATTCCTATTGGTATGGAATCAATCCTTTAACCATCTTATGAAGGGTACTCTCAACAACTCTGTAATAGTCTGATCCAACGATTTTCATCTTTTTGGTTTGGAAAACTCTATCTTCCTCAGTTGATGTCATCAAGATAGCCATTTACTATAATATAATTACCAAATCTCCCTCATTAAATCCAAATATTTAATTACAAGAGTTCATATTTTTAGGAATTCGAGAATTTTTCAAAGGAAATGTTTTGTGTAGCTCCATCGATGAGGACACCTGTGTAAGTCCTTTGATGAGGTAATCCGTGTATGTCCTTAAAAAGGTACCCAATGAAGGTCCTTTGACAAAGTCTTACATAGATCCTTTGATAGAGAAACTATGCGTAGATCTATCACTCAAATGGGTATACATTGAGAAATTTTCAAGGGACCTACATGAGAGCACAACATGAGAGAGATGAATGAACAACCTATGCAACGAAAGAAGAAATCCGAGAATGAGGGTGACAAAAATGACAATGGAAGGGGGTATTTATAGGCACTGCTAGCCTATGCTTCCAACCTATGCCACTGGCCTACAAAACATAGCTACCCAACAGACCTGTGTGGTCCATAATTAATTCTCTTCAATCTTTTCTTTGAATCTAACCTCAAGACTAGATCCTCTTTTCAATTAAATCCAATCATAGGGGGGGGGGATTTTGTTGACATTATTTTTTATAATGTAAGTCAAAATAATTATGAAGCATCGCTTTTTATACCCTCAAGTATCAATGAAATTTATATAAAGACAAACACTTAAAGGGATATTAGTGGCATAGTTATGCATCAAGCAACCAGTTCAGGTCCTGCATGTGCAGCCCAATGAACAACCCCCTGTGCCGAGGACCTACACTGAGGACCTACGCAGTAGATCTATATAGCAACATAATTTTCACACCCCACCACGAAAGAGCTATAATAAAGACCTATGCGGACAACCTCTTTTCGGTCAGCCCCCTTATTTCCTATAAATAAGACCGATGGGCTCCCCATTTTGTTAATTGAAAATGTTGGAATAACTCCTGAAGCTCCCATTTCAAAACTCCTTTGGACAGGTCCCTTAATTTTTTTCAAGTAGCTCACGAAAACATTACAGAATATATAACTGGATGGGATTAAAAAAATTAAGATAATTTTAGATTTTTTTAATACAACACATCTAATCAATAACCCTCCTCCCATAAGGATAATACATCTATGCATGGTCCTTTAATTTAAGCAAGGACCTGCATGGGATGCTTCCAAGGACATCCAGCGACACCTAGGGGGTTACATTAAAACGACACCCATGTTTTTTTCCTTAGTCCATTGACCAATCCATATCAATATTTCATAGTTATATACTTCTTGTGTTAAGCATTTTCTAGTTCCTCCTAAGACCTAAGTGGCATACCTACATGACTTACCATTGATGAATACCTACGAGGAACACCTATACTAGGTACTAATGCAAATAACCTATTCCTATGACCCCACAAGCTACCTTTTAATCCCTCTTAAAATCCAATCATGGTATGGATTCCCCTTTATTGGGACTTTTATCTGAAAAGGGCCAAGTTGAAACCTCCACCAAAACCTCATGGATTACCAAACCTTTTGGAAAGACACATCATTGTTTCTCCTATTTGGGTTTGTATTTCTACAGTCAGAGGATTCCCACATTTTTCTTTATAATAGAGTAAAAATCCTTGGGGTGTTTGTAGGTATGTATATATATAGTCACATCCAAATTTACCCCAGAGACAGTGTAGGGAAGTTCTGAGTTTGGAGGATCATGTTTCGGGCCATGTCCCCCCTTCTCATCTCTATGACTCGAGACCACTAGTCCAGGGTAGTGAAGGTAAGGTAAAAAATTTATTTTACTTTTGACAAAGGGAATGATATCCTTTTTTCAATATGGGCCAAATTTTATTTCATCCCCCATAGACTAAGCCCCTATCATTTTGAGCTTGACATAATGACCTTCAAATTTATTCCACATTGAAAGTTTCATCTCTCCATGCGCTCTTTCATGACCTCCTTAGCTTCTTTATTTGTAGTCCCGACCTCTTCCATCAGTGGAGGATAAAGTGTTTGGTTTGTTGATTCTTTCACATCCTATTGTTTCTCACACCGAGCATGACTACAATGGGCTTAGAGATTTGTGACAATCGCAAAATCGACACAATCCACCTCACTTCTTGAATTATGATAACTCTGATTCCCACCTTAATTGAGATACATAGGAAACCTTAATTATGGGCCCAAGATCAAGGGACATACATTCTAGAGGTCCAACCCAAATTCCCTTAGTTTGAGCATTCTCCTTAAGAATAATCCCCGAATTAATTTCCCCATGAATGTCCATGAATTAAGACATCTCTCATGGACCCTGTTATAGAGGCATCCTCACTATGAGTAATCCCCAATCTATTCTTCACAAAGAGAATACCCCCATGTAAGACTTACCAAATTATGTGGGCTTTGATTCCGATCTAAGAGGGACATGTAGGAATCCTCCCCGAGGTTCAAACCCAACACTCCAAATCAACCTCGATCATTCAAGGCCACATTCCCAGTAGGGTTTAATACAACTTGGAAACTCATATTCTTTCTAGGTTACATGGGAAACTTAGGAACAAGTCCCACATGAAGAATTGACTAGGTACATTTTTCCTTGATGTCCTTACTAAATGGAATTAAACTGTATAGTTATGCCTTTATCACATGACCTTAAAAGGTATTATGAGTTCCTTTAAGTGGAACCAAAATATGAGGGTTCTAATTCCATTCATGAGGATATGTATGTAGCCCATTTATGGGTATGATACCAACATCAAAACAAACATCAGTCTCCCTTGGTGATGAAAAATTCTAATGTTCGCCACTGAGTGGATTAAAAACTAGAATCATCATATCAATGGATAAAGAATCTCTAAATATTATATGATATTATAACATTTATGGAGAACCTAGAATACATATAGATATCTCCAATCATAAAGAACCGTGAATACATACAGATGATTCTAAATTGCACACATTCTAATAATTGATTGAAAATTTCAAGTGGAACCTACATTATGCTTGGTAAATTTAAAAGTATTCATGAATATATCTAAAATCTATAAGAGGTTCATGGAGTAGGCAATAATATCACCCAAAAGGGTGCGATGATCCCAACCTCCCATACTCTGGACCAATGTGAGTACTTAAACATCATAGGTTAACAATCCTAATGAACATCTTCCTTTAGAAAGCATATCCCGTTTGGTGTAAAACTGTTGTATGTTTTTGGTTCCATAAATAAATCCAATGAAAACTATACAAATGTAATGATTCTTTACTAGAGAACACATTTAAGGGAAAACATTATGTAAAATTTATTACACTCTATAAGGAAAGTTCCTTTCATATCTTCTCTCAAACTTTCGTATGAAACATTCTATTTAAAAATATATTGACAAATTAAAAAAAAATTATCCAAAACAAACTATGGAACATAAATAAATATGAATAAATTGTGTTTAAGGGAAATTATAAAATTAATTTAATTGACATTGTTGAGATGTTTACACTCGTAGAACAACATGAAACTATTTGATTATTCATTTAAGTGGGGATTTGAAACGATTTATAATATATCAAATGGATATCAAATATAATTTATTGAATATTTTACTTGAGGACGAAGTGTATGTTAATACATCAGATGGGTTTCTCATTGATGAAGATGCAGGAAATGTGTTTCCACTAAATAAGGTTCTGTATGTCCTCAAAAAATCATTGTGAGTATGGTATTCCATGTTAGATCACTATTTAAATAATATCCATTTCTTTAGAAGTGCATTTGATCACAATATCTATTTCAATATAGATATTGAGAAGTTATTGATGGTTCTTATCTATGTTGAGAACATAATTTTTGGAGGATCGAATAATAACCAATGCATTTAGTTTTTAGAACACATGAGGTGTGAATTCGAGATGTCTATAATTAGTGAAATGTAATTTTTCCTTGGATTGTAATTTATTCAAATATTGGATGATAAACTGATCTCAAAAAATAAATATTATAAGGAGGTATTTTCAAGTCCCATGGAAAATTCGATAGAGACAAGGTTGAAATCATCAAAAGATGAACATGGAAACAATGTCGATGTAACTAATTTTCAAAAAAAATCTTTTGGATTTTACTCTATTTGACTACCAATTGATTGAATACTTAATTTATACTTTTCAGGAAACTATTTATCAGAGTTATCCAAGGAATATCATCATGAAACTCATGAAAGTAATACTTAGATATATCCATAATACAATAGAAAATGGATTGTTCTATTTCAATGATATATAATTAATGTTTTTTGGATTTATTGATTAATATTATGATGGTTTAGAAGATAGATTAAAATCAACATCTAGTGGTGATTTCTATCTGGGGAGTTCATGTATATGGTGGAAAATTAAGAATAAATATTATTTATCTTTTAGCACCATAGAGGCCAAGTTCATTATTTATACCCAAGCATGTACCAAATTACAATGGATTAAACATCAAATTGATGATGTGGGTGTTTAAGTGATTTATCCTATTCTAATAATTTTTGATTATTTAATAATGAAAAATATTCTAAAAAATCATATCCAAAATTCATGAATAAAGAATATTGAAATCAAATATCACTTCCTAATGGAGAAGGTGGTGTAAGGAATCATGGTATTAGAGTATGTATCAACACAAGATAAGGTAGATGATATTTTGATAAACTATGTAATGTTGTGTTTTTGAGGCATCAATTGGATCTTGGAGTCTAACTGTATCATTGTAAATAATTTATTATGTGAAAATACCCACTCCCCATAATTGTTTTATGAGAAATGTATGTTTTATTTCGTCAATTTTCTGTATTTTTAACCCTATCTTTTGAAATTTTGTGGGAAGTGATCTATTTGGGTTCATTTCCAAAAGGGGGTGAAATGTCCATGTTTATTTAAAAGGTAGAGAAAGAAGAAAAAATGATGAGAGAATGTATATGAAAATTCACGGGGAGAGATTTGGTTGTTGAAATAATATAATGTTTATTGTTGTGAAAAAACATTGAACTCAGTTCTTGTTTCTCACACTAACCATAACTCGCACGAGCATAGAATTGGTGATCAGTGGATCCTTGATACACATCTTGAAAATGGTGGTTTAAAAGTAATATGGATGAAATATTATATTTTTTTAGAGTATTTTAAACAATTAAAAAGGGGTATATTGATGGATGAAATCCATTTGGAGGTTTCTATTGGTTGTTTTTATTGATAAGGTTAAGAATGATGTAGTTGAATAGGACCATACCACATCTCAGAATCTAAACAATAGTATATTGTGAAGTTTAGAAGATTATGTTGTTGTCACCATGTATATACTAGAAACCTACATAAGGGTATATTGGAAATCTACCTAACGGTAATTCATGACTTCTACATCTCACATAAGGGTAACTAGGCATGACATAAAGGAAAACATGTTAGGTTTTGAAGGTGTGTAAGGGTATCTGGGTGACCTGATTAAGGGTAAATTGCTACCTATTTATGGGTAAGAATTTGGGGCTATTCCAAAGCTAGGAACACAATGAAATAAGACGTTTTTTGATAAAATTTAGATACAATTCACATTTCAAGGTTTCCATTCCATGGAGAGAAGGCTATTCAACAATTCCTTTAGAAGGGATGATGTCCCTATCATAACATTTCATAATAGTGTGGAAGGAGAAAATTTAACAAGGGAAAAGTGTTTATGATCCTTAACACTACCAGAGCTTATACCATAGAGAAGTGTCCACATCGTATTAGATTTCGTGTGACATGTTGTTAGAGGAGACTGTGCGATAGAATTTTAATAGGTTAATAGAGGAGTTACTACTCTGGAATATCTAGATATAGTCAACTAAAAGAATACAATATGTAGTGTCATTGAGAACAATGTAGGGAGAACGTAGGTATTAGTGGATGGACCATAGTAATGGTAGCCACATTTTATTATATGAATAAAGAATAATACTACATTGTAGGATATGTGACCATTAAATATATAGTTAGTTAAGAAATTTTTTATTATAAATTGAAAGTAGGAAATATTGGTTGAATCTTCAAGGTGTCTAATTAGAATAAATGTGTGTATGGATACCTGATTAATGTCAAGGGAAACATGAAAAAATCCTATAGATTTTAGATTCATTCTTAACTATTGAATTAAAATAAAAACATGGATATACATACTATGAAAATAGAGAGAAATATATAAAGATAATTTCATAAGTAGAAATTGAGAGGGTTATTTACAAATGTCTTATAGAAGGCTGAAGGTTAAAAAAGGTGTTATTACAGTAGTTCTATTCCCATAAAAAATGACCTAGAAAATGATGAAGAGAAAGACCACCATCATTGTATTTTCCTTTCATCTATATGTGAATAAGGAAGGTTTAAAAGATGGATTAGTGAGTTCCTCATTGTAGGAGAATAGTGAGTTCTCCATCTATTTGTGGTAGTGAACCTGGAGGTTCAGTGAGACCAATCCATCTTTTAATTCTAAAAGAAGTGAAATATTAGTAATATGATGCAAATGCACATTGTTGTTCATGCTCCTGAGACTATCCCAGTATGATTAAACCAAGTAAAATACCTTATTTTTTTTACTAATTTCATATCTAAATTAGGGGAAAGGTAGAGATAAATTTAAGTCTTCTTTAAGGCGAGAGAAAAATATCCTCATTAATGTAAGAATTGGTTTAAACATTAATACCCACATTCACCCACTCTATGGGTGTTATCCTCTTTAGGTATTAAACAGTCATGCATGAAGATATTGTTAAAATTAAGAATAATTTTAGGTGATAAATTATTTTAAGCCTATAAAACAATAATGATATCAGAACCAGGTGGATTTTCTATAATAAACATAATGAAGAGGAAAAATCAATTTGAATACAAATTCATAACTCACATGTAAGGGATTTTAATAGATTAAATGAATTTATATAGATGAGATATTATTCATGAACCAACCTTGGCCACCCCTAAGCTAGAATTCGAGATGAACCATGACAATACCGGAAGGGAGTTCTTAAAAACAAATCCCCATGGGCTTGAAACCAGTTCCTAGATATTAAGAGAACATAATTGGAAATTATTATTATTATTATTATTATTATTATTATTATTATTATTATTATTTAGATTTTGATACAGCCTCAGAGCGGCGTCTCTCTCCCTCCCTTTGCGTTCTAGGGTTCCCCATAGATGTTGATCCAGGTGAGGGAGGCCTCCCCCCTGCCGTCGCCTCCCCCTTCCATTTTCTCGCATTTTATTTTTCTTTTGCAGTTATGGGTTTCAATGGTTTTCGCAACACTATGTTTCAATTTGGATTTTGATTCTAGAATCTCAGAAGGGGTGTGTGGAACCAATCATTGTTGTTCCCTACCCCATCGATGGTTTATTCTGCTCCCTTAGTTCGATCGTCTTGGAATCCGGCAAAGGTGGTTTTGCAGTTCAGATCTGACTAGATCCATGCCCAGATTAGCGTTTCTGGGTCAGCTCGGCCCAGATCTCTTCATTGGTGGTGCTACCTCGGTGCGACTTTTGGGCATTTAGTCCTGGGAGACGGTGGCTGACTTCATGATCCTGGTATCCCTTCCTCTTCGGGTTTCACGGCTGGGGTGTCGCTGGAGGTCTTGTGGATGGTGGTGGGGTTTTGCTTTAGCTCCGGTGTATTTGATGCTTTCAATGAGGGAGGAGTCATTTTGGGTTGATGTTATTGATGTGCTGGTGCTGTATCCACCTGTTTTGATCTGATTTATGTGAATGGGAATCTTCTGGATCTTCATTTCGTTCTTTTCAGTCTGCATCTTTCAGATTCGAAAGACGGGCTCCGCGGTCAGTCCCCCTGGGTTGGATGGATTTCTATGATGATTGTGATCTTCAAAGGACACTCGGGCATGAATTTGTGATGGATGATTGATGGTGATGATTGTTTATTCCATTTTCCAATAGGAGGATCTGGTTTGGTTGTTTGGTTCGGTTCATAGTTTGTTGTTTGGTCGAAGACGATGATTGTGGTGATTGATTTCCCAAGTGGTGGTTTTGCATAGTTACTTGATAAATTCAATGAATCCATGAAGATGATCTCCTCAGCTTCTACATTGCCCTTGGATTTTTTTTGATGGTAGCTGTTTGAGCTTGTGATTGCTTCATTCTGGGGAACTTTGACAGTCTACCATGCTCTGGTGGCGGTGTGCTTTAACGAGCTAGGAATGAGTACTTCTATGTAGTTATGCTCTAGGATGCACCCACTTTGTTTTTGAATTTTGTTGTTGTCTTAATGTCCAGGAAGCCTTGGTTTCCCCTATTTACCCTTAAAAGAGGGTTTATCCTTAATCAATAAGAAATAGGCCTTCGAGCCATTCGGTCGGTCATAAAAAGATAAAAATTGAAAATCTTACTAAACACCATTCAAATATAACCATACTCATAACAAGATTTATACATTAATCTGGCAATCCATTTTTTTGAGAGAAAAATAATAAGGGGAGATAAAGGGGTGAGATATGCAAGATAAATATAACCTAAACAAAATTGACTACTTCCCATCACCGTGTGACACAAAGGTTGACTCCCTTGATGTCACCTCCTCTGAACCCCAATCTAGGCTATCATAAAATCACATTACCTCTATGTGGATCCTTTCCTTTATATTCATCAGAAAAAAGGTCTATAAACTCTCATATAATGTATGTTGTGTTTGATCATAACAATCCTAATATTATTTCTCTAATAACCCTATTCAATTCATTTATAAAACAATCTGGTTTATGCTAGTTTAAATTACATATATAAAGCTAACCCATTTTATCTTTAAGAAAAAACATAGTATTCATTTTAAAATCATAAGTATCATGAATGAAACCAAGTGATGATGTGATTTTTAAGTAGGAGAGTCATTAATGAAGGGAAATAATCATAAATTAAAATTTCATGGGTTGGCACCAAGGGATCATGACTTGGGTTTCTAGGGTCATTATTCCATTATCATGAAATAGAATTATGTTCTCAGGTGAACACCGTGTCAACCTGAAAAATGATTTAGAGGTAGAATTACGCCCCACATGACTTGACATTTTATCTTGCATCATGAATCAAGTATAAGTTTCTAAGAAATAAGTTTGTCTCGGTAATGTTAAGTCTATGACATAACATTATCCCAATTAGGATCCTTTCCAAGAACCTAATGTACATACCCTATGTGGTTTTGAAAATAATTTAATTTCTACTTTAACCAATCCATGTTTCATAAAAAATCACTTATATAGATATGTTCTTTATTATTGAATAATTTAATAATTCAAAAGATTTCATTTTATCTTCTCATGAAATAAATTCGATAGAAAAGAATGAAAATATATTTTAGCAATTTCATTAAACACATAATGGGAATCAATGTAAACTAATCATTTATTAACCGATTGAACTTCCTAATCACATCCATTTCAAGAAGAAAAAATACAAAAGAGTTTAATAATGAAATAATATATATATAACTTTAAAAAGATTAAAAACTTTTAAAAAAATGATCAATAATTATTTGTTCAAAATATAAAGAAGATTATATAGTACCACCTTCAAAAATCGATTGAATCTACTTGAAATTATTCATTTACACAAATATAAGGAGAGATCCTTTAATCAGGCTTAGAAGTCCTGGATAGCCTTTGGAGATTATATATATTAATGATTGAATCTATGTAGAGAGGGAAAAAATTTAATGTTGACATGAGGGAAGTCTGAGAGAGGTTATGGAGAAAATGAATAGTTTGATAGAAGCCTCCCTATTTAAGATATTTTATCAAAAAAATAAAAAAAACATTTTAATTGAGATATACAACTAGCTTTCATTGTCTATCCAGATAGATATCCAACCGTATGAACTCAAATATCTCTACCTTTCAACATTATACAATTTATAAATGGTTTGTATCATACTATTAAACCTAAAAAACTTATCAATTTTTTTCTAAATTAAACACAAAACATCTAAATAAAACTTAAAATAAAAAAAAATATAACACAATACATAAAACTGGAATAGTGATTGTGATGATCCTCCCCACCATATCACTTTCTATCCCTAGAAAGTAAAATTGAACCTTTTTGGTCTAAAATGTTATTTGGTAATTTTTATCATATATAGGATTCCAACTCTCAAGTCTGAATCTAATCTATGCTACTATAGAACCTTAACTGAGAAAATTAAATTTCATTTAATATCCTTATTATGAGAAAATTATTCTTAATTGTTTTCTCAACCATAAATACATCAAGTTAAATTTTCAACTCTTCCTAGTTCAAAACATGAGAGGGATCAAGATGATAATTTTTTAATTGAGACACATGAAAGATATTATGGATTGATTCCATATGTGGAGAAAATTCCAACAGGTACACAACCTTATTAAGGATTAAAAATATTTTAAAGGATCTCATATACTTTATAATTATCTTCCCCTACCACCAAGGTCATCAATAACCCCAATGAGGCGAATCATTGAAAAATATTCAATCACCCAGTAAGAATACCAATAATTAGTGACAAAGAAAAATATATATCTTATAGATACTCTAAACTTCACCTTGTAATTTCTGAATAAGATAGATGCTTTTATAATTTATCTTATAAAAATAAATACCACCAATGATGTTTCTTTGTCCTTGAATCAAAAAATTAAAAACTGATATGGTCGACCAAATAAGTCTTCTAGAGGTGATATCCTAATCAATTATTGATATATTTTATTAGAATAAAACTATGTGATGGAAAAATCATTATCCCATAATGCTATGAAGTTTAACACACATTCATGTATCATGTATTACAAAATTTAGACTTTTTTTCAACTATCCATTTGTGGATGGAATTCCAAGATCAACTTCACTTGGGACCCCATAACCTCTTTAAGGCCCATCTAAAACCAATATATGAATCATGGTTCTTTATCGGAAATGGTAGAAAAAATAATCCCATGTAGTTTTATGATCTCATTCATATAGAAAATCCCCAATTCATCCTCCTTAATGTTATCTTTATTTGATATAAATTTGGATTATTGGGTTAGATGATTAATTTCTACCAAGATAGTGTTTTTACCATGATGGTTATGAGGAATTCCAATGATAAAATATATGGAAACCATGTACCACTTACATGTGGGCATGGGTAGGGACTGAATCATAACCTAACTATTTTGGTGTTACTATTTCACTTGCTAATTGGTTTAACATTTCTATACATAATATGTGGTATCCTATCTCATTTCAGCGCACAAATACTAATACTACGTGTCACAATATATCTTAGTGGTGTCTTGATGGACTATCCACTATGAATAGTGAAAATATTTTATAACTTCTTTAATCATGGAGTGATGGACCACAAAGAATTTCTTGAAAAAAATTATTCCCTTGAGAGATAGATACCACTCTCTAGTGTTCTCTCCACTATATATAATTAAATGGATATATTTAAATTATTCACCCCATATTTTCTATTAAAGAATAAGATCTAGATGTGGTGGGGTGTTCTGAATATTTACTAATAAATTTAGAATGCAACTCTATCATTTCATACATAAATATTATATCATTTTAGATAGATATTCAATATATCACTTAAAAATACAAACCCTATAACCATAAATGTTTAGTGTCTTTGGATACTATATACATAATCATCTTATTTAATGAAAAAGTATTTGTAATAATAAAATAAAAAAGTCAAAAGAGTTCAAAATCATAAATAATAATTCATGATCCATGAGAGCATATCAAAAGTATAATACATTGGTTTTTTTCATACAAAAAAATCATAGAATATAATTTTCGTAGTTAAGTATCACTTCCAATAATATCATAATATATTGGATTAACTCCCCATCCAATCAATTCCGTATACAATATTAATTTAAAAAACTATAATATTTGATAGATTATATTACTGAACTAGGTTCACTCCCCATTCTAGTCTATATTACCTCATTAGATATCAATATTTACCTAATGCATTGGTGGGAAATATAATTCTAGGAACACCCATCACATAATGAAAACCATATGAATTTGTTCCACTAGATCATAAAACAGTCATCAATTCATCATATCACAACCTATAAAAATGAAAAAAGTTTTATAAATATTCCATCTTTTCATCATATAATAACCTACTAAAAATAAAAGTGTTTCATAAATATTTTATCATAAATTAATTAACATGTAAGAAGGAAACATGTTTTATAAAATCATACATAAATCAATATATTTCATCTAGTAAAAGAATGTGGCTGGAATCATAATATAACATCCCCCACAATGAATGTAAATCCTTAATAGATGTTGACATAGATAAAACATACCTTTAAAATATCATTCAAACCATTATTTGAAAACATGAGGAAAATATACTTTTATTTTTTGTAACATTTTCATTAAAAAAAATTTTAATATTGAGAAAACTATTTTCATTTAAATAACCATGAAAAAATGTAAATTAATTTCCCAATAAAATAACGATCATGATGGTGGGAAATTCATTCAGTTATTATATGTCAAAAGAAAACAGTTTTTAACAATTTTGTAAAAATTATAAATAAATAGTTTGAGAAACATTATAAAAATTACTTTTATAAAATACAAAAAGAAATTCAAATGTGGTTAAAAATGACCTTAAATAATCATTGGATCAAATAGAATAACATTCATGAAAATATTTTAAAGAACACTGACATGGGAAATAGTTCTTCTACTGAAGAGTAAATAAGGTTATTTTTTCTTAAGTACATTTTCTAAATAATTTTAATTAAAAATGAAAAATGGAAATATTACTTGAAAATTATAGGAATAATCATATGTGAAGAAAATATATTCAGTTTGAAGGATAATATTCATTTAATTTCCCTCAATATAAATTTTACATAGACAGTATAAAAAAGAAATGAGATTATAACATAAACCCTTGCCTCAAGTTACATATTACGTTGTACACATTCAAAATTCTAGTATAATAAATATTATATATATATATATATATATATTATATATCCATATTTATATATAATTTAATATGTAAAAATTGTTTTATAATTTAAAATTAAATTTTTATTAAATATTCTTCATTAAAATGAACATTCAGGTGAAAATTGATCAATTTTCCATGGATGTCTTGGTTCGATGGTTCCATTACTTGCACATTGTTCATGATTTCATCGTATTTAAAATTTTAATCATATAATAAGTTTCATATTTAATCATTATATACAATTATACAACAATTTATTTAAAGGGGTGAGGGAAAATGATTTATGTCACTTTATGGAGAAGGTAGCTCGTGCGTACACACCGACAATGTTTTCACTTTTTGATGGGTGGAATAAATAAAATATAAATAACAATTCTCCTTTATTTATTCATAATTACATAAAAAATATCTTAAATTTTAATTAGATCTATACTTATGACCATCCATGTGAAATGTATGTGAAAAACAAATCACATCACATCGTAGAGGTGGCAGTCCACACGTATGTATGAGAGACATTATCATTGTATAACTGATGGGAATGAGAGAGAAAATGTATCACCCTGACTCTAGTATCCCAAAACCAATTTTTATTTTACTACATTGGCACAAATTATGACTGATATCACATAAAGGATCGAATAGTTTAGTTGTCTCGAGAGACTAGATATATATATGTGTGTGTGTGTGTGTGTGTGTGATTCTAACATTACATCTTAAAAATATAATATAATAATAATTTTGAGAAAATTATTATTTATTCTTGTAAATCCTTGATTTCATTCATATAAAACATAATAAATGATGGACTTAGATGATCAATGAGGTAAAAGGTAAAAAAAGTTATAATAAAATAATTTAAACATGAATAATACGGTTGAGATAAATAATAAAACAAATTCCATATACCTAATAGCATAAAAGGTATCAAAAGAGTACATCCCCATCAAAGCATAATATTCACCAAATAATATTGACATATATGAAAATACTTTAAAAATATCATCAGAAGATTTCTTGAGGAAAATATACTTTTCATTTTGAAACCACTTATTAAAAATACAAAAACAATTCCTCAAATATTAAGGAAACAATTTATTTGAATTTAAATATTAAATTTTAAAAATAAATCTTCAAATAATTGATTATTAATTATGGTGGTAAAATCTATTTACGAAAAATAAGTTAAATGAAAATATTCCTTTCAAACATTTTTAAAAAAGTAAAAAAGTACCTACCATTTGTTGAAAGTAAAATATGGGTAAAAATGAATTTAAGTAGTCATTTTAGAATAGTTATAATATTCTTGAAATTGTTTTAATGAAAATATGGATATATAAGAAAAACATTTTCGACTGAATAAAAGACAAAATCTTTTTCCCTTAAAAAAATTCTTTTTATATATTGAGTACATAAAAGAGGAAAATTAAAGGGAAAATTATAATTTTCATAAATAACACAAGGATAAGAAAATATATTTAAACAAAAACAATACTTAATAATAATGAGACTCTGAAATAAACCCTTACCATAATAATGCTGAATAATAATGAGATTGTGAAATAAACCCGTACTTTTGGTCTGAATTGCTCTGTATGTACTTTTAGCCTCATTCATAATAAATTTAAATTAATTATACTTATATACCATAAAAAATAAAAACTTATAATGTAATATATTACCAAATTATAATATTTCAATATATTTTTATTAATAATTATTTATTAAAAACATCGTTTTTGAGTGTTATCTGTTTTGTTTTTCATGTATATTTCAGTTTGGTAGTTTTGTCCCAACATCTTATTATGGTTAAATAATCTCTAGGATGATAATATTGATATAAATATAATATCTATTTATTATATACATATTTTTAATTATCCTTGAAGGTAGAGATGTAAAAATCAATTAAACCGTTCATGGAGACAGTATGCTGTATGTATGGATAAACGATGTTTTCAATTTTTGACGGATGGAAAAAATGAAAGGTAAATAATAATTCACCTTTTAGTAATAATTATAATATCATAAATATCTTATATATCATATATATGTATTAAATATATAATTATTACCATTTATGTAAAGTAGAAATAAAAAACTAATCACATCGCTTTTTGGAGGTGATAATCCACATTTATGCACGAGCGACGTTATGGTTTTCCAACAGATTGGAAGGTAAGAAGGTATATATGATATTATAATTAAATAAGGAAACTAATTTCACAAATACTATATATATTCATTAGTTAAATATTTAGATTAATTTAGAGATGAAAACAAATTACACCGCTACTTGGTGATGGTATGTTGTACGTCATCATAGGAGATGTTTTTCACATTTGATAGGGTGGAAAAGAGATTTAAAAATATTTTACCATAATAATAGTAACATATATTTATATTTAAGATATTTTATTTATTATTTTAGTATGGTTAAATTATATTTATATTAAGTATAAGAATAATTGAATTTGAAAGAGTTATAAAAATGATAAGCTTATAGTAGAGAAATCTCCTTTGGATATCTTCTTAAGGACACCGGGGTTGATCTTTAGGGAATAAAATAACCTATATAACGTGTCTAATGATGTTTCGTAGATATGTTTTCAGTTTTTGGTCAATCTATATTGCTGAAGATATGTGAATAGGTCAGGGGATGAGGTTCCCTTTTATAATTGAGGTGTTCGACACACTTGTAATTTTTTATTGTTTTAAAATAAAATTAAGAGACTTTATTTGGAAAATGGATTAAAAATGGATCATATTAAAATTTTATAAGGTTTAGGTCTAAATAAAACAAACTAATCATCTTTAATAAAGCATTTATGTAATTTTAACCCTTATATATTTAGATTAACCCACCGATAACCCGTTTCGACCTTAACAACAATAACCAATTTCTCAATATTAAATGCTGATAATTTTACATATAAGGAACAAAATGGAACATAAATGGATAGTTAACGAAATTTTTAAAAATTTATCATCATAATTTTTATATTTTTCTATTTTCTATTTTTTAATTTAATTTAATAAATTATTATGTTTCACAAAATATTATTAATGTCATTTATGACAATATTCTTTTAATTTGGCTTTAATACATGAATATTGAAGTAAAATTTGAATATAAACCTTTAAAAATACTATATTATTTTGGATTCATCTATAAAATTTATGATTGATTATAAATAACCCAAAAAATATTTTGTTTATATATTTTAAAATTATTGGCATGATTTTTCTATTACTTGCACAAGCACTATGTCGGTGTTGTGTAAGCATTTAGGGTAATTATTTTAATAATAAAAATTATAACAAAAATAAAATGGTAAAAATAATTAATTCATATGTAAAATAAATATTTATCACAAAACCTATCATTCGTTTACCCCAATGTAAAAAGTTTAGTGATATTAAAGTCAAGAGAGGTATATTTTGGAATTTTCTTGAGATTAAATAATATAAATGTCACAATCAAGGAAAAATAGAAGCACATTTTTATATATTAGGATTTTTAATGATTATGTAAGAAATAATCCTATAAAATAAAATTAAGCCATGTTTTTGGGGTAATTTGTAGACTTCATTTTATGGTTTTTATTATGTCTTACCCATTTTACCCTTACCGAGGTGACAAAATATTTACCATGATTATTATTCATTATAATAAAAAATAAAAGGGGAATATTTATCAAATTAGAAACTAATAATTATAAATATGGTATCTATTTTTAAACATTCAATTTATAAAAGTTTAAAAATTAATTTTAACATAAATGCGTAAAAAGTGATGAAAAACTGTTTAAAAAATGCATTTTTAAGAATAAAAATTAACTTATATAAAAATAATGAAAATTATTGGAACTAGTTATATTATATTAAATAAAATGGATCATATTAAACATTAATATTAAATCTATAATATACATTTTCCTTTAAATCATATTAAAATAAATTAAAATATTTTCAAAATAAGTATTTTTTTACTATTCATTAAAAATCAATCATTTTAGAAAAATCCCAAAAATCTTACCCTAACATAATTTTTATATGATGATTTCCAAAATTAAATTAATTTAATAAATTTAAATTTTGAAAATTTGGATAATATATGTTTTAATAACATTATTTAATAAAACTATGTGTATTGTGTTATTGTTTCAATAGAAAGAAAAGATTATTATAATTAAAGCTTTAGTGTTACAATCTCCCCTTCAAAAAAATTCATTCTCAAAATTTCCAAAATGACACATCATGAATAAATTTATGTATTTATTCCTCATAACATCTCGAGGATCCCATTTTACCTCTTCAATTTTATGATTTCTCCAAATTAATATTGTTAAGTCGAAATTTATTTTATGAATTTCCCATTCATTTTTTTAAATAAAAAACTCTTTATTAAACACTTGATTATTAAATTCTAATTTATGAAGTATTTTTAGAATAATTTTTAGAAAACAAAAATGTTTTACCATACTTTGAAATAGTTATAAAGTATTCAATATTTTATATTAACTTTCTTCATTAATATTATCATAATGAGTGTGGGAACAATGACAATAGATTTCTACTAATCAGATTTTTTATTAGACATTCTGTATAGTATTTCATACTAATTGATTTATTATAATCAAACTGATATCAGAACTGATAAACAATGGATCCAGATTCATAAAAATCATCGTAATTACAAATTTAATAAAATCAATCGGATTCATTAATTTTAAATTATGAATATGGAAAACTATTTTCAATTGTTATGGAATAAAGTTTATATTTTAATGGTGTTAAAAAATGATGTTGGGAATTCTGTTATGATATAACCATTCAAGTACCTGGTATCCAAGTCCTTGTAAAAAATCAAATAAAATATGACCATTGGAGATTCAAGATGACCGTTGGAAGATCGTCTATTAATAATCAGTCATTCAAAGAGTTTTGAGGTTATAATTTTGAGTTGTGTGTGAATCATTTGCGAATTTATCCTTTGTGAGATCTATGTATATTAGAAGCATGAACATATTGTTTTTAACTATTGTAATAATTCAGAGTCTTTTGTTGTATAATCATTGCATCCAATTGCGAGATATACGATCAAGGAATTGTGGGGATAACATGATGTAATCTGATTTCTAATCGAGGGCTTGAGAGGATAGCAAAACAGAGATTACGATCCATCATATTGAGGGATACCAAGACATGGTAGAGCAAGACAATAATCTTTATATCAATATATTTCCATATAGAAGAAATGTATACTTTCTTGTATGTATAAAACTATGGACCTTTAGCCCTAATTTTTTGGTTACTTACTCTTAAGGTAAAAGATATTCATTGTTTTAAATATAAGTCATTATTATATTGTTACTTTTGTTTTACTTGTTTCTTACAAGTTATTTTAATTTCTTTATGCATTGAATATTTTTAATTAATTGTAAAAATTCTCATTACTATGAATAAAATATATATTACTTAATTAGATCTTCTATAAATATAAGACATACTAAATTAATCATACCAATCTTGAATATGATCTGTTTACTCTTATTTTATATTTTGTGAATGAAATTCATTTACATTGATATAATCATACCCACTTTGAATGGTATATATTTATTTTATTTAATTTTTTTACTCTAACATTATCACAACAAATATTATTACGATTCATTGATAAAACTATACTGAGGGCCAAGTCCGAATCTAATTCTATTTTGTAAAGAGTTTTTGTGAACTGTTTTAGTCTATACTTTAATAAACTACTCCGTTAAAACTAAATTTCATCCCCTCTTGTGATTAATCCATCTATAATAAATTATTTGACCCTAATAAAAATATTAATCATATTTTTATCCAACAACTGGTATCAGATACATGTTCCCACTACTCATATACATGCTAAAATATTAATCTTCTTCTCAATTTCATGTATGTTTTAAAAAAAATTATAAATTTTTTAAAAATAATTTTACAATAAAAAGTATTGTGGAAAGGGATTATTTATGTGTTTTTAAAAGTTGGTAGGAATTAATGTTGGATCTATAGATAGTATTTGTCCCAATATAAATCAAATTTTTTGGTGCTGATTACGAATATTGGAGGGATAAAATGAAGACATTTTTGATTAACACAGGAGTAGTTAATTTTTTCAAAATGAATGGTGATTATAAAATACTTGATAAGGAATTAAGATCATTTACTTATCAAGAGAAGATAAAATATTAGTTGAATTAAATGGTAGGGAACACTTTTTCATGTTCAATGACAAGAAACATATTTAGAAAGATTTATTCTTGTGAAGTGGCTAATTGTATTTGGAAGACGTTAGAAGTTACACACTTCAGAACATCAATTTTTTTTAAACCAGGAGATCTATGCTTAGAGCCGATTATCAGGTTGAATTTCTATAAGGTAAATCAGTTTCTATGATGCATAAAATGTTCAGGACAATTATTAATATTCTTCAAGATATTGGATAAAAGTGATTTGGTGATGATATTCTGGGTAATAAAATTATTGTTATTATACCAAACGAATGGGAGTCTAAAAAGATAGATATGATGAAACAAGAATGTTCTGTAATATTTCTCTTGCTGATTTAATTGTTACTCTTATGCAGTATGAGGGTAGATTAAAAAGATATGTTGTGAAAGCTACGAAAAAGAACGGAGGTGTTTCATTCAATACCACTACAATTCCTTCTAAATCCCAAACACCAAACAAGGTAGTCTCATATTCAGAAAATAAGAAGTTTTTTATCCAATACAATTCTAGTGTTTCTACATATTCCATGAATGAACTAGCTAATCTTTCTTGGAGGATAACCAAGATAATTGGTATGAAAGATTTTAAGTATTGTTACAAGATATGTAACAAGGACAAGAATGAAAATAAATATTATGATGTTAAATGTTATGAGTGTAAGAAAGATGGAAACATAACACTTGATTGAACAAAGATAAAAAAGAAATATATGAATGAAATGAATACTAATAAGAATAAGAAAAAGTATTAAAAGTAAAAAGAGAAGAAATCCCTAAGAAGAAAATTTCCCCATCATATCAAGAATCTGAATCTTCAACAAACAAGGATGATAAATAGTAGGGTTCCAAAGACAAACATGATAATGACATTGATGTGGATTTAATTCAAATTTCTAATGGAATGCTGGAAGGAAATATAATTGAAATTTCAGTTTCAATGAATGATGAAAATGTTAAAATAATTCAAAGTGAAACCAAAACCAATCATCTGTAAACTCCTATTTTTTTTCAACAAGTCCATTCTAATTCTGTAAGGATAACTCTATTTGATGGAGTTGATTATATGGTTTAGGTGTTGAAAATATTAGAAGGAATAATGACATATTTTCCCAATCTTCAGTCCCAGTACTAGATGATTCCAGATACTCTTGATTAAAAACCATACACAACAAATCTTTTGATAGAAAAGTTTATCATATTTGAATCCTACATGAAAACTCATCCAGAATTTTATCAGCCTCATAGATAGTCAAGAAGATAAGAAACATAGTTTTCTTTAAAACTCAATTCCCATTTTAGAATTTTTTATGTAATTTTTAATGATGTAAAGAAGACTTTGAATGAATTTTAATATTACATCAAATATTTAGACAAAATTATGGAAGAGATGATGAAGTCTTAGGAAGATATATAATTTCAAGAAGTAAAAGAAATTAAATGGAAATTGACATAACATGGCACAATTAATTCAAGGATCAAAGCTTATAGAGATGAAATAATCAAAATGAAGAATCATAATGAAGCATTGGAAGAAAAACATCAAATCCCGGAAGAAAATAACAAGTCTCAATATAATTTGATAGAAAGCCTTCAAGAATAAAATAAAGAGTTCAACAAGATTAATACTATGTTAATGTTATTGAAAAAGCTGAAAGATTAAATTTTTTCATTGTAATATTATTGTATCAATTTTGTAAATATATTTATCTTTCAATGACATTTTCTACTATTTAAAAATAGTTTGAATGCATTCCAATTCGAAATTGGCAGAATGTTCTTTTATTTATTTTAAATGATAAATTACTTCCTCATTTTATTTTGTATATTTTTTTCTCTAACACTTTTCGGGTATTATAAACCTTTTTCTCATTCATTTTTGAAGATCATAAAGGTGAATAAATTTATAAAAAGGGGAGATGTTTAAGTAAGGGGGAGATAAATATATTTAAATAAGAGAATATGATCCTTACGGTTAAATCTAATTCTAAGGGGGAGTTATTCACATTCATTATTTTATTTAGATCAGTTTTAAAACTCAAGGGGAGATAAGTTTTTATTGTTTATCTCTAAATATGATGTTCTTAAAAGATTATTGACTTAATATTTGCACAATATTTTTTTAGTATTATGTTTTTTTCTTTCCCAAAAGTGGGATACTGTTATGTAAAAAATTATTCTATGAATTATTGATTCCTTTAGTTTTAGAAATCACAAACACTATCTTAAACACTTGATTACTAAGTTATTATGTCTATAATGTTTATAGAATTATTTCTTAGAAAACATATATATTTAAACATACTTATAAATAGTTCTAATGTATTCGAGAATTTATTCTAACTTTCTCCATTAAAATTATCATATTGAGTATGGAATTGATAACAATCAGATTCACCTAATTAGATCAGTTATAAGAAATTATGTATTGTCTTTTATACTTATAGAATGATTATTGTCAAACTGATATCAGAACTGAAAAACATCAGATCCAAATACATAAAAATTATCATAATGATAGTTGTAATGAAATAAATTGAATTTACTAAGTTTAAATTATGAATATGAAAAATATATTCTATTGTAATTTAATACATTTTACACTATAATGGTGAAATATAAAATGAATACAAATATTCTGTTATGATATAGACGTTGAAGTGTAAGGTATCCAAGTCCTTGTTAAAATATTAGAGAATATATGACATTTAGAGGATCAAGATGACCATGGGAAGATTGAATATAAATACCTAGCCATTCAAAGAGTTTAGGGGTGATGATTTTGTGCTATGTGTGACTCATTTGTGAATTACCCCTTTATGGGAGATTTGAATATTAAAACTATAAAAAAATAGTTATTAGTTTTTTTAATAATTTATTGTCTTTTGTTTTATATTCCTTGCGTCTGATTGTGATAATATGATTGGGGGATTGTGGGGATAATAAGACAGAATCTGATCTTCTGATCGAGGGATTGTGGGGACAACCAGACAAATATTCTGATCCATCATATTGAAGGTTACCAAGGCTAGGTGGATAGAGAATAAGATCTTTATATTGAGATATTTCCTTACTAATGAAATATATTATTTCTTGTAAGTATACAATAGGGGACCTTTAGAAAAGGTTTTGTGGCTACCTTACTCTTAAGGTTAAAATAGATTCATTCATTTAAATATAATTCATTTTTATATGGTTACATTTTTTACTTATTTCTTACAAGTTATTTTAATTCTAATGTGCATTGAATATTTTGATTTAATCATAAATATTCACATTATGACAAATAAAATCCATATTATTTAATCAGATCTACTATAAATCTAGGACATATTGAATTAATCGTATCTATCTTGAATATGATCTATTTACTCTAATTTGATCTTTTGTGATTACAATTCTTTAACATTGATATAATCGTATCCACTCAAAATATGATATATCCATTTTATTGAAATTAGTTTACTCTGATATTATTGTAACCATTTTGATTATGATACATTGGTAAAATCAGACTGGGGGATAAGTCTGAATCCAATCATATTGCATAAATAGGTTTTGTAAATCATTTTTGTTTAAAATCTTGTAAACGAACCTTTTTTCAACTAAAATTTTTCTACCTCATATTATTAATCCATATAGAATAAATTCATTGATAATAATAACAATATTAATCATATTTTTATCCAACAACCTTTACTAGTTGTGTCATTTGATTCTTCAACACTTGTTCTCCTGTGTCCAAAATCTGGACAGATTCTTCATAGTAATATAAATCATGTTCCAATTATCTGTATTTAAATGTGAGAAAATTCTTTTTATATTACATATACTTCCTCAATAAAGATATATGGAACACATCATGTACTATAAAGAGTCTAGGTACCATCGCAAAAGGGTAAGCCACAACTCTAACCCTTTTTAGAATTTCAATGGCTCTGATGTACCTCGGGGACAATTTTCCTTTATTTTTGAATCTTATAACACACTTCCATGAAGATAATTTCATGAAATCATGATCTCCCATGTGAAATTAAAAATTATTCATTTGATTATTAGCATAAATAATTTTTTATTCTTCGATCTGCTTTAATATGGGTTTGAATATTCTTTACCTTTAATATTTTCACCTCCATATGTTTTGGGCCTATAGGTTTCATTTCACCAACATTATCCCCACATGTTGGAGTATGAAATCTATTTCCATATAATTCTTCATAAGGTTCCACTTGAATACTTTAATTGAATCTATTATTATAAAAAAACACAACCAATGGTTAACACTAATCCAATATCACTTTAAATTCAATTAAGTATGAACATAAAATTTCTTCTAATGTTTGAATGGTCCACTCATATTTCCCATCTATTTGAGGATGATAGTAAATTATCTAATAAATATAGTTATCAAGAGTCCTCTAAATAATTTTTCAAAATTTATATGAAATTATAGATCACGATCCGGAATAATCCAAATAGGTACAACATGGATTCTTACAAATTCATTAATATAGAGTCATTTATGATTATCAAGAGGTAAATCTTCTCTTATAGTGAGGAAATGTAAATATTTTTTTGCGATGATAAAAAATTAACCATATGTAATTATTTCTTCAAGGAGTATTTGGTAACATTGTGGAAATGTATATAGTAATGTCATCCCATTTATATAAGGAATAGGTAGAGGTTATATGAATCATTTTGTATGTTGTCTCTCATCCTACACCTACAAAAAAACCAAGCATCTTGATACATAACCAACAATTTTAACATTATATTATCCCGCAAAAAATGTTCCTTCAAATACCTAAATATATTGGTGCAACCAATGTATATTAAAAAATTCGATCGATGACCATCATTTAATAATTATATTTTTATCTAAAGTATATAAGGAACACATAACATCTTTCAAAATTTAAGAAAAATATCTTCATAAATGATGTTTTCCAATATCCCATCATTTATATCTATAATTTTCTTTTGAAAATTATAATTATTAGTTTGAGAAATTTTTATCTTTTCCAATAAATATGGTTTATAAATCATTTGATAAAGGAGAAATGTTTCCCTTCCTTAATAATTCCCAAACCCAATTTTACTAGGTAACTAAATAGATAATCCTTTTCAATACTCATCTTAGTCATCACTCCATGATTTTCATACTCAATGTGTTATCTACCTTATCCCAATTTTTTGGGTGGTAGTGTATTGAGAAATCTTAATCCTTGAGTATCTCTAACAATACCCTTTTTCTCATGTTGAGCCCTATTTTTGAAAAGTTTCATTTTATACACTTATAATCAACATATTTTTTACATATTTTTCCATAGAGATAATGTCTTTATATCTTCAATGAAAAGATTTTGGATTCCAAATAAAGATTATGGGTTGGATTATTTTGATCATGTATCCTTATCTACCCTGATGTATAGTCAATAACTTTATCATTCCGTATAAGGATACATCCAATTCCTTTCTTTGATTCATCACTTTATATGAAAAATTCATACCCTCCCAATGGTAGTTTCAACACTGGCACTTTCATCAGACTCTTTAATTCTTAAAAAATTTCATTACATTCCTATATACATTATAACTTCACCCCTTTACACATAAAAGTTGTTAATAGTTTTTCTAATTAGGAAACATTTTTTACAAAACACCAATAATAGCCTTGTAATCTAAGTAAACTACGTACCTATGTTATATTTTCAGTGTATTCCAGTCTTTGACTTCATTTTTATTTGATGTATCAACTAATATTACATCCTTAGAGACAATATGGCCATGAAAAGTAACTTATTAAAGACAAAATTATCACTTTCTAAATTTACCACAAAACTCTTTTTCTCTTTGAATCATAATAATGATTGTTAAATAAATCTTATTCTCTTCATAACTTTTAGATTATTCAAATATATCATCAATTACTACCATAATAAAATTTTCATTATATTATTTTAATAATATGTTCATAAAATCAATAAAAATATAGTGTGAATTATTCAATATAAAGGGAATTACTATAAACATGTAATGTGCATACCTTGTATAAAATGATGTCTTTAAAATATAATCATTCCTTACTCACAATTGATGATTCCCAGAATAAAGATCAATCCTTGATAAATATTGTGATCCATGAATTAGATCAAATAAGTCATAAATATGAAGGGAATGGATCTTTTTTCTTCATAATTAAAGGATTATGTTCCCTGTAATCAATGTACAAGCTCATAGTCCCATCAATATTTTTTACAAATAGAATATGATATCTCCAAGGTGAAAAAACTGGTTGTTTGAATACCTTATCACAAAAATCCTATAATTGTTTCCTCAACTCCACTAGTTCTATAGTATCCATCCTATATGGAGTCTTAGATATTGGTTTTTCATCAGGGACGGGTTCAATAGAAATCTCAACTTCATGCTCAGGTGGACGTCTAGGTAGTTCTTCATGAAACAGAATAGTATGTAATTTTATAACAATAACATATTATATCCTAGAGATACCTTCCCATTCTATAGGTTTTTATTCTATTATTCTACATTAATTTAATTAATGATAGTTACTAGAGGTGGATCTAGATATGATTCAGATGAATAATTCTCCCCAATAAAGAAAATGAATTATATATCTTCATCATAGATAATAATTTCCTTCTCTTAAAAATAATATTTGTTCCTTATATTATAAATTCCAATATATAACAAGGATTATATAAACGTCAAACATAGGTATAATAATAATGTTTATAAATAGAGAACATTTAGGTATCATAATGGGAAATGACTAATAAATCCTTATTGTAACGATACTTCTACTATGTTTCTTGACTGAAAAACACCTTATTAAGGTGTTAGGAAAAAATATACTTTTCTACGAAAAAATAGAAGATATAAATGAGTGTTAATGTAAATAATCAAATAAAGAATTAGCTAAATTTGAGGATATGACCTCATCTGTATTTATCACATAAACATTACCTTTCTTCATTGTCCTTTTTGAGTGAAATTCCCTTGAAACCTATAAATTTATTCACCCAGTACCGCACTATTTTACATTTTAAGAATTAAAATTAAAAACTTATTTATTTCTCATTCAATAAAAATCTTGACAACCATTTTATCCACGCAAGAATAAGAATACCATTCCCAACAAGACTTTTCCAAAAAATTTCTTTCCACATTTATTACAAGTTATAAATTACACCCTTACCTTATTCACTTATTCCATAACCACCATTTTATTATATTTCCTTCCTTTAAATTAAAAAGAATTTGATAATTATTTCTCTTTATTGATAGAATATGATAATATGTCATTGTATGATGAGAAGGTTTTGTCGTCATGCTCCCTTCAACAGATTGGATTTATACCCTTAAGGAAATGTAAAATATTACTGTTTGGATTACATACATTGTACATAACATTACTTTCTATCTTATTAAAGTGGTCATCATACTTACAAAAATATTCATCTTCTTTTTATCCTATCCCCATGAATGTTATCTCTATATCCACTTATTTCGTGCAAGGAAAATATATTTCTATGAAAATTAACTTAAAATCCCTCCAATCTACTTTTGATATTTACTAATCATCCTTAGTGTTTTGAGTCAATAACAAAATTCATTTGAATCCACTATGATGCGATAAACTACCATGTAAACCTTTTCCCTATCATTACTTCCCAAATTAAGAAATATATTATATAAGGAACTTATCCATTTATTATATACAAATAGATTAGTATTCCCATTGAATGACGGAGGCTTATAACACAAGATGATTCCCATCATTGTATAATAATGTTGTAGATATGAAAGATCATTCATACGAGCAAGGTTACTAGCCAAAACCTGAGCCATCTTTCCCAATATAGTTATAATTTCTTTAGCTCCATCTCTAGATCCACCTCCAATTCAATTTCCAGTTTTATTTTCTTAACTATGATGGAAATCTGAATAAATATTACTTTAAATGATTAGGTTTCCATTCTTCTATCTAGGCACCATTTTTTACAATGGAATACACTAGATTATATCATAAAATTATGAATCGGAATGTATAATTCCAAAACTAGTGAAACACTTAACATAGAAAATATTATAATAATAAGATTAGTATCATTGGGAATATTCTTAAATCATAAAAATATTTTCAACCCTTTCATAATGTTTTAAAATAAATTGTGAATTATACCAAAAATTTCCCCCATGTCTGTCAAACTTGATTCACAATAAGGGAACACTAGCCATTCACCAGAATAATGGAAAAAATATACTCAATACACAATTTTGGGGGTTATTACCCCAAGATTCATATATTAAAATACGAGATCCACTTTCAGTATACAAATAAAGAAGAATTTCTATGAAGACCTCATAATAGTTATCTTACTAATAACATTATAATGTTATCCTCCAATTAGACAAATGCTAAGATTTTTTCATAGGTTTAGTTTTTCTAATATATTTTTTTACAAAATTTAGTCCCTAAGGATTCTACTAATATTCCTATGATACCAACTGCAACACACCAAATAAAATAACATAGAGATGGTAGCTATTTTACTGTATTGGAACAATGTAAAAGGGATCATATCATAAAGGAATGAATAGTTTAGTAGTCTTGGGAGACAAGATATATACATGATTCTATAATTATATCTTAAATAATGAAATATAATATAATAATTACTATGATAACATTACTAGTTTTTTCTATAAAAACCAATATTTCATTCATATACCTTATTTATATCATAAGTAATGGAAAACATAATAAATGTTCAGCTCTGATGCTCAGTAAAGGAAACCATTCAACTAAAGCTATTATAAAATATTCAAAACATGAATATTATGGATGTGATAAAAAATAATAAAATATGACAAATAAATAATTTGGTAAAAGGGGAATACATCTATGGATAATATAATGAAATAAATAATCACATTTAAAGTAATTACTAGTTTCATAATGATAGAATGAATATTTTCGTTGATCATAATCTTACTATCAAGGCCTTATGCCAAAAAACATACATAAATAGGTAATGTGTGTGCCTAATACCCAAACTAGTTTTACATATGTGACCCACCAATTCATTGAGGGGATATTACAGTCCCAAACAATAACATACTTAGTTTAATGTATTTATCTTATGAAAGGTGTAAAACATAATCAATGTAAACATTTGTATTGAAAATGTAGAATACACAATGTTTATATTTAAAAGAAATATAGACATAAGCCATCTAGAGTAATATGTTGAATAATATAAAAATACTCTAATCCCATTAAAGCATAATATTCACCAAATAATGTTTAAATATATGATAATTCTTTAAAAATACTGCTAGAATATTTCTTAAGGAAACTTCCCTTTTCATTTTGAAATAACTTATTCAAAAAATAAGAAATTCCCAGATATTAAGGATAAAATTTTCATTGAAAATAAAAAATTTACTTCTGAATAAATATTCAAATCGTTTATTATTCATGACATTGAAAAATTATATTCATGAATTATAAGTTAAAAGAAATCATTTCTTTTAAACTTTTCAAAAAAATTAAAAAAGATCCTTGTTTGGAAAACATAAAAAAAAATTGATTATACTATTTTGTAAAAAATAAAACAAGGGAAAAATGACATAAAAAATTTATAGTATAATATTAAACACATTCTTAAAAACATTTTAATGAAAATATTAACATGGATGAAAAATATTCCTGATCAAATAGAAGATAAAGTTGGCTTTTCATAAAAACATATTTTCTATATATTGAGTATTTAAATGAGGAAAATGAAAGGAAAAATTATAATTTTTAGAAATAAACCAAGTAGAATAAAAAATATTGGGTTTAATATATAAATGTAATATAATTCCTCTAATGACGTCTTAAATAAATATACCCCAGAATAACGTTGGGACTGTGAAATACACCCATACCTTAGGTTCTACTTACTTTTAATATAATTTTATCCTTTGGCATAATGAATTTATATATTTTATAATCCTATAAAATAATCATATAAATACCTATAATATCATATATGATCCTCTTATGACATTTAAATACCAATTTATTAATAGTTCTTTTTTAAAATCATCATTTCTAAGTGTTAAATATTAGGTTTTTATGTATATTTATGTTTATTAGTTTTGGTTTGAAATATTTATCATGGTTCAATAATCTATAAAAATTTAATAATGATAAAAATATCATATATATTAATTATATAAATATATATAATTATCATTTAATGGTATATATGAAAGAAAATTAATTATACCATTCCTATATATGACAAGTCATATATACACATGAATGGTGTATCCAATTTTTGACATATGGAACGAAAGAAAGGTAAATAATAATTCAACATAAAAGAATGAATATTATATCATATTTATCATATATATTAATGAAATATATCATTATTACCATTCATTTAAATCATTAATTAAAAATGAATCATATCGCTTCGTGGATGTGGTGGTCCACACGTCTGCATGAGCGACATTATTGTTTTCCAACGAATTCAATGATAAAAATGGTTGATATGATATTATATTTATAGAAGAATAATAATTTCATAAATACCAAGTATTTTAATTATTTTTATATTCATTACCATCCATGTAAAGTAAATATGAAAAATGAATTACACCTATATGCGTAGATGGTAAGCAATAAATATTCATAGGAAGTGTTTTTCACTTTTCAACGATTAGAAAAGAGATGGAAAATGGTTATACCTTAATCATAATAAAAAATCATTATATTGGTGACATTTGAGTTATTATTTTTCTATTGGTATAATATATTTAGATTAAGTCTAAGAATCATTAAATTTAAGTGAGTTATAAAAATGATTACCTTCTCGTAGAGAAACCACATTTGGATATCTTCTTAAGGACCCTATGGTGGGTCTTTTGGGAACATAAAAAGCTATATAATATAGTTAAGGACGTTGGTTAGATATGTTTTTGGTTTTGGTCAAGATATATGGCTTAGTAGATGTAAATAAGTGAGGGGAGGATGTTCCCTTTTTTAATTAGGTGAGTGGCACACATGTAAATATTTTAATGTTTTGAAATTTTATTTATTCAATTTATTGGAATAATGGATAAAAAATTGATTATATTTTAATTTAAAAAGGTTTAGGTCAGAATAAAACAAAAAAAATGAGTTTTAATAAATTTGATAGGACACTTTAACCCTTATAGTTTTAGATTAACCCTTCAGTAACCTGTTTTGACATAAACTATAACAACCAATTTTTCAAAATAAAGGGTTATAATTTTTCATATAAGGTAATCTTCGATCCTAAATTTCTTGGTATTGAAATTTTATACCATTTATAATCCTAGTTTTCCTATTTCAATATTTTTAGGTTTTCAAAATAATTAATAACATATTATTTTTCATAAAATATCATTAATGTCATTTATGAAACTATTAATTTGTTTTGACATTAAATACATAAATATAGATGTGAATTTATAATATAAAACTGTCAATAATCCCTAATATTATTTAGTAATCTATAATTTTTTTTGGTAATTATAACTCACCCAAAAAAATATTACATTAATTGTTTTTGAAATTATTTACATGATTTTTATATTACTTTCACAAGAGTTGTGTTGATGTTGTGTAAGCATTTTAAAGTAATTATTTCCCCACTAAAAATTAAAAATAAATAACTATGATAAAAATAACTATTTTATTTTTAAAATAATTATTTATAATTGAATTTATTCTATTTTTATCCCTATGTAATTTTTTTTTGATTTATTAAAGTCACAAGAGGATCATTTGGGGTTTTCATGACATTAAATAATATAAATGTAATTACCAAGGTAAAATGGAAACAATTCTGGATATATGAATCTTGGATTTATTTGGGCACATTTACCCTACAAAATGAAACTAAGGGATATTTTTGGTTGATTTTGAGACTTCATTTCATGGTTTTTACCATATTTTACCCATTTTACCCTTACTGAGGTGACAAATATTTGTCATGGTTACTATTTATAAAAAAAATAAAAGTGAAATATTTATAAAACTAGAACATATTTATTCCAAATATTTTCTTCTTTTTCATGATTAAATTTCTATAAGTATCAGAAACTGGTTTTAATAAAAAATATATAAAATAGAAAGAAAACATTTTTTAGGAAATAATAATTTTTAAACATACAAAAAAAATTATATAAAAATCATGATTTTTTTGGAATTAATCATATTATTATAAATAAAATATATCATTTTTAAATTTAATAAATAAAAAAAAATATAATGGGAATTTTTAATCTAATTAAATGAAATGATAATATTTGAAAAAGTGGTAATTTTTTTTATTCACTGAAAAATAAATTATTTCTGTAAAATCGAAAAAATTATAGTCTAAGTTAAGATTGATATGATTATTTAAAAACCAATTAAATTTTAGAGATAAATTTATAAAAATTTTATAATATATGTTTTCATCACATTCTAGAATAAAACTATGTGTATTGTGATAATGGTTCTCTAAAAAGAATATCATACTATAATTGAATCTTGGGTGTTACATAAAATGGATATAACATTAACATAACAACATCTCAATATAGTTAATATAATTACTCTAAAATTTTAGAAATGTTATTGATTATTTTTATGATGTTTAAGAATAAAGGAGCTTGAAAACGACTAATAAGAACATATACATCTTCTTCAGGTATCCTCCATTGAGGTTCACCATAAGGATTCTTGGATGGGACTTTTTAGAATATTAACACCTAAATTCCAGGTATTAATTTTTTTGGAGAGTATTTAGGAAGATTTTTGTTGAGATAAATGGATCTAGTATTGTGAATAAGAGAGGAGTGGAGGATCCCTTTTATAAGTGAGGTGGGTGGAAAACTTGTAGTTATGTGAAACATTATTATAAAATATATGTATTTCTCAAGTCAAGTAGAAAAAATTAAAAATATTAATATATAATAAGTATAAGGTTAAAATACCATAATTCAATCGAATTAAATATTGTGTTTTGTGATATTTTAAACCATATATCTTATGTTAACTCATATTTGAATCCTTTTGACCCTAAGAATGGTAACAATATTTTTACCATGGTAACTATTAAGTATAATAAAAATCTATGTTAAACATAGAAATTCTATTAATTACAATTATTCTATTTATATATTCAATTTTACAATTTTCAATTTCTATAGTTTTTAAAAATTCATTTTCATATTATTGCGCAAAACACAAAAAAATCATTTTTATAAAATTTATTATTTACGATTAAAAATAAATTTATTATTATTATTTTAATTGATGAAACCATTAGAATAATTATAGAAAATTTTATAGAAAATTTTATATATAAATTTAGCTAAAATAATCTATTAAAAAATATTAATAAAATTTATTAAGATAAAAACACATTGCATTAATAAAAATAGTTTTCTTGAAGAACTTATATTTTATACTTTCAAGTAATTTTATTTTCACTTATATGAATTTTATAACCAATGAGTTAGACTTATACAGGCATTAAAAATTATTTTTTATAAGTTTAATACTATGAAATAATTTTTTTATAAAAATTTTATGAGAAAAAATGCCGATATAAAAAATACTACAAAACAGTTATTTTTGATCATTAGTATTTGAAAAATGAATTAGAAATTATTCAAATAATTTTATGGAAGTTCGTTTTAAAATATATCAAAAAAATTATTTATAAAAGATAAATATATCATAAAATCACAGGGTGTTACACATTACCCCTTCTCTTCCATCACCTTCATGTGAATAATAACAAAGAGGATGATGCTTACCCTAGTCACAATACTATTTCAAATATTTTGAAACATTTATGACTACAGATAATTAATAACAAAATTATCCTTTCCCAACATATATCAAATTTCAAAGTCAATTTATTTTAGGTGATCCACCCACTTCATCTTCTTGAGATTCAGTTCCCTTTGAGATAATTCATGACTCAAGTTTTTATGATCGGAATATACCTAACACTTCTCACTAATTAGGTATTGTTTCCAAAAAAATGAGATCATGCATGAAAATTTTCAATTTTATGTTCATGGCTATAATATTACATCGTTTGTGGGTAAATTTAGTGAGATCTAAACATCACCACATGATCTTCTGGCACAAGAACACATCCCAACCCTATACACGAGGAATCATAATATACTATATAAAATTTATGATATTCATTAAATATTAGGACTAGAGTTGATTTCAAGTGCCACTTCAGCTTACTAAAAATATCTTGACACTTAGGGATATATATAAATATCACTCTCTTGTGGGTCAGTGCATCCAAAGGAGAAACTAGATTCAAGAAATCCTTTAAAAATCACTAATTATAACCTACATGGACGAATAATCTATTTACCTCGAATATTTTACTTGGTTCTTCGCATAACATAATGAGCCATACCTTATCCAGATCGATCAAAATTTCTTATTTATATATAACTTGTTTGAGTAACTTACTTATTGAATATAAAATTTACACTTTGATATCCTTACTTAAAGGTTATGAACTTGACTATTTCCAAAAATGATCCTAAAATGTTTCTTATGATATTATTTAATAATATAGAAACCCAAGATATCATCAATGAACACCATAATGGAAGTACATAGGGAATAATGGAATACAAAATTCATAAGGGTATTTATAACCGATAGATATTTAGTTAAGATGAAAACTATTATAAAATACATATAATGAACAAATATGATTCTAAAACGTTTATTTGGTATGTCTGGATCCTTCACCCTGAGCTGATGGTATCCTGATTAGTGTTCAATATTTGAGATACCCCTAAACCCTTTACATTTACAAAAATTATCATCAATACGTAAAAATGGCTACTAATTCTAGATAATAACATAGTTCAACTTCTTTTAATTAGTACATAGGTGTAGAGTTCCTTGAAAATTCATTGATAAGAGTACAAGAGTGGCCCAAAGTGAGATTCTAAGGTAAATAAATACATTCATATTGAGATAATATAATTGAATATAAAACTCCATAAACTCCATTGGTTCCTCATTATGTGATAATAATGAGATCACCAATGTTCCCGACACCAGATTAATGTAAAATTCAACTTATCACTAAGATTTAAATCCATAAAAGTCTCCACGATACACTTAGGAAAACTAAAAAAATAGGGGTAATTTTACTTAAAAATTTCCTTTATCAAGCTCTATCTATAGAGATGATATTTGGAACTCTATCTTACCAAATTTAGGAATATGTTGTTCTGACTGACTAGTCCTTGGGTTCCACTCCCCAAAAAACACATGAAATATCCTATTAATAGATGTAAAAGTAACACTTCATTGGTAATAATCAATTATGGTCTTCGAATACAACCATTCATTCTATCCCCATAGAAATATAATAGTTATCCGTCTCAAGAATGAGTAAGTACCAAGTCAACTCCACATTAGTTATGGAAAGAGCGAAGTGGGACACCAAAAACCATAATCCTTCTATTTCACAAGCGGGGTATATATTTATATTATATAAGGCATGGGTTCATACGGGAGATTTAGAAAACTCACAATAATAGTAGATATAAATGAATAAGTGTTACCTATATCAAATAAAGCAATAGTGATAGGTGAAATAATATGTACTATACCTCATATAGTGGCAGGTCATACTTTAGATTCCATGAGAATTTTATCGATGACATGATACTATCTACCTTTAAATAAAGTATAATATCTTTCACTCGTATTAGGTTTGGTTATCCACCAATTATTCCTAATAGTTGATCCACCTATACCTCCATGATCTTGATGTAAAGATCCCATATCTTTAGTAGTATCATAAAAATCTTATGATATTTGGGAAGGTAAAAAATGTATACCACTCTTGATAGGAAGGTTGGATCTAAATATTCATTGTAGGTAGACTGAGAAACACAAATGTAATATCTTTAGTTCTCTTTGAAACAAAGGCATTAAAGGGATCATATTAAAACTAAGATGAAAAATTAGAGGAATGAATCTATTGTGAATAAATGAATCTAATTGAGTTGGAAATCATGATCAACTACTAATTAATTTTTTAAACCTCCTCTGATTTATTTTCCTTTCAAATAACCCTCCATATCTTTTTCCAAGTACAATAAGCACATAACCCAATCCTATTATCTAGAATTATTTTACAACAACTATAGGATCTTGATAAACAACTTAATAATAGGTGTGAATCTTTAAAATAATAACTTGAGACAAAATATTTAACTAATGGACAATTGTAAGCAGTCGATTCATCAAATTACAATTTATGACCAATATTAGTGAAAAATGAACAATAATTATAAACTGATTCACATACTTCATCATGATTCGATTATCGTACAAGAGGTATTCAGACTCCCTAGGGATTTAAAATAACTTTATGTTAGGGTAGTACTATTGAGTGGACAAGAATTTAAAATTCTTCCAGGACACTTTTTCTTACAGTGGGTCTTGAACAACTAACTCTCTCTACTTTTATCCAAGAAACTCTAAAAAGAATGAAAAACAATTATTTTTGATATATTAATTAGTTTAAAGAAATTATAATATTATTTAAATATTTAAAAACCAACTCTTGACCTATTGAGGATAATTAATTCCTTTTATTAGATCAAGTTTCTTGAATAGAAACTCTTACTCTTGATCATTATGTGTGGTTAAATAAGGACACACTTACCTAGAAAAAAAAAGATTTGGATCACCTTACACATTACCATTCTATATGGTTTCAACCATGGTATTAATAAAATTCATATCAGTAAGAGGATTTTCTTATATAAAGGTATTTACATCTTTTTTTAGATGATTCACCAGAACTCTTCTTGGGGTAATGTCTCAATATTACATCAAGTATCAAGTTAAACCTATCAAACAAATTGAAAATAGTTAAGAAAATATAAAAAAACCTAATTAAACTCATAAAAACTTTATAAATAGTATATGGGTCCATTTAAAATTATATGAAAAGAAATAAAATAAAATTTCTTATTTTACAAATGTCAAACCCTGAGAGCACGATCTGTAGAATGTCCACCTTTCTCGTGCAACCTACTATACAGTGTTATAGATTACTTCTAGGTTTGGATTCCACTTGTATTGAATAATGGGTTAGACAAAAAAAAAATTTATATCTGAGAAAATACATTGTATCTCAATACTATCATAGGGATTATAAGATAGAAACTCACCCATAACATACCTCTTGAGTTCTGACAATTTTAACTCATATCTATTGAAAACATCCAAAAATAACATAACAAAAACTATTCATTAATACCATTATGTCATGAACAAACCATGTTAACACCTAAGTATTAAGGTCTTTCTTGCTTCCTAATGCTAGATAAATTGTGCCTATTCTTTAATAATACATCTTTGGGAATGGGTTTTCCTAACATGAAATTTAAAGGTAAAAAGGGTTATCCTAGGGAATCCAACATGACCATTTCCATATATTGGAAATTAATGTCCCCAATGAGCTTTTATTAGGATGAAATAAGAACTTTATGAAGAAATTAAGTAAATAAAATCCCATAATGAGATCAAAACATGGAAATAGAACCTAATAACCTTTAAACATAACCATATTTGGAAGAAAATTTATACACGAATCTAGTAATCCAAAATTAAGAGAAAATTGGGATGGAAATATAATTAGGTGAGATGAAATAGATTAGTATAACTAGAACTAAAAAACATTTAGCTACCCATCAATGTGTAACATGAGGACATACATTATTCATGACACCTTCTCCAAACCCCAATCAAGGATATAATGAAATGCATGCACCTCCATGTGAAATGTTTCCACCACCCAAATCATACAAGAAAAGGTCTATATACTCCCATAGGGTGTATTTAGGGTGTTATCAAAACAAGAATAGTATAATTTCACTAATTAATATATGAAATACCTTTATAAAATAATCTAAGTCATGCTAGTTTTAATTACCCATATAAAGTTTAACACAAATACTATTTATGAACAACGAACAACAAGGCTATCATTTTAAAAACATAAGCATTAAGAGTGAATAAACCTAAAAATATTTATTTTTATGAAGAAGAATCAGTGATTAAGAAAAATAATCAAAATATAAGTTGTCATGGGGAGGAACTATTCATTCATGGTTGGGTTCTTATGGTCTTTATGCCATCATCTTGTAGTAGAAGTAAATTCATGAGGTATCTCCATGTTAAGTTGGTGAAAGAGTTGGGGGGGAGCCCCATGTCCCACATGGCAAGCCAGTTATGGAAACATCATGTTCCAAGTATAAGTTTATAATGGATATCCATGTATCAAAAATATTCCTGCCATGAAATAATGTTATCCCGCCTAAGATCCCTTCAAATCACCTAGAACATTTAACCCTGATGTTTTAAAATGAATTCAATCTCCACATCAATGAATATAAGTGTTACCAAAAATCACATAAATCATAAAGTTATTTATTTTTTAATTCATTAATAATTAATAGTAATTCGTTTTAATCGTTTCATTAAATAAATTATATAACCAAATGGAAATACAGTTTATCAATTACATAAAATACCTTATGGGAATCAATTTAAACTAAGATTATATTAACTATTAGAACTTCCTAATCCCATCCATTTGAATATGTACAAATATATTATAGTTCTATAATAAATGAATATCAATATAGATTTAAACTGTATAAATGTTTTTTTAAAAAGGATTATGCATTATTAGTTCAAAATATAATAGAGATTACATAGGTAAACATACCAAAATCTATTAAATCCACTTGAAAAAATCATTATCCACAAAATAATAGTAGGATAGATCCTTAATTTAGTTATAGAAGTATTAGAGTGTCCCTAGAGTTTATATAGAGAATCAATATTTAATCCAAGTAGATAGAGAGAAGAGAGTAGGTCAATAGGGGTGGGGTGCAGGAGGGTCTAAGGAAAATGAGGAGTGGAGTTGGAGCATTTAAATTAATGATTTTGTTTTCCAAAAAATAAAGAAAAAAAATCATTTTTAATGAGTTTCTTGTTAGCCTACACTGTCCGACTGGACTATTATCTGACCATGTGAATCCACTACCACCCCTCTATCCACCCTATATGGTAATTGTACAACCCTCAAAACCATTCTTCGATCGGGAAGACCCCACTTTATCACTTATACACCCTACACATTCCCTAAAACATGATTTTTAATCATGAGTCTTGAGAAAATTCTAAAAAATTTCAATATTAAACCCAAAACTCCAAAATAAAATTAAACAAATTAATAAACATTAAAATATATACCTCTAAATGATGTTATGGGTGTTACATGTTTTATGCAGTAAAAATTATAAAAATGATTCTATTATTATTGTACATAGTTGTGTGAAAAGGATATATGGTTTTGAAGATTTCCATCGAATTAGAAATCCTTAATGTATTCCTTAAATAGGAGGTTTACATTGAATAACTGGATGGATTTCTGGTTCATGAAGATGAAATTAATGTCTTATTATTTGAGAATAAATTGTAAATATAGAGTTAAGAACCATGATCATGGTATTATAATATTGATCTATTTAATAATGGATAATATTGATTGTATATCAACTAGAATATAGAATCATTAATCTTGTAGAACATCAAAATCACTCTAGAGATATTTTTCTACAGAATTCAAAACAATGGATTTTCCCCTTAATATTAGTGTACTAAATTATTAGAAGATATAACACCCCATTCACCACGCTATATCACACTAGTCACAAACTATCATAAAAAACTAATAATCATACATTTAAGTAAAAATTTATAGTAAAATTAAATTGAATATATAAGATTATGTGGTTGTTACGTTCATCATATGTCTATAGAACACTGAAAACTCATCATTTTATATAAAAAACAAGTGTATGAATCACTGAATATAAAGATCCAGTGATTAAAATTCAAATTATATTTTAAAAATAGTCTAATAGATATACTCAGTCAATATTAGGTCCTTATACTATTTTATATAGGACTATTACTAGTTGAATTGGTTTCATTTACATTTGAAAATTACAATCTACGATCCATTGAATTCACTATTCTTCTATGGCCAACACTAACTCAACCACTACAATAGGTGGACGATTCACATCCCCCATAAAATAAATCTAGACTAGAAAGATCATCCCATTCAAAGAATTGCAACTTCTTATAAATGAAACCTTGTACTAAATATGATAATTGATGCTACCACTATAAGGACTAAGTGACATACCAAAGTTCCTCCTTCTAGTAAGATAAATCATGTATCCTAAAGAAGCTTCAAAATCCTAAAAATCTCTTACTTGAAGACTTATTCATGGAATATATCTTGTATTATTAAATAATTAGAAAAAAATCATCTACCATCTTCATGTATTATATTGTTCTATATCATTATCCATCCGACTAAGTCCCACTGAGGCATGATATTTCCATACAATTTCTAGGAATAAACCTTTTTGAACATGTTTTTTAATTTTTCTTTATTTTGTATTTTGTAGATATAGTACCTTATCTTCTAGATTATTTTGAATGAAATAGAATTTCAATTTATTATATTACATTCTATCAAGAAATATTGTATTCCAAGAAAGGTGGATAACACATTTAATGTCACATAATTACATTCCTCCTTATCATGTATTTCCAATATCCATTAAAAAAGAACACAAAAAGGATAATTCCTTTAAATATTGCATAGATCCTATGTATTATTATTCCATTCTAGAAAAAGTAATTGTAGGATGAAGATGATACCTACAACTAGCCTCTATTATAGTAAATGTAAAAATGAAATTTGTTGTGTTGTTTTAGCTATCTAAATCCCTATAAAAATATGCATTTATGAATACTTGTAATGGATCATCCTCACCAAAATAACATTGTATCTTCATATCCATCCATGTATCATATGACCCATTTCACAGCTTCCCAAATATCCACTATGATGTTTTATATAAAATGGCTTACCACTCCCACTACAAAGAAAATATTAGATTGTGTACAAATCATCTTATACATTAAACTTATGATGATTGATGAATATAACACTTCCCTCAAGTATCAATCTATATAATTTAATATTTGTGCTGATGAATTACATAACTTGATGCATCTAAAAATTAGAGATTATATAATCCTATATCCATTCATTTGAAACTTTTTAATTATATTCTAGATGTCCTCTTTTTGGGATAACCCCATATTACTGTATTTTCTATCACTCTCTATTCTCATTTCCAGGATTTTCTTTAATTTTATATGATATTTTATTTCAAATATTTCATAAAAAGTTCTAAAATACTCTAAAACCAATGTATTTTAATGATCCAAAATCATGTTTCTTATGTTTATAATGAATTTTATGTTCTATGATAGTCACCTTTTATTTCACCAAAATAAAAAAAATTATAAGTCTTTAAGTTACTTTGTAAAGACGTTTAACTGACAAAGATGGTCACGTGATCATGTGGAAGTGACCACACATTGAAATAAAAGTGAATGCGTGAAAAATCATGTTACCCTAAAAATTAATGAACCCAATGAATGAATAACTCTGTTGAATAGATGAAGAAAAAAACCTAATGCATGAATAAGTCATGTGAACACATCATGAAAAGAACCTACCAAATGAAGAAGTCAAGTGATCACATAAAGAAAATAACCCACTACATAGTAACCACAAGAAGAATCCAACCTACTAGATGAAGAAGTCAAGTGAAAACATGAATAAAAGAACCTACCACATGATGATGTCCAGTGATCAGATGAATAATACAAGTGAACAAATGAAGAAAATAACCTAACACATAAAGAATTCAAGTGACACAAGAATATATGATGTGACTACATAAAGATAAGAAGTGATTGTGCCCAATTTACCATGAAAAAAGTAACCATGGAATGTTACCATGGAATATGACCACACCAACTAACCATTCTAACTAACCTTGAGAAAATGTAGCCATGCCTTAGTAATGAAAAATTGACCATGTTTAACTTATGCAGTGAGGATTATTATAAAATATAAAATGACTATATTTTGGATCATTTATTGCATAGTTAGTGAATTAAATATTTCCATTATGAAAAGAATTAAATTATAAATATCCTCTAATGGATAAATAGAGATGGATATCTCTTGAAGAGAAAGAGCTACTCATGGACATATGAGTGGATCCCTGAGCTAAGTGATAAGTGAAAAAATATTACACCTATTAGACTGTCTATTATGATTCCATGACACTTCATTTTTCTAATATCTTAGTTCAAACATCAATTCAATATTATAAATGATATATTAAAATTAAATTGATCAATTGAATTAGATCATATTCTATTTCATCAAACCACAACAACATATATTGTTTATCTCTCTCTCACTCTCCATTTTAGCTTAAATTTTGAGTTGTGTTTGATTTAATCTATTTATTCTATAAAAAATTATCTTTTTTATATTGAATAGTACTAGATATGTTTTTCATTATTTCACATATTTTATCCCATATAGAACCACATAATAGGCTGTGTGTGTATTGGACTACTTGTGTATAGATTTTTTATAAAACTCGATCCACATGGTGGATCGGTTTATTTGTTTAATAAACTTCTCAATAGTGAGTGGTTTTGTAGAGGAGATGACTAGTACATGGATTGATACTAGACCTATTATATTTATTTCTCTATCTGTTTTATTTTGTTTATAATTTTTTTATTAAATAATTTCTTGTTTTCGAAATGATATAGAAAACACTAGTTTGATAACTATCTTTAATAATTGTTTTATATATGATGTTTTAAAAAAGTAAAATAATTTATAAAGTTAAAGAGTTTTAGAACTTTTGTTAATTGAGTTATGATTGAACTTTTGAGAGTCTTTTCAAAACATAAAATTACATACTTCAAATATTTTAATTATTTGGTTATTTTTTATAAACAGTGGGATTTGTTTTTTAAATATATTTAAATTGAAATTATAATTGGAAACAAAATTCATCCTCTATATTGAGTTTTCCACTATGAAAAAAATTTGATGTAATAGGTTTTTAATACTTTATAATCGTGATCAAGTGTTTACCAAAAGATAAAAATTTATATTATTTCTTAATTTATATCTTTATGGATAACAATAGGATTTAATGGAATTTTCCTAACAAGCCTCCATATTTTAATTGAAAAAATTGTTCTCGGTATTAGATAAAATTGAAAATTCATATTGAATGAATGGTATTTGATATCTAAACTATAAATATTTGGAAAATATGAAAAAAACCTATGGTTGTAAGAGCTGAGGGGATCGACGCCACTAAGTCTACTTGTGACTATAATTGAAAATCTATGAATTTCATATATTGTGTATTAGGTGAAGATAAATTTAATATAATTTTTGTATGAATAAATAGTTATGAAATATGAGATACACCTATTGTGCCTCACAAAGGAACATAAAATGTTAGAGAAATTCACTTAAATACCTATACTATTAAATATGCTATCTTTTAGATGAAACCAAATGTATAAATTTCTAACACGTCACTTAGGTTCAATTACATTGTTAATATGATTCATGAACATGGAAATAAAATTAATGATAATGATCAAGTGATGAGTCTCCTATAATTCTTACCAGATCAACATAGAGGAACCTCTGATTTCATTCAAGAATCTTATGATATAAGAAAATTACAAATAAAGTACCAGATTAGATGTAATGTCTTGGATCCATGTGGATCTACCCTTTTCACGTTTCTAAGGCTTTCAGAGATCAGAGGAGGCATAAAAGAAATCTAGAGGAGTTTGGGTGATCTTAATTATGACCAGAAAACTTTCGTTATGTGAAAGTGGCTTTGAATCCATGTAAAAAAATTATACAACATGAAAGAGGGTATCACGCCATGAAATATTTTTGGGTTTGAAAGAAAAAAAATAAAATGTAGAAGCGATGAGTTTTTCAGTGAAAAATCAACCCCAAGTATTACATGAAGTGAAAGTGAAGTACACATCATGTAATTCAACACTACAGTCATGTTTTATGTGTTTTTGATATAACTCAGGTTGTCAAAACCAACGAATGTGGATTCTAATTCTCTCATATTAGGTGACCCGATATTCCCCTCCTTAGTGTTTTAGATATCCCTTTAATGTGAATCGATATCAGACTTCTATCTGAGATCTATGGTGACCTAAGTTAATCAAAGGTATTTTTTTCCTTAATTTTATAGTGGTTTATCCCAATCTAATCTTGTTTTCCTCCGGTTATTCTCTATGTGCTCTGGAATTTTCATACCCAAGTTTTAATGGGTTTTCACTCAAATTTTGTTGGTGTAGTGGTTCTGTGGAATCCTTGTATGGATGTAGTTCTTTCGGGATGGGTGATTGGAGATCAGTTGTGTGGTCTTTTCTTGTGTGAATAATGTCGATGAACTATTTTGGTTAGGGATTCATTGCTTCTAAATTTATTTATGTGAAATGAACGAGTTATCCTGATTTATTCCCTTAGATCGCAATGAAATTTACATAATAATTATTTGATCCAGATTAAATAGTTGATATCAATTGCATGGAGATGTTTTTGTCTGTACCCTACTAATGATTTTCATCTTGATTTTCTAGATAGTGTGATATTTAAGAATTTCATGGTTTATCATGTTTTTATTGATGAAACATTATAAATAATGTAAACCCATAATTAATTGATAATTAATTGGATAAAAGATTAAAGAGGCATGTTTAATGAATCTGGTAGTTGTTTTTGAAATTTTTTGATAATAATATTGATACAGATATGAATTTTTAACTAAATTGGTTTATTAACCTAAAGAATAATGATTCTTGATGATAAAATAATTAATGTAATGTTAAATTAATGTGTTGATTAATTTGTGATAGTTTGAGATTGCTTGTATCTTAGGATTCCCATAGTTGGGACCTATGAATAATTAATCAATTAATTTAATATAGAATAAGAACTAGTTTTGTTATAAAAGATATTACCTTTATAGGTCCTGAGTTTCCCTATTTTTTGTAAAGGCTAGGTAACTTGTGATCTGGATCCTTGAGAGCTCATTGTGTGTGACGTCTGAATGCCTTTGTTTGGGTCCATTATCCTATTAGCTATATTTTTTCCTTCTACTTGTGATGTGTTTTGGTACTAGTATGGCTGAGCCTAGAGGGATATTATGGTATATGGGACCAGGAGGCTTGGATGTGACATGATCCTAGAGGGAAATTGTGATACAAGGGGTAAGAGTTCAGAATGTTTTGGTAGTAGTTGAGGCCTATAGTGGATATATGCATAGGTATATCCATGTGGGTGTTAAGGAGGGTTCGAGAGGTGAAATAACAAGTTAATGATGGGATTACTCATTGTTATTGAAGCTGCATACATGTATGAATGAATTGGTTGGTGGATATCCATGTTTTAGTTTACCTTCTTTCCATTCCCAAATTATTTAGGTAGATTGTTTTGGTTACTCTTCTTCCAAGAGTGGTAGAGATGCATGGGGTATTCCACATACTTTCATTATTTATCTTATTGTGGTTGGATGAGTCTGTGCCACTGATATAGGTGAAAAAATACTTGGTGGGTAGTTCATATACTCACTATGTTTTTCATCTTGTGTTTGGTAGATTAAAATGTTGTCCTATAATACCTAGAAATGTAAAAATTAATGTTGTTAATAAAGGAATAAATTTTTGACCCATGGGGTTGGAGTTTTCTTGGATGAAATGTTGAGGTTATAATTCTGAGAAGCCACAGAATCAGTTTGTTATTCCTGGAGGGCATGGATCTTTGGTTGTGATGATAATGCAATGAAATTTGGAAAATGTTAATTGTTAATTAATGTTCAATAATTAACTAACCTATATTGAAACTATTGAAAATGAAAAAAATTATTTAATGTAGATCATTAAATTGTTTTATTCTAATATAATATTTGGTCTTAGTGGCGGAATAAAGGAGTCCGAGAGGCGTTAGCTACAATTGAGTCTAAGACTAGGTTGTTCCCATAACATGGTTGTGAGTTATATTATATCATGTACATTTTTTGTTTCTATATTATACTCCACCATGTCAGTTAGGTAAATTGAAACCTTGGGGATTCTGAGCCCTAGGGGCTGTTTTCCCCAACATCCCAGTGGAAGGATGGATGACTGACTACCACTTTATCCCAACACTCTTCTCTTGGTAGTTACATGGGATAACATACATGGTGGTTAGTTTTTCCAAAAATATATGTGTGTGGAGGGATATAATGGCTTGTGTTTGTTTCACGAACATTTATTACGGATATAGTTCCCTATGGACTACAATAGGTATAGCTTGTATAGGCTATATGATGGATTGAGGATCCTTACTTAGTGTATGGGATGTGATGGGTTGAGATATAATACCCAATGCATGATATGCATTATGAGAGTCTTGGTGGCTTCTGGAAACTACCTAGTTACTATTAGTTATGTGGATGTGGTGGTGTTTTGCACGAGGTTCATATTTTGGTTCTTCGCCCATGTGTTTGCGGGCTATCCTTTTTGGAGAGAGATACTCAGGATGGGAAATGTTGGGTCAAAGAAGAAAACCTGTGGGGATGTGGTAGCAGGGTAACCTTTAGATTTTTTATTATACAATATGTTGTTGTATGTGATACTTGGAGAGATTAACCATAGTGAGGAAAGTATATTAGTCTACCTATTTAAATTATGACTTAGATTCACTTGTTGTTAACTATGATTTAGCGTGCTTTCTTTACCTTTTTTCATGAGAGACTCTAGGGAGGACGCTATTGATTATACTGTTTGTACTCAGTCTATGTATATATAAACAAATTTTATGCCAGTTGAAGTAGGTTATAGATAAGGCTAGTTTCTACTAGATTGGTGTTTATTATGAGCTATTTGGGATTTGTAGTCACTGTCGTCTTTACATTCATTTGGTGCATGAAGTTTTCCCTTTTAGTATTAGTCATTCATGAATGACATTACATTTGTGTACTTGGTTTTTCTTTTATAATGTATTATAATAAGAAGTTGGTTGGTTTCTATATTATCTATCACTTTTTCATGTGTTCATTTAGAGGGAAATGCCTCCCATATGTGTGTTTACTATAGCCTCGGTTCTAGTTTCCAACTCAGGGCCTACTAGAAGAAGGAATTAGGTGTCACTATCTCTCTTCTCCCATTGTTGGCCAAAGAGGGGTACACCTTTGGGGGAGGGGGTCATGATAGATTGGAATGATAGGAATGTTAGTGGGATATGATGGAGTTTTGAGTTGGCACAAGTGAGGTTGCATGGGTTGTTAGGGAAACGATGTCATCTAATATTAAAAATTTCACTAAACAAGGGAGACTAGATGCGAAATAGGTATTTGGACCATAATGATCTGATTTATAGACCATTAAGATTATAGTGGCTACTAAATGAAGTAATACTATTTAAATGGTAGAAATCTAGAAAAGTATCATGCATAATTTTACATTGATCCCATGTTTAAATGGGTAGACCCTTGGACATATTAACTTAAAATAAATAAAATAAAACATTTATTTATTGTTAAGTTATTCCATGATTTAGGTTTAGGATCTATGATTGTTTTTAATTTTGCAGACATGGTACTAGGTAGACATCCTCATCAGGTTCATGCAAAATATGTTAAGAAAATTATGGCAGAAGATCACCATATCATAGAGGTTGAAGACAATGAAACATGGAGAATGATACATCAAGAGTTTGAGTGACAATTCCTATAGTGGTAGGAGGGATCCGTTTCATATGTAGTCCCAAAAGATTGGTTGTAGGGGGTTGAGATATCCTTTAGTTTGATCCGTTCTCAAAAGGAGAACATGGTATCAATTGTTGTGATGATGATGTGTGGGTAATCGATTTAGTAGTGGTTATTATTCCTCAGGGATTGTGAGGAGTTGGAAGTCTCATGGTAGGAGTTCCGAGACCATTGTAGGTCCAAGTTTCATTATTCAACCTTGAAGGTGGACAATCACTAGAAGCTTCTTACCCTTCAGCAGGCGAGATCTAGTGTTCAAGAGTTTGGGATCCATTTTATGAACCTTCAGTGTTATTCTTCAGACCTATTTAAAGATGATGAGGTTGGGGAGAGGCATTTTCAAATGGTGTTTCTTCCATAGATCCAGCGCCAGGTCACCCTATTTATGATGAAGATGTATTTGAGGTGCTAGAAAAAACAGAGGTCATTGAGAAGATGTTAGAAAGAAAAAGATCAACATGAGAAGGGAGTTTTGGGATTCCTTCTGAAACACAGTCATGGTCTGGGGTTCCCAATTGTCAGGATAGAAGAGCTTCTGATTAGATGGGGGTAGGTCCCATCCCTTAATGTCTCATTTATCCAAGAGAAGTGAATCTCAGGATTATGAAAAGGGATTAGAAACATTTTTTTCTTATGAAGGATGAGGTCATCAGTGGAGATAGTCCACGAACATTATAAATATTCAGCGTGAGCTAGTTGTTCCACTTCAGCTTCCTCTGATGAGGCAGCTCCAACCGAGGCAACATCAACAGGTTGCAATAGGTTAGGATCAACAGAGAGTATATGAGCAGATAGAGGATATCCCTAGGATTCTCCCCTTACTCATAGAAAAGAGAACATCCATAGAGGTTGTCATCAATAGGGTTATAGAGGCTATGTATTAGGTCGTGGTTAGCTTCATGCCTTAGCTTTTCCAACACCAGGCTTGACAATCGTTATTCGAGATACCCTTTTCATAGTTTCTACTTAGATGCATGCTTTCTTTCATCCTAGAGTGACACAGATCTTAATATCACCTACCCTTATCCATTATTTGGGACATGAGATAGAGAGGTTTCTAGTGCCCTTGGCATTGACTACGCCAGTGGGAGGTCGAGCTGACTAGTTTTGAATTATGTAGAAACTACGAGCTATTGTTGGGTAGAACCACTCTTGGGGAGATTTCTTATATTTACTGATGTAATCATATGAAATCATTATTATCATGGATTGGTTGTATTTGGTGTTGTTTATTATGGAATAATTCAGGAGGAAGGTTGTGTTCTTTGATGCCGATGTAGAGACAATTGTGTAGATCAGCAAGTGAGACCCTCAGATGGGTCAGAGGCATGTTCCATCCTTCACATCCTTAATGGTCGAGATGATGCTGAATTCATTTAAGGATCAATAGTCTATTTTTTTCCATGGTCATAGAAGAGTACCCTAATTTCTCTCTAGATGAGGTTTTAACATTACCCCCACAATGAGAGATCTAGTTTGGGATCAAACTATGGCAAGATGTGGATCTTATCTTGATGTATCTTTATAGGATAGTGCCTTTTGGGTTGTGAGAGATACATATATAGATCAATGTCTTGTTGTAGTAGGGTTTTTTCCAACTAAGTGTGTCATTGTGGGGTGCACCAATTTTTTTTGTAATGAATGTTATTAGTATTTTATAGTTGTGTATCGATTATCATCACTTGAACTAAGTGAAAGTGAAGAACTGATACCCTCTTCCATGGATTTATGGTTAATTTGATCAACTGAAGGGTGAATGTTGGTTCGAAAAGAACAATTTGTAGTCAGGATATCGTCATATAAGTGTAAAGGATGTGGATATCTTGAAGAGTGATTTATGGGGTCATCATGGGGATTATGAGTTTCTTGTAATTCCATTTTGAGGGATGAATGATCCAGCTATGTTCATGGGGTTAACGAAGGATGTGTTCTATGAGTTCCTTGATATGTTCATGGTGGTTTTCATCAATGAAATCCTTGTGTACTCTGCGTCTGAGGAAGAGAATGCAGAGTATCTTTGTGCCGTTTTGTGAGTTCTTCATCATGAGAAGCTATTTGGGATGTTTCCGAAATGTGAGTTTTGAGTTCGAGATGTATGTTTCTTAGGGTGTTTTGTATCATAGAAGGTAGTATCATTGGATCCAAATAAGATAGAATTCGTTGTGTCTTGGGAATCCCCCAATACAGTGGAAGAGGTGAAAAGTTTCCTTCATCTTGAAGGATATTATTAGAGGTTTGTAGCTAATTTTTCTAGGATTGAGACTCCTCTAAATAAGATGACTAGAAAAGATCATGTGTCCTTGTGGACTGATTAGTGCCAGATAGATTTTGAGTATCTAAAAGAGAAGTTGGTCTGTGCTCTAGTTCTTTGTATTCCAACAGAAGGAGTTCATTTTGATATTTTCTATGACTCTTTAAATCTTGTGTTTTGTTGTGTTATGGTTTCATATATATTGGTCATTTATTATGGGTCCCAGCTATTATATCTACATCAACTTAACATTTCCACCCAAAATCTCAAGATAGAGGTAGTTGTGTTTTCCATGATGTTGTGGAGATATTACCTTATCGACAAGAATATTATGGTATTCACCAGTCACAAGATCTAGAGGTATGTTTTATCCCAACATTACTTGAACATTATCCAACATCGGTGGATGGATTTCTTATAGGACTATAACTTAGAGACTCCACATACACATGGAAAGGGGAATGTCGTGGCCAATACACTAAGCTGAAATTCACATAGTTATGCAATGTGGGAATTAGACGATTCTTAGAGAGTAATGGAGATACATTCAGAGTTGTATCTACATATGGGATATGTTGAGGGTATATTATGTCTTTTTTAGATGATGGTGAATTAATATCTGGTGACGAAGGTGGAGTAATCCAAGTTGTGAGATCTTGAGGTGGAGTTCTGGAGAGACTGAGTTATTTGTGATGAGGCCCTAGATGTTTGGTCTTAGTACAAACAACAATGTGTTTTATTTCAGGGAAGGATTTTTGTCCCTTTATAGATACCAGATATAGTTCTCATAGAGTTACAAATTTCAACTTTGGTAGTACATCCTAGTTTGAAAATGATATAACAAGCTTTGAGGGGTCATTTTTGGTGTCCTGGGATGAAGTGTGCAGTTGTAGAGTTCATGTATCGATGTTTGGTATGTCAGAGGGTGATGGATGAGCACTGTGTTGCTGGTACTTTTCTCCAGCCATTAGACGGTCCACAATAGGAGTGGGAGGTCATCTCGATGGAATTTTTAACCAGTTTACCTCAATATTAGAGAGTTTATGATCTAATATGGGTGGTAGTGGATTGTTTTAGGAAATCATCCCACTTCCTAGTGATACAGGAGTCGATCTTTATGGAGGTTTTGTTGAGGTATCATCTGGAGGAGGTGTTAAGACTCTATGAAGTCTAGAGGATTATCATTTCTCATAGAGATCCTCAATTTACTTCCAGAGTGTTGAGAGGTCTCTGGTGCACTTTTGGTTCTCAACTATTCCTTAAAACGTTCTTTCATATGCCAACAAATGGTTCGATAGAGTAGACTATCCAGACTCTTGAAGACATTTTGTGCTCTTGTGTCTTGGATTTTTAAGGTTCGTGGATGAGACACCTTTCATTTGTAGAGTTCATTTTCAATTTTTTTTTCAGTCTTCCATTAGTATGGAGTCTTTTGATTCCTTGTATGGATTACCTTATCATTATATGTTGTGATGGACCGGGGTCAAAGAGTCATCAATTCTTGGGCGAGAACTAGTATAAAATGTAACAGAGATAGTATAACTGGTTTATGAGAGAATGAAAGTAGGGAGGGATAATCATAAATCCTATGCCAATCATAGGAGGAGACCTCTGGAGTTCAACATTGGGGATCGTGTGTTCTTCAAGGTAACTCCCCATTGCGATCATCGAAGGTTTGGCCATGGGAGTAAGCATTCTTCCCAGTTTTTTGGAACTTTCAAGGTGTTGGACTGTGTCGATGTTTTGGCATATCGGATAGCGCTTCCCCCATAGATGAGAAAAATACATGATGTTTTCATATTTTTTAGTTCTGTTGTAATCTTCATGACAACCCTCATGTCATCAATTGGGTCGAGATCAATATTGACGATGATGAGACCTTCAAGGAGCGACCTATAGAGCTCCGGGACTAACATGAGATGGTTTTGTGTGGGTGTACTATCTCCTTGGATTATTTTCTATGGAATATCATTGGAATGGAGGAGAGGACATTTGAATATGGGTTTCAGATATGCATTCAGTATCCTAAGCTATTTGATGTTTATCTCTTATCTTGTAACACAATTAATTTTGTTGTTTTAGACTTTTTTGTTTATGAGATGGTTTTATAATGTTTCTTGATGCGTATTTCTCTATATTTAGAGGTATATCCCTTAGTTGAGTGATTATGATCTTATTTTATTTTTTGAATGGTTTTTTGTTTTTACCTTGGTGTGGTGGTTGAGCTATTGTGGTTATCAGATCATTGAGTGGTATCTCATGGGGTTTCTATTCGGGTGAACCCTTCCTATTTCCTCTCTGTGTTAGTTTTGGATTCTCGAGGATGAATTTTTTTAAGAGGTATCCAATGTAAGGTATCAAATCTATGTGGATCAATCCTTTGAATGTTTTTGATGCTTACAGAGCTCATATGAGGCTTGGAGGAAGTCTGGTGATGTTCTGGTGCTTTGTCCTAGGAGTAGGGAACCTTCACGACGGGAAACTAGGTTTCATGACCTATTAAAAAAATAAAAGATGTGAAAGAGGGTTTCACACTGTGTAATATATTGGTTTTTGAAAAATAAAATAAAATAAATATGCATTTCCTTTTTCAGTGACAACTCAAACCTGAGTATTTCTTGACCTGAAAGGGAATTACACGTCATGTAATTCCCCCTTGCAGTTATGTTTTATGTGTTTTTATATCCATTCAGGTGGTCAAAATCTATCTATGTATCTTCCTTCTCTCTCTTATCCTAGGTGACTCATATGTCCCCTCCTCTTTTTATTGGACATCCCTTCGATGAGAATCAATCTTCGTCTTCCATCTTCGATACGTGGTGACCCGGGTTGATCCAAAGTGTGTTTTTCCATTTTATTATGTCTATTTATCCATGATTTATCTCATTTTCTTCCTATTATTCTCACAGTTCTATGGAATATTTTTATGCATGTTTGGTGTGGTGGTGCCTCAACATCCTGATATAGATTCCATTCTTGTGGGAGGGTTGATCAGAAATCCATTGTACGGTATGAATTCATGAGAATAAAGTCGATGATCATTTGAGGAAGGGGATTCATTTATTCAATATTTATTTATGTGCAATCGTAGAGTTAGCATGATTTATCCCCTTGGATCACAATTAAATTGACCTCATAATTATTTGAACTAGATTAAATAATTGACATTTATCGCATGGATATGTTGTTGTTTGTACTGTGATAAAGACGTGCCTCTTGATTTTCTAGATAGTGTGATATTTATTCCTTAATTGGTTTAATATGTTGTTCTTGATGGAATTTGGTAAAGAATTTAAAGGTAAAATTAATTGATAATTAATTGGATAAATGATTGAAGAGAAATGTTTAATGAATATTATTTTTGTTATTGCAATTTTACGATAATAAAATTGATGCAGATATACATGATTAATTGAATTGGTTAGTAAACAAGAATCATGTTGATGCTTGTTGAAAATATAATTAATGGAATGTTAAATCAATTGGTTGATTAATTTGTGATAGATTGAGATAGATTATTGCTTTGGTTTCCCATAGTTGGAACCTATGAATAATGAATCAGCTAATTCAAAATAGAATAAGAACCGATTGTTTGATAAAACATAATGCCTTTATAGGGAATGATTATCCTAATTTATTTTAATGGTCGAGTGCCTTGTGATTTAGAGTAGTGAGAGCTCATTGTGTGTGAGGATTGAATTAATTTATTTGGGGCCAAGAGCCAGACTTCTATGTTTGGTTCCTACTACTTGTGATGTGTTGTCAGCCTAGGATGGATGAGCCTTGGATGGATGAACCTGGTGGGATATTGTGGTATGTAATGAAGGGAGGACCAGATATGGTATGATCCTGGAGGGATATTGTGGTATGAGGGCTAGTATTCCTGGTTATTGTGGCAATAGTTAATTCCTAGAGTGGAGAGATGCATCGGTATATGTATGTGGGTGTCAGGGAGGGCACCTGAGGTGACAAAATGGGTTTGATATGTTTTTACCCATTGTTATGAAGCTGGATTCTTGTTTGAATCAGTTGGTTGGCCGAAAAACCTATTGTTTTTTATCTGCATTCCATTCCTCACTTCTTAAGGTAGATGTGTTTATTTACTCTCCTTCCAATGGAGGAAAACATGTGTGGGGTATTCCATGTGCTTTTTGTGTATAATATCTCATAGTTGGATGATTCTATTATCCTGTTATAGGTGGTGAAGACTTAATAGATAGTTCATCTAGACATCGTGTTGATCGCCTTCTGTTTGGTAGAAAAAATGATTTCCTAGAATACCTAGAAATATGGAAATTAATGTTGTTAATAAATTTAAACCCATTGGGTTAGATCTTGCTGGGGGTTATAATTATGAGAATTTGTGGACTCAATTTGTTATGCCTGGAGGGCATGGAACTATGATTGTGATGATAATGTAATGTAATGTCGAAGATTTTAATGTTTAATTAATGGATAGGAATTAATTATCATAATGTGAAACTGGTAAAAATAAATAAAATAATTTAATATATCTCTTTAAATGGGTGTGTTCATATTGGATATTTGGTCTTAGCAATGGGAAACAAGAGATCGAGAGAGGTTAGCTGTAGTTGATTTGGAGACTATGTTTTTCCCATAGCATAGTTGTGAGCAATTTTATATCACATACTTTTTTTCAATCTTCTACACCACCCTATCAGTTAAAGAAATTGATACCTTGGGGGTTTTGATCCCCGAGGGTATTTTTCCACTACATCTCGATGTGAGGATGGATTACTAACATCCCCCTTTGGCCTCATTATCTTCTCTTGGTAGTTATTTGTGATGGTATGCACGATAGTTAGTTTTTTCCATATATGTGTATACATGTCTATATTTGATTGTGGTTGTTTCACAAACATGTATTTGAGATATATTTTTTAATAGAATACTATAATTATAACATGTATAGGCCATGATTTTAACACCCCACTGTTTTGAAAATAAATATTGAGTGCATTTTATAATCTAGAAGTTAAACTCCACTTTGCCTCTTCTATGTTTTGAATTTCAAAAAACGGCCATCTAGAATTGTGATCAGTAAGCCATTTAGAGTCTGATAGAACAAACATGATTTTTTGGTGAATAGTAACATACCATTATGAATAGTAATATGAATATTAATATGACCCTTATGAATAGTAAATAATAATATTATTTTATTTTCTTAAGGAAATAAGATAATGAGATCTTAATTAATTTTTCAATGTGAAATAAAACTAATTGCATAGTTAAAATTATTATTTTTCGAATTAACTATAACTTTATTTAAAATTGAAATAAATAATATTTAGAAAATTAATTTTAAAAAATATAGTTCATTTTTAAATTCTACACGTTGAAAAATGGTAGGGGTAAATTTTTGGGATTTTTATGAAATTCCAGAATTTTTTATGAATAGTGAAATACGATAAAATTTCCTATATACATATTATTAGTTAAATACACTATTAATGACATCACAAGTGATGCAAGCCCACTTGGTTTGAACTCACTTTCACCTATTACTATTAGGGGTCACATGAAACAACACTATTGGTTGTCTTGAGGGAAACAAAAAAATAATGAATTAAATACTCAAAATATACCCCTCTCCTCCACTATAAAAACCCCTCACCACTAACTCTTCTCTTTACTCCTCATATCCTAGAATCTCCTCAACGTTCTACTCAAATACCCTTCCCTAGTCGCTCCTCACGACCAATAATCTCTTGGTCTTTCCAAAATACCTAAATCCCTTCCCTTAAGGAGGTTCTCGAGTAAGTTGTTTCAAGAGGTAAAGCACCTTTCTTTCTCTTTTAGTTTCATTTGAATTTTACTCTTTTTTTATACTCTTCACACCTCCTCTATATAAATGACCATGATAACTCCATTATCATCTATATACTTGATTTATATCATGTTAATGTAAGAACCATCAACAATATTATTACTCCCTCCCTTTTATTTTTATAAACGAAACCAACCTCCATAAGGTTCCAATTTATAACCTTTGTGGATGACGATGTTTCGTTCTTTAATCTTTCCTTCGTTACTGGTCATGAAACCATATTGATTGTTGAACCAGACTATAATATATGTATTAAAACATAATTAATATTCCGTAACCATTATATGTACATATTATTAATTAATGTGACAAAACTAGTTCATAATAATCCAAATACCGCCAAATAATCGAAGTGATTGTCATCTAATGATTCATCCTCATTCCATGTAACCAAATGATAGAAATGGGAATTAAAAATTATGGATGTTAATAAATAATATATAATTTAAATTATGTAGTTTTACATCCATTCCACTTCATTACTTAAAAACAAGTGAACTGATTATGAAAATTAAGGAAACCAAACACTCTAGAACGACGAAATTCAATTCAATAACTTAACAATAAAGATCTAAATGATCTAACTAGAATAATGATAAAATAAATAAATCTCTAATAGTTTTTGAAATAATTTATTAATAAGTATAATTTCATATTCCAGGAGCAAAATTATAAGAGTGGAACACGTTCAGAGTTAAGGTAAGGGTCTTCCACCCGAACTTCCATTTTCATTCGTGTTACTTTCATTGTCTAATTAGCTCAATGAATTTTTTTTATACTATTATGTACTCCTCAGAAATTCTGTGTGAGTATTCTATATATATATACACCAACTAGAATCCTCCCCTATTTTATGGATTGTTAAAAGTTTTAAAAGAAACTTTCAAAACTGTTTCCAAAATACAAGCTCGATTCAAGGGAATTTCTCAAATTCATATTTATTTTAAAGGGATCTCTATAATCTGTTTTTTGGAAACCATTATCCTTATCAAAAAACTAATTTCATTATGAAAATACTACCTTACTTCACTTATGGTTTTATACAATGATTTTTACAAAAGAACTCTTCTTTTGAAATTAAAAGAGTATTTATCTCAAGATAGCTTAATGATTTTATAAGATTATTTGCGATTGATTCAACACACTTGTTGATTCGTATGTATTATTAGGTTTAATAATTTTTTATTCATATAAAATATTTTATTTAATGGTTATGAATAACTCTATAGTGGATGATATATACTAAAACCATTCATCACATTACTCGGAATGTTTTGTGTTTTATGTTTAATGATTGGGGAAAGATAGTTACATTTCATATGATAGTGTCAATATGAATGTATATGTTGTTAATGTTTATCCCCGCTCATATGAGGAATTGATTGGAATTATTATGTTATGGGTGGCACCCTCTATAGACCCTTGATGCATCGGTATGTCTCATGGGACAAATAGACATGGAATTTTTCAATTCCTTTCCCAATGTGTTATATGGATTTTGGCCGATGCCTTAATCATTAGACGTCTAGGCCGAGGCCATGACAAAATTTTTCAGAATGTACTGCATATGCACTTCCCTCATTATGAAGCTATTAATCAGAAGTTCATGGGGTTATTCGACTAGAATAATACCCATGATTGTGTTTCATTATGGCATTATTTACTCAGCTCATATTTCGGCCATAATGTGTGCAAGTTTATTATTAAAGGCACGTGTTTTCAATTATGCACCATGTCTTATGTTTATTCTCTCTTCCACTGTATTGACTACTCTTACTGATCATTTGAGCTCATCCAATTCTTATGTTTCATTTTTCACAGGACATGAAAAAGTAAATTATGAATGACTTTCAATCACAATCTAGGAGGCATGAAGTTGCTTGTGGAATAAATTAGTTTTGTATTTCGCTTCATATTGTTATGTTAAACTTATTTATGTTTCTTGATTACAAAATCTTCTAAACTACATGGTCCTTTGGGATTCGTATTCCTTGTATGTATACCAACATAATCAAATAATGCACCAGCTCTAAGCAACTGGGGTTGGGTCCTTACAATGATTTCTTGAGGATCCTTACTCGGTGTATGGGATGTGATGGATTGAGGTATAACACCCGACGTATGATACACATTATATGAGTTCTGGTAGCTTATGTAAACTACCTAGTTACTTTTGGTTATGTGGATGTGGTGGTGTGTTTCAAGAGGTGCATGTTATGGTGTTTTTCCCTAGTGTCTGTGGCCTAGCCTTTTTGGAGAGAGATGCTGAGGATGTGCGACATTGGAGAAAAGTAAAAAAATTGTAGGGAAGTGGTAGAATAATACCCCTGATATTGCTTACTATATTATATGATCTTGTATTTCGTACGTGGGGAGAGTATCCATGGTAAGGCTGAGAACTTAGAATACCTATTTAAGAGATTAGTTAGTTTAAATTGTTGTTCATTATGATTTAGAATTCTTTATTTACCTTTCTTATGGAGTCTCTAGGGAGGATACTACTGAGTATACGGTTGTACTAATCCTACGTATATATAAATTGTTTTTAGGTTAGTTGGGGCAGGTTGGAGATCAGGCTAGTTACAACGAGGTTGCGGTTTAACATGAACTGTTTGGGCTTCATGGTCACGACTGTCTTTACATTCATTTTATACTTTCATTTTTCCATTTTAGCTATAATTTCTATTTCCTAAAATTATATTTTTGTACTTGTGTTCTCATTTATATTTTAGTCTGATCATTAGATGGTTGGTGTCTATCTTATCTCTCTCTTTCTCGTGTGTTCACATAGAGGGTAATGCCTCCCATCGGTGTGTTTACTATACCCTCAGTGCTAGTCACCAACTCAGGGCCTTCTAGAAGTGGGAATCATGTCTCACTATCTCACTTATCAAATTTTCAACCTTGGAGGGGTACACCTAGGGGTGAGTTGGTCATGACATGGGAAAACTAATGATGTATGAGAATAATTAAAAGTATAAAAATTTAAGATGATGAACCAAAATTAAAATTAGTTTCTTTCAAAACTTATGAGTCAAATATTAAGTGTAAAATCAAATAATATTTTTCAAGTGAGGTTGAGTCACCTTTTGACAGTGATGAGGATATGGATCACCTAGCCATGATATTTAAAAATATCTATAGGAATAATAAATTCTTTGTGAAATAAATCTACTGAGTAATGTTTGATGAAGGTGGAATTGAAAAATAAAAAAAAATTAACCAAGAGAAGAGACCAATTATAAATTTCATTGAAAACAGAATATAAAAACTAAAATTTCAAAATTAAAATTCAATAAAATGTATGATCACAAAGTTAAAAATTCCAAATAAATATATGAATTCTACCAAGAGAACATTTTATGATAGTTCTAGTGATTCCGACTCAATAAAAGAAATAAATAATGATAGAGAAAACATGTGTCTGATCAAAATCACATATAAGGTAATGAATAACGTCTCTACCTATCCTACTCATATTTATAATCTCAATGAAAATGAAAATAATTATGAAAATATGACCAGTGATGATTTATTTTAAGAAATATATAGACTAGAATGAACTTTCAATTAAATTAAAGATATGTATATAAATTTTAAGAAATAAAATAATTTATCTATTTATGTTAAATATGGTCCTTCTATATAAAAAAATAATGAAAATTTATTAAAATAGAATAATAAAATTAAAATGTATAATAAAATACTTAAGAAAGATCTTGGAAGGTTTATAAATGGTAGAGAAACCCAGACCATGATTCCTAGTAAGTGGAACACACCCAAATACACAACTGAGATTAGATACCCACCTAGTCAGAGGAGAATTTATAATAATAAATTTATTCCTATCTCAAACTCTTCAAATTCTATAAAATTTTCTTATTATTATAGACATAATAATTTTTTTGTTTATAAAATTATTATGTCTGTTTATATAAGACGTGTTAAGAAAACTGGATGCCTAAATATCTTATTTGTAAGTGCTCTAGACCCAAAAATGTGTGGGTACCAATATCATTTATTATTTAAATGTGTGTTGGAAACATGATTGAAATGTCCCATAAATCATTTATGGTATCTAAATAGTGGGTATTCCAGACTCATTACTGAATACTACTCAAACATTAAAAGTCTTATAAAGGTGGATAGTGGACACAACACATTTGGTGACAACACCAAAGGAAAAATAATAGTCTTCTTTCAAATTGGTAAATTTAACTCTGTTTTAATTTTAAAAGTTTTATTTTTTATGGTTTAAACTATAATACAATTTTCATATTATAATTATTTCACGATGGGTTCTTTATTAATTTTGAAAAAAATTATTGATAAATCTGTATTTCCAAGAATAATTTAGTCATTACTATACATAATGATATTGTTTATGATGTTGATTTATATTCATTATTTTATGAAGAAATTTATTGATTAAGTGACATTAACATTGAATATTGGCTATATAATAGTATTGTAGGCCACATAAACCTTCAATCTCTTATAAATATAACTAAAAAGGTCTCATTAAGGATTTGACTAAACTAAAATTCCCAAAATTCAATGTCTACAAGCCCTCTCAAAAAGTGAGACAACATAAGATCTCATTAAAAATTATTAAATAAGATTCAACTTCTCAACCCCATGATTTGGTTCACATGGAAGTATTTGGATCATTTATAGTTTCTATCATAAATGGGAATCAATATGCCTATGTTTTTATATATTATTATTCTATATATATTTGTGTATTATTTTTAGATTACAAAATATGAGCTTATTCATATTTGAAAAAATATGAAAAATCAGTAGAAAATCATAGTGGAATTACTATTAAGACCTTAAGGAGTGATCATGTCTACGACTTTTAAAATTAAGACTTTGAATCTATATGCTCACAACAAGGCTATGATCGCAACATTATTTTTCCTAAAACTCTATAGCAGAATGGGGTTTTAGAAAAAAGGAATATGATTGTTCAAGGGATTTCATAGACCATGCTAAATTAGTATGAACTACATATTTATTTTTTGGAAGAGGTTATCAATACATCAGATTGTATTATTAATAGGGTTTCTATCAGAAAACATTTAAAGAATACTCCATATAAATTTTGAAATAAAAGAAAACCAAAGGTTAATTACTTTAGAGTTTTTGGATACATGGTATTTATTCCCAACTAAAAATACAATTTATACAATTTTGGATCCCCAAGTGATGACAGAATCTTCCTTAGTTATTCAACCTCCAGTAAATCATATAGTGTGTAAAATTGAAGAACAAAAATTATGGAATAACCTATACATGAAAAATCTTATAAAACTAATCCCCAAGTGTCTAATAAATATTTATAAATCTTGAAGGATGATCTTTATAAATTTAATATCAATAACTCAACCAAAATTAGTGGTTTTTCTATAAAACATGCTATATAAAATCACCTAATGAAAAGTAATTGTTTGAACCAGAACCTAAATAACAAAATAAAATACCAATTACTTATTTCCCTAGATCTATTTGAACTCTTAGAGACCATACTTTAAATAATGTTTTATGAGATATAGATAGAGGTACTCAAAATAGATATTCACTTAGAAAAGATGTTGATCATCATGCCTTATTATCGTAGTTTAAACCCAAAAACATCATTGAAGCAATATATAATGAATTATCAGTAAGGCATCTGAAATAAGAGTTGAATAAATTTGAATGAAAACAATTCTGGGAACTAATAGAAAGACCTAAGGAATTCCTAACTATTGAAGCTAAATGTGTGTTTAGAAACAAGGTTCATGATTCTAGCACAATAATAAGAAATAAATCTAGGCTGGTTGCATAAGGGTATAGTCCGAAGAAGGTATTAAATATGAAGAAACATTTTCACAATTAGAAAGAGGTGAATCTATTAGGACAAAGATTTCATATAAAACACATTTTAATTTCAAATTATATCAATGTGATCCAATAGTTCTTTTTCTTAATGGTTATACTATTAAGTATGTTTTTGTTCAACAACCCCTAGATTCCAAAAACAATTATTTTCCAAATAAATTTTTCAAATTAAAAAAATTATATATTTATTGATTAAAACATGCTCATAGAGCTTGGTATGATGAGATCATCTCATTTCAATATTTTAAAGGTTATTCAAAAGGTATAGGTGATCTTACTTTATTTATGAAAATAATTTCAAAATATGCTTTATTTGGACAAATATATTTGTAATGATATTAGTTTTGGATCATCCAAACAATATTTATGTAATATATTTTAAAAAACAATGCAAAATGAATTTTAAATGTGTTTAATGGGTGAGTTATAGTTCTTCCTTGGTTTCCTATTTTTTTAAAATAGGGAAGGAATAATTTTAAATCAATGAAAATAAAATAAATTTATTCTAAAACAAATTAGTATGTATAGTACCAATGGTAGTGATACACCCATGAGTAATATATATTAATTAGATCAGGATTGAACTAGGAAAATATTTTACCAAACTAATTATATTGGTATGGTTGGAATTTTATTATACATAACTATTAGATAACCTAATATTTTGTTTATTATATCTATGTGTTCTCCTTTTTAATGAAATAAAAAGTAAACTCATTTAAATGATGTCAAACTAATTTTTACATACATCAAATGTACAACCAATTTTGTAATTTTCTATTATAGGAGAAAATCATTTGGATTAGTTAGTTATCCAAATGAGAATCTTGGTGGATATATGTTAAACAGAAAAAAACCTCTAAAAGATGAATCTTTTTGGGAAAGACTATAGTTTCCTAGTGTAGTAAGAAATATAAATCTATTTCATTATCCACTATTGAATTTGAGTACACAAATGTTACTATTTAGTGAGTAAAAATCTATTGATGAAAAACAAATTATTGGATTATGGATATCAGTTAGACTTGTCCCTATAAACTGTAATATCATAAGAGATATATTTATTTTAAAAAATCATATATCTTATTAAATGAAAAATTATATTGGTGTACGAAATAAATTTTTGAGAGAATATTTTCAAAAAGTCTAAATAATTCTTAAATTAAGTATTACTAAACAAAGGATTACTAATATTTTTAAAAATCCATTGAATATTGAGAGACTAAATTATATCTTATATGAATTAGGAATGATAAATTATTTCTAAATATTTTATTTTAGCTGTAAATATTATATTTATTTATATTCTTGTTATAAGTACCTAACTTATATATGTATAAATACTTTTCTTACGTAACTAGGAATTTGGGTCATGCGGTCAGTTAAGTGATTGTGACCGCATGTTTTTACAGTTAGCTAAGTAACCTCAAACCATTGGTCATACAATCACTATATCTACCATGATTATTTTACTCATGCATTCAGTATATCTTGCGTGTGATTTTTATCATGTGGTAAGTATATCTATCATGAATAAATGGTAATTATACCCACCAAGACTATTTTATGTTTAAATTTTTACATGGTATTTTGGAAATATTTTTATTAGTGTACTAATATTTTATCTCCTTAAATGATTGAATAAAATATCAAAATTATAATATGAATTTTTGAACATATCTTCCACAAGAACTATCTATTTCTTGAATCACTAAATACTCACTTAGATATCCCTTTATTAAACTATCTTTCAAACTTAGGCCCGAACCTTCAGAGTTCCAATTATATTACAAAACTGTTGAGGATAAAAAGATCCAGCAATGACACACCTCCTACCAAATCACCTCCTTTAATGAATTTAATGTAATATTGAGGTAGCTTGAGTCTTATAGTTAAGACACACAACCAATATCTATTAGGCCATACATTATGTGCATAAAAGGAATTTTATGCACAATGTATCATGTAAATTAAGTCATGAATAAAGAGATCAATTCAAAGGAATGTATAGAGTGAATGGTTTAAAAAAAATTAATCCATTTTATCTGAGATTTGTCAATATTGGTTTGCTCATATGGAATTATTTCCTAGAAATAAAAAAGATAGTATTTGGAAAATGGTAAATTGAGAATTTTTTGTGTTTTCTTCAAAGATGTGTGATAAAAGATTATGTGTTCATAAGAATGAATAAAATGAGTATTCTTAGTGATATTATCCTCTAAATCATTCCCATTTCAAATTTAAAAATTCTCTTGAGGAATTCAATGGGAAAATGACTCCCAAAAGGTTGACTACATTGGAGTTTACTGGTGAATACATATATTTGGTTATGTTTATTCAATACCACATTGGTCATTGGAAAGGTAATTTTAGTGTCCCATAGCACAAGGATTTGATATGTTTATTCTTATTGTATATGGGGATCTAGATTAGTTTATCCAGTTATGTGATGAGGAATGTGTAATGACCCGAAATTTTGAATAAATCTTGTTTCCTAATTTTTGTGTTATTTTATTTTTCATACTCAAAAAAACTATTTCATTTGATAAAATGACTATAATAAAAATGAGACTGTTGGGTTTTGACTATTATATGACTGATAGTCAGTATGACCGTTGAAAACTGAATATTGCGACTTTTGTCTCTAAATACAAGTGACCTTGGTTAATTAATATAGAAATGAAATTCAATGGCCTCATCCAGTAGTCTCGGGCCAATTTAATCCCATCTAACGGAACATGGGAATGAGGTATCACCACTGGGCTCTGCTCTGGACCAAACCCAAGCCGAACTTCATCATGTGAAGCTAGAACGGAATAGCCTTCGCGAGAAGATCAAATTGATAGAAATTACTACCCATGGGATGATGACCGATCCTCCCTCAGATTCTCTCACCTTAGTACAGCTTACACTTAGGTCCTATGCTGGTGTGATAAGGGGCTATGTAAGGAGACCGTAACTGCCTTGTGTAATCCTTGGTTTTAAATAAAAATTCTGATTTCTTCTTATGATGAAGTTTATGAATTTTCAAATGTCTTGATAAATATAGTATGCATATTTTTGGTGAATTTTAGAGAAAGGTTATTTTAAAAATGTTTATGTAAACCTTAAATAATTAAAAATGTGTAATGATTTTCGAATAATGGTCTTCTACAATTATATTCAGTGTGAAATTTAGAGTCTAATAAGATCAACATAATTTTTTATGAATAGTAAATTATGAATAGTGATTTTCTGCTTAGTATTAGTAATGCGACCAAAAGGATTAGTAATCTCACTTAAAGAAAGTATTAATATAATCTAGGCACCTAAATTAAGTAATGTGATTCAATAAAATGGTTAAATAACGGTTTCATAAATTATTAGTCAAGTATTATTTTGTTCGGGTGAATAGTGTTTTTTAATTAAAAGTTAAATTAAAAATATTTAGAAAATTATTTTTATAAAATGGATTTCATTTTTGAACTCAGAGCATTGATATTATGTTTAGGTAATTTTGAAGATTTTTATGAAAAAAATGAATTTTCGGCGACTAGTGTATTTAGTTAAAAATTAAACTAAAAATATTTATAAAATTATTTTTATAAAATGAAGTTCATTTTGGAAATCAGAGCATCGATATTTGGTTAAGGTAAAATTTTGGGTTTTTTCTGACAAAGTTGAATTTTCGATGAATAGTGAAAATACAACTTTTAAGTTACGGGTGTTTAATGACATCATTAAATGATGTATTAAGTATGTAATCAATATGGTCGACTTATGAATAGTAAGATAAGTTGTGAGGTGTCCCAAGTGGCCAATACCATGGGAAAATACCTTGGGCAATCCCTTGGTTTTTCCAAAACCGCCAATGAGGTGTCCCTTGGCCATTAATGCCTTATCCCCTCACATTCCCTATAAATACCAAGCCATACTCTCATCCATTCGACTCCCAACTCTCCCCCAACGACGCTATGGTCTCATTACCTCTCAAGGAGTCCTCCCAAGGTTCCCCCAATCCCTCAAGGTCCCAACCTTTGAGTTTTAACAGATACGTTTTAAGGTAAGGGATCCAAACTCTCTCTTTCTTTTCAAATACTCTCTTTTATGTCATTTCCTTTATTCTCATTGTTATTATGTTGGAGGATGTTCTTTTATTTTCCTCTTCCTTCACTTTTCATCTTCATATGATGATATATCCCCTATTACTCTCATTATTTCATTTTATGAATGTTTAAGTGGTGCTGTTAGGCTGTTGAAATATTTTTAACGGATTCTTTCACCCTTCTCATTTTCAAGTTCTATTTTCTTGTCAAGTCTTTCATGTTTCTTTTTCATTTGGGGTATGATATCTATATCTATCATACTGAAATTTTATTTTCATATGATGAGAGACCCTATTTGATCTCTTCAATTGATTTTTTTGAAGTTTAAGTGACGCTGTTAGGCTGCCGAATTTTTAAGGGATTCGTTCACCTTTCTCATTTTTCAAAGTACTACTTTCATGTCAAGTCTTTCATGATACTTTTTATTATTTTGGGGTATGATCACTATATATATCATACTGAAATTTTATGTTCATATGATGAGAGACCCTATTTGATCTCATCCATTCATTTTTGTTGATGTTTAAGTGACGCTGTTAGGCTGCAAAATTTTCATAAGAGATATATAATTTTTGTCTTACTTCCATGTTTTTCATTTCAAATGATATGTCCTTAAAATTTCATTTCCATGTTCATATATCATTCATATTTTGTCCCTCTACTGTTTTATGTGTCATTTATGAATGTTTTACCCATGTCCCCTCTCTTTTCAATGTTTTATAAAAACCTCGTAACATAGCCATTATGCTGGAGAATTTCCGTCTCAAAATGTATCTCTCTTATTCGCAAATTCATTTATTTTATTAAGTGAATACTCAAATCTCTTTCTTATATAGGTTTATTCACATATATACCATTTTTTTCTATTTTAAATTATGGTATTTACATATATGAGACCCGCATTCCATTTCTGTGGGTTTAAAGTGATGTAAAGATCATGTCTTTAATGCAGTTTTTAAAACGGTATGATTATGAAATGAAACCCATTTATTTTATGCTATATGGGTTGTTTATGGAATTATTGATGATGACATATGTGGCTCACATGATAATAAATACATTTCAAGGGTGTGCCATCATAGCTCTCCAATGCATTGGGTAAATACTTAATCTCTAGAGATGACTATTTTTTAACGACGACTTGGTGAATAACCTTGGTAATTTTTTATGACACCTTGGGGATGGACCATGGTGAAACAGAAATTATTTTCAATATTAAATGTTGTAGGCACATCTTCATGTTATGAAAAATTTTATTTTTATTATGATACTCCCCATTATTTTTTTCTCATGCCATAATGTCCTTTTTCATGACATTGTTGATGTATCTCAAGTTCAGATGTTAAATGTTTCCCCTTGTTTCCCATACTGGTCCTTCTGCTCACCCTTTCTTTTGATGTATGTCTCGAGGTTATGAGATGCAGTAATGAACCCAGGATGAACATAAGGAAAACCCTTTCAAGTGTTTAAGAATAATGTTTTAAGTATTCATGTTTTAAGTTCCTAGTTTCCAAGACACTAAACCTTAAAGATCCTCGGGTTTGTGAAATGTAATGAAAGTTTATGTGATAAAAAGTCGGGATGCTATAGTTGGTATCAAAGTATGGTTTACTTATTTGTGGAAATTAGGATATGAAAATATTAGGAAGAACCCTATAGAAAAGTATAAATAAAGGAAACCTTCCTGGTATTTTGGCGAGTATTGAGTAAGGGGTTACCAAGAAAATACATCCTTGTCTGGATACGAGCAGGTAGAGGTGGCTTTGGAATATATGTACATAGGGGTAAAACCCAAAAACACCGCTTTGATCTAGACTCAAACGGGAACTGGTACACGAAAACATGCTTTACTTCACTCTTGGTTATGACACTCCCGGTGGATATGCTTTGGTAAATTCATAAGCTTAGTATGAACCAATATTAAAGGAACCAAGATAAAATAAAATAAAGATTCACATAAGAATATATGATCATGGATAACCTAGTTTGGAACCTAGGGGATCACAAGTTAGGGTATACTTTTCATTTAAAATTTATCCTTCTATGATTTACGTTCCTTTTCATGATTATTGGCTATGTATTTAAGACCCTAATTGTACTTTCTTTTCTTAGTTAATGGAGAGAAATGGAAGAACATGTCCCAACAACCAATGTGATAGGAAATGTGACGATTGTCGTATTAATATGTCATAGATGATTAGTGGGTAAAAATATGATTATTATTTTGGAAGACGTTCACTATTTTGGGAACCCAATTTGATTGAGGTAAATAGATTACTACAATATTTTCTTTGAGGAGTAAAGGATGACTTATATTTTTAAGAATCGAAGTATTTAAGGTGAACTTATAGTAATTGAGGTAAATTATGGAAATGATTAACCTATAATGGGGTAAATATTTTTAGGTTAGATAGTTTTGTTATAAGATTTTAGGAGTGGTTGATGTTGTTTGTATATGAATGATAAAGTTTACCTTGGAATACTATGTTATCAAATCCTTCTTGTATTTGGGTTTCAATCTTAGTTTGGTTTATTTTGAGGAATTTTAAGGACAGTTATTTATGGAATGGTCTATGATGAACATTGGGTAGTACCATGTAACCTTGAAGATTTAAAGTAGTTTCCCTTCCTCTTGGGTTCTTTCTTTTGGAAGAGTCGTTTTATCTTACCCTTTCTATTTTTGGGATATTTATTAAAGATATATGAAATAGATAGTTATTTTTTGGTGGATTATGTGATTCTCTATAAGATGATTCTTGTTCTTTGATGAGACCAAGTTGTTTTGAATGCTCATCATTTAGAGAAAAGATTAGTTTTGGTAGAAACTTATTAACGGATGAAACTCTACTTAAAGGTAGGTAAATTTCCTTATGTTTTTATTCTATGTAGTAAATTAATTTCTCAAAATTATTAAAAGGAACGTAAAACAAAAACGCTGTTGGTTTAAGTTTCCTACTGGGAAATAAAAGACAGTTTACACACATCATAAGTTTGTGATTTTCTTGTGGTAACTTTCTCATAATCATGTTTTCTATCACTCTCCCTCAGAACATGACCATTTTTTCCTTCCATATCCATGTTTTCCTACATGGAATCCTATTGTGGGTTAACTCGGGTGGCCTTTGTACTTCCTTTTATTTCTTTTAAAGTAATAGTGTTACTTACTATTTTTCCGATGTGGGAACTTTAATGAAATTTCAAAACACAATTTTAAAAATTGCGAGGATGCAATTTCTTAAGGGGGGAAGATTGTAACGACACGAAATTTTGAATAAATCTTGTTTCCTAATTTATTGGGTTATTTTATTTTTCATGCTCAACAAAACTGTTTCATTTGATAACATGAGTATAATAAAAATGAGACTGTTGTGTTTTGAATATTATATGACCGTTAGTTAGTATGACCGTTGAAAACTGAATGTTGCGACTTTTGACTCTAAGTACAAGTGACCTTGGTTAATTAATATAGAAATGAGATTCGATGGCCCCATCCAGTAGTCTTGGGCCAATCAAATCCCATCTAACTGATCTTGGGAAGGAGGTATCACCACTGGGCTTTTCTCTAGACCAAACCCAAGCCGAACATCATCATGTGAAGCTAGAATGGAACCTCCTTTGCGAGAAGTTCAAATTGATAGAAATTAATACTCGTGTGATGTTGGCTGAGCCTCCCTCGGATTCTCTCACCTTAGCACACCTTACACTTAGGTCCTATGCTGGTGTGATAAGGGGCTATGTAAGGAGACCGTAACTGCCTTGTGTAATCCTTTGTTTTAAATAAAAATTATGATTTCTTCTTATGATGATGTTTATGAATTTTCAAATGTCTGGATAAATATAGTATGGATATTTTTGATGAATGTTAGAGAAATGATTTTTTAAAATTTTTTATGTAAACCATAAATAATTAAAAATGTGTAATAATTTTCAAAAAATGGTCTTCTACAATTATCTTCAGTACTAAATTTAGAGTCTAATAAGATGAACATAATTTTTGCTGAATAGTAAATTATGAATAGTGATTTAATTCTTAGGATTAGTAATGTGACAAAATGGATTAGTAATCTCACTTAATGAAAGTATTAATATAATCTAGGCACCTTGATTAAGTAATGTGATTTAATAAAATGGTTAAATAACGGTTTCATAAATTAGTAGTCAAGTATTAGTTTTTTCGAGTGAATATTGTTTTTTAATTAAAAATAAAAATAAAATTATTTAGAAAAATATTTTTATAAACTGGATTTCATTTTTGAAATCCGAGCATCGATATTATGTTAAGTTAATTTTAGGGGATTTTTCTGGAAAAAATGAATTTTCGGTGAATAGTGTATTTATTTAAAAATTAAATTAAAAATATTTAGAAAATTATTTTTATAAAATGGAGTTCATTTTTGAAATCATAGCATTGATATTTGGTTAATGTAAAATTTTGGGTTGTTTCTGAAAAAATTAAATTTTCGATGAATAGTGAAAATACAGTTTTTAAGTTATGGGTGTTTAATGACATCATTAAATGATTTATTAAGTATTTAATCAATATGGTCGACTTATTAATAGTGCGATAAGGTGTGAGGTGTCCCAAGTGGCCAATAACATGGGAAAATACCATGGGAAATCCCATGGTTTTTTCAAAACCACCAATGAGGTGTCCCTTGGCCATCACTGCCTTGTCCCCTCACTTTCCCTATAAATACCAAGCCATACTCTCATCAATTAGACTCCCAACTCTCCCACAATAAAGCTATGGTCTCATTACCTCCCAAGGAGTCCTCCCAAGGTTCCCCCACTCCCTAAAGGTCCCAACCATTGAGTTTTAAGAGATACGTTTTAAGGTAAGGGATCCAAACACTCTCTTTCTTTTCAAATACTCTCTTTTAAGTCATTTACTTTATGCTCCATGTTTTTATGTTGGAGTATGTTCTTTTATATTCCTCTTACTGCCCATTTCATGTTCATATAAAGATAAATCCCCTCTTACTCGCATCATTTCTTTTTATGAATGTTTAAGTGGCGTCGTTAGGCTGCCGAAATTTTTGTTAACAGATTCTTTCACCCTTCTCATTTTCAAGTTCTATTTTCTTGTCAAGTCTTTAAGGTTCCTTTTTATGTTGGGGTATGATCTCTATATCTATCATACTTATCTTTCATGTTCATATTATGAGAGACCCTATTTTATCTCTTCAATATATTTTTTGGAAGTTTAAGTGATGGTGTTAGGCTACCGAATTGTTAATGGATTTGTTCACCTTTATCATTTTTCAAAGTACAACATTCATGTCAAGTATTTAATGTTCCTTTTTATTATATTGGGGTATGATATCTATATCTATCATACTGAAATTGTATGTTCATATTATGAGATACCATATTTTATCTCGTCAATTTATTTTTGTTGAAGTTTAAGTGACGCCGTTAGGCTGCCAAATTTTCATAAGAGAAATATAATTTTTGTCTTCCTTCCATGTTTTTCATTTCAAATGGTATGTACTTAAAATTTAATTACCATGTTCATATATCCTTCATATTATGTCCTTCTACTGTTTTATGGGTCATTTATTAATGTTTTACCCATGTCTCCTCTCTTTTCAATGTTTTCTAAAAACCTCGTAACATAGCCATTATGCTACAGAATTTCCGTGTCAAAATGTCTATCTATTATTTTAAAATTCAATTATTTTATTAAGTGAATACTCAAATATCTTTCTTATAAAGGGGTATTCACATATATACCAAGTTGTTCTATTTTAAATTCTGGGATTTACATACATGAGACCCACTTTCCCTTTCCGTGGGTTTAAAGTGATGTAATGATCATGTCTTTAAAGCAGTTTTTAAAACGTTATGATTATGAAATGAAACCCATTTATTTTATGCTATATATATTGCTTATGAAATGATTTATGATGATATATGTGGCTCACATGATAATAAAGACATGTCAATGGTGCACCCTGATAGCGCTCCAATGCATTGGGTAAAGACTTACTCTTTAGAGATGACTATTTTTTAACGACGCCTTGGTGAATAACCTTGATAATTTTTAATTACACATTGGGGATGGACCTTGGTGAAATAGAAATGATTTCCAATATTAAATTTTTTAGCCACATCTTCAAGTTATGAAAAATTTTATTTTTATTATGATATGCATCATGATTTATTTCTCATGCCTTAATGTTCTTTTTCATGACATTGTGGATGTATCTGAAGTTCACACGTTAAATGTGTCCCCTTGTTTCCCTTACTGAGCCTTATTCTCACCCTTTCTTTTGATGTATGTCCCCATGTTATGATATTCAGTAATGAACCTAGGATTAACATAAGGAGAATCCTTTCATGTGTTTAAGAAGGTTGTTTTATCTTTTCATGTTTTAAGTTCCTGGTTTCCAAGACACTAAAACATAAAGATCCTCGGTTTTGTGTAATGTAATGAATGTTTATGTGATAAAAAGGCGGGATGATATAGAATGTGTCAACACTTTTCCAGACATACTCATGGTTTAATTCCCTAACTTATCCCAAATCTATATTATCATTATTGGATTATAAGGTATTAGTTACTCAAGGGGAGGAAAATATGACTTCCTATAATGGATTGTGATTAAACTATAAGATTTATAGGAGCATGAAAGTGAATTGGAACCTATAGAGAAAATAATGGGTGGATGATAGTGAACAATTGTATGAAAAGTTTAATCCTAGCAGGGATTCAGTTAGACCAAAAGATAAAGTTGATCTTGGTCTGGAGCCTCATGAAAAATTTGAATACTCTTATAATGGTCCAGATATTTATGTGGATGTTCATGAAGAGAAGACATGTGGTTGACCTTAGTAATGAAGCAAGGGATATTACGAGGTTCATAGGGATCCTTATCCTATAGTGTCTTTTGGACATGTTTACTCTACTTTACCCCTAATTTCTCATGAATATAAATTTTAGGATGAATATCTTATTGAAATCATAGTGTTAGAAAGTAGATTTGTAGAAGAACCATAACGGGATGAATTAAGTGATTCTGAGAAGAATGAAGAATATTATGAGAAGTCATCAAAATCATGACCAATAATTATAAACACTTCTAGAAATAGTATACCATATTAAAATTATAATTGGGAGAAGTAATCGTTATTAGTATTTCTATGTATTATTACTCTGAGTTTGAAAATGATGGTGAAATTGGGGAAACTCACCTAAGGATGGTGGACCTTGTTGGATTTGTTACCCTAGAAATAAATTATGTGTACTTTATGATAACCTGTATTCATAGTTTTGAATATTCAAAAACTAATTATCATATCATTATTGTTCATCTACATAACATAGTATGTGATAATGTTCTAAGAGTAGCTGTCACACTAAATGGTCATAGCAGTTCTCTACTATGATGAGAACACAAAAGTGGTACAAAAAGATTATTAAATATATTTTCTATATCTAGATGACATACGTTTAATGGAGAAATTATACAATCTGTCATGGGTGGAGACTTATAGGAATTTAAGACACATTATGGTGGTGTAAACCCTTGGGAATATCCAGTGTAGAATATTAAGATAATGAGACCCGCTAGTAAGAAATATACATTTATTTGTGTCGTTGGATTTTCATATCTGTAGAAATTTTTATCAATTAAGAGAATTTAAGATTATTATTAATTTGTATTATGAGTCGTGTAATTTAATTTATTGACTAAAACCATGATGACATATGTCCGTGGAAAGACAGAATACAATTATTGCATCACGAGATATATTTCATTAATGAATAAATCAAGAAAGGATTTCTCTATTATTTTCATTAAAAAAAGTGTATATCTCAGTATCATTGAATAAAATGATATATCCTAATCAAATTCATGGCCATGGTGTTCTATAGGAATTTTCAATTTCCCAAAATCCAAATAAAGAGACATTGAGAACATAGGTTGATGACACCAACATGAAGCCTTCTTGATTATTGATATCATGATAAAAGGATAATATTATATAGTAAGAGTTCGTTTGAGGTATTATGTCACTATAGCATTAAATTATTTCTCTATATCCTCCTTGGCATGTTTCTAGATTCTAACCCTGGACTTTAGGTTTCTTTCCCTAATGCCGCTGAGAAAGTGGCCTAGAGGGTCACACACTAATTGTATCCAGAATCTCAGTTAAATAATATATTATTATTTATTATTTAACAAGTCAAATATAAATTATTCCCACTTGTATAATAATAATTAATTTATTATTGATCAGATATATTCATCCACCATTTACTTAAAAGAATATTATTTGAGTGGAATATTTAATAAATACTTATTTTCTATTTAATGAATATAATATTTATTTTTTTATTAGTGAATAATGATGTGACATTTCATTATTAAATCAATTGAAATTATACAAGGCCTAATATATATTGTGGTGGAATGAAGGAATGTTTTTTTTATGTTCAGTGATAAATAATTTATATTGGATATTATTTGATTAAAAAATATTTAACATAATTTATAAGTAAAGATTATATATAGTAAATAATAATATTATTATTATTTGAGATATGGGGCTCCACTAGGGATTAAATAAGTATTAAAGGGATCTTGGAAAAATATTTATTTCTAAACCCTTGTGGTATTTAAACCCAATTATATAATTTTTTTAATGGATTAAACTCATTTTGTGTTGTGCACAATGATAGTCAGAGATAATCCTCTCAATCCCAAGAGATCCCCATCACCAAGAAAGCTCCAAAAAAATAGAGACAAGTCTTCCTCCACCTCCCAATATTTAGTCTAGACAGATCAATGAGAATGTTTTGGAATTTATTCTCGTGGAGATAAAAATAAAACAACACAATCATTAGGATTTTCCATACTAATAGGTGAAGATTCATATAGTGATATCCTAAGATTTTTTGAACATGAGTGGATCACTGCAAGAGGGAATATTCTCTTGATTCTTACAATGAAAAAATGATAAAATATATATCTATTGTCAGATCCATCAACAAAGATATAATTAATTCATTTTCATTCTCTAATTTATTAAATTAATAATAAAAAATATGTGATGATCCTATGCATGGTTTTAGTCTTATATCCCTTGTTTTTTTCTTTGAGTCAATTTTGTTGATTATAGAGTTCACTATTGTGTAAATATTGGATTGATCATCAATCATGGAAAAAATAAATTTTGGATACAAACCATCACATGCTTCTACATCACTTGAAACCTCTAGGAGATATTAGTGGGGTCACATAATTATTTATGATAATTTAAAGATCATGGATTGATTTACACATTTTTAATTTGGTTTTCAATTAAATTTAAATCATTATTTTAGACAAATTATGAGATATTCTTCTTTAAATTTTTTTCCTATATCTAATAAAATTGAATAATTTTATAAATGAAAAAAAATCAAAGATCTCATACAAAAGTTCCAAGGATTCTAGCCAGATAATAAATGGGTACACACCATGTACCCAGAGGTTCACATCATGTACTAGTGTTCAACACACCAAGAATTAATTTAGAATTAATTCAAACCATGTGCATTGAATACAGATAAATAATTTAATTATACTATGTGTGTTAATCAGACTATCCTAGCACATGCTCGTCTAGAGTACATACCATGTATCCCATGTACACAGTGTTTAGTCCTACAGTCATAGATGATACATGTATTGATTTACACATCCTACCTGATTGGTGACCACGTGACATTGAGACCACACACCGTGTAGACCCTGTACTTGTTGTTTACTCAATTTTTTCAAAGGAATGTTTTATATTCTAAGTCCCTAATCGTGGTCCTCATATTTATGGTGATAAACATACGCACCATGTCACTCATTTTTACATGTCACTTACTTATTCCAAATTTCATAGAATTAAAAATAATTTATTGTACTATGTAAACCTTATAGACATGTTCTTGTGTGTGGTATTTAAGTTAATACTACATTCCATGTGATGAGTTATAATATATATATATATATATATATATTTAATTTATTTATTTATAATGTTCAGATGTATATATCATTTTTGATTCATATTATAGATATTACTCAATTTTCATTAAATCATAACATGTGAATGAAAAATCATGTAATTCGTGTAATCATTATAGTGATAGTACATTCCATGAAAATATGTGATAATTTGTGTATATCATATGTCACAATAGTAAAAAATATATGAGTATAATACATGTTGGGTAGATTCGAATGGGTATTCACCATTTTTTCCTATAAGGTACATTTTTGTACACAATTTATTTTAGATAAATTTATTTAATTTATTTAAAAAAATGATAGTTGAGAATCACAAGGAAATATGTATGAGAACTAACATAAAATAATTGATTAATTATAGAAGATAATTAATTCATTAGAGTATGATTTAAATTAAATAAGAATGATTAATAATTGGAAGCTATTTTTTTAATTCGTAATTTTTTTCATGCATGTGGATGGTCATGAGCCCAGACCCGGACATTGCGTGTGATTAGTTTCATTTAATTTATTATTAAATTAATTTTTTATCCTACAATTCATATCTCCTACTATTATGTAAGTTCTTTCATTCCCAATGTTTATTTTATATAAATCTGTTACCCTCACCTTCATGTGATTAAAATCATATGAAATGGATGAAGCTCCCATGTTAGTGGAGGTGGTTATGGTTTGGAACTGAGGAAAACCCAATCTAAGAGAGACACATATGTGGATAGGTGGAAAGCTATAACATGAAACTTAGTTTGTTTAAGGTGTTTCCCCCAGGTCGATTGTTATTTTATCATCCAATAGATAAATAAATCATTATTAAAATATCATGATCTGAACATTTTTTTATTTTATTCATTTCAAGATTCTTGGTTATTTCATTGGGGTTGTTTTGTCACAATCACAAGAATCACTGAATTAACAATCAAGCAAGATAAAACTAAGATAAATTGGATTATGCATAAATATTATATAATACATTGTTAATCACTTAATAAAATTCACTTAACATTAACAAGGATTTTAAAAAGATAATAATTGGAAATTTACAGATAAAATCATAAAATCCATAAATAATATATATTAAGTCGGTATAACCTTCCATTACTTCAGTTAAAATCAAACCATAGTTCAAAGTTCTTGACCAACCAAATTTGGGATGTAGTCAATTCTTGGGGAATTATAACATGATGTTTTTGTTTGACTTAACTTAATTCAAATAAAGGGTTTAGTACTAATACAGAAATTGGTCAAACTAATTTGAAAAGGGTTGAGTAAATCAAATTTAAGGATTTTAGGATTGGGGAGTCCAGTCATCCTATCATGGAACTATGAGTTAATGAAATTAAAATTTGTAATTCCTATATAAAACCATTCATGTTTTTTGACCAAACAATGTTGGGGTAATGAAAAGAGTAATATAGATCCTTTACACTAGAATTTATAAGAAATAGGATATTCCTAAGCCAATGGTGAGGGATATTGGGTTTTGATAAAATAGTAGGAGATTAATAAATATAATTTTAATTTTTCTATCTAAATTTATCTGATAATGTACTAAAATTATTCTCATCTTATTTGTCTAAATAAAAATAAAAACGGATTCAAACATAAACCTGGGAAGGATAACCTTCTCATTGACACATATTTACAAGACTGGAAATGGCGCTTACACGTTATCATTCACCTTGAAAAGAAATTGTATGTACTCCAAGAAACAATTCCTTAAGAACATAGAAATAATTCTAGTGAAGAAGAGTTTTGTCTCTATGAGAAACATTTTAATTATGATACATATGTTCATTTTTTCTTGATATCATCCACGATTAATAAGGTTTTGAAGAAACATGAGGACATGGATACATATAGAATGATGACTCACCTTTTAGATCTATATCAAGAGAAGGAGAGACAATAGATATACAAGATATCCAATGCTTTTTCTACCACTAATCTCGGAGAGTCTATTCCATCCGGGCATCATGTAGTCAAGATTATTGGAGACATTGAATACTTATACATCTTAGGGATTAAATTACTGAATGAGTTTCACAATAATCTTTTACATTCATCACTACCCATGACCTTCTTCAGTGTTATTATTAACTACAGTATTAAAAACAATGAGAAGAGTCTTTCATAAATTTTTTCTTAGATTCTCCAAGTGGATAAGGATATGGGTAAAAAAACCACAGTATTAATAGTGAATATGAAAAGTACGAACAAGGAAAAGTGTCCAAAGACTCACAAAGAGTCTAAAGCTCCCAAGCACCATCCTTCTACGAAGAGAAAGATCCAGTGGAAGGGCACGGAAAAAGAGGTACTATGTTTTTCATGTGTAATGCATGGACACTAGAAGAAGAAATGATCCTAGAAGCAAGGGGAAGCTAAAGGCTCATTCTTTATCAAGTTTAATATTTAAATATCTACACATTAGGTATTAGATAATTATTTTGGTTCTTGCATCTATATCAAAATGTTGGAACCAAGTAGATACTAAAATATTTATAGATGAGAGGTGGATTTGCGAGCTACTAATAGTGCATGGCTGGCTGCTCTATCCATTAGTGAATACCACATTTCATTTATAATATGAATGATTTTGGTTTTAAAATATTTTTATTATGTTCCAATAGTTAACAAGAACATAATTAATGTACCATTTTTAGATTTTGACTGGTTTATTTTGATATATTGAAAAAAAAAATTATTTTATAAATAAAACATTTGTTATAGTATGGAGTATTTAAATAAAAATCATTATGTATTAAATTAAGAAAACTAAGTATTGTAAATTGATAAAAAAAATAATGTTCACATGACTCATATGACACCTAGATAAGGAATTACCATCTTGGTCAAGTAAAGAAGAAGTCGTTGACAAAGATATATCAAGATGGTTATTTAGACTTGTCTAATCTAAAACTGTGTGAAATATGTCATTCTTGTTTACAAGAAAAAATTTCCAAACATAGATTTAGTGGAAAGGGTGAAAGGGCCATAGATCTTATAGGATTGTAATGCACTTATGTTTGCATACAATTTATAGTGGAAGATAGAGGTGGGTATTCTTACTTCATAACTTTTACTGATGAATTTAGTAGACATGGTTATGTATACATGAAAAGGAATAAGTTCAAATCCTTTTTGCAATTCGGGGAATTCAATAATGAATTAGAGAATCAACTTTGAAAGAATATAAAGAGGCTTTGATCATATCGGGGTGGTGAATATCTAAAAAAATATTTTATCGACATTCTATGAGATCTTGGGATTATAACTCATCTTACTCCACCTTACACAACACAATTTAATTGTGTTATTATAAAAAATAAATCGATAATGACTCTGATTTTCCTGATTTTATTATTATAAATTATTTTGAAAAATTCTGAGACCAGGCGCTGAGATGGTGTTTGATTCTGAGGCTCAGTGTAACCAGAACAATTTTTTAAAAATTTCTATGTTTTCAATTGCACGACCACATTAATTTCCTAAAAAATGGAATACAATTTAAAATAGTTCCTGAATAAAAAACCTGAGTGCACCGTTGAGCACATAATGGAGGCTCTACCCTAGGTGCGACCAAACATTAGCGGGCACAGGTTTTCTGAGAAAAAATTAACCAAGGTTGTAACTGTAAATAAAACAATTAAATAAAATTATTTTATTTTAAAATCCTAACATATCATGAATGGTAACTCATGTTGGAAATTTGAGACCAATGTTGAGTTTGTAATATGGTGTTTTCCCTATGCAAGACTTAACATCGGCTAGCATGGGTTGGCTATAAATAATAGTTTTTAGACATTTTAATGAAAAAAATAAATTGTGAGTTTATTTTATTTTAACATTACATCGATGAAGCGACACTATTTATTTTAAATTAAGAGATTGGTAGAGACCCATGGTTAGGACCCTAACCCTAGAAATTCCATGGATGCTCTAGAGAAAATCCTTAAATAATTCTCTCTATAATGACGAAAAAACTGGGATCATAGATCGTTCTTGATGAATCACCAACGACAATCAATACTCCACAAAAAATGATCCATATCATAGGTAGGGAATTTAATTTATAATTTCATTTCCTCATTAATTATTTCCATGATGAATTTGGGTCAATCAAAAAATAGATTGATCCATAGTTCGATCATCATTGTAGGATGGCTTATCAATGAGGGATTATTGAGAGATCAGTTTATCCTCATCATTTACCCTTATAATGATAAAAAATCAATAGGAACAAATGAAAAGGTTCACCCTTATAATGATATGAACAAATGAAAAGGTTCACTATAAGATATTTTATGGTGTTTTATCCCCCTGTTCTTTTCATTATCCACCACTGGATCCTCATGATTGCGGAAAGACTTACTGGGAGGCTCCAAACATGATCAGAACCTTGTATTGGAATATAGATGAAACAAAGTACGGATCAGTGTATATTGGGACTCAAAGATAACATAGGTTCTTTAGTTTCAGAGTTTCATGAACAATAGGAATAATGTGGCTCTTGGTAGCAGTGACGTTGGTGGCGGTGCCATGTGGGACGTAGCGACGACCTCATGCGAGCTGGCGGAATCGACGAGATCAGAGGCCGTGGGATGCGGTGTAACACCAAGTGATTGTATCGATCCAAAAACAGTTTGGGCGTGCATAGTGGGCAAGGACGGTGATGTGGGATGGCCCAGTGGGTCAGGTCAACCAGGTTGGTCGAGTTGGACCCCATAGGTTGGGGCGGACCGGGGTAGGACTCAGGCGGTGGGACCGGGCCATAGTCAACCGAGCAATCACATGAACATGAAAACATAAGCTACCATGGGGTGTCCATCCATAAGGGGTGTTCAGACTGGGTAGTTGATCATGGTGGCTGACCGCTGCAGTCATTCTATGTCTCAGTGAACCCCCTTCTAATAATTTTAAATAGTCGTAACTTTTAGGTTGTATGTTCATTTGACGAGATGTATGCAGTGTTATAACCCTTATTATTAGATAGTTGATTGAAGATATCATTAGTGGGTTTTTGTTGGTTTTTTAATACGACCTAATTGATTGAGGAGTGAGTTCTCCAGTAATGAGTGTTCTTCGAGAAAAATTTCTGCAGTTGGCTGTGATGTACAGATTGTCTATCTTATGGAAACAGTTTTTTTTATAGAGGCTGTGTGTCTTATAGAGACTATGTGTCTTATAGATACTATGTGTCTTATGGAGACTCTGTGTCTTATGGAGACTATGTGTCTTTTTGATATTATGTGTCTTATGGAGACTATGTGTCTTGTTGAGACTATGTGTCTTATTAGATTGAGTATATTTGGATGTGTTTGATATATTTAATGTGGACATATATTTGTGTCACGTTTACAATGAATTATTTTTTGGTATTCCTTGGTTTTATTCTATCATGGTATATCCCTAGTGGAATTCCTTCATGGTATTTAATTAATTTTATTCCTTTGTGTTATTACTTGGTTGTATTCCTTCGTGGTATTTTGTTTGTGGTATTTCTTCATGGTATTTCCTTTTTGGTGTTAATTTTTTGTATTCCTTCATAGTATTTTTTTATGGTATTTCCTTTATATAATTCCATTATGGTTTCGAGGTGTCCTACTGAGTATTTCTTTACACACCATTGCATGGGATTTTCCCACACATGTCATGTATTATGAAGATGAGAGACTCTTCAATAGAGTTCCAGGTAGACCAGGACTAGGTGGTGCCTTGTGATACTAGAAAAGCCGAGGTGTGTTCCCATAGATTTTACAACAACAGTCCCAATACCTCTTATATTACAAGTTATACTTGTGGCGGGAGACTCTTTTCTTTTCATGGGATTGTTTTGTCCTAGTTTACTTTCCAGTAATTTCACTGTTGTACACTAGTTGTGGGATATTGTTGTTTTTATGAATTGTTTACTTATTGATTTTATATTTCATCATTTGTGGATTGGAGATGTGTACTTATGAAAATGACTCTCATTTGTGGTATATTCCTACTTGGTGCGAGAAACCATCCCCTGACATATTGGAGGTGGGATTGGGGTAGTCATGACATAGGAACCTCTAGGATGGTTCATGATAGAGTGGTGTTAGAGGAGGTCAGCTCTAGTTTAAGACTGGGAACCTGTTAGGTTGGTTTGGGAAATAGTTTTATGTGTTTTGAGTTTAGATTTAAGGCTAGGGAATCTAGTGTTGATGTGGTGGCTGACATATCCATACACCATGACTATTGGCACCTTCTTTTTGACTCAGTACATGAAAATAATGGTTGCATAGAAAATAATGGTTAACCAAGAATATAAGAATGGAATACGTCTTCCATGTCATTCATGAGTCAGCGCTCGAGATATACTCTTTTAAACTTGGTACATCTTATTTTTTTACAAGAGGCCTCTACATAGACTGGCATCTAGGATTTCATTGCATGACCCTGAGGATGATCTACCTAGCTTCGAGACACCAATACATGGAAATGTACCATAGATAGAACCTCCAGGTGGTTTTCTAGCTATACCACCTCCAGTTGAGCATAATTGTTACCAGAACTACTAGATAAGTATACATAAAGACTGAGCATGTTGCATGGGTTTTAGAGGCAGCAACCTCCCAGATTTTGGGGTGATCTAAACCCCAAGGCAAATGAGGATTGGCTAGAGGCAGTTACCTGTCTCTTTTACCTTGTGAGGACACCTTCTAACCAGATGGATATCCTTGAGTGAGTCTTTTCATGGGAGTTTTTGGGGCGATGGTGGAGCTTAGTGACCCAGGAACCTGATGAGATGACTCTCTCTTCGGTAGACATCTAGTATCTCTTCAGAGAGTAGTTCATTCTTTCCATGTTGTGATTGGTGCACATATAAGAGAATATGCATATGCAGTAGGGTGGTCAGACCGTAGTGGTGTATTCGTATATATTTACCAATCTTTCACGCTACTCCACAGATATGGTATTAGAAGCATTTTTCATCCTTGGACCTTTGATAAGGGATTACGGTGGGAGATCAGGGAATCCATGATATCCATTATAATTACTACTTATGATGGGGTACTTGATCAATCCCTTCGAGATGAGATATTTCCAGTGGAGTAGGCACTAACAGTGGTAGCTACGAGCAGAAACTAGGTAGCTGAGACCTTAGCAGTAGGTAGCTGAAGATAGTCACAGGTACCCAATTAAGCTAGGCCTTTCAGGATATGAACCCAGGATATAGGATTAGTGGTGTGGGGATCTCAGGGAAGCTCAAGTTAGCAAAGGTACATGTTGTGTTACTTTTGTGGTGGTCAGGGAAATCTATAATGAGATTTCCCAACCCGTTGTATAACCAATCAAGAGATGGTCAAGGGAAAATTGAAGTAGAGGCAGAGGTAGGGTCACGGTGGTCTGTTGGTTGGAGGACATAGAAGGGGAGCCTAAACGATGACAAGAGGTGGTCAAAGGTTTAAGATATTACAACCACCACCCCTAGATGTTCCATGACATGCTAATTGAGATTGTGTACATGGGCTAGTCTAGTTAAAGGCAATAGAGGATTATGAATATGTGGATCCATGGAAAATTAGAGTTACAATGAGTTTCTCTTCAACCTTAGCTATATTTTTTATAGACATAAGCACCAGTCATTCCTTTCTTTCCGTAAACATTTCTCAAGACTCGAAGATTATATTTGAATCATTGAATCAACCCTTACTCTTAGAGACTCATACGAGAGGAGATTTGATCATCACACACTAGTTCCGATAGTGTGACCTTACTATTAGAGGTGAGAGTTTCGATTGGAATCTCTTGGTAGTGGCATCAAGGACTTACAAAATCATTCACGTTAGGTATTTATTATCTATAATTCATGTTTAGATTGACTGTTTTATGTTCAGAGTGTGGTGTGTCCGCAATGATGGGGTCATGTTTTCCATTAACGGTGAAAAGGAAATAATGGAAGCATAGGATGAACTCACAAATAGGAGGGTGTATATAATCAATATTCAGTTGGCTAGTCTAACCCTTTGTGAAGCGAATGATTTTATTTCATAGTTTCATACAGTGGTGGAAGAGTGTGAGGACATAATTTCTTAGGATGTTCCAGGATTACCTCACCGTAAAGAGGTATAATTTTGAATTGATCTATACCCCAGGTCAGTCCAATATCTACACCTATAGATGATATGTATCCTATATAGCTTCATGTGATGACGGTGTTGTTAGAGGACATGTAGGGGAAGGGCTTCGTGCAACCCAGTGATTCTCCCTGGGCAGCCCCAGTTTTTTTTACCAAGAAGGAAAACAAGATATTGAAGTTATGTGTGGACATCTGGAACCAGAAAAAGGTGACCATGATAAATAAGTATCCACTACCAAAGATCGATGACCTATATGATTAGTCGAAAAGAGAATAGTGGTTCTCGAATATTGACCTCATATATAGATATCCTTAGCAACGAGTATGAGATGAGGATATACCGAAGACAACCATAAGATACTGTTACGACCACTATGAGAACTTTTTTATTCCATTTGGTGTGACGATTGCCCCAACATTGTTCATAGGACTCAGGAACATGATCTTTTATTCTTACAGAGATTAGTTCATTGTGGTATTCATTGATGACATCCTAGTTTACTTGGTGTCCAAATATAAGCATGCATGACACTTGAGGATGGTCTTGGGCACACTTGTATAGAACCATATTTATAGTAACTTTTCAAAGTGTAATTTCTATATATAGGAGGTCATTTTATAGGACACTTCATTTTAGAGGCTGGAGTTTCAAAAGATCCAGTGAAGATTGAGGTGGTTCTTTCTTGGGATCCCCCCAAGAGTGTTACTGAGGAGTGGAGTTTCCTTTGTTTGGTGGATTACTATTTAAGGTTTGTACCCTAATTTTTTATAGTGGCATCGTCTTTGATATCTTTTAAATGAAAGGAACTGTAGTTCATGTTTATAATGATGTTATAGAATATTTTTCATTAGTTGAGGTAGAGATTGATGAGCGCTCCCATCTTGAGATTACTAGAGGAGGGTACTAGGTATGTTTTTTTCTATGATGCATCAGAAACTGGGCTTTATTGTTTCATAATGTAGGTGAAAGTGGTGATTGACTATGATACATGCATGTTGAGACCACACAAGCAAAACTACACTACCCATGTTCTTGAGTTAGTATCGATAGCCTTCTCATTGAAGATGTGGCGACACAACCTGATGGGTGAGTGGTTTATTATCTACATTGACCACAAGAGTCTCAATTTTATTATCTCTCATAAGGATCTATACTTGCGATAAAGATGGTTTCTAGGGTTCATCAAAGACTATGACTTTGATATTGTCTATACTCCTAGGAGGGGGAACATGGTGGCAGATTCTCTTTGTAGGATATCAAGTTCTTAGTTGATGAATGAGGAATCAGATTAATTGGCCTCATTTCAAATATCCTTGGTGTATATGGATAGAGTATCCTAACTCTAGTCACTATTTATTACCCCTCCACTCTTATAGACAGTTAGGGAGTCACAACATGGGGATTCCGAATGCGAGTCTTTACATGATTTGATGTCCACAAGGAATAACACTAATGGATATTCAAAAGGTTCGGAGAATATCTCTATTTTCATAGGGCACATAGTAGTACCCGCAGTGTTGTGGGAGGAGGTTTTGAGTGGGTTCGATAAATCCCCTTTGGCGGTACATTTAGGTGTGGTGAAGATGTTCCCGGACTTACAACCTCAGTTTTGGTGGACAATGATGAAGAAGGGAGTTAAAGAGTTCGTTTCTTGATGCCTCACTTGTCAGGAAGTGAAGGCAAAACACCACATTCCAACAAGTTTGTCTTAACCCCTTGAGGTGCCAGAATGGAAGTGGGATGGGATATTGATGGACATCTTGATAGGATTAACATGTACATACAGGGGACAAGATACCATCTCGGTGATCATTGACCAACTCACCAAGTCAAGCGACATCCTAGCTATTCGAATGTAGAGTTCGGTTAAGATCTTGGGATGCCTCAATGTGTAGGAGATAATTCGACTCCATGGAGTTCCATTTATGATAGTCTTAGATCATGATTCTCTCTTTACATCCCAATTACGGAAGGGATTGGAAGAGGTGTTTGGGACTCACTTACACTTGAGCACAGGGATTCACCCACAGACAGACGACCAAATATATGAGTGGACTAGTTTGGGATATACCTGAGAATGAGGGGGGGGGATGAATCCATATTGGGGTCTTTTTAAACCAATTCCCACTTTCTATCTCCATCCCTAATGGCCTTTTAGGATCTTGATTATCTTATTATATTTACCATATCACATGAAATAATAAAAAGAAACAAAATTATGCACATGATATTGTTTCAAGGTTCACCACTCAATAAGAGCAGCAACATCCTTGCCATGAATTGTGATGACTAGTACATAGATTCTCTACATTAAAGTGAAATTCTTTTATAGTTGTTGACAAGGAAAAAGTCCACTAGTCAGTGTGGGTCCCTTCACTTTATAGGGGGTGGGAAAAATCCTCTTCCCTAAACTGCTGATATCCTAGTCCAACTTGTAGCCTCTAGCTAGTTCCTTAAACTGCTTGTGGAGACATTTTTATTCATTCACCAAAAGGTATTTTATGATCTTGGACATCTTTAGTTATCATCACGTGATTACTTGAAAATTAGTAGGAAATCAACTCTCCCTTCTTTCATTCTCTTCTTCTCAAGTGAAACACCAACTGCACCAGACTTCTTCTTCTTCTTTAGTGAAATAACAAAATGTACTCTACTTCTTTATTTACCTAGAATCACATATACCAATGATATTGTTCAAGACATAAAAACAACCTCACTTAGAATCATATTAATCAATTATTCTCTCTTGTTCATTAATTCATGTAATCATGCATATGACATTTAGGTTGAGCCTTTGTTCTCATTCTTTACACATGCGAACACACTTGTTTTGGTTCTTTATTTATGTGACTTAACGTGTGGATGTGCATGCATGAAATCATGAACTCACCTCTTCTTCATCTTGTGTGAGAAACCTAATGGGTAAAATGCACAATGCCTCATCTTCTCTTTATCTTGTGTGATTCTTTAAACCCAAACAGGTGAGGTTTCGTTATGCACACACACACTCGACCTCCCCTTCTCTACCTCCTGTTTTCTTCTCTTGAACTTAGTTAGGGTGATTTTTTAGGTTTATATATGTGAATCATCAAACCCAAATGGGTGATCCCATTATCTTGTGTGAATTCCTTCTTAAAACACTCAAAGCATGGCCTTAGGATCCTTTAACTAGAGCACATGCATATATGGATGTATATTGGACATGTATACTTCTTCACCAAAGGACGAATCACTAAAAATAGTATGATAAAAGTATGTGTACCTTTGAGGGTTCTTATTAACCTCCTGAAACCAAGGTGTCCATGGGTTATGTTATTCATGCAGGGAAGTGTGGTACTTCATTATGCATGAGGTGCACAAATTTGCCTCTCCGAAAAGCTTTGTGAGAGTGAATCTCAAGCACTATATGGTGATGGCACGATCTTTGAAAAGAACATTGATGGTTTTAGAAAATGTATCATGTGTTTATGGGTGTAGGTTCATCATGAATCTATTCGATGGTGTGTAGCACCTATAGAAGGCATGTGGGATATGTCCTTCATGGAGCCTTGAAAACTCACAGTTCTCTACTTCGTTTTTGTGAAGTGATGCATTGAGATATGTTCTGTTTTTCAAAAATAGGAGCTCTCGGTTATGTAGGAGAAGCAAAATTCTTCAAGGCTCGAGCTCCTCCTTTTATAGTTGAGGGAAAATCCTCTTACACGTTTGAGATCCATTTAAAACAGCATGGATATTGCATCTTTGAATACTCAGGATTTCTGGGGTTTGGAAACTATTCAATCCTGCATGTGAAGATATGATGATACTTCAGCATGTTTCCTTTTTTGAATTCACGAAATTCTCCCTGATCATGTGAATGCATTTGGTATTTTCATGTATCTTGCTTTTATGTCATGCATGTAACCACGTGGCCTCACCAAATCCATTTTCCTTTGGAGAACCTTCATCCTTGAGATATCGCATGCATGTAAGACGAAGATAGAACTCATGGTATCAGTTTCATCCTATAGCCTTTATGCTGTCAAAATGATCTTTATTTGATAGTCAGAGGTCATCCATGGTGATCAGGCTTCTTCTCTGATGAGTAAAGTGTCACCTTTGGGTGGAAATGGTGTCGAGAGGTTGAAGACGATAGTGTGGGATAGATCAAATATTGTGGGAGGATCAGACATCCTTGGTTCATACATACATGGAATAAGATAGATCGACGAAGAATATTTGATTGATTTTCTGTGGATTGCTCGAATGATAGAGAAAGGCACGAGATTGGATGGATGGTAGAGATTACATCTGTGTTTTCTAAAACTCACCTCAAATCGAAATAATAATGTGGAAATTCTAATGTTTATCAATAAAATCCCACTAGAAATCGGTTAGATTTCTCCTCTCACCCCCTGTGCCACCCCGCACTGGTTCTATATGGTTGCGCTCTTAGCGCCCACTCTGCCTCCTCAGGCGCGCACCTAGCACCCACTATGATCACCCTGGGGGCCTAAACATGGCCCCATGGGCATCTTGCGTGCAAGATTTTCCTTGGCCCCCCATGGTCATGGTTGAACCCCTATAGTCCCATATGTGCCTTGGGTTGGGGCTGGGTAGCTAGCTCATGGGTTGGCCACATTTTTTTAAGTAAGAAACAAAAACATACAACATATAAAACCGATTAGGCACAAAAATGCATGGAAATCATTGAACACAATCTAACCTCATGTATGGACACCATAATGTCCAAGCCTCTTCTTTAAACTTATTCTTATCTTCATTCTCTCATATTCTCCATAATCTCCACTTCATGAAAAGCCCATAATTATTCTACTTTTTTCATGATCAAAATTTTAATCTTTATTCATCCTAAATAGAATTCTACTTAAATGTTGTAAACTATGTATCACATTTTGATACAATTTCATTGAACTTTAAGATCAATGCATCAATATTATGATATATAACTACATGGAGAATTTCCCAAGCCTGTATTCCAATGACATGAATCCATAACAATTCTCCAGGCATCTACACTTCAACCAATCTCCATTAACTTTATAGTTACTTCTTTATTTTGATCATTATTGACACCTATTGAAAACAAAAAAAACTTATACACAAAGTGGTCCCAACTATCACCTCCTTTGTATTTTTTTGTCAATAACCTAAATCTTCTCCTAAAATGAATGTGTCAATGTAAAAATGACTCCTTCCCTTGGACTTTCATTTCTCTTCTCTCTCCCTTATTGACAAGAAATAAAAATTTCATGGTATAGAGTGTATCACTCCATACTTAAACAATCGTCCATCAATCATTTCACTCTTAGTCTATTGGAGAAATTATTAGTGTAGAAAACAAGAGAATTTTATTTAGACAACAAAGTTGTCCATTACCCATTAAATATGACACCTAATGAGTTGAGAAATCATTTACTTTTCTTCAAGGTATTTCCACATTCATTCTAGGATTAGGATAATTAGTGTGATATGATATAGTCAACCTAAAACATCAGTACTACTAAAAAAGGATGAAACTAATTCAAGTGAAATTGGCAGGATAAGTGGACTTGGGGCACATTCACTCTTCTTATGTCACTGATTACATTTTTTACTCCCCCTTTGTAGAATGGTCTTTATTTTGAGTAACCAAGGATGTGAGACTAAGAAATAACATACCTTTTCCCATGACATGATCTTCCGAAAATCTTCAGAGTAATTGATTTTTATACCAACTTATGTTGATACTGATCAAGATAATGACTCTGACTACGTCATCATGTGACTCCCCCTCAAGGGAACACTCTTTATCACTAAAACACAGGTTCTTTCTTTGGGATATTGATTCACCATCAATTACCAATATGATAAGAACAAATAAATTACACAAATATTTAGGGGAATAAGGTGGATCTCCTTCCTCCATCAATGTGAACAACATGGTTGAGATGATCTCCTCAACCAAGGTTCTCCATTATTCAAACTTTCACAACTGATTTTCAATTATGATTTTGATTGTGTGGGTTTCAATTTTTATTCCATATCTTTTTGTCTGAATCTTATTTCTTCAAGTGCTTTAAAATCAATAGAATCTTCTGGTGAATCTTTCATCTTCTTGAGGAATTCTTGTTAGGCTAGAGTAAATGCAAATCATTTTCTGATAGTGTGACCCTCCTTGTTACACCTCACACACAGAAATTCTTTGTCTTCAGGTGGAATCCCATTTTTGTTTTTAGAAATATCCTTAGCCTATACATCTTGAATATTATTCATTATTTAAAAATAGTTTTTCCAAACCACTAATATTTCATTAGGGACTAAGGAATAAGGATTAGATCTTCTACATTGATACTTCCGAGTGGTAACCTTCTTATTAGTTATTTTGGATTCACCGCCCTTAACCTTCTTGGAAATAGAATCCATGGACTTCTTGCCTTTTCCATTATTGGATAGATTCTGTGATCTTATTTTCTTATCAGCTTTGGGTACCTGTTTAAATGAACATGAACCATTCATGTGACCACTCTTATTGCATACATCACATATGTTATCTAAAATTCCAAATCTATTTGTAGTATATAGATTCTTTTGGATCTGTGGATGTTTCTTCTTCTTCTATAGATTTCTCCCCCAAGAGAAGGGTTTTCCCTTTTCTTTTACATTTTAGGGATTGTACCAACAATGCAGTGCACAATGCCCAAGTCTGTTGTTGTGCCCGCATTGACCAAAAAACCTTGTCTTCTTGATATCTTATGTATAATGTTGTTGATCCTTCTTCTTGGAATATTGATCAATCTTAGGGGAGATATCTTCTAAATTATTGTTCCTATCAACCCTAGTCATGGTGGTATTTATTTCCTCACTTTTCTTCTTCCAAACTTATTTAAAATTTTCCTTTCTATATGCACTTTTTGTAGAACAAATTTTAGAAACATGAGTACAAGTTGGTATGGATGGTACCTTCACTTTCACAACTACTTGTGATAGATTAATGAGAGAACCTATGATCTTCTTATCATATTTTGAAGGTCCTTTGATATTAGAATCCTTCAATGAGTATTGAGTACTGGAATCTACTATTTCATTATTTTGTGGAGACTCAATATGTGTATTCTCAAGATTGGCCAACTTAGAGTCCCATTCTAGAAATATGATATTGAGGATGAATTCCTGGTTGTAAATCATAGTCATTTTCTCTTCACATGTCTTCTTTAATCTTTCAAATTCATCTTCATGCATCTTTATGTTTTTTTTGTAACAAAGAGTCATGGTATTTGATCTTCATTGAGTCTTCTTCCAAATATAACTTATTGACTTTATTTCTATTTTTCAGCTCAATTTCAAGTGCATGTCATTTATATTAGAGTATGGTTGACTCCTCCATTTTCTTCAAAATATTTAAGAAACATTAAGGAACTTCCTTTATTGGGATAGTATAGCCAGTGTTACTCTGCCTAGGATTAACTTTGACCATCATCCTATACTAGTTAGCTTCATTATGAATGACCGTATGTTTGTTCTTCCTTTTAAATTTAATAATTCTTGGTCTTCAAATCCTGATTGCGTCACTTTTATACATAACACTTGGAACTCCATGAATCACCATAAGGATTCATTTGCCTGTATGTACAAATTGCAAATCATAAAATAGGCTCTTAAGGGTTGGTGTAACACTGTAAATTCTCAAATAGACATAGATATTTCCTCTCTTGAAAAGGATATTAGCCACATCCAAACTCAAAACACTATCTTCAATTTTAATATGGACCCTCAATTGGAAGAAAATATATCCCTTAAACATAATTATTTGATCAGTTTTAAGGATAATATTTGTAAGCCAATGTTTAAGACTAGATGGCTCACTGATGGTAATCGTAATACTAAATTTTATAATTCCCTTTAAAGAATCAGAAAGTCCAATGACCCTCTTTTTAAACATATTCATAATTATTTTATCATAGAATATAAAGAGACCATAATAGATCATTTTATCGCGTACTTTTACAACATTTTTAATGGTCTGATGATGAATATTGATCTTAGATCTAGCATTATTCCTTCAATGGTGGATGAAAGAGAAAATGAAGCACTATTAATCACTCCACTTGATCATGAGATTAAAGATACTATTTTTGACCTTAACCCAGACAGCGCGCCTGTTCCGGATGGGTTCAATAATTTTTTTTATCAAAATCATTGGGATATTATCCACAATGATGTTTGTAACCTGGTTAAGACCTTTTTTCTCATGGATTTCTCCCTCACGGAATAAATTCTCAATTTCTAACTTTAATACCTAAGGTTGAAAATGCCTCAGAGATCCATCAATTTAGACCTATTTCATTGATTAACACTCTCTATAAAATCATCACCAAAATTATTGCGAGCAGACTTACACCTATTTGCAATAAAATAGTATCATGGAATCAGTTTGGTATTATTAAAGGTAGGTATATCCACGACTGTATTTGTCTTTCCTCCAAATGTACCAATAGTATTAATAAAAGCACTATAGGGGGATGCGTGGCCATCAAACATGATATTAGGAAGGCTTTTGACACTATTAATTGGGACTTTATTTTCAAATTCTTAATTTTTTTTGGATTTCTTGATTCATTCATTGGAAATCATAAAACATTATTTCGCTCAGCTTTTATTTCTATTTTGATTAATGCCACCCCTAGGTGTTTTTCAAATGCTCTAAGGGTGTCAAGAAGGGCGACCCTCTCTCTGCCATCCTTTTTGTTATTGCTGAGGACTACTTAAGTAGACTTCTCAATAATCTGGTTGATCAAGGTAAGATCAAGCCTATACAAGCTGCCAGGAATCTAAATACCCCTACCCGCCTTTTATATGCAGTTGATATCATCCATTTCCTCAATGGTGATCAAAAAAAATATACATATCTTCATGAAAACTCTTAATCATTATGATGAGGTCTCTAGACAAGCGATTTCAAGGAATAAATCGTATATTGTTTTGGAAAGAGCTTCCCTGTTAGAAGGAAATCTAGCATTACCACTTCTCTTGGAATTAAAGAAGACCTCTTACCTTTCACTTATTTGGGTGTCTCACTATTCTGGGGTCGTCCTAAAGAAAGCTACTTTGCTAATATCACTGATCAAATCATTAATCAGCTCTCTACTTGGAAGGGGAAATCTCTCCCTATGGATGGTAGAATTTGTTTGGTCAAATTGACCATTGTCTCAATAATGGATTACTCTCTTCTGATTTACAAATGGCCCATCGGCATCATCAGAAAAATTAATACTTATATTAAAATCGTCATTTGGACTGGAAGCATTTTTGAAAGGAAACTTGTCACTATCACTTAGAATTTTTGTTGTAAACCCCTTGATAAATGTGGCATTGGTATACAGAATTTAAAGCATTTAAATAATTCTCTCCAAGCCTATCTTACTTGGAATATTATTAATTTTACCTCTAAATCTTATGATTTCTTGAATCATTGATTTCTCTTTAAAATCTTTAATGGGAACTGTAATTACATCAACTCCTCGATCTGGCCCTCTATTATGGACTCGTATCACAAAATCATGGAAAACACTAGATGGATGGTTAGTGCCGATTCATACATCAAATTTTGGTGTGGAAAATGGTGTGGTAACCCCTTGATTTCTTTGTTACCTCCTAATATTATCCCTAATGATACTACTCACTCTATAAAATAGGTCCTTCAGTTTCATAGACATGACATCCCTGAAAATACTACATAGATCATTGATAATCATTATTTTTCTCTTAATGGTGACTTCTTGGTTTGGGAACCTGCACGTAATGGCATCCTAGACTCAAAAAACTACTATAAAAATTTCTTTTTTGTGGATGAATCTAATTGTCAATGGGTGAGACAATTTAACAAGCCTTGTATCAAACATTCTAGGCTCACCCTTAGTTGGCGCATTGCTCACAATAGATTACCCATTGATGCCTGTCTGCATGCTTTTAGCATTCAACTCTGCTCTAAATGTCACTTGTGTAACCATCACAGGGAGGATGCTGATCATCTTTTCTTGTCTTCTGGGACGACCTCTGCTTTATGGAATTATGTTCTTGAATTATTTAATTGCATATGGCCCTTATTTGACTCTATTTTTTTGTTTCTAAAAAAATGCATTAGATATGATGCCTCTCTACTGGTTAAAAATATTTTTATTACGGAGGTGGCGGTGCTCCTGCATGAGATATGGTACGCTCGTAATTATCTTATACATAACAATCACTCATTTAGTCTCAATGTAGGAAAATATCGGATTCTTATTGTGATTCATAAAGACGCTTCAATTCAAAAAGACACTTGCAACAACTTGGTTGGAGACATTGAGATCCTTCGTCTTCTCCGGGTTCCTAGTATTTACCCAAATCCAAAATGTTTCATTGAGTTATTCTGGAAATCACCGATGCAGGGATGGATCAAAGTGAACATGGATGGCGCTTCTAAAGGCAATCCTGGCCCTGCAAATTGTGGTTCCATCTTCAGAGACTCATCTGGCCAATGCCAGAGTTGCTTTTATATTGGATGTGGTCATTCTTCATCGCTTGAGGCTGAGATGCTGGGGGTCATCCATGCTATTGATTGTGTGCATCAAAGAGGTTGGAGAAATCTTTGTATTGAAAGTGATTCCACCACTATCGTCCATGCCATCTGGAATGGAATCACTCATCTTGCCTGGCCGCTTACTACTCATTGGATGAATTGTCTGAACTCGCTTCATTGGTTAGAATACATTGCTACTCAAGCCTACTGTGAAGCGAATTCTATTGCTGATACTCTCTCTAACAAAGGAGTTCAACAGAGCATGACTTGGCTTGAGACTCTTCCAGCTAAATTATTATATCTATTTGACAGAGATTGTAAAAAAATCCCATATTTCTGTCTTTTGTAACCCTTTTTCTTTTCAATAAATTTTGCTTTGGTCTCTGACGAAACCATCACCTTTAAAAAAAATTGAGGAACTTACTTCAAACCACATATTTTTTTCATCAAATGCTTCAACCTGTCTGGAGATCTTTAAACATTCAAAAAAAATCTTGGAGGACCTTTCCAAAACATCAGTTTCTTATTCCAAATGAAGCATATTTTAATTCATGCATTGAAATACTCCAAAAACTAGGGATGTAATTTCTTTAGGAATACAATACAAAATCATTCTTAATCTATCAACTGATATTTCTTGAGATGTTTTAGATTGATCATCTCCTCCTGTGCTATCATTTTCAGGATGAGAATAATTTCAAAATGTACTAACACATACCTATTGATCTGATGAGGTGGGAAGGATGTCCATCATCTTAGTGGTGACTTGAGCCACCTTCTAATTACTTTCCATGTCTCGTGTGTCTTCAATGTATTCCAGATATAGAGAAACAGATGCTTCCTCATCTTCAGATAAGAGTGAATTCTACTTCAACATTCTCTTCTCCTTCTTTTGACAATTCATCATTGTCTTGGTGTATATATCCTGCTGCTTAGATATTGATGAATCTTTACTAAAAGTTCACATCATTGATAACTCATGAATGAAACTCAAATATTCAAAAGTGAATAACATAATTGTAGAGAATATAACAGAGGTGAACCTATGCTCTGATACAAAATTCATAGGACAAGTTTGGGATATTCCTTACACTAAGGGGGGGGGGGGTGAATCAGTGTTGGGGACATATTAAACCAATTCTCACATTCTATCCCTATACCTCTTGACCTGTTTGGATATTTATTATCTTATTCTCTTTTCCTCATTTCATGCAGTAATATAAAGTAGTAAATATATGCACACAATATATTTACAAGGTTCACCACTCAATAATAGTATCCATGTCCTTGTCATGTATGGTGATGACTAGTATATGGATTCTCCACAATAAAGTGATATTATTTTACAATGGTTGACTAGGAAAACAATTATCTAGTCAGTGTGGGACCCTACAATTTGGAGGGGGGGGAATCCTCGTCCCTATATTGGTTATAGTCTAGTCTAAATTGTAGCCTCTAGCTAGTTCTTCATATTTCATGTGGAGACATTATTCATAATTCATAAAAAGGTAGGTTCTTACCTTGGACTACTTTAGTGCTCTTAACTTGATTACATTCAAAGAAGTAGGCATAAAATTCTCCCTTCTTTCATTCTCTTCTTCTATAGTGAAACACCAACTACACTAGACTTCTTCTTCTTTAGTTCAATAACCAAGTTCTATCATATTCTTTCTTTAGCTAGAATAAAATATACCAAAGTGATTATTCAATCACTGAGGATCAGATCACTTAGAATCATCTGAATTAATTCTTATCTATTGTTCATGAATGCATGTGATCATGTATATGACATTTAGGGTGAACATTTCTTCTTCTCCTTTACAAACATGCACACACTAGTTTTTTTATCATTTCTGTGACTTCACTTATGCATGTGCATGCTTGAAAGCATCCACTCACCTCCTATTATTCTTGTGTGAGAACCCTACTAGGTAAAATGAAAATAACCTCCTCTTCTCATTATCTTGTGTGATTCATTAAACCCGAATGGGTGAGGCTTCTTTAAGAACACACTCACTTGGCCTCTTCTTATCTTCAAAATATTTCATCTATTTCACATAGCTAGGGTGTTTCTTTATGTTAATATGTGTGACTCATAAAACCTGAATGGGTGAATCATTTTTCTCATCTGAACTCATTCATCAAACACTCAAAGCATGGCCTCAGGCTCCTTCAACCTGAGAACATGTGTATATGCATGTATTCTGGCCTTCTATCCCTCTTAACCATAGAAATAACCCCTACAAATAGTAGGGTATTAGTATATATACATAGTAGGGTTCTTATTCACCTTGTGAAACTAGGGTGGCCACGGGTTAAGTTCTTCATGCAGGGATGTGTGGTCCTTCTTTGTGCATGCGGTACAGAAATTTTCCTCTTTGAAAATCTTAGTGAGAGAGAATGTCAAGCACTTTCTCACAATGGAGTGACCTTCAAAAATCACAATGAGGGTTTTATAAATCCAATCTCATGTTTATGGGTGTCGGTTCTTCATGAATCTATTTGAGGGTGAGTAGCACATGCCAATGTCTTGTGAGATATCTCCTTCATAGAGCCTTGAAAACTCACGATCCTCTGCTTTCTCTTTGCAATGTGATTTGTAGGGAGATGATAAATTTTTTGAAAACAGGAGCTCTCGGGTATGTGGGATATGAAAATTCATTGGGGATTGGGATCAAACTTTTATTAGTGAGGGTAACACCTCTTCTGAATTTGAGATCTGTTTAAAAATCCATGGAGATCGTGGTTTTGAATGCATAGGATTTCTAGGGTTTTAATAATCTTCAAACCCACAGGTGATGATATGCCAAGTCTTGTGGCATGTTTCCTTTTTTTGAACTTGCGTCCTTCTTCATGATCATGTGCCTAAATTTGAGATATTTAGGTATCTCATTTTTAAATCAGGGGCGAATCCATGTGGCCTCAGCAACTCCATTTTCCACGGCTGAAACATCATCATTGATATATCGCATACCTAAAAGACGAAGATTATATGAACGGTCCATATTCGATCCAATAGCCTTCATGGTGCCTAAATGGTCATTCATTGATAGTCAGAGGTTTTCCATAGTGATCGGGCTTCTTCCCCGATAAGTGAAGTGTCGTCGGTGGGTGGTAGTGGCGTCGAGAGGTTGAAGTCAACTTTGTGGGATAAATCTAATGATACAGGAGGATCGTACGACCCTAGTTCATACTCAAGAAGCACATGATAAATAGATGACAGAGTTTCAATCAGTATACCATAAATTGAACAAAAAATAGAGAGAGACATAGGATTGGATGTATGAAAGAGATTACATCCACTATTTTTAAAACTCATCCAACATCGAAACAGTATCGTGGGGATTCTGTAGTTTATCAATAATCTCCCCCCAGCAACCGGTCATAATTCTCCCCTCCCCCTCTGGTGCAACCCTGCACTAGTTCTATGTTGGTGTGCTCTTTGAGCCCACTCTTCCTCATCGGGCACACACCTAGTGCCTATTAATCACACCCTGGAAGCTTATACACGGCCCCCATGTGTCTCTTGCGGGCTGGCTTTGCCTTGGCTTCCCGATGGGTGCGATCAACCCCACTATGGTCCCACTTGTACCTCGAGTGGAGGCTGGGTAGCTAGATCATTTTCTGGCCCCATTTTTTAGGTATTCCCTATAAAAATACTTGGTAGAAAACTGAGTATGCACAAAAATTCATGGCCATCATTGAACGCAAACCAACCTCATGCAAGGCCACCTTAAATTCCAAGAGTCTTCTTTAACCTTCTTCTTCTCTTGATTCTCTCATCTTCTCCATGATCTCTACTTCATGAAAAGCACATGATTATTATAGTTTTTGTATGATAACAATTTAAATATTCATTCATCCTAAATAGGATGCTACATAAATGTTGTAAACCATCTATGACATTTTGATACAAGTTCAGTGAACTTTAAGATCAGTACACTAATCGTCTTATATATAACAACTTAGAGAATTTACCAAGCATGGAATCCAATGCTATGAATCCATAACAATTTTCCAAGAACCCCCACTTTAACTAATATCCATTCCCTTTCGAGTTCCTTCATAATTTTAACTATTATTGACATCTCTTGACAACAAATAAAACTTATACCCAAAGTAGTCCCAATAATAGAGTGGACCATTAATGTTATATAAGAAATGATTTAGGCTTTCATGTTATATATTGGCTACAGTATGGGGGATCACGTACCCATGGTATATTTTCTGTACAACAACATATACCATTCCACCATTGGTATGGCACCATTCGATGCCTTGAACAGGTTACCCTAGAGGTTACCAACTTGATGTATGGACCCTAAAGAGTCAGAATTTATAGGACAAAATTTGGTGTAGGAAACTATAGAAAGGGTGAAGATCATCCAAAAGGTGATGAAGACTACATATAGACATCAGATGTCTTATTCTGGTAGATGATGGAGGCCTTTGGAGTTTGAGAAAGGAGACCACATGTTCATTTCTGTCTCTCCTCGATGTGGATTATGGATATTTGGCCAGAGAAGAAAGATATCTCCAAGGTTGATCTGAAGTTTCATGATACAATGTAATTTTGGTGAGGTGGAATACCACTTGGATCTACCTTGGTACTTTGACAGGGAACAAAATGTCTTCCACATGTCACAACTGAGGAGGAATGTTCTTCAATCATTACATGTCATTGACAGGGGAAAGCTGGAAATCAACGATGGGGAAACATTTTTTGAGTACCTAATAGAGATTGGGAATCAGTATGAGAGGATCCTTCATGGGAAGTCAATTCTTCTACTGTGTGTTCGGTGAAAGCATGAGAATCTCCAGGAGAGCACATGTGAGCGGGAGGTTCAGATTCTTGCTCTATACACTCATTTGTTTGAGTAGACCTTGTTTTTTCCTTTCATAGACATAAATCACTAAGGTGGGGAGAATTAAATGAATCATATTTTCATAATTTTATTTTTAAAAATTATTTGGATAAATCATGAAACCATGTGCTGAGACGGTGTGTGATTCCGAGACACTATGTTACTAGAATAGTTCATTGAAAAATGTTATGTTTTTAAGAGAACATGCACATGGATTTCCTAAAAGAGTGAAATAAAATTTAATTATGTTATTGGAGAATAAATTTAAGGGCACATTTGAGCTCATAATGACAACATTATCAAAGGCATGACCCAACTTTGGTCATCATGGGTAATCGGAATAAAAAGTCATCAAGGATGTAACCGTAAATAAAATAATTAAATAAATCTATTTTATTTTAAAATCCTAATATCTCATGAATGGTGACTTATATTGGGAATGTGAGACCACCTTTAAGTTAATAATGTTAGTTTTTCCATAAGTGAGGGCTAACATCAGCTGATGTGGGTGGGCTATGAAAAAAACGTTTTTGGATGTTTAAATGAATAAAATAAATGGTGAGTTTATTTTATTTTGACGTTATATCGATGGATCAATGATGTTTATTTTAAATGATGATCTAGGAAAGTACCTAGGGTTAGGTTCATAAGAGTGGGAGTTCCCTGGAGGCACATTAGAGAATCCTTATAGAATTATCTCAGTGGTCATGATAAACATTGGGAACAGAGGTCATTCTTGACGGATCGCCCATGTCAATAAATCCTCGACAGATAATGATCCATATCCTAGGTATGGAATTTGGTTTAAAAATTATTTTACCTATTTTTTATTTCCACAATGAACATGGTTCAATCCATATATAAATTGATCCACAGTCCGATCATTGTTGTAGGATGAGTTATTGATACGAGATTATCAGAAGATTAGTTTATCCTCTTCATTTATCACTATAATGAGAATGAATTGAGGACGACACAAACAAATGAAAAGGTTAATCATTTGGAAATTCTATGAACTCCTCCCTCCCTCATTTTTACTTTTCTTCACCATTGGATCCTCATGAAAATGACTCGACTTTCCAGGAGTCTTTGAATTCCATCAGACCACCATATTAGAGGCAAGATGAAATAGAGGCTGGATCAGTGTATACCGGGACCCGAGGATCAAATAGCTGCTTTAATTTCATAGTTTAAATATTTTTATGAAGAATAATGACTTTAATAAGAAGAGTTTGTAGAGTATGATGTTAGTGGTGCATGGTGGACCCATGACGGTGGCTGTGGGATGTGTTTGTGGTACCACGAGGGACGCCACAGCGACCATGTGTGATCAGGTAGAGCCAGTGATATCGAAGGCTGTGGGACATGTCATGGAACTAAAAGAGGTGTAGTGGTGGTCACAAAGGGTGACCACGTGAGAGGACTGACATGGAAATAGGGCAGGTTGGGCAGCTAGACTGAGCTAGACTAAAGAAGTGGGTTAGGCCCAGTTGAAGCATGTCGGGTCGACCCAATGCACTGCGTCGGACCTGAGCGGCCAAACTAGGCCGCAGTGGACATTGGAAATCAACTATGAGCCATGGTCAACTGATATTCCATGGGGAAGTCAATCAAAGGGGTAGTTATACTGGGTGGTCAACTGCCATGGTTGGTGGACCGACCGCAAGGTCGGCCCACATACTAGTGAACCCCCTTTTAAAATTTTCAAACGACCATAACATTCAATCTGGACATCTGTTTGACCATCTGTTTATGGTGTTGGATCCCTTATGATGAGACATTAATATCAAGATATCCTACATGAGTTGTTATGGGAGTTTGAATATGACCTATTTGATTAATGAGTGAGTTATCTCAAAATGAGCACGCGTTGAGGAAACATGTTTGTGGTTGGATGTGACCTAGAGGATGTGTATCTTATAGAGACTGTGTGTCTTATGGAGACTATGTGTCTTATATATAATTAATGTCTTATTTAATATGTGTGTATTTCTTAGACCGTGTGTATTATTAGGTTGGGTATATGAATGTTCTTGATATATTTTCTGTAGACATATATTTTTGTGGAGATGAATATGCTTTACTTTGTGGTATTCCCTTGTAGTATTCCTTCATGGTATTTTCATTGTGGTATTCCATGGTGGTATTTCATTTTTTGTATTCCTTGGTTGTATTCTTTCATGGTATTTCCTTTATTGTATTCCTTCTTGGTATTCCTTTGTGGTATTCCTTCACGGTATTTACTTTGTGATATTTCCTTTTTGGTATTTTTTTTTGTTTTCACGGTGTACTAATGAATAATGTATTAGTCACTGATACATGTTCTTTTCCCTCATGTGTCATGTCATGTATAGACAGTTGACTCTTTGACGGAGTTCCAGGAATACCATGTCTAGGTGATGCCTTGTGAGATCAGACATGCCGAGGTGTATTCCGGCATATTTTTTGAGGCCAGTCCTAATAACTTTTACTTTATATGTTAGACTTATGGTTGCAAAATCTATTATTTTGGTGGATTTTCCCCCTATTTTCTTTCTAGTAATTTCACTATTATACTCTGGTTATGGGACATAGTGGGTTTCACACATTATTTACTTAGTTCTTTTAAATTTCAAATTTTTTTTCTTAGAGATGTGTGTGTGTGTTTCTGTGTTGGTACTTAAAAAATGCCTCCCATTTGTGAGATATGGCTACTCAGTGATAGTCACTAACCCCTAGCCTATTGAAGGTGGGCTTGGGATACTCACAACACGTTCACCATTAGGAAGGGTCTGGACAAAAAATACATTATTCGATATGGTAAGGTTGATGATGATTCATGAAAATATGCCATTATAATTTTGTGTATTTTCATTAAAAAATATGAAATACACATTAATATAAATACCAAATAAAGTAGAAAAAATTTCCCTTTGAGGTATAGAGAGGAAGGAAACCCATTTTTCACATAGACATGTATGGGGTTGTGTGGTATTTGATAAGAAACTCTAAAAAAATAATTGAACCCCAAGGCACAATGTGTATCTTTATAGGGTATCCTAATAAAAAAGGGATACTACCTATACAGACCCTCATAAAATAAAGTGATTGTCATCATACAATCCATATTACTTGAGAGGGATCACATACTCAAAAAGGATAGTGGATGAAAGATTGAAATTGATGAAGTTTATTCTTAAGATATAGTAGAGTTGGTAGAGTAAAAGATTACATAGGACCCCATGGATGAAGTAGTTTTTGAACATAAGTACTATTTAGGAGAACAAGAGAGGTAAGATAACCAGAGAGATATGGTTTTCTAGTCACTGAAGATGTTGACTCTTTAATAGTTGACAATGATGAACCTATATCCATCAAAGAGGCAGTAGAGAGATCGAATGATATAATATGGAAAAAACGTGAATTCTGAAATGGATTCCATGTATCAGAACTGTGTTTGGGTTCTAGTTGATGTGCTAGTTGATGTAAATCTTTTAGCATTAAAATGAGAATTGAAGAGAAAACTGGACATTGAAGGAAACGTAAATACCTATAAACCAAGGCTAGTGGATAATGTTTTTAATGGCATCATGTATTTGAATATGATAAAACCCTTTCACCATTTTCTATGTTTAAATCCAAGAAAACTCTACATGATATAACATCTTACCATGACTATGAAATTTGGTGGATGGATATAAAAACTTCTTTCCTTAATGGGAACCTTCAATAATATGTCTATATGAAAAAACCAGAAGGTTTTGTTATACTAAGTGATTCCAAAATGATTTTGAAGTTTCACATATCCATTTATGGATTGAATCAAGTATCAAGGTCATGGAATATTTGATTTGATGATGCTATAGAAGAATTTAATTTTACTAAAAATGAATGTGAGACATGTGTTTACAATAGGTTTAGTGAGAATACAGTCATTATCCAAGTAATATTTGTTGATTTCATATTACATATTGGAAACAACATACTAGTATTAAATTCTATTATAGACTGGTTAAAAAAAATTCTATATGAAGGATTTTTGTGAAGAAACCTATATTCTAGTGATCAAGGTCATTAGTGATAGATCTAAGATGCTGCATTTATTAAGTAAAATTACATACATTGACTAGATACTAAAGATATTTAGTATGGAAAAATCTAAAAGGGGACTACACCAGTGTCACATGATTTACATATTTCTAAAAAAATGTATCCATAGATACAAAAGGAGAAAGTTATAATGTTTAAGATTTCACATGATTTAGTGATAGGATCAATAATGAATCCCATGTTGCACACATGATGTGTTTTTTATTTGAATCGAACATGGTAGATAGATATCAATAATATCTAGGAGGAAAGCATTTTCATTCTATTAATTCTATCCTCAGGTATCTAATAAGAACTAAGGATATGTTCCTAATATATAGAGGAGTCATAGAGTGGGTTATCTAGGGTTTTACTGGTTCCAGTTGTCAAACAGATCAGAATGATCTGAAGTCACAGTCAGGATATAATTTCTATGTCAACTGATGAGTTGTGAGCTATAATAGTTCAATGAAACCAAAATATTCTGATTCTATAGTATATTATGAGTATATATAAGCTTATGATATTGACAAATAATCCTTTTGGATACTAAAATTTTCACAAGAGCGTAATATAATACATAGAAGTAAAACACTATCACAATATATTGTGATAATATTATAGAGGTGGATCTCGAAAGAGATACAAGGTCACACTAATAGGAAAATAATACACTTTTTAAGTATCAGCTATTGAAATATTTTCATCAATGGGGTGAAGTTGTAGTAAGAAGAGTACCTATGGAAGAGAATGTGATGGACCCCTTGACTAAAGGATTATCTCAACAGAAGCATGACTATCATGTGAGAGAGAGCATATTGTAGTTTGTTAGTAGATGGATCTAGTGAAAGTTGGAGTTTGTTGGAGTTGGTACCCTAGAACAAACTTCTGCATACTTTATGATAACCTATATTTATAGTTTTAAATATTAATAAATTACTTATAACATAATGATTATTATTCTACATAACATTGTATGTGATAATGTCTTAAGAGTAGCTGTTGCTCTAAATGGTCACAGTAGTTCCCAACTATGATGGGAGAAAAAACTTTCTATGAAAATATTCTTAAATATTTGTTCTATAGTAGGATGACATCATTTGAGAGCCACAAATGATACAAACTATCATGGGTGGAGAATCATTGGACATTGAGGCACCTTCTCAGGGTATACACTCATGGTAATATCCAGTGTAGAATATTATGAGATTGATATCCGCTAGTAGGTAATCCCTATTTATATGTTTCAATGTAAGATTTTGATTTGTGAATTTGTGTATTTATCATTATGTTTTAATATTATTATTAATTATTATTATGATTCATGTACTGTGATGTATGGATGAAAACCACGATGACATCTTTTTATGGGGATGTAGGATACTTTGGTTGTTTACCAAATAATATTGCATTAATGAATAATCCGAGAAAGGATTTGTCTAGTCTTTTATTTAAGTTAAATTTTTACCTTAGGAACTATAATGGAAATGATATAACATAAATAAATCATTTTTCATGGTGATTTATAGGAAATTTTGATTTATGTAATGTCAAAGAAAGATATATCAACAACATAGGTTGATGACCCCATCATGCAACCTGCTTGATTAAAAATATCTTGATAAAAGGATTATAATACAATGTAATTTTCTTTATGAGGTATTATGTCATTTTGGAATTAACTTATTCCCCTATAGGTTCCTTGATGCGTTTCAAGATGCTAACCTTGGACTTTAGGCTTCCTCACCTAATTCCACCAAGAAAGAGGTCACGTGGGCCAAACACTATGTTTATCTTGAATCTCAATTAAATAATATATTATTAATTATCATTTAACAAGTTGAATAAAAATTATTCCCACACATGGTTTAATAATTATTTATATAAGATTGATAACATATATTCTATCCCTAGTTATTTTGAAAAATATTATGTGGGTGGAATATTTAGTAAATACTAATTATCAATTTAGTGAATATAATATTGATTTATTTATTGGAAAATAATTTAAAAATATATATTTATTAAACAAATAGCCATTATTTAATGCCCGAAAAATATTATCGATGAATGATAGATAGAGTTTTTAGGTTTGATGAGAAATAATATATATTAGATATTATTTTATTAAATAATATTTAATTTAATTTTCATGTTAAGATCTTGTCGAGGAAATAATAATAATAATATTACATTTGATATGGGGTTCTATAATGGATTAAATAAATATTAACGGGAACTTGTGAAAATATTTATTTCTAAACATTTTTGATATTTATTCCCAATTATATTATTTTTCCATAAGAGCCAAATATTTTGGTGTTATGAAAAATGATAATCAGAGGGAATCATCTCAAGCCCCAGAGAAATCCCTCTCCAAGAATGATCTCATGAACTAAGAGTGATCTTCATCCACCTCCCACTCCCATGTCTAGAGTGGTATCAGAAATTATTTGGAAGAGATTCTCATGGAGATCAAAAGTGAACGATGAAAGCATTAGGATCTTCTGTGCTAATACCCAAATATTCCTATAGTCATATTTAGAGATTTCTAGAATACATGTTGATCAATACTAGAGAGAATATTCTCTTGATTCCTATAATTCAACTACTATACAACATTGATATTTTGTCATATCCATCAATGAAGAAAAAATTCACATAAGATTTTTTTAATTGATTAAATTAATTATAAATAATATGTGATGATCCTATGCATGGTTCCAACATTCTATCCCTCATCTGTTTATTTAATTAAATTCCATTGATTATAGTTTTCATTATTATGTAAATCTTGGGCTGATCATCAATAAAGAAAAAAATAAAAGTTGGGAACAACCCATCGCATGCTTCCCCTACTCCTAGAACCTTCAGACCATCCACCCCTTCTATATAGATAACAATTAAAGGTTCTTTGATAACACCGGCAGATTTTCTAAATGGACATCATGTATCTCCTCCTAGACCATCAATTGATAAATTTCTTGAAGATGTGTTTTTTCTAACTCCTATAAAATATGTTGAGGTACAATAGATAAAAGTATGAAAACTACTGTTGTATATATTCATACATATGTTCTCAAAGTTAAAGAAGAAGAAAATAATTAATAATTAGTTTAGTATTAGGGACAAAAATTAGTGGATTTTGAAGATGATTTAGATGGTAGGAAACTAAATTTTGATCGTACAAACATATAAGTTATTCTACCCCCTATACATCCTTTGTTACAAAAAGTGATTTGAATAAATTTAAATCAATATGATGGGTGTGTTAATAAAACTTTTATGGGTTTTTTGAAATGATGTGGAACCAAATGAAGATGAACATATAACTAGGATAGTCACTTTGGGTTTTTATCATATTGAAAAATTATTCTATCTCAAAATGGTACTTATGAAAAATATGATTGTTTATTTGAAGGCTCAAGTTGGAACTTTGTAAGAAGATATTTAATAAATTATATTGAAGCAAGATCATAGATTTTTTAAAGTAGTATTTTAGAAGATCTATTTAATTCTATATTTTTCTTGAACCAACCAGAGTTGACCCCAGACCTATCACCCATATCGGCCCGAGACAAGGGTCGAGAGGCATTCCCAATCTTCCTAGGCTAGAAAATAGATTTAGGGCATGAATAGAGAAAGAAAGAGAACTATTTCTCTGAATTAAATAAATTGAATAGTGGGGAATAAATAGAGAATCCCAACATTAATAAAATTTAAAAATAAAACTCATTTCTACAAAAAATAAAAATACAAAAAACTAAACAAAAAATCCAATTGAACCTAATGAAAAAACATCTCCATGTGACTCTAAGGGTTACTCTCCAATACCAAAACCAACTATCACCCATAATAATCAAAACCTAGTTGAAACCTAAACCTAAATCTATAAATAAGAACAATAGGCGTGAGTATTAAATCTTAGTAGGCATGCTCTGACAACATATTCCCAATTCATTACATTTGAATAAGGAACATAAATTTCATGTTTTAAATACAATAAAACACTACGTTATTCAGACACATTTATCACTATAAAATAAAACCCAGCCCATCTACCTTTTTTCCATTCAACAACCTGATCTTTTCCAAGAATTAACACTAGAATTTGAGAAGAGATATGACGTTGTTTTCATTCTGTAAAGGGAGAAAGGGAGTTCAAAAATTTCTATTTTTTTAGAAACATTTTAAATCCAACACAAATCCTTTAGATAAGATGTACAACATATAAGAAAGTAGTGGCAATGATCACATTACAAGGGAAATGAAAAAATGACACGTAAGAGTAGCAAACCAATGAGTGATCTCAATCATCTACCACATAAAAAAAGTGTCAAAAAATATGGGAGAAACTATGATCTTAGGGTAGTAATATAGAACATACATACATCTCACTTACCATGAAGGAATTTCTCACCTAATAACGTCAACATTCCCATACACCCTATCTCAGCGTATATGGTTTGACCGAGGGACATTATCCCAAAGCGAAGCAAGGTCCATGTTAAGGGTCACTAACTAGATAAAAACCCTACGATAGTGCAGTAACAATTCACCAAAAATCAACTAGCTATTATTGGTTCCCATGTCAACACTAAAGTGGGGGTGGGCCAACAATTCAAACCAAGCATCCAATCACATGTACATATATCAGATACAAGAAACTCACATACATGTCACTCAGTAGTTACCCCAAGGAAAAATTCCCTTTACTTTTAAACATTTTAGCCCAATGGCATCTCTAAGCATGTAACTCCCAAAAAATTCTACATAATCAAGGCAATATGACCATTCAATGATATTTTTCAAGGCAACCACTTTCATAAAAATGCCAATCGGTCCTTCCATCATTCTCATATGTCAACCCATTTCCAAAAAAACAAAACCCACCAATTTCAACTACAAAACCATTTATAAATTCATTTGATAATTAAAAACCACTATTTAATATGATAAAAATAAATTTATAAAGTTAATAAATTATTTAAAAACCACAAACCACTTGGAATGTTTAACCGAGAAATTTATCAAACACATGGCGTGCATAGCTCAACAATGAAATGGAATATAATTCAAAACAATATTAAAAACACCTCATTTATCATAAAAAAACAATTAAAAAATTCAAACATAACTAATTAACATATAAGGACAGTAAAAAAGAAAAAACCCAAAATTTCATAAATTTAATTGGCAAGTGCAAAGGGAAAACAACCTCAAATTCATGATGCTCCTACATCGCCCACCAGAAACCACCTAGAAATTTTTCCAAGAAGCAAGAACATCAAAGAGAAACCCATAGTAGAAAAAACCCCAATTTAAACCTAATGAAACATGAAAACTAGATCCAAAAGTCCCATGAATAATATGAACCATCTTTAATGTAGAATAAGAAGTAATAGGAAGAAGAGAGGAGAGGATTACCTTGACCAATCCCCCCCCAAACATAATGAAAAACCTAGATTATCACTTTGAGGGAGGAGGAGAATATTAGAGATGAATGGAGGGGATCTATTTGGGTCATCTGAGCTAGTAAGGGAAGAAATATAGAGTTTTGGGGTTAAATCATTAAGAGGATAGAAGAGTAAAATCACATTTTTAATGACATGGATAGGCCAAATGGTTAGCCCGTAAGATTTTCCAAATCGTGCAGAAACCATGTATGACTCACTATCCATGATGACTATACCGCATGGATATACCACATGGTATACCGAACCATGTAGAAACCATAAACCCCTCACTATCCAATATGAATGAGGTTGCATGGTTTTATGGATAATGGAGAACAATTTCGTCTAACTGTGCGCCAACTGTGTTCCACATGTTTTCAGGTCCAAAAATTAAATTTGTCACCGAAAAATATAGGGAAATGAAGAAACCATGATGAGAATAGGAATAAACAATATAATACCTCAAATAAAATCATGTATGTGAAAAATCTCCGCACAATGACAACTTCCCACCCCAGAAATCCATTCAAAAGTCTGATCAGAAAACAATAACGTGCACTCTTTTCTAACGCAAGACTCCTCCGACTCGAGGGGACAAACCAAATAGAAAAAAAAACCATAGATAAGTGCCACTATGTTTGTCAAAGACTCGAAAACATTCCATTTCCTCGCCATACCTTTCACATTAACCATTAATTGGGCCAAAACCCTCCATAACTCAAAGGACAATCAAAAGACGAAAAGATAAATCAAAATAAAAGGAGAAAGTTAAAACCTCGGTTTGAAAATTCTAACAAAAATTACAATTTCTACCACTCTAAAGCCATAAAATATCAAGTTGATTGATCAAAGAAAACTTTTCACATAGTCAAATGATCTAATTCATCAAATCTAAAATCACATTGAATATCACCAAGAATAAACATAAAATTCTTCCCGAAACAAATCAACAAATGAAAACCACTTCTTCAAAAATAATGGAAAATTTTAACCACAAACCCCTCAAAATTACCATATACAAACCATCGCGTGTAATAAAAAAGCAAAATTTCCATCTAAATTAAAAGAAACAAATAAAAAAAAACTCCAATATAAACCACCTATCATAAAACTAACACTAGAGACCAAACCAGTTTGCTAAAACTCGAGATCAGAATGGACTCTACACCATTAGAATCCAACTAGAAACGACTGATTGGGGAAAACCAATATGGAAAAACCTAGGAAGTTCCCACGCATCCCACCACCACCATAGGGGGTAGGGGTGGGGAAAGAAACCCCAAACCACGCGGAAAAGCAGTCCAAGATTCATTATCTCTACAAGACACAACCACATGAATTGCGTGATGAAATGACCAAAAAGTTATTAGAAATAAGGAGAAACTTACACTGAAAAGGAAAATAATAACCACAACATTTAAACAACCTACAACCCAATGCTGGTGACAAGATATGAGTCATGGTTCCCCACACCCTCATAGATTTCAGAAAATGTCAAAAGATTCACTCTATGACATGTGGCTGGTTCCCTAATGTCTTGAAGCATCTTCTACCCGATAGTGTAGAGATGATAATCCCCAATCGTAACTCCTTTTGGTGTCACGAGCAACTACAAAACACCCCAGGTAGAACCAAAAGAACAAAATACACAATAATACACAATAAAATCTAACAAGGAATTTCCACCAAACAAATAGAAACACCCACATCATCATCTTTCACCCCATATGGGAGACGACAGAAAGAAGACACACAATGGAAAAACCTACACGTAAGATGGTAATGTTTTGAATTTCTAAAGTAAAAACAAACATACATTAAAATAAACATTCCCAATAGATCCAAAACATCCACTTTTACATTTTAAAGAAAATAAAACACCACAAAATACCACAAGACACAACCATTACAAAAAACAGGCTCTACATAGAAAAAGACTTTAATATTATCAAAAAACAACACCCTACTCTTGAAAATGGGTAGGGGGGTTTTTCAATGGGGTGGATCTAACATCACATCACTTCCTAGAAGTCACCTGATAGAACCATCAAAATTTACCTAGTCATACACATGTATGGTAGTTCTTCAGATCACTTGGACATGGTGACTTTGTATGATCCATTTTGCAGCACTGGTGACACAATAAGATCCTACACCTATAAGAAGCTTACAAAATATATAAAGGCCTCTTAATATCCTACCAATAATACCACCTACAGGAAACATTATGATGTATTTATCGATATTCCATTTACTTATTCTAGATATTGGTGAGAGAATGGATTCCTCAACTACTCCCACTAGTATAACTTTAGCTCGAACAACTTTCCTCACCACATCAACAAATTAGGTCAGACCAATGTCTGACACCTTCAACCAATATTTATGTGGAAATACATTATTGAAATTTTGAGCCTTCAAGGAATCATCCAAAACCCACTTATAAAGTTATGTAACTAGATCAAAAAACGATAAAAGAACTCCAACATTGATTCATCACCTTTCTGTAAACAACACATTTCCATCCCCTTCCTCATGTTGAATAACTCAGAGAAATACTGCTGGATGAATAAAGCCTTGAATAACTCCCCGGTATGATCTTCCAAGTGATTGTTTAGAGAGACCGACTTCCACCACTTCTATGTCAGACATTCAAGCATGAAGCTGGTGAACATAACCTTTAATGAATTAGAGAACTCAAGGAAACTAATGTTTCTATCTATTTTCCACATCCAATCGTAAGATTTGAGAGGATCTACTTGATCATAAAAGAGAGGCAGATTTAACATCAAAAATTAAAGAAGGAATTATATTGGTTATTCAGCTATAGGGTCTACTAATATTAAACCACTCATAAATAATCCATGAATATCCATATAATATTTGGTGTGGGAGTACTCTAAGAATCAAGATAACTAAGTACTCAATCAAAACCAATTCACGAATAAGAATTCACAAAATCAAAACACCGCATAAAAAACATTCGAAAATCACAATAAAACACACCACAAAATAAAAGGTTATTAAAACATCATATCTTTTCCTCTTATGAAAAATTTTCAAAAGAAATACAAACTTCGAAAGTTCCACCCTCACCAATTGTGTTCTATGGATCCTCACACACATATAAATTCCCATTCCAATCCAAGAACTCATCCACCCATCCCATCAAACATCCACTTTATCACACATCCATGCATGTCAGCACTCATAAGGATACCAAAGAACAAAATAGAAATTTACATTATTCAATAAAACCATTCCACTCATGTTTTTAACTTCTCAATGTACATACCTTTTCAGCTTTCACAAAACATTTCAAAAATATCCCAAAACATTTTTCCCAGAGCTATTCTATTTAAAAAAATTCCAATTTTAATTTCCAAACCCCCTTTTAAAAAGACCACTAACCACTAAATCATAGATCATTTTAAAACTCTATTATTTAATCTATTTTATTTTATTTTAAAAAATGAAAATCCAATCTAAAAACCTGATTCACCCAATTTGATAAAATTCAATTAATTAAACAATCCCATTTCATAAAAAATCATTTTCTTATGAACTTATTTTATAAAAAAATTCTTCTCATTTAAAGTGGATTCTTAGAACCCTCTTTAAACTATTGTTTTTTCAAACAACCAATTTTGATAAACCATAGGTATTGATTATAGAAATAAAATATTGATAAACTCATTCTGGGTTACCCAAAAATCATTTTACAAAAATCAATTCTCTAAAAAATTCTTCAAAATAAATATGAAAAATAATTTATCGTCATCCCAAAACCAAACCACTTCAAATTTAAATCCAGTTTTTACAATTCCAAAACAAGGGTTTTCAAAAAAATAATCAGAATCAATGAATACATTGAACAATTCACAAGGGGAAACTAGTGTCGATGGGTGACATGTGCATGTGGTTGGAAGCCAAATGAAAATAATTCCTCCATTACAGAGTTTCTTTTAGAACCATTTCTTTTTCTCTACGTGGATTTCTAGGCCCTACGATCTCAATGAGACCACTGGCCCGAATCCTATTCCGTATACCAAACAACAACAAAACCAACAAGAATAAGATAAACCAAACAAAACCCAACTTCCCATGAAAACCCAAGATTTGAGATAAAAGGAGTTTAAAAAACACTCCATAATACCTGAACCCCAAGTTATAACAATCATAATCCATGTACCATTACATCCCAAATAAAAAAGGGCTCTCTAAAAGCCTTGTCCCTAATAGAACCAAACCCAATATGATAGTGTTTTGTCACGAACCATCCTGAGTCGACCTTATACCGGTCACCTAAGTTGGCCCGAGACAAGGACTGAGAGGCGTTCAAGATTATTCCAAGATGGATACTAATGTTGATACATAAACATTGAAACAAACAGAATGAGTTATCTAAATAAAATAAAATGAACAACGAGAAATAATTAAAGCATCCCACAATAAATGAAATTACCAAAATGAAAATCATTAATACAAAAATCAAATATAAAACAAAAAGAAAAAAAATTGAACGGAATGAACAAAAAATCTCCATTTGACCCCTAGGTTCACTCTCCAATACCAAAACCAACCATCAACCCTGGAGATTATGACTAAGCTTAAACATTCACCAAAAGCTAAAAATAAGAAGAACTATATGTGTTAGTATTTAAACATAGTAGGAGATCCCAAACAATATATTCCCAAGTAATTACACTAAATATGAAACATCAATTTCAGGTTTTTAATACAATACACTAAACTAGGAGTTTGACACAAATTTTTCACTTTAAAACAAAATATGGTCCATCTCCATTTTTCCATTAAAAACCCGATCATTTCCTAGAATGAACACTATAATTTTAGAAGAGAGAGGGTGAAGTTTTCATTCAAAAAAGGGATAATGGGAGTTCAACGAATTTTCAAAAAACATTCATTAAAATTTTAAATCCAACACATACAATTTAGAAAATAAGTGAACCATACAAGAAAGAAGTAGCAATGATCACATAATAAGCGCATTGAAAAAATAATAAATAAGAGTAACCAACAAATGAGGCATCTCAATCATCTTATATAGAAAACTAATTTTCAAGGGACATGGGATAACATAGGATCTTAGGGGAATAATCTTGAACATACTTATATAGGAATCATCACAAAGGCACGTGCCACCTGATGACATCGACTCACCAATATGCTCGATCGCACCCTACTTGGTCTAACTATGGTGCACTATCCCATTGTGAAAAATGTTTCATGCTAAGGGCCACTAGCCAGAGTGAAATTCTAAGCTAGTGTAGCAACCATTCACTAAAATTACACTTTATATTCCATGTTCCCATGTTAATACTAATATGTGGGTGATCCAACAATGAAAACCATGCATTAAATCACATGCGCATATAATACACAGACAAAAATCACATACAAGTCACCCCCCAAGTCAACCCAAGGAACAAGTGCTTTTCCTTTTAACCATACAAACCAAAGGGATTATATCAAAATTGACCTCCCACATCATTAAACATAACCTAGGTAAGAGTACCAAACAAGGAGAGTTTTTAAGAAAACAAATTTCATAAAAATTATAACTAGGTCTCCCATCATTTTCACATGAGAACCCATTTCCAAAGAACCAAACTCACAACAATTTCAAGTCCAAAACCAATTATAATTCCATTTGAGAAATCAGAAACACTATTTTAGATTCCATAAAAACAATTAAAAATACAAATAATTCATTATAAACCACAAACCACATCCAAAAGGCCAGCTGAGAAATTTAACAAACACTTGGTGTACATAGCTTTATAGAGAAATATCATATATCTCAAAATTAAGAAAACCACATAATTTCTCATCAAAAAATTATTATAAATATCATACACCAATAATTAACATATAATGAAGGTGATAATAGAAATAAACCAACAATTATTAAATTTAATGGGGAATTGCAATGGGAAACCTACCCTAAAACTCACAACCCTTCAATAAAATCCACCCAAAACAAACCTCAAAATGTTGTAAATAATTAAGTAAATCCAATAGAAAAACTAAGAATACAAAAACCCAATTTATACCCAAATAAACACTAAACATAGATCTATAAGACCATGGAATAGGAGGAACCACAAATAATGTAAAACAAATAAGAAATTGGAAGATGAGTTGAGAATACAACCTTGAGAAATAACCCCCAAAACCGGAAGAAAACCCTAGAAACAGACCTTGGGATTGGAGAATAATCTTGGAGAAGAGGATAAGAGAACCCTATGGGTTACAAAAACTAGTAGGGGATGAAATAGGATATTTTTGGGGAGGAAATTCGTAGAAGATATAAGAATAAAATCACATTTTTAATGACCTGGACAAGTCGCATGGTTAGCCCACACAGTTTTCAAAACTGTGCAATGACCATGAATCCCTCACTATCCAAGAGGATCATATTGTATGGTTAGACCACATAGTTTACCAAACCATTCGACAAGATTCCATCCCTCACAGTCAAAGAGGAATGAGGCTGCACATTTTTCTGGAGAATGGTTCATGGTTTTCCCTAACCATGAAACAACCACGTGCAACCTAATATTGTGTCCAAAAATCACATGTCTCAAAAAAAACATTCGAGAAAATGTATAATCCAAGATAAGTCCATAAAATAAACATGGTATTTTCAAAAACAACCATATATCTGACAATATTAGTAGTATGTTAACCGAATATGTCCAAAATTCCATGCTTAGATCCTTAGAAAGTGACCTTAGAATGCTGCCATTGACAAAAGCATTCATGTCTAAGTTAAAAATATCAAATATTGAACTCCATTTCATGAATATATTATTTAAAATAGATAGGATTATTTTAAATATATAGATCATGTATTAAGAGCTATGAATAATTTTATCCAATTTCTAGAGCCATACTTTTACACTGAAAACAATATCATTTTGCCTCCTACATCCTTTCCAATTACATTAATATATCCTACTACTACAACCAAATTTGTAGACCCATTTGTTTTGTCTCCTATTTAAATATTTCAACACCTTCATCCAGTTTCGAGGTGCATGGTTATCCAAGAACCAGCTACCCCCTCTACACCACAACCTACCCAGCCTACCTCAACATCTACTTCAAAAGGAAAGGAACCAAAAATCTATACTAACATCATGTATATGCCTAATTATGACTAGAATTTATGATATGGACATTTTTTGCAAATATATATTTGGAATACTTTTGATAAAAATGAGATACTTTTTTCCAGTTTATATTTTTATTATTATCTATTTATTTGAGTATTTATTTCATAGTATTTTATTTATTTTAACATTGATTAACTATTTTTTAATCTCAAAATGGGGATAAATTGATAAAAATTGATAGACAGTTGAAGGGGTAGAAATAGTGAAATTAATTTTTTATAAATTTATGATGAATTCAATCCATTTTATAAGTCGTTATTTGTGATCATCACAACGGGAATATTATTTTATTAGTCCCATATATCCATATTTTAAGGATCTCAAATCATGTTTCTTATGTTTATAATGAATTTTATGTTTTATGATAGCCAACTATTTTTCTGGAAAAATTGATAAAAATTTATTGGTCCTAAAATTACCATGTGAAGAATATCAACTGAACATGAAGGTTAGGTGACTGTGTGGAAGTGATTTCATGTTCAAATCTAAGTGAATGCATGAAAAATAACGTTACCATGTAATTAATCAACCCAATTCAAGAAGCAGTCAAGTGATATAATGAATAATATAATCCTTTAGATGAAAACTTCAAGTGACCATAGGAAGAAAATTACAGACTACATGAAGAAGTCAAGTGAATGCATGAAGAAAACAATTGATCACATGAAGAAGTAAAGTGACCACATTAAGAAATGAACCAACCAAACAAAGAAGTCAATTGAATGAGTAAAGAAAATAACCAACTGCATGAAGAATCCAAGTGAACTCCTAGAGAAGTTATGTGACTACAATAGAAAGTGAAGTGACCACATGAAGAGAGGAAGTGGCCATGCCTATGTGACCATGGAATGTTTCCATGAAAAGTTAACATGGAATGTTTTTGTGGAATTTGACTATACAAACAACCCATGAAATCTAGCAATGAACCAAAGTTACCATGCCTAAGTAAAGAAAATGTTATCATGTCTAACTTAAGTAGTTAGTTTTATTTTCAATCCACAATGACTATATTTTTAGAAAATTTATTGCAGAGTCAGTGAATTTTATATTACAATGAGTATGAGTATTAAATTTTGAATATCTTCCAATTTAGAATCAGATAAGTATATATATTTAAATACTAGATCCACTTGTGGACATATGAGTTTATCCTTAAGCTAAGTTGGTTGCGAAAAAGTGAACACTAATGAGATAATCTATTGTGGTACCATGTAACTATTTTTTTTAATCTCTTACTGAAACCATCAGTTGAAGCGTTTCAAGGATACATTAAAATACAATTAATCAACTGAATCTGGTAAAAATGAGATATATCAAACCATCTCATCTATTATTTTTCATCTCATTATTTTTTATTACATTTCGAGCTATGTTTGATTTACTATATTTATTCTTTTACACATGCTCCTAATTTGTTTTGTAGAGTTTTATTATATCACATTTTTTTATCCCACATAGATCTGTTTAAGAGGCTTTGTTTACTGAAGACTACTTTTTTTCAAATATTTATGGTAAAAACCACTCCATGTAATAGATCAATTTACCTATTTAATAAAATTCTTAGAAGAGGGTGATTTCCAAGTGTAGAGGAATGAGTGTCAAATTGACACTGGACCTCTTGTATTTATTCTACTATGTATTTTATGGTTTTTTTTCTCAAATTTTAAAATAAAAAATGTTTTATTTTTCAAAACTATATAGATAAATACTTCTTTTTTAGTTATCTTTAATAAGATTTTTTTATAGTGCTTGATATGAGTACATTGTTTTAAAAGTTAATGAGTTTTAAAAAATGTTTTAACTATGTTGTGAACAAAATTTTGAGAATATTTTTAAAATATCAGATTAAACACTTCAACTATTTTATCTAACTAGTCCATTTTTATATACAGAGAGATTTGGATTTAAATAAGTTTAAACAAAAAATTTAATTGGAAACTCAATTAAACCCTCTATTTAGTTTTCCAATCATACAAAAAATATTACTATTCATATCATTAATCCATGAAATCTTCAGAAGAAAAAGCAACATTTAATCCATATATAGTAAGATTAGGTTGTAAGTTACATAATCATTTGAATTATAATAATATTATTGATTAGATTCACATTGTGAGAAACTTTATCATTGAACTTTTTTAATGTATAATCCCAAAATTGAGGTTCCTCTTTCAATACATATAGGATTAATTTCAACTTTCATGAAAAGTTATTCTTCTGATATCCATTAGAAAACATGGTCTACATTATGTATATTTTTCCCCTAATTTTACATTAATAATGGAAATACTTAAATCCATCAGCACCAAGTATAGATCATCAGAAGAAAATATACCCAACATCATCCAAATTATAGTGTGGTTAACCACTAATGAAAATATTTATAATAAATTGGTTCCTTTCTTCCTTTGGATTCCTTTCACCAGCAACTGTAAATTCCCCAAATCTAGTATCCCAGAGTTTGTGGTAACTTTATTACATTCACCTTAGGTACAAATTATCACATCCCAATGGACCAAATTCTTTAGTAGTTTTTGGAAAATTAGATACATACTTAAATCATACATTTACACTGAAAATACAAAATTTAAAATAATAAATCCATTGAAAACATAATTATTCTCCTAGATTATCCCTATATATCAGTCATAATATACTTATTAGTATCCTAGGAAAGAATTAAACATAAGAAATAGGTGATCTCGTAGGCTTAGTATGGGTATGTATACAATGATATCTATCATATTTAAGTAGAAACAATTATAGAGAGGTAAATAACTAATATACATTCCATTAAAGAAATAACATGAGTGTAATATGGCATGAATAAATGAAAATAAAACACTTCCATAATAACATGAGTTAAAACTTATACATGGATAAGAAAACATATAATATTATCACATGAGAACCAATAACTAATCTCATAATGAAGAAATTTAAAATTTGGGACATTATAAACATACTATCAAGTATTAATCCAAGACACCATATTTAAATGGGTAAGACATCATCCAAAACCCAAACTAGTTTGTCTCATGAGACCTATTGGGGAATTGATGGGATATAATGGTCCCTAACCAATACTTATTAAGTCCAATTTATTCCTCATATAATAGGGGTGAAGCATAATCAACATATAAATTACTATTGAAACTGGAATATGAAATGGTAATAACCTTCTCTAATCATTAAACATAATCATAAACTATTAAAAGTAACCAGGCGAATGATATCAAAATAGTGTATTATCAATAAAACTATAATAAACAATATTATAATATAAGGCAGGAGGTATTATAAGAGTTCAGCCTCAATGAAGCCTATGATTTAATAATGGATGTTGACATAGAGTAAAATACTTTATTAAGAGAATTAAGAAATTATCAAGGAAAACACCATTTTACATTGAAATAAATTATGTTTAAAATTATGGACAAATAAAAAAGAAAACATTTTATTTTAAAATAAACATTTTAAAATGTATAATAATATTAAAAAAACAAATGAACTATTTCAATGGAAACAATTTCTCAAGTTGTATAAGTTAAAAAAACATTCCTTATGTAATTTTTTTTAGAAAAGTCATAAAGCACCTCATTTGGAAAATGAGAAAAAGATTCATTTTAATCCATTTTTATAAAATTCATACATGGGAAAAAATAAATTTTTATATTCATAAGATAATATTTAAAATATTTTGGAAAATATTTTTATAGAACATAGACATGGAATATAAATATTCCACACTATACACTTAAACATAAAAAATCGTAAATAATAATGACATTGTATAATAAAACCTTACGTTAAGAATGATTTTTTATATAGGTTTATAAAAATTTGGTGTAGTGGTTTTAAACCAATTATTAACTTATTCCAGTACCATATTAATATTTTTGTATATCATATATGATACCCTTATAAAATCTTACCACTCATTTATTATAAATATTTTATTTATTTCACTGTTTCAGGTGTTAATTATATGATTTTATCATACATTTTATATCATAAAATTTATGGTACATACATATATTATATAGTAAAATCATGTAAATAAATATATTAACTTTATAAATATAATATTTAATCATTATATACTTTTTTGAATCATTCTTTATGTTAGGATTTTGTAAATTAATAGTGTTCCTTCATGGAGATGGTATATCGTACGTAGGCATAGCGATGATATAATTTCTAAATGCTTCAAAGGGTATGGAAGTGGATGGTATATTAATTTCACACAGTTAATATAATTTCATAATTATCACACATGCAAACACACAGATATATATCCATTGTTTCCATCATTATAACCATCCACGTAAAGTGACGAGGAAAATTTAATTACACCGCTATGTGGAGATGGTAAACCGTATGTACGTATGTGCATTGATTTTATTTTTCATAGGATAAATAAATGGAATAATATTGTTGTTCCATAATAATAATAAAATATTATTATATTTATGAAAGTTGATTTATTATTTTATGATGGGAATAATGCATGAAGAGTTAGTATAAGAAGAAATGATATTGAATGAGTTGGTAAAAATGATTACCTCTTATTTGGAAGACTTGTTTTAGATCTCTTCTTAAGGCATATAAGGATGATATTTTTGGAGTACCAAGACCTTAAAAACTTTTCTAAGGATTTTTTGAATAGTAATGGTCATGGTTTGGTAAATATATAAGTCTCAATGTGTTGTGAATAAATGAGTTAAGGGGTGTACTTTTATAATTTAAGTGAGGGGAACTTTTGAAAACTCTGAAAATATTAAATTATTTTAAATTAATTTTCAATTTAAAATGAATAAAAAGTGAATTATATTAAATATTATATTATAATGGGTTTCAATCCTCCCATAAAATTTTTCTTATATAATTTTAGGTCATAATAATATCCTTATCATTTAGTTTTAACTCTTATTTAACCCATTTAACTCTTACCATGACAACATTGATTTTACTCATTAAGGGTCAATAGTGTTACTATAAAATACCAAAAGACCCATAAATAGATTTTGTTTGATATTTTAAACTATACAATAATAAATATAATGAATTTATGTTTTTTATGAATTTCATATCATTTCATAAAATTATATTTATTTTAAAATATAAATAATTTCAATTTTGCAATTACTCACTACTTTGAATTTTAAAAATATCAATAAAACAAGATAAATTTAAAAACAATATTTTAATAAATCTCTAATATGTCAAGGTAATGTATAAATATTTTGGATTACATTAATTATCTAAAATTATATTTATTTTAATAATTTTAATTTCATTTATTTGATTTTTCCATTAGTTAAATAATTTATTCATCAGTTTTGTGTACTCATTTAAGGTAAATATTTCCTTTATAAAAATTAAAAATAAATTACCATGATTAATATAATATATTTAGATTTTAAAATGCTATTTATAGTCTAATATATCTTTTGGATAAAACCATACTTAAAATGTTAAAATAAATTATATTTATCTCAAGATAATCTATAAAACTTGTGTATTACATTAATTATCTAAAATTATATTCATTTTAATCATTTTAATATTATTTATTTGATTTTTATCTTAGTTTAATATTTTATACATCAGTGTTGTGTAAGTATTTAAGGTAAATTTTTCCTCCTTAAAAATTAAAAATAAATTTACATGATTAATGTAATAACTTTATATTTAAAAATTATATGTATTGTCTAATATATGTTTTGGATGACAGCATATTAACACCATAGTTACTAAAATAATGAATGTGATATATTTGGATTTTTTAAAATAAAATATTATAAGGGTCATAATCACTTCCTAATGAACAAAATCATCATATATATAAACATTAAATTATTATAGATGAAAATAACTCCTAAAATATAATTTTATTAAGTATTAGGGTCATTTTCTAGTCCCTCTCATTTTATATTTAACCTATATTACCCAATTTACCCTTTACAATGGTAACGAAAATTACCAAGGTTTCTATTTATACTGACAAAAAATAAAAGGAAAATATTCAATAAATTTATAACTCTTAATTAAAAATATGTAATACATTATACAAAATTCAACACCTATAATTTGAAGAAATAAATTTTAAAATAAGTGTGAAAAATGCGAAAAAAATCGAATTTTAGAAAATGTAATTTTAAGAATAAAACTGGATTTATTCTTATCTAATGCATAGTAAAAAATTTATTTGAGTGTTAAAATGTTCTTATTGAATATTTATTCTATAAATTATATTTAAATCATTCAAAAATATTTATTAATTCAATTTATTATGATATAATTATATTGTGGTTACAAAAATAATTTTTTTTTCAAAAACCCATATTTTATTATTATTACATTACTTATAATCAATTGATAACCATTTAATTTTATTCTATAAATATATAAAATGTATTTTTTTTAAAAAAATAGTCTTATTTTTTCAAAAATAAATTAACAACTATGTTATAATTCTCACATAATAATACTCGGTGATCTATTTGAACTCGATGTTGTGTGCAACACAAGCTATTTTAAGATATTAAATTCATTTTAAAAGATACATACCATGAAATATTTTAGTGTTACATTCTTACCTAATTTAAGAGAATCCTCAAAATTTCTAAAATGTTTCCTCATAAATAGATTTTGGTATTTATTCATATTTATTTCCTCAGGTTCCCACAGTCCCTCTTCTGTTTTATGATTTTTCCAGAGAACCATTACTATCAAAGTTTTCTAATTCCTCAAACATTTTCTCTAGTATTCAAAATCTTTATTGGAACTTTATAGTAAGATAAATTAGTTTCCAATTCTGTTTATTCATAATTCAGAACATGTGTTGGGTCTGGTATGTACTTCATTAATATGAAAAATTATAACATATCATGTTCTTTAGAAAGGCTAAGTTGCATTTTCAAATGGCATGCCACAACCCCAATTATATATTGGATTTCAAAAGGTCAAATATACCGAGGTCTCATTTTCCCTATATGATGGAATCTAACAACACCATTGCATTGAGATAAATTCATGAAAACATGATCTCTCACTTGAAATTTCAAATCCTTCCACCAGTTATCAATAAAGATTTTTTGACTACTTTGAGCTACTTTGACATAGGTTTGAATAGTATTTACCTTTTTCTATTGTTTCGTCAATATGTTTTGGGCCCACAATATTCCTTTCAACAAATTCACCCCAAAGGTCAGTGTATGAAATCTCTTGACATATACTGCTTTATACAGTTCCATTTTAATACATGAATGAAAACTATTGTTACTGGAACATTCTACCAAAGGTAAAAACTGATATTACATACCTTGAAATTCAAGTTATCAAGACCTTAATATGTATTCTTTGGTTTGGGTAGTCCTTTACGACATCCTGTTAATTTGAGGGTGATAATTAGTCCTCAAATGAATCTTAGTATCAAGATCCTTCTTAAGACGTTTCTAAAATTTTGATGTATGTCATGGATCACGATTAAACACAATTTAATGAGGTTAAATATGAATGATTACAACTTAATTTATATAGATTCTTAAAATTCACCCTAGTGGAAAATCCTCCCTTATAACAAAGAAATGTTTTGATTCAGTAATTTAATAAAAAATTACCCATATATAACCATTCTTTCTTGGATTCTTTGGTAATCTAGTGAAAAAGTCTAATGTAACATCATCCCATTTCCATATATAAATATGTATAGGTTTCATAACCTCTCTAGGATGTTGTCTTTCTGCGTTAACCTGTTCAAAAACTAAACACCATTATACAAAATTAGTAATTTTCCACTTCATATTATCCCACCGAAAATGTTCCTTAAAATCCCCAAACATCATGGTTCTACTAGCTTGTATTGAGAAATTTCATCTATGATAATAATCCAATAATTCACTTTTTTTCTCATGTGTATATGTAACACAAATCCTCCTTCTAAATTTTATAATACCATATTCGTATATGATGTATTCTAATTTTATAACATTGAAAACATTAATTTTCTTTTTGGAATTATCGTCATATGACAGAGAAAATTTTATATTTTCTAATAATGATATTTTGGAAACCATATTATAGAGGAGTGATGTTTTAACTTACCTAATAATTCCCATATCCATCTTTACTAGATCTATGAACACATCATCCCTATCAATCCTTTTTTTCTGAATTCCATAACCCTTCCTCCTCGTAGAATCTACTTCCAAATTTTCATTCCATGGTGGTAGTGTATTGATAATCTTTATGTTTCTCAATCCATCTTCATTTCCTCATATTGAGTTTATTATTTGTGAGGATATATTTCAAACTCTTGTGATATCTATACATCTAGCATCTTTTACCATAAATATAGTGTATCCTTATCTTCATAGAAAACATTACAACTTTTAACTCAATATTATGAGTTGTATATTTCTTTTCATTAGTTCTAATTACTTTGATGCATATGTCGTAACTCTATAATTCTTCATGAGGATACAACCATGTCCCTTCCTTGATGCATCATTATAAATAAAAAATTCACCATTTACTGATGATATGGTTAATATTGCATATTTCACAAATTTATTCTTCAATTCCTCATAAAAACACATTTCATTTTCCAGATAAACAAAACCCATTTACTATTAATATTGTCGAATGGGTTAGATAATTTTGAAACCTTATGAACAAATTGTCGATATTAACCTTCCAAACCAATGAAACAAAATAACATGATTATTTTTGTTGGAATATTCCATTCATGGACTACCATGATATTTGTAGGATCAATTGATATTCCATCCTTGGAGACAGTATGGACAAGAAAAGAAAATTTTTATATCCAATGGTGACACTTGCTAAATTTTCCATATAAATATTTTCTTGTAAGAGTCTCAAGAATGAATAAAAATTGTTTCTCATAGTCCTCATATTTCATAGAGTATACCAATATATCATTAATAAATTCCACAAAAAATTATCAAGATATTATTTGAATACTATGATCATTAGATCCATAGAAACAGAGGTTTCATTAGTCAATTTAAATAGAATTACTAGAGACACATAATGTAAAGAGTTTATTCAAAATGATTTATTTAGAATATATTCATTCATTAAATGTAATTAATGATATTTAAATTGAAGTTCATTCTTAGAAGAATACAAATATCCATGAATTTGGTTTAATAAGTCATCAATTTGAGGAAAATGATACTTTTTATTTATCTTAATATCATTGATTTCCATATAATAAATGCACAACCTCATAGATATGTGTTTCTTCTTAACGAAAACAACATGTGAACCCCATGGTGAAACACTAGGGTGTATAAATCTCATACCACTCAAATACTATAGTTTATTCTTTAACTTTATTAACCCCATAATGGTCATTCTATAGCGAGTCTTTGATATTGATCTTACATTAGGGAATAAATTAATAGAAAACTCATTTTACCACTTGGGTGGATATCTATATAAATTCATAATAAATACATCAATGCATCCCAATAAAATAGGTACAACCTAAATTTTATTATTAAATTTTTCATCTGTGGGTTGTTCATTCTCTTCTACTCCATGAATCTTATTTAGAAGAGATACTAGAGGTGGATCCATATATGATTCAAATTATGAAGTATCCCCTCAAAAGAAAATAAATTCCATATATTCATCACAAATAATAATTGACATCTCTTTGTGATAAAATTTTTCATTATATTTTTGAATCCATTCTATATAAAGGATTATATCAAAATCTACCAAAGGTATGAGAACAAAATTAACAAAAAGAGAACATTTTTGTGTCATAATAGGATCTTCTAGATGAATATTTGTTGTAATGAGATTTCCACAATGATTTTTTTTATAAAAATTCCATTAATAAAGTAAATGTGAAATGTATATTTTTAATGGGGAACTGGGAAGATATAAAATAATGAGATGATCTAGAATCAAATAAAGAAGTAGCTAAATTTGAGTAGATGGTTAAAGTACATATCACCAAATCATTAGAAACATCAACCACAACTGTTGTGATTGCATAATCTTAGCATCCCCCTTGGAATTTTCTAGGAAATGTTTTTTTCATGTCTAGGAAAATCATGTAGATAGTGGCCCATCTCCTTACACAAGAGGAATTATACATTTTTGGCTACATTCCTTCCCTTAAAATAATGGGCCCCATGTATTTTTTCTCTACACTTGTAAAAAAATATCATTCCCAATTGGTATGTTCTTTGATGATTCTTTCTACATTTATTGGAAGTTGGAAAATATACTCTCCCCTTATTCCCTTTTGACTTACTTAATTTTTTAGAGTACTCCACAGTCCTCTTTTTATCTTGCTTCCCTTTAAAGCCATAAAATATTGAAAATTCCTTCTCTGTCTTGATGGCACATGATACTCTATCCTCGTATGATGGAAATGTTTGGTAGAGTAGTTATTTTTGAATAATTTTTGTAATCACATAAAATAAATGATCAATATTACTTTTTGTATTACATACATAGTTTGTGGCATGCCTTGCTAACCTTGTAATGTTGGCTTCATACTCATCAACATTCTCATCCTCATTATGCCTTTGACTCAAGAATTCTCTGTTCATATCTGCTCGTTGTTTTTGAGGGAAATATTTTTCTATGAAAATTTGTTTAAAATAAATCCATCCATTTTCTATTTCCTCTGCCTCATAGGTGTTGGGAATCAATGATGACCATTTATCCACATCTCTAAAGAGATGAAAAGCTACCATGGAAACCTTCTAACATTAATTTCATCCAAAAGAGTGAAATATCTTCTCTAACGAACTTATTCATTTCATAGATATGAATGGATTTTTCGTCCCAATGAATGATGGAGGATTATATTTCTTGATGTGGTATAACATTATTACACCATGTTGTCGATCATGATACTCCATGTGGGTAAGGATATTGATCATAACCCGAGATAGTTGTCCCAGTATAGTTTTCAGTTGTGAAGCTCCTGTTACAGCTCCATCTCCATCATCATTATCTAGTCTGTGATGGAAATACTTACATGGATTACATGCATTGATACAGTTTCCATTCCTTTCACTGGGTTCCATTTCTTAACAACCAAATACTCTCGATTAGATTATAATATATTATGTATAATTTTGAACTAGTAAATCACTTAACTTAAATTGAAAATGTATTGTTCAAGGATTTGAATATTAGGAATATTATTCGTATGTATAACCATTGTTAAAATTATCTTTCTTCATATATGTTATTCAATAAATATTTTAGTGGGAGTATTTATCTGATTTTCACAAAGATATGTGATCATAATTATATATAGATATAATGATTTAATCAAAAACCACTAAGAGTGAAGAAAACATATGGCTAATATGAAATTCTATCATATGTGATATGACGAGGTAATTTCTAAGGTATGATTTGGATAATATTCATAAAGTATTTTAATAACATAAAATTTATTTTATTATACAAAAGGACATCTCTAATTTATCATTCTTTTAATTTGGATGTATATATATATATATTTCATGATGTGAAGTAATTATTTTCTTCTAAAATTTTAAATTTGAGTTATCTGTAATAGATGTTCTTGAGGGAGTATTATATTTCATTGAAACTTTTTACAATTATCAGGAGTTGGATTTCTGTATCAAGATAAATAATATACTCATAAATAAAAAAAGTGATTTCTGCACTGGACAATCCATGTAGTATACCAGATTAAGTGTCATACACTATGTCTCTGGTATAGTATGGGTGAATGGTTTATATATGTTGTCCCCGTACCCCAGTTTTATGAGAAACCTAACTTGAGGACCTTTATACTTTGAGACCATTATTACATAATCCTTTAGGCTTGGCTAATTAGGGGGTGGTTGGGTATGTTTTTGATCGTATCATTGGTTCAATATTAACCAATATGAAATTTATATTCTCATTGGACTAGTGAGAAATTAAGTACATCTATTGAGATATATTTATTGAGTATACCACTATACATAGTTAACACATATGATGCGATTATTTATTTAAGAAATGGGTATGTGATGTTTACATCCATTACGGTGAATGAAATGTGATATATTCATCAACAAGGATAGTGTGTACTTAAAGAATTTATAATATATGAGTTTCATATATGGGATTGACACACTTCACACTCGGTAAAAAATCAATGTCTTAGACAGAGGTATCATATAAAAATCCATTCTTACATATGGTAAAATTAGTATAAACGACTATTGGGATATGTGTATTTGATGGAGATCACACTAAGTCCCTTTATAGCTTGAGAAACATTAATGATTTTCTAGAGGCTGTTACTTACATACATTAAAGAATTTATGAATTAATATTTGTTATTAATTATATAAAGGCCCATGAAGTTACACAATGTGGTTGATGGAATAAGGATTGAGTTTTACTTTGTGAGATTCTCTAAAAGTGATTCAAAATTTATCGAAATGGTGTTTTGTATGGTTATTTACAAAGAATTTCTTATGATGTGATACATAGTAAATTTAATGATAACAATACATTTTTTTGAAATATATAAAAAAGGATTTTTTAATATGGTTTCGTAAGTTATTTCCTATGATACAATATAGGTTTAAATGATATAAATTCATTGAGGATTTAGTGTATGTGGTAGATTAAAGGATATATTCTCTAAAGCCCGTATATCATTGTGTATTATATACACATGTCTTATAATATGACAAGAATGGTGGTAAAACATATTGTATTTCATGTATTGACTATATTGTTTTGTATGATATATAGATATCACAATGGAATTTCCTAAAACAATCATATTTTCTGATAGGATACATCAAAATATAGTAATTTTTGGTGGATAATATTGTGTGATTAAGATTATATGTTATAAAATATCATGGAATATGAACATTAAATGTTAATATTTTGTTCATCTTTGACACAAGTTGTCATTAGCACATGTAGAATCAATTCAATTAAGTGTTTAATGCATGGATGAAGGGTTAAAAACATTTTAATTACATACTATTTACTCATTCATTATTTAATACATTCCTAAATGAATAAGTATTTGGGATTATCCCTAAGGATTATATAAATAGGCTTAAGGACATGTAAATGGTGGATGAATTCTGTAAAATCTCCCTACTACTCTCACTCTACTTCTCCCTTATAATTTATGATATTCTAGAATTTCATGGGAGACACGAGGTTCCATTACATATAATGAATTATTTATCCTCAACCTATGGATATGATATTTCAGAAATGACCTCATTCTCACTTTATTTCAGTTAGAGAAAACCTACTTTCCAAACACAGATATTCAGTAGTTCATTACTAGAAATATTTTGGGTTATAAATTGGTTGAAATTGTAATAATTTGGATCATCCCTTGGGGGGTTTTGATACTTATTCCACAATTTTCTTAAATATTTAAGATGTATTCTGTAAAACTTTCCAGTATTAGTATTAGTACTAGTTACCTCTATGGTAATGATTGATCGAAACCATGCACTAATGTGAACATATATATATATTATATGTTAAATATCTTTATTTTAGCAGTGATTATAATATGTTGTAAATATTCATAGTTAGGTACATTGTAATTTATCATCATCCTAGGATACATTTGATTTTGTGGATTTGAGGTTGGGCCCATGATAAGAACTTCCTACATATCCTTATGAAAGAGATCATTACCCATATAATTATGAAGTTATTAATAGGACAAATCATACCATTTAGGGTGGTGTGATAAGGACCAATGTTTTTCCTTTAAAGGTCATGTAACCATGACCAAGTAAATTTACATTAATGGTTTTGCATTTAGGAACTAGTGAAGTGACATTATGGGCATGCATCCAAGACCCAAGGAAGCACATTTTAATTTCATGTGTCTACATCCAACGTTGTCTTGGGATAAAACCTCAAATGGTGGGGGGGTGAAATTTTCATGATTAAAAGGAATAAAATCTCATGTAGTTCATGTTTCTAATTTTAGTGTTATGTGATAGGATCGGTCTGTGTGGTTTAATGTTTTTCATTAAGGATGTTTGTGCTATGAATTTGGAGACAAAAGAAGTATGAGTGGGTATTACACATGGGTGGACCTTTATAGTTCATCATGTCCATTATAAACTATACATGAGAGGATATTAGTGTATATGGCCCATCAAATAATATGTGGGTACTTACACCTAGTAGAAAGCCCAAACATATAAGGCTCTTTGATTAGGTTCATGAGGCTAAGATCATTAATAAGGATATGAGTAAGGTTTATATCTAAGGAGGTGGCTGGTAAATGTGTCTACCTTTAGTATGTTGATAACTAGATAGGGAAGGACTAATGGTTTCATTGGTAATATGAACTGGTAAGGAATAGTTGGGGATTATACATGGGATTCTCAAGATATGGTTTAACCTAATAGATGACTTATGTGAAGGTAGGTTTTGGGACTTAAATCTAACTAGAGGCCAATGTGTGTATGGGTAATTTATGGGGGAAATGAGGATGATATCATCCATGATGATATGATTGGGTCTTACACCTAAGTAGGAGTCCCATAGATGCACCCACCAACTGGATATTAATTAAATGGTTGGTAATGATGATTTGACTCATGAGGAATATGGATTAATGATAATATATTTGGTTATTACACCTAATAGAAGGCACAATGATGATGGGTTCAAGATTATATTAAGGGGGAGGCCCATATAGGTAAATATATCTCCTATATTTGAATACATTTATCCATAAGATGTTGAGTATTATGTGATGATTTATATGAGACAACAAGGTATATAATATTGATCCAAGGGAGGTTCCACTGGTATCCTAGGGATAGAGACCCGCATTAGGAAGAGAATACATGATTGTAAAAATATTTAGGCTCCTATAATTTGGGGAATAAAATAGAGGTAGAAATATTATCAAAAGAATATGTAATTTAAGGGGAGAAATCTAACATGCATAACCTAGTCAAGTATCTCAGGAGGCCCTAGAGGATCCCTAAGTAGGTAGGAACCCATGATATGGGACGTGGGTGAAATGGAACTGATGTAACGTAATTGAGTAATGTAAAACCCAAATATATGAATTGGGTGAAGAAACACCAAGGAATCAAAAATGGTTTAATTGGGTCCCATTTATAAGACATGGGCACATTAGTGACTGGGTATAACACCTAGAAATATTGGTTCCCATGTATAAGACCTTCGTGAAATGGTTCATGGATATAGTACATGGGGAAATTATTTCCCAGGTATAGGAATTTGGGGATCTAGAACCTATGTGTAGGGACCTAGGTTGTGTATCTCCATAATAATGGGACCTTAATGATATATAAAACATGTGTTGATATATGGGAAAAGTGCATCCCATGTATAGGATCGTTGAGGTATGTTGGGTATGTTGTGCACTAGTGGGATATCTTTGTGATGAATTGGGTGTGTAAAACCATAGTATAATGTTTCCAGTTTTCTCTAAGTTCCTTTATCTATGTTCTATAATATAAGTGGTTTTTTTAAAAGATTAATGATGAAAACTTTATATGAAACAATTACCATGAGCTTCTCTTTTAACTCCCTTAAGAGTGTACTTATAAAGTCTCTCTAAGTGGAGGTAAGTGACTAGGTTCTTGTGGGGTGAATTCAAGCCCCTATTTATTGTCTGTTATTTCCCCTCCATACACATGTTTCAATTTTTAAAATGATTAATTGGAGATAATTTCATAGAGGGAAGACAAGCATAAGGGATTTGCGCAAAATACGTGCATGTGTGGAGGTCGATCATGAAAATGCTTAATGCATAGGTTATATGCACGTTGAATATAGGGAGTGCAAAGATATAATTCATGTAAATAGGTATGGGTGTATACATAGAGTCGCATGAGAGAACCTAAGAACACATAAAGGGACTGTGCATAAAAATAAGTGAGGTTCACATTGATACATGGGATTTGATGTGACATGGGAATGTGTAAAAGGGTATAGGAACCACAAAACCTTCTTTTCACTAAACAATTATTCACCAAAAATCTATATCATTTTCAAGATTAAGAATTAATAACCCCCAAATAATTAGATTCTATCAATAAAAAGAGGATCAAATTTTTATGTAGATATAGCCCTAGTACAAAGGTAGTATTGACGAAGGGCATTCAGTCGGGCTTGGGACAAAAGTGTAGGAGGTATGAGACTAGTGCACATCATGTACAAGTTTACGGACATATCATGCATGAAAACATGGGTGTGATACATGTTCTTGTATATAAATATCAAGGACTACCTCCTCTTTGTGAATTATAAGAATTGAGTGAATCCTAAATCTCTTCTGATCTCTTTTCTCTCAAGTCGCACGATTATGATAAGCTTAAAGAAATAACTACTTCAATATTTCCTCACCTAACTAAGATATTCATTTTTCTAGTTGTTTTTTCTTGATCATAGAGGATACCATACCTGGGAGAAACATCCTATGTGGAGATTCTATGAAAACTAACCATGGTGGGATTTTTCCTTTTTTATATTTTCTCTAGGTTGTATTTTTTTCATCATTTATTTACCTTAAATTAATTTTCAAAATATTTAATTTTCCAACTAATACCATTGATTCATTTCTTATATAATGAAATTAAACATCTTTCAAACACCATTTTAGTCACCAAAGTTATCACACATTTTGAAGAAATGACTGAAACCATAGAGATAAATTTATATCATCTTATCACACCACACCAAAAAATGATATCATGTTTCTCGAAATAACTATTCTCAATTATCCACTATTATATTGGATTCTCTGATGAGGATTTAGACTTCTATCAGAATTTTTACTTTTAGGTTTATATACCAAAATTATATCTATACAAATATTGTAAGTGCAAGGTGTTTATTGCACAAACATCTCCCTTAACGGGAAGATCATCTATGAATATGGATATAAAGTATCACAATCCTTAGATCATTTCCTAATAATTAATATAAATTAGCTTCAATTCTACTCAGCAATTATGTAGTCCTATATATAGGGCCAATAAAAAGTGTGGAGCCCTTAATTTGATCTTTACCCGGGAGGAATGTTTTATGAATAATGGTCATGGAAATATTGGGTGAATCATATCTACATCATGTTAGAAAGAAATTTCAGAGGAACTGAACTTCATTAGACCATATGGACATCATAATTTTTAGTTTACCGTCAACTCATTCTCATTACAGATCTATCTTGTTAATGGTGTATTGAAACCAATACCTTTCACATACCACATGGAGAAGTTGGTATATATCTCTGGAATATTTAAAAGTTAATGGGAATCCCTATCATCTATGAGCTATATGATGAGTTTCTCCTAATTCATAATTCTTGGTAAAATTCCATGTAAACCCTCTTCCAAGTAATTAATTTTTTATATTTGGTTGAAGATAAAATAATCTTGTAAGTTTATATATTCCTTAATATATCCTTTATCACCGAATCAATATATTCATATGTTAACAAGGGTTAAAACTCAAGGAAAATACACATATGACTTTCCCGATTTTACATGTCTGTTGGAATCAAAGTACATATTGGTCTATTCTTGATTATGGTTAATATACGGAATTGGGTATCAAATCATGTTAGAGTTATATACAAAAAATTGATTAATAGGACTCATGGTGATCTTCCTCAGTAGGTAGAAATTTCAAGCTTGAGATTTTGGTATTAGCGCAAGGGAAATAACCTTTATGATTGCTACATAACTAGACTCATGGGTAAATGTGAACCTTTATGTACCAACCATTGGGTGACTCTACTAGGTGTTGGGTTAAGTTCAATGGGGTGAAATTTTATATAGTACCAATAGTATAATTCAGTTTCTACATGGCTGGACAATAACACATTTAGGTGGATACATTATAAGGAACATGGTCTTAGCACCCAAATTCACCAACATTCCCATATTTGTTTCCATTATGGGAATGAAGACAACAAATATCGATGAAAAAATTCTAGAGCATTACATAGAGAGTTATTTTTAATTAATATTAAACCCTTAAAAGGATCCTCTTGGGACACACCAATATCACTATCTCAACAGAAAACTGCTCATATAGAATACAATTTTAAGAGGTAGTGATCAGAAAGAGGTTTGATGGGGTTTCAATATGTGAGACTTATTTACCGTCCAAATCCAACTTCCAAATTTACTGCATATATGAGGTGAGCCTTCCACAGAATCATAGAGTGTGTGGTGAACAACAGCCTAGGTTTTTTCATCAATTTTGGTAGATGATGATGCATATAGATGCCTAAATTATAATCAATTTACCATTATAACATTCTATCACTGTTCTATCCTCATAATATGATCAATTTTGGACTGAATATTACCATGGAATAGTGCTCAGAAGTGTTACCCCATAGATATGTGGACCACATCTCCAAGTCAAAGGGGATACCTGAGGGGATCCGAAGGGGGTAGATAATAACATCATGTTGGATTTCATGACTGAATAAGGGGATACCACTAATGTTTGATAATGGTATTTTAGTCAATGAGAATCCCATGTGTGATTACAATAAAATACTATCTGGGGTATCAACCACCTTAAATTTTTATGATTTTTATATCAATCAAACTTCTATGGAGTAATCATTTATTGACCTGAAAGACATATACTTAATTTTTTTTTATATATTAATTAAATATGTAGACTATTCCATTACGTGACTAAATCTTGGAGAACAATGTTGTTCTATAAGATTAATTGATTTATAGTGTTAAATTTGCTTCCATGAAATTATTAAATCATGAATGTTCGTGGATAAACAACTAAAGTTTGATCATCAAGACTAATTTTTCTAAGACAAAGAGTATGTATGAGAACCATCAGAAACTCCTTGTTGGTCTAGGGATATGTGACTATGAATATCATTAATTTCATTATATCATTAGCTAAATCATAGATACCTCAGAACAATTTTCAATTCAAGAAGGATACCTCATCTTATTTGAACACACATAATATCGAGTGGAGTCCATGGATTGAGATGCTAAATAGATGAATCAATAGACTGATAAAGAATTGAGTCTCCATGAATGGGAGATTACTTAGAATATATAAATTCTATAATATGAGTCTGACATTTAAGGGAGAGAGTATACATTTTGGAATTAGACGGTATAATCAGGACCTTCGAGCGAAGAAACCAATAATTGGCTGCACATATCAAATATTTTCCCACTTCCTAAGTCTGAATCTACCAATTGAGACGATCTATAGTTTTCAGCAAATTCTTTCCATCAAACATTAGCTAATTTTTTCAATTCAGCGATCCAAAATTTTATTATAAATTTTTTTTATTAATTTTTTTAATGATTATGGGGGAGATGGACTCCAGTTTATAAATGTTCTTCAACTTTTTTAATTTTGAATTATACAATATTTTATCTTAAATCATCTTCAATTCCTTGGTTCCTATATTATATCAATAATCAATGTGTGATTAAATATATAACTGAACAATAGAAATATCATGTTAACTAAATCCCTCCAAACGTTGAATGGGAATGTATCAGGTAAATCATAATTCTAAAATACTAGAGTTAACATAAATATATATAGTATTATCAACCATCTATTAAACATATTCCCTCGTATGGATATAGGATGTCAGGATATTATGGAACATATACCATCACTATAAGATATGGATCATTTTGGAGACAATATATTATCATATATAGCGTCCTATAGAAAATCTTAAATTAAAGAAATATAGGTGGGATGAATATAGAGGTTTATTTACCATCACCACAATCCAAGGATAACTCATTCTAATAGGAGTTTTGGCTTTATCTTTTAGTTTTTCACTTAGATAGATATAGATGGTTTGAATATGGAAGTACATATACCATCTCCATAAGAATGATTTATTCCATTTATATATGGTAGAGTTGAATTATTCAACATATTGAAAATTATGAAGTGTGATTTTTGAATGATGATTATAATGATAAAAAATAATTAATAAACATAAAATTACACCTTCATGAATTTCACAAAAATCATGTAAACTAGTATCCAAGGAAAAAAAGTGTTCCGTAAATTTTTCCTAGGTCAATGGACCCAATGAGAATAGCTCAAAATTTTCTATGGATATATTGTGGAATCAATAATATTTATTTATTTTTGTTTTATCCCTAACAATTTTTGAATCCCTAAATAGAAATAAACATAATGAGTAAGAAATTGTATTATTCTTATGCACCCTTTGTGGGGTTTTACCTGACATTTAAAACAACATGTCTGGATGAGTTTTGAAATTCAATGGGAAAATTGATTTTTTTATTTGGTACACATTTTGGTTTGGAAACCACGATTTGAAATGAAATTAAAATGGTTTAGAAATCCCAAAATGGTCTTTTAAGATGGATCTCAAGGCTATGGTGACTATCCATGGGGTTGGGAGGTTTCTGGAAGAGGAAGAGAGGTTAAAGAGAAGCAGGAGGGTGTTGCATGGGGTTCATGTAGTGAATCCTACATTATAGATATGAATGATACAGAAGGGGGAAAACAAAACCTAAATAATCATGGTTTGAACCATAGGTTCACACAATGAATCCTTGTTTTTAAGGGTTTCAATGGGGTTTCCCCCATTTTCTTGGGACATTGGGAACACATTAGGAGGTTGATTTAGTCATACCACCCCCTTTTCTTCTCCCCTGTTCTTGGATATTTTTGGGAAATTACTTTTTTTATTCTATGTATGGCCCCTAACACTTCCCTTTAAATTCCTTTCCCTCATTTTCCACTGATTTATGAATTTTTTTAGAGAACATATAACAATTTCTCCCATGGATGGTGAAATTTCTCATTTGGATGGGTATTTCATGTATCCTATCTAGAGGGGAACCTAAGACAACATCCACATATTTTTTCACGTTATTTCATTTAAGTAAATAACCATTTGTAATTTTATATGGGGTTTTGATTTAATTTAAATTATTGGACTGTTGAATTAGTGATGTTAAATGGATTTTTTTGAAACCTAGATTTAAGGGTGTGTGAGGAGTGGAATTCACCCCCATCACTCATGGTTTTAGTGTGAAAAGTTTGACTGGTGAGTTTTATTTACTTATTCCCATTTAAATTATATATTAAATTTATTATAATATATTATAATTATTTGTATTGAATGACGTGGATTGATTTTGGTTCTCTCAAGGATGGATGATGGTCGGATGAGTTGGGATGAGCTCTATTGAGCATGGATGTGGAGGGATAGGCTTGGACGAGCCTTTAATGTTACTAATGTCCCATCAAAATAAAATAATATAGATCCAATTAAGGTTGGATTTCTCACACAGTATCCCTATGGATTATGATACTTTTGTGTTTAATGTGGATAATCGGACACACCACTAAGGGTGGTTCCCCTAGTAATATTAATGAAATGGAATATTTTTAGTTAAATTAAAATGTTTATTTACATTGAACGTGTGATAGGAGTCATGAATAACCCAAGTGCATTGGATTTATTCCTCGAACTCCAATGGTCAAGGTTGATACATTTGAGATATCAGGTGGCATATAAACCTCTTGAAAAGTAAGGACAAACTAAAGAGACCCTTTAGCCCATGAATAGTGTTTGGAAGCACCTCTATGATGGAGTTGAGGTTATACTTTAGAACACAGTCCATGTAGTCCATAGATGGCCTCCCGTTATGATTTTATCTGTTTAAAATAATTGAGACGAGTGAAGAATGAGTGATCCTCTCCCACTAAATATGACCATGCCAAAGTGGGTAGATCATAGGTAGACCGAGTTTGGGTTGGGTGAGATTATTGAACTTGATTGACCATGAGAACTAAGATGGTCCATGGTATATCTCTTGACTATTTCCTATATGGTTATACCCTATGTATCCAGTATGTCCATGCTACCCTATTTGTAATGATGTGGATGCGATGTCCTCAGAGCATTAGCAGTTGACTTGAGACCTAGTTGACACCGATGACCAATGTGAGGGTGCCTAAATTGAACTGAGAATGTGGGGACCCCAGTGAGTTCCCAATTGATAGAACAACCCTATGAGGGTGTATGTGAGATGGTAACGAGTGTCACCATGGATCTTGTACTACACTGGTAATCTTGAGGGGCTATGGACGATGTTTTTGGGCATTGGTATTTCACCGGACCATGTATTTTCATTATTTATAGTCATTTATGGAATACACCATTGGGGAAGATGTGATATGGTTGGGGTGACATGTACATGGAGTTGGTTACATGGATGAGATTCCATAATTTCTTTCCTTTTCTAATTTTTCTTCAAATTGTGCGACATTTCATTTCTTTGCCAATTTTTTCCAACTGTGAGTTATTTCCTTGCCAATTTTTTCCATTCGTGGGTCATTTGTTCCTTTTCCATTTATTTTCCAATGGTGGATAAATTATAACTAATGGGGGGTAAATATTTATTCCAAATGTGAGAAAAAAATATTTCTTCAATGGTGAATCATTTTTCCACTTCCAGGTATTTTTTCTACTGGTAGTGAAGATTTATTCATGCTCTATTTTTCATCACTTTTTATATTTTTATGAACTATATAAATTTTATAACTATTTTAAGGGTTTTATTAATTTCTAAAATAAATATATATTATATTTAAGTGGTGTTAATTTTGATTATAATATTTTAATAAGTTATAAAATGTTATTAAATTTATTCATTATTATTACATTACACATTCAACATATTTAATGAACATTTATTCTATTATATTGTAAGTTTCTCTCATTGAAAGATTTTTTAAAAAAATATTATTTATTTACATTGAATATATTAAAACAATTTTTATTCCATTTAAAGTAGTATAATTGTTTTTTAAATTACATGCTGCTTTAAATTAAATTGTATTTAATTTTTTTTTTTTTTCTAATGATTTTTTTGGGATTGCATTGAATTATGATTCTCATTTACCAAGTTATTAAAATATTTTATCATTAATAATTATGATTTCAATTAAATAAATATTTGATACTAGTATTATGGAAGAGAATTTTCTCTCTCTTAAGTAATAAAATTGCTTTTTCATTTGAATTGATTTATCATGAGACTGGTTATATATATATTTTTACAAATCCTATTTAAATGTACCACGAAAATTTATAGAACACATACTAACCTTTTATTTGATACTATATTTTTCTTTCAGAACAAGTATGTGAACTTTGAACCTGCTATACAATTTTATAAAGTCCTGCGATACACTATTTCATCACCTAGACATTCTCTAAACTGCCAGATTACTCTGGTGCCAACTTTGACTACCTTGATGAGACATGTCAATATGATCCTCAAGAACCAATACCTATGCTTTTATTGTTTATACTCTCCTCTATATAATTACTTGAGTCTGTAAATCTATTTATCATCTCTCACACACACTATATTTTTTTATTATTCTTTTACACACAAAATCATTATTTAAATTTCTAATTTTCAGATTGTGACTCCTAGATTCTAAATTTAGGATTTGACGGTTGTGAATCCCCATATCTAAAGTCTGTGTTGTAAGAGTTATGACTAACCATAAAGAATATAGTGTCATGGTTATCCTTCCAATAGAAAAGGATTTTGTAATTGGGTTATTATTTCCCCTTAAAAATTATTTTCGTGTACATGGATATTTCACTGAGTAGAGAGTTATAAGTGTAGAGGAGTCCCACTTTGGACTGAACTACTATAAAATCATCCTTATGATCTATTCTATTTAGGTTTCTAATTAAAACTAATAATAGTATTTTATATTTAATTTAATCAATCAATTTATTTGAATAAAAATTTTATTATGGTATATTCACCCCCTCTAGAACATCTCCCATTACCCTATCCAACCTAACAAGAAATTGTTAAGGTGTGAGAACTAAAGGGAACCTAACAGGGAATACCGACGGGGGAAACTATCAATGTTATTGAGAAAAATGAATTCTCCAATCAACCCTCAACTTATTATCCAATATTTCATCTTCACAGAACCTGGAAACTATATGAATCAATGCACTGATCCAAGTGTTATTAAATATAACAAACTTCAAAAATCTCTAAGGCCTAGATAGAAAGGTAGATCTTATTCTATCAAAATCACTGAGGTGGATCCTAAAAATTATATTGGGATAGTTATATTATTTATTCATTCAAAAATAGTGAATGTATTATTTTATTCTTGTTTTATTCATTATTTCATGTCATTCCAATTTAATATAACTATTCAAGGACCACCTCAAAACATGGAAGTGGAACTATATGTGAAATTTATAAATTGGTGTAATTAATTCATCTCATGTAAATAACTTATAAATTTTCTATATTTGTGGGGTGAAATTCAAAAAAAAAACATTGTGATACTTCCCTTAATGGAATTTCATGAAATTATGACTATATAATATCTTTACTTATATTAAGACAACATAAATTGTTGAGGGAAGGAAGTCACCCTAAATATTAGAAATCACCCTCTGATTCTATACAAGTTAAAATGGGAGGATGAATCTTATTTGGTATCGTCATCACAAGTGTTGGTCGGAGTGGATACTCAATAGGGGGTGAATTGAGTTCCAATTAAAATTTGTGTTAAAAATACTTCTCTTAAAATCCCCAAAATTAAAGACAATGTTAAACTGTAGTGAATCTATACAGAGTGTAAATTTTCAATTAGTTTCTAAAATATTGATTAGGTCTCAGTTGACTTAATCTAAAGATTAAATTAACATTTGAAACAGACTTACTGATTTATAATAAGTATAAACCCTTGCGAATTTGACTTTCAAAGTAGCTTTAAAATAGTTTTATATTTCAAAGTAATATCAGCGGAATAAATATATAGTATTCTTATAGAATTAAATTAAAATGCATAGAAGTAAAAAACAATAGGTTTAGTCTCAAGCCGTTACATAGTTCTCTCAATAATTTAAATAAATTGATCCACACCCTGGATCGTGGTTAACAACAGTGAACGACTATCCAGGCCACACAGGGACCTCTACCACAGTTTGTTTTGGGAAACAAAAACAATGACCAGGCCACACAAGGACCACTTCCATAGTTGTCGTGGGTAAACAAGAGTAAACAATTGTGGTTTGAGGATTTTGATATCCTCCAGTTCAGTACAGGAGTTAGTGTGTGAGTATGAAGTACACACACTACTCAAAAATGTATGTAAAATAATCACTAAGAGAGAATTTATTAGAGTTTAGAATGATCTAGTGATTGGAAGTGCAGCTCTGGACTCATTGGATTTAGCAGAGATGCTTCTGAGTCATTCTGTGATTTTTCTGTTAAAAACAGAGTATCGTGATTCAGCTTGATGTCCTTCAAAGTCATGTGAGTTCTCGGATTTCCAGTGTTCTTCGTATGTTTTTCGGTAGTGTTGGATTACGTGCATAAGAGTTTTATTTAGATCTTGAAAATGACCATTCTTCCACTTTGTCATGAGTTCTTCAGTCTCTCATGTATACTCATGGAATAATTCTCTCTTTTTTCCTTTTCACGAATCCATTCCTTTTACTGCAGGTCGATCTTCCTTTTTCTTCCCCGAGCTCCGGCAATGGGAATGATTGCATTTCCATAGGTACGAGGTACGGTCTCTTTACATGCCAACAACTAAAATTAAATATCATTAAATGCATTAAAAACATCAATTATGACCGTTACAATTAAAAACAAATTTATAGAGATTCAAACAGTTTTCATGACTATCGGTGAGTCAAGATATCGGTGAGACATTTTAAATCTGCATCAGTTTCGATTTCATCAGCATCTGTGTCTCAACATCATCAGTGTCTTATCATCGGTGTCTTAGCATCAGTGTCTTAGTTTCGGTAGCGTAGTATCAGTGTCTTATCATTAGTATCTTAGTATCGGTAGCTTAGTATCGGTGTATTAGCATCAGTAGCTTATTATCGGTAGCTTAGTATCTTTGATAGTTATCGGTGCGACCATTCATCGTCGGTGAGACCGTTCATCATCGGTGCGACCGTTCATCATCGGTGAGACCGTTCATCATCGGTTGGACCGTTCATCATCGGTGCGACCATTCATCATATGTACGACCATTCATCATCAGTGCAACCGTTCATCATCGGTGCAACCGTTCATCAATGATGACTCAGGAAAATGACTATCGGTGAGTCGTGATAAGGAATTCTTACAAAGTGTCTGTTCAATCCAGAATACTTCCAGGTCAACCATAACCATACATTGATCATTGATAAACATTTGTAGAAATGATTTAAACAACTTTAGAACAAGTTGATCAAAATACTAAAAGGAAATAAATGAAACTAAGATTTGTGATTATTAAAACAACCATTCCACAGAGAGTTCAACAATTTCCCCCTTTTTGATAATCACAAATCAATGGCATAAATGAAGAGAGAATACAGTATGTCATTCATTATGCTCCCCCTATAAAAAAGAATATAAGCCAAAAGATAAAACATGGTTAGAATAGAAATCAGAACATATATATAACTAAGGCATTCTCCTCTTTTAACATTACTCCCCCTGTGTATACATGCATCTGATAAATAGAAAGCATGGGCATTCAGGTCACCCATCCAGACATGATGCATCCTGAGATGATGCATCCAGAGTTCGCATATGCATGCATGATTCACCGGTTTTCTCACCGTGATTTCTCTCCCCCTTTGGGATTATCAAAAAATAAGAGATAAAGAAATATAAGCAAGACCATTTCATACCAACAAAGAGTACACATATTATAAACAAAAGAGAATAGTTCTGGAAAACAAACAATCTATCAAAAAAATTTATAGTAACAACTATTCTTATGGGTGTAAGGGATATTTCCTTTTAGCAGTAGGAGGAATTGAAGGTACAAACGGTTTTTGGGTAGAAGGTGGAATTGGACTTATTGAGAAAGGAGGTAGGATGACCCGAGCTGGACTAATTGTGGGTTCCAAGGTCACTTGTTGGGAAAAAGTTCGTTCTGAAGGTTGTTGTTGAAAGACTGGTCTAGTACTGGAAAGAGCATGAGAAACAGACATCTGTCCGTGAGCAACATCTGATAATTGTAGAGTCTCAGCTGTAGAAAAAACAATGGATTTTTTTTCACATGAAGGTAGGGTTTTAGCAAGTTGATGAAGTCCTGAATGACTTCTCCACCGTACTTCATGGATTTTTCAAAATCATCCTTATTTTTCATGAAATTTTCTAAAGTGGGGGTAAAATATTTTAACTACTGAACTTGATCTTTAAATACTTGAGTCACTGGAGGGAGTCTCAGATTATTATCCAGTACTTTAAAATGATGATTCAACTCATGATTTTTGTAAATCTTAGAGAAATAATGATCTACTTTCTCCTTAATCTCCTTTTGAGCTTTTGTATCATCAGCCGAATACAACTTTACAATTTTATGCACATGATCACTATGATCATTCATTTTCATCAAATAATCTAAATCTAAAATCTTCCCAAGAACCGCCATATCTTCTCTAACAACATCTCTTAAGGTTGATAATTCTCGACCAGTGATCTTGGTCACCATGGTATTGCTAGCCTGAGCAATTACCTGAGTAATCTCAGCTTTTAACTTCCTCGAATCTACTTTCTTCAAATGTTCTATCAGATTTCTTAAAACATCCATCATACCAGAGATGGTTGTTCTGAACTCACCTAACAGAGAAACAATATTTCTGCCTAACTCTATAAGTGTTTGATTCAAAGAGGTAATATACCTTCCAATCGATTCACTATAATTGCACAGGTCTAGTTTGATAAGTCTTGACACTCTTTGAGCCAAATCATTCATAGCAGCATCAGATAAAGTCAAGGGATTAGGAGAAGGAGTATGAGATAACTCACTTTTCATAGTCTCCCTAACATCATGAATCAATTCAACCTTGAAATTATCAAAATATGACTGAGCAACTGTCTGATCAGGACTACTTTGAGATACTGAAGGATCATGTCTGACATCTATTCATTGCAAAAACTCGGCAATGAATTGAGCCTTAACAGAATCAATTATGCCTGAAAGATATACTTTTACACCTTCCTCTACCTCTGGGTAGTCAAATCCTAGAACAACAAGACCTGGATGCTCTTCCCATGCCACTTTACATGAAGGGTATACAGGTTTCACAAACTAAGCTCATCCAGAATTTTCAGAAAGGGATTCTCCATCCTCATCACTCTCCAATTGTTCTGTCCTCTTGGCCTCAGGGACATTTTCTTGCTCAATAGGTTGGGGTTTAGGGTCATCTAGAATCATATTCTGACCTTAAATAGGTCGAATATCAGCATCATCATCATCAACAACATCACCATTACTTTCACTGTCACTACTACCACCATCTCCATCAGCATCACCCTTATCACCATCACCATCATCATCATCATCATCATCATCATCATCATCATTAACTGATCTCTCACTAGAACTATCAGTACTTCCAGATTCATACTCCTCAGATGTTGATTCAGTAGTCTTGCCTTCTTCTTCATCATCTAAAAGCTGTTCAATTTCTAGAAAATTGAATGGACTGGTTGAACCAAATTCAATCCTTCTTCTCTTTTGGGCAAACCGTATCAGGATCACTCCTTTCACCAGGAGATGATTCAGCCTCTTCTTCAGCATTTAGATTCTCATCAACTTCTTCTTCTTCTTCTGTTCCGTTCGTACTGGATTCACTAGTTTCTTTATGAACAACCACTTCATCTTATTCATCCTAATAGATCAATTGCTCACCAGGTTTTAAGCTAGGATCTCTTACTTCCCTTGGTCTCCATAGATAATTAGTATGATTGAAGCACTCATATAACTTTTCTTCATCAGCAACCCAAGATTTATTCCCTGGGTTCCAATTGGTTTTCATTATCTAAAAAATAATGTTGTTGAAACAAAAGATAACTGATGAGATACACTCATCTCGATCATCCACACAGCCTAAGAATTTTAGTATGGAAGAAATTTGTTTAGAATAAAACAGAGTAGAATATTTCTTTAATGGTTTTATCATCTCAACAATATTATCGGAAAAATATCTACATAGATTGATCTTTTCACCATTCAGAAAAACAAATAACAGAAAAACATCATGATTCTTTATAGCAGAAAAATCACCTTTTCTTAGACAAACATGATGATGAATAAATTTGAATAGGATTCGGTTCTCACCATCTAACTCGGCAGCAATTATCCTTCATGATTCAGACCTCCCAGTCAAAACTCAAGGGCTATCACATAAGAAAATCAATCAGTTGTGGGAGGAATATTACCAGAATAGTCCTCGTATCTTCCACTGTGAGGTACTCCTAGACATTCAACCAATTTCTTTGATGAAAACGTAATATTTTTCCCTTTTACTATAGAAGATAATATCGCAGACTCTACTCCATCCAAATCTATATCCAGGTTCAAATAGAACTCATGCACTAGCTTCGGGTAAAAGTCTCTATCATTATTATAGAACCACTCCATCCAGCGTTGAGTTTCCAATAATTTCAAGAGAACAGAATTGCTAGATAAAACCCATTCAGAAAAAATTTCCTTTTCAGCTATAACTTCTCGTTTTTCTAGTTCCGGGTTCACATACCTCTGCGTCTTACTGCTCGACTCACCTCGAGCATGCTTGATAGGTGAAGTTCCTTCAAATTCATTGCTCTGTCTCTTTTTCTTGGCCATTTTGGGGTTTTGAGACAATCGAGAGGCTTGGAAAGATTCAAAAGGCTTGGGTTACAGAGAAGAGATGAGAGAGTTCGGCGGGAAATGGAAGTTCAATATTCTTTAGAGAATAGAATAGCCGTGTGTCATTATTTGTATCATTTAGGGTTAAAAATAGTAAAATATCAATTAAGTAAAACAACATCTTTTTAAACAGACCATTACAATTTTCAAAAAATAGTATGACCCAATCGGTATCACTAACCGTCAAGACAGATCGGTTTGACAGAACCGTTTCACAGATCAGTTTCACAGATCGGTTTGACAAGTCGGTTTCACAGATCGGTTTCACAGATCGGTTTGAGAGATCGGTTTCACAGACCAGTTTCACATATCGATTTGACAGATCGGTTTCGCAGATCAGATTCACAGATCATTTTCACTGATCGGTTTGACAAATCGGTTTCAGAGATCGGTTTCACAGATCAGTTTCACAGATCGGTTTCACAGATCATTTTGACAGATCGGTTTCACAGATTGGTTTCATAGATCGGATTGACAGATTGGTTTCATAGATCGGTTTAACAGATCAATTTGACAGATCATTTTCACAGATCTAACATACCAAACCCTTGTTTATTCGAGTTTATCCTTTCAAAATTTAAGGGATTGGTGAAAATATCGGCTAATTGATGTTCAGTTCCTATAAACTCAATAGTAATATCACCTTTTTGGTAGTGATCTCTCAAAAAGTGATGTCTGACATCAATGTGTTTGGTTCTAGAGTGAGACATAGGGTTCTTTGAAATGTTAATTGCACTAGTGTTATCACAGTTAATTGAAATATTCTTAAAAACATATCCATAGTCCAAAAGCGTGTGTTTCATCCACATAATTTGTGCACAACAACTTCCAGCAGCAATGTATTATACCTCAGCAGTAGATAATGCAACAGAGTTCTGTTTCTTACTACACCAAGATACTATGGATTTTCCCAATAAATAACATGTTCCAAATTTTCTCTTCCTATCTATCTTGCAACCAGCAAAGTCAGTATCTGAATAACTGATTAGCTCAAAAGATTGACTTTTTGGATAAAACAAGCCTATGTTTACAGTGTGTTTATGATACTTAAAAATTCTTATAATAGCAAGTAATTGAGATTATTTCGGGTTAGCTTGAAATCTTGCACACATACACACACTAAACATAATATCTAGTCGACTAGCTGTAAGGTACAATAAGCTTCCAATCATACGTCTGTAATTGGTTTGATCCGCTAGTTTCCCAGTTTCATCTGCATCCAATTTACAGATTGTACTCATAAGAGTATCACATTCTTGAATAATATCCAAAACAAAACATTTTAGAAGATCCTTCGTGTATTTACTTTGATTCAAAATAATACCATTTTCAATTTGAAAAACTTTAAATCCAAGAAAATATTTTAGTTCTCCCATTAAACTCATTTCAAATTAATTTTGCATACTCTTTGAAAATTTTGTACATTAAGAAAGTTTAGAAGATCCAAAAATAATATCATCAACATAGATTTTTACTATTAAAACACCTTTATAAATTCTATTTATAAAAAGTGTTGGATCAGAAATCCCTTTAGTAAATCTTTTTGAAATAAGAAAATTACTAAGTCTATCATACCAAGCTCTTGGAGCCTGTTTGAATCCATATAATGCTTTATAATGTTTAAAAACTTGATTTGGAAAATACGGACTAATAAATCAAGGTGGTTGTTCAACAAAAACATCTTCAACAATAATACCATTTAGAAAATCACTTTTTACATCCATTTGACATAACCTGAAATTCAGATGAGCAGCATATGCAAGTAATATCCTAATGGATTTTAATCCAGCTACAGGTTAAAAGGTTTCCTCGTAGTCTATACCTTGTTCTTGACTATATACTTGTGAAACTATCCTAGCTTTGTTTCTATCTATGTTTCTAGACTCATCAACTTTGTTTCTAAAATCCTATTTTGTGCCTATTGTTAAATTGTCCTTGGGTCTGTCAAATAATTCCAAGACTTTGTTTCTTTAAAATTGATTTAACTCTTCTAGAATATCCATTACCCAAAATTCATCATTAATTGCATCATTTGCATTTTTTAGGTCCTAGCTGTGACAGAAAAGCTTGATGTTCAACTTGATTTCTTAGAGAAGCTCTAGTCTGTGTCACTCTATCAGGATTACCAACAACAGCATCGAAAAGAAGATTCTTTAGAATCCTTATTGATCTAGAAAAGGTAGGACTTGAAATTTTATGCTCTTCTCTAGGTTCGGGTTCATTATGAATATATTCTGGAATAAGTCCAGAACTGGTTTTCTTTATAGCAGGTTCTTTAGATTTTTCATAAAGGTTCAGAACACTCAAATCTTCTTCTAGATTTTCAAGAGAGGTTTTAGGCTCATGTGGATCAGATTCATCACACATGATGTGAATAGATTCTTCCACACATTTGGTTCTCTTATTAAAGACTCTATAGGCACTTCTAGTTAATGAATAACCATGAAAAATTCCTTCATCACTTTTAGAAGCAAACTTGTCCAGATTATCCATTGTATTAAGAATAAAAACATTGCAGCCAATGAATCTAAAGTAACTAACATTAGGTTTTCTATTATTCCACAACTCATATGGGGTCTTATTATGAATTGATCTAATTAAGACTCTATTAATGATATAACAAGTTGTATTTATAGATTGATCCCAAAAGTAAATAGGCAGGTCATACTCATTAAGCAAAGTCCTTTCTATTTATTGAAGGGTTCTATTTCTTCTTTCTACTACACCATTCTGCTGAGGTGTTCTAGGTGCAGAAGAGTTATGACTATAGCCATTATGTGAGCAATGAGATTCAAAGTCTTGATTTTCAAACTCACAGCCATGATCACCTCTCAGGGATTTAATCTTAAGTCCACTAAGATTTTCTACAGATTTGGAATATTTGACAAAGTAATAACAAGCTTCACTTTTGTGAGCTAAAAAGTATACCCAAGTATATCTATAAAAGTAATCTACTAGAACATATACATAGTGCTTCTCATTTAAACTATAAACTCTTGATGGTCCAAACAAGTCCATGTGAACCAACTCGAGAGGTTGAGAAGTAGAAACATCTTTCACTGATTTAAAAGAAACTTTATGTTGTTTTCCCTTTTGACAGGGATTACAAACTTTGTCAATTGTGAATTCAAGTTTAGGCAGGTCTCTAACCAATTTCATCCTAGTTATTTTTCTATGTGAATGGATTTTGTAGTGTCCTAATCTTCTATTCCAATGCCAAGACTCTTTATGAAAAGAATTTAGGCAAGTAACATTTATCTTAGCTAATGAATTTAAATCAACTACATAAAAATTTTAATTTCATAAGGTAGAAAATACTAAAACATTTTTAGAATTAAAAACATTAAAAAATCATTTTCAAATTTGACATTAAAACCATCATCACACAATTGAGAAATACTAAACATATTATATTTCTGTCCATCAACAAATAAAACTTTAGAAATTAGAACTGAATCAGTGTTACCAATTTGACCTAGGCCGATGATTTCTCTTTTATAATTATCACCAAAGGTGACATGGCCTCCATCAATCTTGATTATAATTTTAAAGCATGAGTAATCTCCAGACATGTGTCTCGAACATCCACTATCCAATTACCATACCTTCTTGTGAGAACTCTTCAAACAGGTTTCCTACAAAACAGATTTAGATGGAAAATGACTTTGGTACCCAGATCTTCCTGGGTCCAGACAGGTTAGCAATCAACGATTTTGGTACCCACATTTGTCTTATCGGTTTCAAACAATTTAAAGAATCAATATATTTGAAATATAAACTTTATTTGATCTATAACTATGTGAATCACTAGTTGAGGCATATAAATGTCCAGAATTAGAATTACCAGTATTCTATCTATATTTAGGAATAAATCTATTTTTAGTAATATGTCTCTGTCCAGGTTTGTAGCCTATTCCACCAGTGAATTTAGGTGCCACTTGCTTTCCTAGAATTTGAGTTCGTGTATCCTTTCCATTTGTAAACTTCTCTAAGTCTCTTCTAAGATGCTCATTAGACATTTTCAGTTCAGTGTTTTCCTTTAATAGTTGATAATTTTTCTCTTTTTCAATAGTAAGTTTAGTTTTAACAGTTGTAGTGAGAGCATGTTGTTTCTTCAATGGTTTGTATTTATCCTTATGTTCATTTCATGTCCTTTCTAGCATATTACAGTATTCAAATAATTCCTTACTAGTCATGTTTTCAGAATCAAAATTAGATTCTGCATCATCTCCAGAATAATAAGAATTTAAAACAGGAGTATCTAAGGTTACCTCAGATGTGATTGTCATGAAACACATGTTGGCTCGATTCCTTTCAGAATCAGACATTTTAGAATCTCTTGTAATGTCTTCATATGCACTCCAAGTAGCATTCATAGCTTTCTTGTACTTACTGTCCCTGTAATCATATTTCTTCTTGAATTTTATCATTGGGCAGTCATCCTTGATGTGTCCTTTTCTTTTTCACTTGTAGAAAACAACTTCATCACTTTTATCTGGCTTTTTCAATTCCTTATTCAAATGTCCCTTATTGTCATACATTCCTTTGTAATTTGATTTTCTGAAATATTTCTTCTTCCAATAAAATTTCATAAACCTTCTGGCTATCTGAGCCATTTCAGCATCACTATCAGAGTCTGAACATTCACTTGTTGGACTGTCAAATTGTATTTGATATTTTTTTTGTCCTTTCTCTTTGAAGCAGTAGTCTTGAAATCCACTTATTTCCTTTTTGGTTCATCATCTTCCTCCTTATTCACCTTGAGTTCTTCCTCATACACCATTAATTTACCAATAATCTCCTTTATTGGCAGTGCTCCAATATCACATGACTCTGATATTGAAACAGATGTGCCTCTCCATTGATCCAGTAGACATCTCAAGATTCCCCTGAATTTTTCCTTTGCTGGAACAACATTACCAAGTGAATTAATTTTATTAACTATCTCATTGAACCTGAGATACATATCAGAAATGGCTTCATCAGTTTTCATTTTAAAATTATCATATTTAATAGTATAAGTATTCAATCGCATTTCTTTAACATTAGTTGTTCCTTCATGAGAAACACCTAAAGTATCCCATATTTCATAGGCAGTTTTACAAGTTGATATTCTGTTAAATTCATCATCTCCTAGAGCACAGTACAGAGCATTCATGGCTTTACAATTATTATTGTAAGCAGTCTTAGTAGGTTCATCCCATATTGTTTTTTCAGTTTCTGGAATTTTATATTGAGACTCTATAGCAGTCCAAATATCAAAACCCATGCTCTCTAAATGAATTTTCATTTTTAATTTCCATTGAGCATAATTTGTGCCATTAAATAAAGGTGGACAATTAGTAGTAGCACCATCTATTCTATTATCCATAACTATATTTTAGAGAATAGAATTTAAAGAGATAATATTTAGAACAAACAGAAATTTACGATCTTTAAATATGAAACTAAAATCACAGTTGAAAGACAGAGTATTTCAAAAATCCTTAAACAAAAAAAAATCTCTGATACCAAATGTTTCTCAGAGTGGATACTCAAGAGGGGCGGGGGTGAATTGAGTTCCAATTAAAATTTCGGGTAAGAATGTTTCTCTTAAAATCCCCCAAATTAAAGACAAAGTTAAACTGTAGTGAATCTATACAGAGTGTAAATGTTCAATCAGTTTCTCAAAGATTGATTAGGTCTCATTTGACTTAATTTGAATATTAAATTAACTTTTGAAATTGACATACTGATTTACATTAAGTATAAAAACTTGCGAATTTAACTATCAAAGTATCTTTAAAATAGTTTTGTATTTAAAATTAATAGCATCGGAATAAATATATAGTTTTCTTATAGACTTAAATTAAAATGAACAGTAGTGTTAACCAAGAGGTTCAGTATAAAGTTGAGACTTATTCCTCTAAATAATGTAAATAAATTAATCCACACCCTGGATTGGGGTTAACAACAGTGAACGATTGTTCAGGCCACAGAGGGACCTCTACCACAGTTCTTTGTGGGAAACAAAGACAATGACTAGGCCAAACAAGGACCTCTTCCACAGTTGTCATGGGTAAACAAGTGTAAACAATTGTGGTTTGAGGATTTTGATATCCTCCAGTTCAGCACAGGAGTCAGTGTCTGAGTATGAAGTACACACACTGCTCAAAAATGTATGTAAAAATAATCACTAAGAGAGAATGTATCAGAGTTTAGAAAGCTCTAGTGATTGGAAGTGCACCTCTGGACTCGTTGGATTTAGCAGAGATACTACTGAGTCCTTCTATGATTTTTCTGTTAAAAATAGAGTATCGAGATTTCACTTGATGTATGTCACAGGAGAGTGATTTCTCTGATTTCCAGTGTTCTTTGTATGTTTTTCGGTAGTGCTGGATTACGTGCATAAGAGTTTTCTTTATATCTTTCAAATGCCCATTCTTCCACTTTGTCGCGTGTTCATTAGTCTCTCATGTATATTCATGGAAGAATTCTCTCTTTTTACCTTTTCATGCATCCATCCCTTTTACTGCAGCTCAATCTCCCTTTTTATTCCCCGAGCTCCGGCAATGGGAATGATTACATTTCCATAGGAACGAGGTACGTTCGCCTAACATGCTAACAACTAACATTAAATATCATTAATTGAATTAAAAACATCAATTATGACCGTTAGAATTAAATACGAAATTATAGTGATTCAAACAGGTTTCATGACTATCAGTGAAGATATCAGTGAGACATTTTGAATCTGAATCAATTTCGATTGCATCAGCATCAGTGTCTCAACACCATCGGTGTCTTAGCATCGGTTTCTTAGCATCGGTGGCATAGTATCGGTAACATAGCATCAGTGTCTTAGAATCTGTAGCTTAGTATCGGAAGCTTAGTATCGGTAGCTTAGTATCTTTGATAGTTATCGGTGTGACCATTCATCATCAGTGCGACCATTCATCATCGGTGCGACCGTTCATCATCAGTGTGACTGTTCATCATCAGTGCGACCGTTCATCATCGGTGCGACCGTTCATCATTAGTGCGACCGTTCATCATCGGTGCGACCGTTCATCATCAGTGCGGTCGTTCATCAACGGTGACTCAAGAAAATGACTATCAGTGAGTCAAGATAAAGAATTCTTACAATTTTTCTGTTCATTCCAGAATACTTCCAGGTCATCCATAACTATACATTGATCATTAATAAACATTTATAGATATGATATAAACAAATTTAGAACAAGTTGATCAAAATACTAAAAGGAAATAAATGAAACTAAGATTTTTGATTATTAAAACAACCATTCCACAGAGAGTTCAATAACAAGAATGAACATTTTTACCTTATGGGAAATAATATCCTGTTCAAATAATTGATAAAAAAGAAAATATCATCTATGTTGACATAACAAATGTAAAGAAATTTTCTAATGTGTTTCCTAAATCATTTTTTGTTTTTCCTCATTTTTGAGAGGTTGATTTATTGATCAATATTGTACTCATAGAATTTTCAATATCAAAGACTCCATATAAAATGGATACTGTTGAACTGTCAGAGTGGAAGAAGAAACATAAGGTATAATCTTGGTAAAGGGTTAATACACTATAGTGTTTTACCTTGGGGTGAATGATTGTTTTCACTTAGAAGAGGGATGAGTCAATGTATCTCTATTATGATTATCATGAGATCAAAAAGATCAAATTAAATAAAAATTTCACTCTTCCATGAATTGATTACTTTTTCAATTAGATACATCGACCTAAATACTTCTCTGAGGTGGATATTTAGTCAGAATATAAACAAGTAAATGTGAACAAGGAGGATATCCACAAGTCTAGTTTTCATACATGGTATGAGCAATATGAGTTCATAGTGATTCCATTTGGACTATTTAATTATCCATCTATCATCATAGGCTTAATTATTTGAGTCGTTGGGTATCACCACAAAAAATTTATGGTAGTATTTATAAGCGATATTCTTATCTACTGTAAAATGATTTAGGAACAAGAGAAGAATTTTAATGTTGTCATTAAGTCCTTGTAGAAAGAAAATTTGTGTTCATTGTACTTTAAAAATGAGTTTTTTATGGAGAAAGTAATATTTATGGGGAATTTTATCACCAATAAAGTTATATTTATGGATGATTTTAAAATATTCGAAATTGGATGATGATCCATACCAATATATTTCATGGAAGTATATAGTTACCATGCATTCAAAATGTACTATCATAGATTTATTCAAAACTAATCATGATTACCAATCCTACTATCGAATCTAACTTGTAAGGGAGTCTGTTTTTTAAGGCTGATGAGTTTTAGGATATTTATAAATAGTGACAGAAGATGCTAATCACTACACTATACTCACATTACCCACTATTGGGGAAGTATTTGTTATATGTAGTGATGAATTCAAAAATGTATTACGTTGTGTATTCATGAAAGATTAAAAAGTGATATCTTATGTGTCCATTCAATTAATTATACATTATCATAACTACCAAACACATGTTTTGGAATTGGATAAAGAGATCTTCACATTTAATTTTTGGAAACATTATTTATATGAGGAAAAGTATGAAATATATATGGATCGTAAAATCCTCAAGTATTTATCAACAAAAAATAGATAAATATGATCTAATAAATGTTATTAGATCTGATTAAGGATTATGAATATTCAATCCAGTTCCATCCAAGAAAGGTGAACAAAGTGATAGATGCTCTACATAAAAAGGATCCTGAAACCCTAGACATGAAGAAGATTTAAAGGAATCCAATATTCTTGGACATTCATAGGATGGAAATTGGAATAATAAAATAATATTTATAATACCTTTCTTAAATAACTTTTCCACTATCAATTATTTATCAGATTAAGGATTGCAAAAAAGATAAAGAGTTTTTGCTAAAGAATGTAGCAGATATTCCGGAGCTTAAAATTTCTAAAGATGTAGTTATAATGTTTAGAACATAGAAATGTTTCCTATAAAAACTAGAGTTGAAAATGGAATTTCTAAATGATTTGAATAGCCCATCCTTCTATATTCATCAATGAAATACTAGATGTATAGATATATAGAAAAATATTAGGGTGGTTTAACATGAAGAGAGGGAGATTATAGAATTTTTATCTCGATGCATGGTATACCAACAAGTCAATGTTCAATGATATAAGTCTGAGGGTATGATTCAAATATTTCCCATACTAGTGTGGATATGGTAAAACCTAACAATGGATTATATCATAGAACTCCCCATGATATCTAAACATAATAACACAAAGTTAGTGCATTTAATTTCTATCAAAGAAGAATTCTATCTTGGTCAACTCTCTAATATTTAAATAAGAAAGGTGGTAAGTCTCCACAGAGTCTCACTCTCCATTTTACCTGATCAAGATCCGAGGATTACAATGAGGTTCCAGATAATCCTTCAAAAAGTGTCTGATATATAGTTATGTATTAATACTTCTTATCACCCTCAAATGGATGGTTAGTCTAAATGAACCATTAAAACTCTATAGGAAATGTGGATTTCTAATTCTATGGATTTACAAGGATGTTGGGATCAAAACCTTACCATAGTGAAGATCATATATAAAAAATATTTTTTATTCATGCATTCCAATGGAATAGTATGAGGATTTTTATGGTAAAAAGAGTTAAACTATGACATGTTGGGTTGATATTGGAGAGTAGAATATGACAGGACCTGATATTTTCCGTGAGATGATTGAAAAGGTTCAAAACATTAAAAATAATAATATATCCCTGAAAATTTAACATAAAATATATATAGTTAATTGCTGATGTGATCTGGATTTTGAGGTTGAAGAGAAATTGATTCTCTTTATATTTCAATGTAACAAAGTCAAGATGTTTGGTAAGAAGGGAAAGGTTAGTCCTATATACATATTCCCCTTCCAGATACTCAATCTCATCAGAGTGGTGGCCTATCAAATATCACTCCCACCTATCATATATTAGGATAACCTGTAACACCCCGAGCTTCCACGATACGCTTCTCATTCAATAATGAAATAGCTTGCATTGTACGCAACTTCGAGTTCTAAAACACCGCGACTAATCAAAGTAGCCGTTATGAATAGTAATACCTTCTTTTTGAAATATTATAAATTTTATATGTCAAAATGGACTTCATTTTTGTATTCGTAATATCGAAATTAGCCTATGTTGAATTTTTGGTATTTTTCTGAGAACTTCTAAAATTTTATAAATAGTGAAAAATACTTAAAACAACTTTTTTAATCAAAATAATTTATAGTGATAAATTATAATATTTGATGGTTTTAAAGTATAATTAGAATATATTTTTACCATTTTATCCAATGGTGGTCATTAGAATTAATTTAACATTGAAATTGGACATAAACAATTGCCAATCTTTTGATATAAATTGTTTCTTAAAAACACGCTATTTGTTGTGACAGCGGGAATTAATTATAAAATTAATTAATGCAACTAATATGTTTGGAATTTTGTAAAATAGACATCATTTTTGAATTCGGAATATCAATTATAGCTTAGGGTGAAATTTTGGTCTTATTCTGAAAAACTTCAATTTTTGATGAATAGTGAAAGCACTAAGTGGTAGTTAAATAACTGATTTTTCGTTTAAATGAAATATTACCACTTCTGTGATTTGATTTTCAAAAATCCGACATACATGGTTGTCATTAAGAAGTAAAATGTGGTTCAATGAGATCAAAATAATTTTTTGGTGAATAGTAACTTTTAAGTTCTTAATCGCGATTAGTGGTAATTAGTGTAGTTTAAGGTATAAATAATACATTAATAATATGAAATGACCTAGACACATGTCCCAACCTCATTGGTTGAGTCATGGCCGACCATGACAAGCCATGGCCTAACTTGGGGACCCCATGGATCCACTTTTGTTGGGAAATAACATAAATTACTTTTTATTTAATGTTAAAGTGAAAATGACACTAACATAAATTGTTCTACTAAAACAATTTTTAATTGGGGTTATACAAGTCCAAATTTTGATTATAAATAGTCATTGGAAAGCTAAAAAGATTTCCTACATCATAGTATTTGTTTTATAATTTTTAGACATTAAATAAATTAAAGTATTTATGACATAATAATGATGCAGCGATGACATCATTATTTGACGATTTAAATAAAATGAGAAGATAATGCAAAATCCGAGGCTTACAATTGTCCAAAGCCTATTGGATGAAGATATTTCGAAACCTTATCACCTTAGCCTCGAATTATATAGATGTGGGACCTTTAGAATCCGAAAATCATTTTGAAATAATGTAACATTTCATTACTTTCCAAAAGTGCCCCTCCTCTCCACTTATAAAAGGCCCCCACCTCTCCCACCTTATTCACACCATCAAGCCATTTGGCTCGGCCAACCTCTGCCCAAATACTCTCCCAACATTCCTTCCTTACTCCTAGAAACCTCACTTTGGGCAGAACTCTTCCCAAGGAAGCCTTTAGCTCAAATCAAAAAGAGTTACCCGATTTTGAGGTAATGTCTTTTCTAATGTTGTTTTGTTTTATTTTTCTTCTCCAACCCCCTAAACTCTTTTTATTCATTTCTTTTGTAACAACACAAGTATCCTCAATATACTAGGATGTTGTTATAAGAAGGATTCGACCTACACTTACACACACCTACATCTAATGGTTAAAGAACATACGGTTTCTGTGGATGGCGAATTTCTGCCTCACGAAACGATGATTGTTCAACACTCATATAACACCTCCAAAGGTGGCCATTAAGATGTCACTATTTTTATATATGATATATAATATGTTTTTGTTTTACTTATGCTTCTGTATTTCTCATTTATGGCATACTTTATGATTTCCATTATGGGTAAAACGCGATAATTTCATTTTAGGAAGTGCGGACTACCGCCCCCTCAAAGTGATTTGAATCGTTAATGCCATGTGTGGGATGTATAAAGGATGGAGTAAATGGTATTATACACTATATTATACTGGAATTATATTATACATTTATATCATTATGATTTCATTCCAGAAAATATGAAATAGAAATGGAAGTAGCGTTCATGCGTACGTACGGCTTACCGTCTCCATGAACGGTGCATTTCATTTCTTACCTCTAAATGTGATGTAATATTATAAATGAATGTATGTACTGGATATATATGACATATATGATATCTACATCATGAATACCATTCTGGATATAATGAACCTTTGACCAAATTAACAACATGTAAGTGTAAGAAGCCTATTTTTGACTTAAGAACCAAATACCGACAAAATGAACATTATTAACTTAAATAATTACATAATGTTCATATCATTGTAATAAGTGATATAATAAGGATAATGAAGTTGAAAATGGTTCTTAATAAGGTATATATTAACTCTAGTTTATTATTCAGGAGGTTAAAGAACGGTTGAGTCAAGTCAGACACGAGGTAAGGGAACTTCTTAACCCAACTTCCATTCTTTGGGTTAATCTCCTACTTTCAAATTATGTCATGATGTTATTATGTCCTATTTTGTATTTTTACTTTCTTTATGTGTACCTATAGTGAATACACATAATATATCTATTTTATTTTAAAAATTATCTTTTTAAGGACTTCGTCTCAATCTCCTTTCATTGAGGCATATTTGGTTTTATACACAACTTTCTTTTATACGGTGTATAAACCCCTTTGACTTTTAAGTTTATTCAAAAGGAATCTTTTTATACGAAGCATTTTACTAAACGACAAAAAGGGAATGTTTTTCATTCCGTACTTATGCGGCGACAACGACTTCTCCGCCGCCGTGAACATTATTTGAGTTTCGGCTTCCTTTACAAGCCATACTTTTTTTTAAAAAGAAAAATAAATACAATGTTTTAACATTCTTTTATTTTGGTATTGAAAATGGTTTTGAAAGCGTTTTTATTATATCAATGTTTTGTATTGATATCTTGTGATTGAAATGTGGAAATGTTATGTTTCCTTTATGCATTGTTTATGTGATATGATTATGTTATGGTTTATGATATGTTTAAACCTATTCATATGAGGAATGCATTGGACTTAATAAGTGACGGGTGGAGCCCGCTATAGCTCCTCGATGCATCGGCAGGTCTCATGAGACAAACTAGTGTCTTGGCACAAGGCCTTGACAAAATCTTATTTGTGGTCTTGGCACGAGGCCTTGACTACGTGGTTATGATAGTCTGGCATTATGCATTCCATCATTATGAAAGTGGTTATTGATATTGCATGTGATTATTCGACCAGTAGAATATCCATGTGAAGAAGTAAATGGCATTATCTCATTTTACTTTTTCCATATTATGTTGAAGTTCATGTTTAAAAGGCTTTTGTTTTAGTTATACATTGCCTTAAATGTTAATGTTTATTTATGAAAGCTTCCGCATTATTGTTATCCTTACTGAGCATCTGAGCTCACCCCTTTCAATGTTTTAATATTTTCCAGGATGTGAAGAAGTATTTTATGAATGACCTGCAGGGATAGTCGGAAGAGGATATGAGTGTGGACTATGGAGACTTTGTTATTGTAGTTTTTCACTTTTTGATGTAATGAAAGACTTATGAATGTATCTAGTGTTTCCAAGGCTACTAAACTAATCGGTCTTTTGAGACTTGATCCTTTGTGATCATGCCAATGTTACGAAGTAATGCACCGGCTCTGGGTAGCTGGGGTCGGGGCATTACAGTTGGTATCAGAGGCAGTTTAGTACTAACCTTGGAAGCTAGATTTAGATAAACTCTGATTAGAGCACATATCCCGAAGATAGACTTTGAGGATTAGTATAGAAGAACTTCCTAGAATTTTGGTATTATAGAGATGTTATGAGTTTTCCGAGCAATACATCCCTGTCTGGATACGAGCAGGTAGAGGCGGCTCTGGCACAGATGTACCTAGGGGTAAAACCCGAAAACACCGCTTTGAGCTAGACTCGGACGGGAACTGGTGCACGACAACGGGCCTTGCTGCACTCTTGGTTACGACACTCCCGTGGGATATGCTTAGGATAATTCTCATTTTACATACAAACCACTATGAAGGGTTATGAGTACATACTTACTCAAAGAAAACATTTCTTTTTATGATTATGGATTATATCCATAAATAGTTCAATTTATGTAAAGTGTTTTACAAGTATGGAATTATATATTTTGATTCATAAACTAACCTAGTTTATGCCGTTGTATAGAAATGGCGCCCAGTAGAATGAATGTGAACTCCAGCAGTACGTATGATCCAAAGAGTAAGAAGGATAGTATCTTTCACGGTATTAAGCCAACATTTCGAAGGGAAATAGTCTCCCATGTGTTCTCAACATATGAAGAAATAGTATCATGTGTTAATAAGATAAGTAAAGAATTCTCTGAGTCCTATGGCTTTGAAGCGAAGCAAGAGACGAAAGGGATGGAAGAGAGAATGATGGATAAAGGGATGAGGGGAAAGAAGAATTTTCCAATATGTGGTAATTGTGGGAAGAAACATCATGGAACTTGCCTAAAGGGAATGGGAGTTTGTTATAAGTGTAGAGAGAAAGGACACAAAGTGCGTGACTGCAAGGGTAAGAAAATGGTTTCAAATGTACAATGCTTCTTCTGCAAGGATTGGGGACACTACGCAAACCAATGTCCAAATCATCAGAGTATGCCCCAAATGATGTTATTGGATAATAATCAAGTTATGATACTACCACAGATGAGGAGTAATGATTAGAGTTCTTATGTTGTTATTAAATAATTTTGTAATTTGAGTGTTGTATCAATGATGTACTGGTTATAATAATTATGGAGTATATAAGGATTGTACTGCAGTACTATTTCATCAAGGACTTGAGATTGTGTGGAACCAAGAAAAGTGACTCCACAGTAGGATTAAATTTTTGGAAAATATATGGTTGAGAGAAAGATAGACCATAATATGGTTCTGATACTGAGATTGTGATTTTGGAATAAGACGTGATTGATTTGGATAAATTATATTGGATATACTTAACTTCCTTGAAACTGATTGATGTTTTGTATACATTTTTGGATATAAGAAGTATATCTAGTATTCTATAAGGAATAAGGGATCATGGTAATTCAGTATGTTTAAAAAGAATACATGATGAAGGTATTCACATGTTGTTACGTGGGAAAAAGGATCTTCATTATGTTTACCTTCCTTATAAAATTTGGACTGTGAGTTGGACAGAAGTATTTTGGATAACTATAAAGGTTGGAATGGATTAAGTTGATCTTTGGATAGTATTGTTTAGGGTTAAATAATTTTTGAATATTATTTTTGGAATATTATGATACTATAGTTTTAGGAAAAGGACAACCTGCAGGGTGGGGCATAACCCGTCGCGTCGGACAAAGCTGCAGGAATCGAACCCACAATCATAGTGCGACAGGCCTTTATTTCCTACCACTAGCCTACAGGAAGTCCCCGGTTATTACAAAATAATTTTACTAATCTAAATGGTATGTGTTAACATTTGGAACCTTATACAATTAGGATAAGTATAATATTTTTGAGTTCTATCATCTTTTGAGTGAAAGATGAGTTGAAGGTTGAAACTCTAATGTCAAACACATATATATATATATACCTATCTCTTATTCAATGAATAAATTAATTCTTAAACTTTAGTAAAGGGATATTAAAACAAAAAAAATGTGTTATCCTAATAACTTATGTTTTGTTGAACTGATGATATTTTAAATCAACATAGATTGAAGGCTTTGAGGCCCTCAATTTGACAGTTGATTGTGATTGATGACCTCAATCAATCCCTACAAATATTTACGTTTTTCCTCAAATTATATGTCTCTAATTGCCACCAATGTTCTCCTTATCGAGATCATGATTTGGTGGTGACTTTCTTATTTCCATTTCCCTCTTATTAAGACTAAATTCTATTAACCTTATTTCCGATGTGGGTTTTCCACAAAGGTATTTTCTATTTTCAACCTTTTATTTTCCAAGAAAAATTTCAAATTGCGAGGACGCAATTTATTGAAGGAGGGGAGAATGTAACACCCCGAGCTTCCACGATACGCTTCTCATTCAATAATGAAATAGCTTGCATTGTACGCAACTTCGAGTTCTAAAACACCGCGACTAATCAAAGTAGCCGTTATGAATAGTAATACCTTCTTTTTGAAATATTATAAATTTTATATGTCAAAATGGACTTCATTTTTGTATTCGTAATATCGAAATTAGCCTATGTTGAATTTTTGGTATTTTTCTGAGAACTTCTAAAATTTTATAAATAGTGAAAAATACTTAAAACAACTTTTTTAATCAAAATAATTTATAGTGATAAATTATAATATTTGATGGTTTTAAAGTATAATTAGAATATATTTTTACCATTTTATCCAATGGTGGTCATTAGAATTAATTTAACATTGAAATTGGACATAAACAATTGCCAATCTTTTGATATAAATTGTTTCTTAAAAACACGCTATTTGTTGTGACAGCGGGAATTAATTATAAAATTAATTAATGCAACTAATATGTTTGGAATTTTGTAAAATAGACATCATTTTTGAATTCGGAATATCAATTATAGCTTAGGGTGAAATTTTGGTCTTATTCTGAAAAACTTCAATTTTTGATGAATAGTGAAAGCACTAAGTGGTAGTTAAATAACTGATTTTTCGTTTAAATGAAATATTACCACTTCTGTGATTTGATTTTCAAAAATCCGACATACATGGTTGTCATTAAGAAGTAAAATGTGGTTCAATGAGATCAAAATAATTTTTTGGTGAATAGTAACTTTTAAGTTCTTAATCGCGATTAGTGGTAATTAGTGTAGTTTAAGGTATAAATAATACATTAATAATATGAAATGACCTAGACACATGTCCCAACCTCATTGGTTGAGTCATGGCCGACCAAGACAAGCCATGGCCTAACTTGGGGACCCCATGGATCCACTTTTGTTGGGAAATAACATAAATTACTTTTTATTTAATGTTAAAGTGAAAATGACACTAACATAAATTGTTCTACTAAAACAATTTTTAATTGGGGTTATACAAGTCCAAATTTGATTATAAATAGTCATTGGAAAGCTAAAAAGATTTCCTACATCATAGTATTTGTTTTATAATTTTTAGACATTAAATAAATTAATGTATTTATGACATAATAATGATGCAGCGATGACATCATTATTTGACGATTTAAATAAAATGAGAAGATAATGCAAAAGCCGAGGCTTACACTTGTCCAAAGCCTATTGGATGAAGATATTTCGAAACCTTATCACCTTAGCCTCGAATTATATAGATGTGGGACCTTTATAATCCGAAAATCATTTTGAAATAATGTAACATTTCATTACTTTCCAAAAGTGCCCCTCCTCTCCACTTATAAAAGGCCCCCACCTCTCCCACCTTATTCACACCATCAAGCCATTTGGCTCGGCCAACCTCTGCCCAAATACTCTCCCAACATTCCTTCCTTACTCCTAGAAACCTCACTTTGGGCAGAACTCTTCCCAAGGAAGCCTTTAGCTCAAATCAAAAAGAGTTACCCGATTTTGAGGTAATGTCTTTTCTAATGTTGTTTTGTTTTATTTTTCTTCTCCAACCCCCTAAACTCTTTTTATTCATTTCTTTTGTAACAACACCAGTATCCTCAATATACTAGGATGTTGTTATAAGAAGGATTCGACCTACACTTACACACACCTACATCTAATGGTTAAAGAACATACGGTTTCTGTGGATGGCGAATTTCTGCCTCACGAAACGATGATTGTTCAACACTCATATAACACCTCCAAAGGTGGCCATTAAGATGTCACTATTTTTATATATGATATATAATATGTTTTTGTTTTACTTATGCTTCTGTATTTCTCATTTATGGCATACTTTATGATTTCCATTATGGGTAAAACGCGATAATTTCATTTTAGGAAGTGCGGACTACCGCCCCCTCAAAGTGATTTGAATCGTTAATGCCATGTGTGGGATGTATAAAGGATGGAGTAAATGGTATTATACACTATATTATACTGGAATTATATTATACATTTATATCATTATGATTTCATTCCAGAAAATATGAAATAGAAATGGAAGTAGCGTTCATGCGTACGTACGGCTTACCGTCTCCATGAACGGTGCATTTCATTTCTTACCTCTAAATGTGATGTAATATTATAAATGAATGTATGTACTGGATATATATGACATATATGATATCTACATCATGAATACCATTCTGGATATAATGAACCTTTGACCAAATTAACAACATGTAAGTGTAAGAAGCCTATTTTTGACTTAAGAACCAAATACCGACAAAATGAACATTATTAACTTAAATAATTACATAATGTTCATATCATTGTAATAAGTGATATAATAAGGATAATGAAGTTGAAAATGGTTCTTAATAAGGTATATATTAACTCTAGTTTATTATTCAGGAGGTTAAAGAACGGTTGAGTCAAGTCAGACACGAGGTAAGGGAACTTCTTAACCCAACTTCCATTCTTTGGGTTAATCTCCTACTTTCAAATTATGTCATTATGTTATTATGTCCTATTTTGTATTTTTACTTTCTTTATGTGTACCTATAGTGAATACACATAATATATCTATTTTATTTTAAAAATTATCTTTTTAAGGACTTCGTCTCAATCTCCTTTCATTGAGGCATATTTGGTTTTATACACAACTTTCTTTTATACGGTGTATAAACCCCTTTGACTTTTAAGTTTATTCAAAAGGAATCTTTTTATACGAAGCATTTTACTAAACGACAAAAAGGGAATGTTTTTCATTCCGTACTTATGCGGCGACAACGACTTCTCCGCCGCCGTGAACATTATTTGAGTTTCGGCTTCCTTTACAAGCCATACTTTTTTTTAAAAAGAAAAATAAATACAATGTTTTAACATTCTTTTATTTTGGTATTGAAAATGGTTTTGAAAGCGTTTTTATTATATCAATGTTTTGTATTGATATCTTGTGATTGAAATGTGGAAATGTTATGTTTCCTTTATGCATTGTTTATGTGATATGATTATGTTATGGTTTATGATATGTTTAAACCTATTCATATGAGGAATGCATTGGACTTAATAAGTGACGGGTGGAGCCCGCTATAGCTCCTCGATGCATCGGCAGGTCTCATGAGACAAACTAGTGTCTTGGCACAAGGCCTTGACAAAATCTTATTTGTGGTCTTGGCACGAGTCCTTGACTACGTGGTTATGATAGTCTGGCATTATGCATTCCATCATTATGAAAGTGGTTATTGATATTGCATGTGATTATTCGACCAGTAGAATATCCATGTGAAGAAGTAAATGGCATTATCTCATTTTACTTTTTCCATATTATGTTGAAGTTCATGTTTAAAAGGCTTTTGTTTTAGTTATACATTGCCTTAAATGTTAATGTTTATTTATGAAAGCTTCCGCATTATTGTTATCCTTACTGAGCATCTGAGCTCACCCCTTTCAATGTTTTAATATTTTCCAGGATGTGAAGAAGTATTTTATGAATGACCTGCAGGGATAGTCGGAAGAGGATATGAGTGTGGACTATGGAGACTTTGTTATTGTAGTTTTTCACTTTTTGATGTAATGAAAGACTTATGAATGTATCTAGTGTTTCCAAGGCTACTAAACTAATCGGTCTTTCGAGACTTGATCCTTTGTGATCATGCCAATGTTACGAAGTAATGCACCGGCTCTGGGTAGCTGGGGTCGGGGCGTTACATAACCCATATTTTAACACACCTTAATTCATGTTTTATTACATAAAGGCACACATAATACTATCCCAAAAGATCATGAAGACTAGTGTATTTGGGAAGAAATGTACATAAAAAAATATCTTGAATAAGGATACAATGAAATTATTCAGTACTCCAATACATGCTGTTAAAATTCCTATGATCATCCAAAAACCGAATGGGATAACCTGGGGATCTATACGAGAAAGGGGTGAGCTAAAAAACCCACTGATGTAATAAATAAATAATACCATATGGTGGAGTAGAACATGTGATATAAGAGGAATTTAAAGGTATACTATGAGGGGTGAGAATCATAATCTTTAGTAATGAGGCATGATATAAGATGATAAAATAAAGAAAACATAGGAATCTTGAAACAACAAAAAACTTGACATAAAAAATATAATTCAATGCTAACCTATGATACATCATAACATAGTGTGATTAGGAAAACCTACCATGCACCATAAATTGTATATAATTAGATAATAATATTATCCAATGCATTAAAGGGATATATAATTCAGGGCCCACCTATAACTTTCATATCATGTACATACATATTATGACACATAGATCATAAAAAATAAGGATATATCTCATCCCTTTTAAACCCATGATTAATGTTTGTGGGTTATAAAAATAATTCCACATTAAATGAAGGATAGGTAAATTTGGGTGAATACCCTTTAGTGGGAATGGTATGGGTATTCATGACACTAATATTTGGAATGGAAAATCACATAATAATTTTAATATCATAACATGGGTATATGAAGATTCATAGAATGGTTTAATGAGAGTGAAATGAGTATATCATCACTTAGAAATAATAATTATAGCAAAAATGATGTTTAGAAACATATTCCAACCTAAAAATTTGAAAAACAAATGGCATAATATAAAGATGTTTCTTGAATAAGGAGGGGAAAAAGAGGATTCATTACCCTGTGAGGGCACTTCTAAAATCATGGGAGGAGATTCTTATGATATTGGGGACACTATAGGATAGATATTTAGATTGAAGGGTAGATTAAATTTATAATCTAATGGTTTTGAGTGAAGTGGAATGGGAGGTTGTTTGAGTTTTTATAACAAAATAGAGATGAATTATTTATAAATTTCCAAATATAGGTTTTGGAATCTATATGATAAAGTGATCAAAACTAAAAAAAATCCCATGGTTTTTTTCAATGGTTTCTAACAAAGGGGATTAGTTTTCAAAATTTTATTAATCTAATAACTTAGAATAATAAAATAATACCTTTGGCAATTTCGAAGTGAGTCATGTTCATAAAGAATTAATTTTACAACTTCAAAATATAATATACGTTTTAGAAGATTCATCAAGGGTTTATTAAATTAATAAAATATTGTTAAAAAAATTATTTCAAATGGAAACCATAAATTTGGATGTGTATTCTTATTATAGTATTTATTTTATCAGTTTTGATCTTTTATGATGTCATGATACATACCGTATAATTATACTATATTTAATATTTACCAAACAATTTGAGTGTCTCTACAAATTATGAAATATTTACTATTGTATAATATTAGCATGTTAATTTCAAAAACAATATGTATTTTATAAAAATAATTATATAAATATGAAAATTTAATCTTTTTAATCCAAATTTTACATTTAATAAAAAATATAGGTTTTTGCATTGATAATAGTTTTCCGACCCTTGCTAAAAATAAATATGACCTCATATAATTATATTATCATTTATGTTTAATTAAATATTATTAAAATAACATTTATTTCGTTAATTATTTAATTCATTGAAAACAGTTTCTGGATTGAAACTATATATTTCCCAAAAATACAATTCGTGTTTCATCACATCAAAATCAATATTTTATTAAACTCGATATTTAATTTTTTTTAAAACAAGTGGTGACTTTATAATAAAACCAATGAAATTTTATTAAAAAATAAAAAAATAAAATATTATTATAGATGGTATTTATTTATATTAGTTTTCATAAAGGGGAATAAAATATAATGGAAGGTCATATGACCAGGTGATATCATAGTTGACCCCTGTGTTGGAAGGACCGTCAACAACCATGTTCACTTCTCAAAATACAGTTGTAGTAATATGATTGATATCTATGATTTAGTGAATGTAATCCATCCATCATGTTATAAGAGGACAAGCAAGATGCACCACACTATTCTAAAGAGATTTCATGATAGTGGTGGAATCACTTTCGATCCAGATATTATTTCAAATAATTTTCCTTATGAAGATTACTTCATGGATAACACTCAACATTCCTTACATTAAAGAAGAAAAAATCCACTGGTGCCATAGAATAATCCAAGAAGCTTCCCAAAGTGGTCCCTGAACACTACTTCACTTCCCAAAGGCCCCGAGTTATTTGTAGAGGGAACCATAAACATTAAATTTAATCTCTATCAGGTGTGGGGTTTTTGAGAAGAAATCGAAATTTGGTTGAGGATAATTGTAACATTCATCAAATACTAGGAATATTAAGATGCTAAATTCTCATACAGAATTGTTTCAATTCACCAGCTGGATTGATGCAACTTCATATATGGTATTCAAAACCCTCACACGACCTCCTTGCAAGCTGAATGAGATATTTTTATGCATATATGTATTTATGGCCTACCAAATCCTATGAATAAGATGAGGAACCACAACCAAAAAAATGTGTTTGATCTCCTGATAGGCATCCATAGTAGTATAACATTGATTTTTAGAGTTGATTGAGTCCAAATGTAACCATCTATAATCAATGTGATCAAGAATATACTTCCAAAGAGCTGTAGTAGTAGCAAAAAAAAGATTGTTAGTTTATTATCTATGTTGATTACATATTCCACATTTACAGTGTAGTTAAACCCCAAAATATTTGAGTCAAATATTGAGGGGGATCTAGTTGTGAGTAAATCTCCAAACACGAGTGATTCTTAAAAGTTTTATCCAAGTCTTATATAAAATTTTAATCCAAGAAAAATAATTTTCCATATTTTTTGAAATAGTGATCATAATAAGTTTTAGAGTCAAGCATGCTGTTGTGGATGATTTTTAGATTACAAAATTCTTAGAGTTAGAAAAGGGTTCATTGTCAATGACATTGTTAATGTCATCAGAAATATCAAAACAAGGATAATTTAATAAATATTTAATAGAAAAATTTGTGTATTTAGGTAATTGATTGGGATCAACCATATAGATCAACAGAGAGAGAGTCCAGTTACTTAACCAAAAAATCATAGAATACACTGTATTAACCATCCACCTAGATGGAGACATAATTTTGGAGAAATATTGTTTAATGTATTTCCATGTTGTGGAGGCTATATAATTCATATTTATTTTCTTCATCTTGTCAAGGAACCTATTTTTATGGAATGTACGGGGCAAGGGGTCATCATGAATGAAATTTCAATTATGTATAGTCTGTAAGGAATCATCGAATAGTTTAAAATTTATAATTATAGGACCAAAATTATCTATAGGTTTACAATATTCATACCATGGTACAATCACTAATTTCTTTTCAAGAGTTCATCCACTCCAAAAAAAATTATGAGCACATATACTTTTTTGAGAAGGAAAATATGTCATTTGTAGGTCATAAAAGAGTAATCCATTTTTGTATCCAAACGTCATGATGTTCTTCCATGATGATATATGAATGAAAAATTTGTCCCTAACCTTAAACTCCAACTATCATCAATGATTTTCTACATAGATTTTCTATTAAATTTTGTGATAATTTCATATGTTGTTTAGTGGTTTACACCTTCTCAATAGTTTCTTGGACAAGATAAAGTTGTATTAACATCTTATATCATACTTTATCCCAGCATGTGTAAGTCTGAGATGTATTCCCATAAAGAGCCTAAAAAAGTTCCATTTTAATAATATAATTGAAATTATTCTTATATGATAACTCTAAAAATGGATGGAGTTGATCCCCATATCCTTATAAATAGATTAAACATAATATTATCTCATCCTCTAGAGTTTTAATGATTCTATTAGACTAACCATCTGTATGTTAGTGATAACAATAATGAAATATAAATCATATCCAATTATTACTAAAGGATTATCCCAAACCTCAATAGAAACCTAGGATCTCAATCAGATTCAATTGAGAGTTCAAATACTTGTAGTATTACCATTTCTATTATATTTATCTTGGTGATTTGGTCTAGAGATAAATCTTATTTTATAGAATTGAAATTTGATGACTTTGTATGGGGATCACATACCACCCATACAATGTTGTTGCCTTTATGTGTCCAAGGGAGTCCTTTGATTAAATCCATGGTAATGTTTACCAATTTTAATATTAGAATGGGAAATGGTTGTTTCATAACCTTAAAATTCTATCATTTAACCTTGACTGGCTGGAAATCCAAGCATCAAGATAAAAATTCTACAATATCTCTATTCATGTTATCCCATGATAATTGTTTCATCATATCCCTATATATCTTATTGCTTCATATATGAATAGATAAGTATGATCTATAAACATAATTTATAAGATCCCTATTTAGTTAAGTTTTTTAAGGGAAATATATATATGTTCCAAACCTTATAAATCCATCATTAATATAGTTGATCTATGAAATATTTGACACCTATTTATATAGAATCCCATATTCCTTTTGAGAATCCTTGATCATATCAAGAATTAATGGTTGATTAGTTATTAGATTAAGGTAGAATGAAAATATTTTTATGAAGTCCATGTACTTGTTTTTCATGTCCAAGAATATTGGATCCCATATAATCCTCATTAGGGATAGGGTTTTAAGATCATTTCTACTCACAGAGTCTTCCAATTTATTCACATTCCAAGGATGATAATACATTGAATAATCATAATTCTTGATCATGTCTGACCACCTTCTTTGGTGCATATTGGGATCATTTTGTGTGGAAATATACTTGAGGTTTTTTTTCATCCATTTATATGTAACATTTACCTATATATAGGTAATGTCTCAAAATCCTTAGTATGATGATCACTACAGCCAATAATAGATCATGTTTTGGGTAGTTATTCTCTTGGATCTTTAATTGGTGGAATTCATAGGACATATACTTTTCATCTTTAATGAGTACACATGAAAATCCCTTTTTGGATTTATCATTATTGATTAAAAATCCATCCCAACTGGGGGTAATGTGAGAATGGGTGAAATGATTAGCCTCTTCTTTATAACTTTAAATCTATCTTCATATTTGTCATTATAGAATAACATTACTCTATTATGAGTTAGTTTTCTTGATGGAATTGAAAATTATGAAAAGATTCTAAAAAATCGACTATAGTATCCAAGAAATTAAGGGAAACTATGGATTTCCATCACATAATTAATTGTGGTCTATCCTTTAATTTACTATATTATTTAAGGATTCATAGGTATCATTTTTCAACTGATAAAATTCCCCTATAAAGATACTTTCTCCAAGTAGAACTCAAATTTTTTTATTTGAAAAATGAAATTTTCTTTAAATGATTCTTTAGAAAAGAATTCAAAGGCTCTTTATGTTCCTCCATGATTTTTAGAGTAGATAAGAATATCATCAATAAAGACTTATTTTTTAAGGTAATCTCTAAACACATTATATATTAATTATATTAATATTTCTATAGAATTAATGAGTCTATATGGAATCCCTATGAACTCATAGCGATTATACCTTGTATGAAAATTTTTCTTAGTGATATCCTTTTTATTGACCTTTACTTGATAATATCCTAACCATAGATATACCTTAGTGAAGTAATAGGATCCAAATATAAGATTGAATAATTCATCAATTCATGGAAGATGATACTTATTATTTATTATGATTTTTTGTTTGAGTTTACGATAATTAATGAATAGGTGGAATGACCCTTCCTTCTCTTGGCGATGAAGACCGGTGAACTACGCCATAAAGTATTTGGGAATATAAAAACTTTATTTTGACTCCCCTATAGTTACTTATTTAGTTCTTTATGTTCAAAAATGACCATTCCATATGGATTCGTGGATACTGGAAAAGATTAAGGTATCAGTTCAGTCAAGAACTCAACCTCCCAGTTTGGAGGATGACCAGACAATTCTTCAGGAAACACATCATTGAATTACCTTACAATTTCAATGTCATCAAAATTGATATTTTTATTAATAAAAATAATTTAATCTAGATATCATAATCATAGGGATATAATATTCATTCCTGATATGATGATACCAAAGGATATTCATCATCTTCATTGAAATTGTATATAATCTGAGAGTGATTTGAGATACATAGGGTGATTTAATTATATGAAAAATTTAATTTTTATTTATGCAAGTAATGTCTTTCCATATATATAATCATATAAAATTGCACTAAAGGGAGTATTATAGGGTTCACTAGGATGTTCATCCTGAAAATATGGATAGTGGAGTGGTTATATACTTCAAATAAAATAATTTCTCCAGTTTCCATATTTACGGATAACTCAGCATCCTTGTTTTGATGTGGTTTTTGAGTAGTTATACTAAACCCACATGATATGAAAAAATGAATAAAACTAGAATCAAATAGTATGTTCTTTATCCCTTAATGAATAACTAGCATACTTTTCACCATGTTATTTTTAGGATCCACCTCAGTTGTTTTGATTACATAATCTCGCCATTTCTATATAGGCCTTGAAGATTGTTGTCATCAGTTGTTGTCTAAAACGCTTATATTTGTTAATTTATGTACATACTGTCATTGTTCCATGAAATTGAAACATTTAAGAAAAGGGAAAGGGTTTATAGGATCATTCCTTTCATCCATCATATTGGTGGGTTTATCACAAGACAATTATCTATGGAGGTTTCCTTACATTCCACACATAAATCATATACTTGTCATGTCCAAGAAATGTTTTGGATGTTTATTCAAACAATATTTACAATTCAGATGTTGGAATTTCTTATTACCATGAGTTCTAAACAACATACCAGCAATATTTAAATCTATTATCTATTTATTATATATTAACCAAAGAGATCCAAGAGATTAAACAATATCTATTTTTTACTTTGAGGGAGCATTATAAAAATTAATAAAAACTATCAAATTTTTTAATTTCCAACAATTTTCATAGACTTGGATTTATCCCACCAAAGAAGCGATCATCTTAAATTATAGGAGATGAAAATTCCAGAGGCATGTTATGAATGTGTTGTGAAGTTCGCTTCATATGACCTGATTTATTCATCATTTTATAACATGACTCTAAGAATTTAAAATCCATTTTTAGTAGGAGAGTACATGGGAAATGTTTTCTAAAAAACTATTTTCTAAAATTCCTTCCACTCTATCTCTTCGAAATATACCTTAGGGTTCATATTTCTAACCAAAATACACCATTGATCAGCTTCTACTTCCACATGATAAACAACCATCACAACCTTCTCTTTATAAAAGAGTTAAAGGACGATGAATAAATATTAAATAGAGTTGATGCATTATTCCATTATTAAAGGATTAGAGGATCCATTGAATGATGGATGCTTTATCACATAAATGTCTCAATTGAAACATTACAATTATTAAAGAGATTTAAGTGTTCCTAATTATTCAATTTTTGGTTAAAAACATGAGTTAATTGAGAAAGAATTATCACGAAGTTCCTGACTTCGCCCATCGGGTTGGGAATATCATTTGGGTAGTCATCACATTACCCCTCACATTGGATGTTTACATGGTTTCTAAAATTTCTAGTCATATACTAAAAATAAATGAAAAATTAGGGATGATTATTTTTAAACTATTACACAAATAAATGGAAAACCTAAAATATTATAGCGATAACACATCAATGACATGTATTCCTTATCCTATGTATTTCTAGGTTTTAATATAAGTCATATGTGATCTATTTCCAAACAAAAAAATATTATGGTCATTTTTTACCTTCATAATGGTTTATAAAAAGATTGTAAATTTTCCAAATCATATCCCCTTGGGAGTACCAGACTAGGTGTGAAACAAGGTATGTTGTCATGCACTAGGTAATGATTGAGTCTATATTAACATGCCCTTTTTGGGGTTGTTATCACTAGGTACAACTGTTCTAGAAGAATATCCACTTATAGTATCCACAAATGGATGTATTTGTTTGGAAACAAATTAATATATACTTTACCAACATTTAGCGATGTTTTACTATGTTTATTAGTATCTATACGACTTTTAATAGAGTTATTTATTCATAATCCCGATAAATAACTATACTTTTTCTCTGATAACAACTATAAAAATTCATATTTTAATACATATAAATTCACCATTTATTTCATAACGTTGGAAATAACACAAGATCAAAAGATAACGAGGCAAGATTATTTGGAAAATTAGGTATATATAACAATAACATAAACATGGATACAAATATATTATTTGAACCTCAACAAAAAGCCCTTAAAACACATTTGATATGTTAAAATAATAGGAGATAACCTAGGGATATACATAAGATATGGGTGAGATATAAATACTCGTGAGAAAATAAATATATTATAAAATAAGTTAAAGAAGTAAATTTGATCCCATAGTCATATCAAGGTATCATAATAGGGGTGGGAAATAGAATCGTTAATAATGAGGCATGATATAACATAATTACATAAATTTAACACAATACTGTGGAAACAATATAAAACATGACATCATAAACATATGATAAGGATGACCGCCATGACATAATAACAAAATATACTCAAAATAACCTCCCATGCACCATACATGGTATCTCATGAGATAAAAACATTACATAATAAATCAGAAGGCTATATAATTTCCGGCCCACACATTACATTCATATCATGTACTTGCATAAGTGTGCCCCATAGATCATAAAACATATAGATCTCTTTCATCGATTTTAATAACATGATTAAGGAGTGTGGATTACATACATGATATTATCTAATCAAGTGAGTATATGTATATATAAAATAATATGCTTGAGTTGAATTGGTTATGGGTATTCATGAAATAAATATTTGGAGTATAAAATCACTGCATAATATCAGCATCATAACAGAGTTACATAATGATTCATAAAAGGATTGAATGATAGTGAATGGGGCCTATCATCACTTAGAAATTATAATCATAATAAAAGAGATTTGTAAAAACATATTCCAACATGAACAACAGGGAATCAAAAAGCATAATATAATGAAGGTGTTTAAATAAAGAAAAGAATGAGAGGATCCCTTACATTGAAAGGGTGCTTCTAAAAGATTGGGAGGAGCTTCTTACACTACTTCAAAACATACCTTTAACAGTGCTAGAATTTATCAATACTAGCAAAAAACACTGATAAATGTGGTTTTTATCAGCGATAATAAATTTTACCCTTTATCATCGATTTATTTGTAGCACTAATAAAGGAAACCCTTTATCATCACTTTTTTAACTTTTATAAATGTCCCCAATAAAAAAAACTATTTCAACAAATAAAAATTAGAAATTGTAAAATTTCAAAAAATATTAACAATTTTATAAATTAAATAGTTACTGGTAAAAATAAATAAATAATATATATATATATTTAGTATTAATAAATTGTTTAGATTAGATATACAGATATGTAAAATGAATAAAAAGAAATAATTAAACAAATAAAAATAAAAAATGAGTAAACTAGGAAAAATATTAAACATTTTATTATTAAATAATTATTTGTAAAAATGAATAAATTTAATATACGTATATATATTATAAATATTAATAAATACTAAATTTTAAATATATATATATATATATAATGAATAAAATTTAATAATTAAAAACATAAAAATTAATAAATTCTAAATATTAATCAAAAAAATTAAAAATGAATAAATAACGAAACATTAAAAAAATTATTAATGAAACAATTATGAATAAAAATGATTCATTTTAATATATATATATATTATAAACAATAAAAAATAATATATATTAAATATAAATATATAAAATGAATAAAATGAAATAATTAAAAACATATTAATGTATTAATCATTTTAAATGGTTTTTATCCAAAGATATTCATTACACATTTAATATAAAAATATATTCTTAATTATATTTCCACATATATATATATATATATATATCAATGTATAAAATATTTCTAAAAATATGATTTATATAATACAAAATATTTATGCTTCCATTAAATAAGTAATATATTTAGTGAAAAATGGTTTATAATAAGAAATTAATATTAATTAAAAATATTGACTAATTGCTTCGAGTGACAGACATAATTGAATGTTATTTGATTTTTCAATTTAACATATATTAAATTTGTGTTATATTGATTGCAAATACATATACGTAATTAGTTCATTTTATATATAACACACAGACACAAAAATATTTACGAAAATAACGAAATATAATATAGAAATACATACGCCCAATATTTATGTAATTTATTCAAAATTTGGTATTCATTTTAGAATTTTATTTTAACGTACGTGATACATTTAACATATTATGTTTTTAATAGGTAAATGTTATTTATTAATTTTTAATATTATATTGTTGGTTATTATTTATTTAAGTTTCATAATTGTTTTTGAATTTAATCATTTTAATCTTATACCAGATGGACCTATGGGTAGGAATACGATCCATGTTATAAGTAATTACAGCTTGATGGTTTAGTTATCTCCATGGAGGGGCTGTGACCTGCCTTTCTAGCCTATGTGTGTGGTATGTGTGGGGGGGTGGTTTGAATATAATTGTACCCCCAAGAACCTAATATATATTTCTCAAATATATATATATATATAATGATATATATATATATAATGATATATATATAATGATATATATATATATATAATTATATATATATAATGATATAAATATATTTATAATTATAAATAAATAATTATAAATATAATTACAAATATATTTACTTATAAATATATTAGTAAACATATTTATAAATTTCTATTTTCTATATTTATAAAATTATATATTTATAATTATAAATAAAAATATATATTTTTTAAATGTATTTACATAATTAAAAAAATTAATTATGTATTTAAATAATTATCTAAATTTAGCAAATAAATAAATATTTATGTAAATATATTGTTTCGTCACGGAATCCGGGGATGACCTCCTAGACGGGAGATTCAAACGTTCCGATCGGTTTCTAACGGGTTTGTTCGTAGAACCGGAAACATTCAATGATTCCACATCCGTTTGGACCTACTTTCCAAAGGCAGGCGCTCATTAGCTTGTGGGCTAATGAGGCTTATGAATTTGCATTGGTCAAGAGGATGGGAGGTCGGACTCATCACAACTTTTTGAGGGGAATTATTGTCTACTCCGGGACTCTCTTTATAGATTTAATTTCTGTTCGTGAATCCTTATTACATTACCAAGTATAAAATGAGATTTCCTTTAGTTTTAACAATCAATGATTAGATATGCAAGAATTTAGAGAATCTTTTATATGTATTCGAGGTTCTTCATCAATAGAGAATCATCTATATCTGTTTAGAGATTCTTGGTCAATGGTATCCTTCAAAACATTTATATAAAAGTCTCTTGGTCATTATGATGACCGGGCTGGTTTTAAAGCCACTCAGTGGGGCACTTGAAGTTTATCGTCATTCAGAAGGACAGGGATTATTTCAAAGTTGGGATCGAACCCATAAATGGAATACCTACGTATCCTTTGTTTTGGAAAAGGAATCAGAACCCACGTAGTTCAAGTAATGGAGTATGATGTTTATGATTGATGGCTCAAAGAAGAATTTCATAATTACTTTTACACTCTAAGATCACGTGAGTCATGCTCGGTGTCAGAAACAAGAGGTATTGGTAAAATTTAGACAATTGTGCCATGAAAGATGCAATCATAAGAATTTGTTTGGGGCTTATGTATGTATGACTGCCCAAAATAGATGAAGGTTTAGGATTTACTTTTAGGGAGAAAATCCAGGAACAGGGTCCATAAAGGTATATTTGCTTTATGGAGATTTGAATACTCTAATCTTGGGGCTTACTCCTGAGGAGGATGCCAAAGTTAGGAGGGGACTTATGATTGGGTTTTACTCCTGAAAAGGAAACCCAAATCAAAGGTAAATTATGACTGGTTAAGAGAAATTTAAGGGGGCTTGAGGTTTATTCCTAAAAAGGAAACTCAAGATTATGACTGGGACTTATTCCTAAAAAGGAGGCCCAGGTTAGGGGACTTGGGGCTTACTCCTGAAAAGGAAACCCAAGGTTATGACTGGGACTTACTCCTAAAAAGGAGGCCCATGTTAGGGGACTTGGGGCTTACTCCTGAAAAAGAAACCCAATGTTATGACTGGGACATACTCCTAAAAAGGAGGCCTAGGTTAGGGGACTTGGGGCTTACTCCTGAAAAGGAAACCCAAGGTTATGACTGGGACATACTCCTAAAAAGGAGGCCCAGGTTAGGGAATTAAGGTTTGGGGCTTACTCCTGAGGAGGATGCCCAAGATTATGACTAGGACTTACTCTTAAAAAAGAAGGCCCAGGTTATGAATGAGTCTTATTCCTAAAAAAGGAGACCCAGGTTAGGATTCTCTCATCTTAAAGGATGAGGTAGAATGAATTAAATCTACATATTTAGTGACATAAGGATATTTAAATCACTAGACTTTGAGGGAGATTCCATAGAATTCCTTTCAGATAAGAAAGTCAAATCAAGAAATCATGCCATAAATGGATTTGAAGAGTGTCTTGAAGATTGAATCTTGAAATGGAAAGGTGTGATGGCTTAAGAGGGGTAAAAATGGGCAAGATGGGCACCAAAAAAGATAGGGGCGCGCTGGTCTTGCAAGGCGCGCAAGTCTTCCGTGGGCGCGCAAGTATGGTCGTGCAGGTATACCTGCGCGACACGTGGTGTACTTGCGCGATTTTCAACCAGAATTAAAATACTTGAGCGACTCTTTTTTAAACCCATTAGAATTTTCTTGAGGTTCTTCCAGAAAAGGGACGCGCAAGTTATATTGAAGGAAATAAGTCGTCGCGCAAGTGTTTGATAAGTTTCAACACTTAGGCCTTCCTTCTTCTCTTTAGATCTTCCGTTCTAGGAAAGAAATTACCTTAGAAGTGTTCCGTAAGCTTTGAGAAGAGACTTGGGCGTCGGGAGCTTCAATCCGAGTTTCTGGAAAAAGATCATCTCGAATGGGGGGCCCAAAGGGTCTATTTATAGGCAAAAGAAGACCTCGGGCGGTTACCGAGCGGTTACCACTTAGGTCGCGCAAGTGTACTTGCGCGGCAGTGGTATAACTTGCACGGTGGATTTGCTGTTGATCCTTTGTTCATGCCTTTATCGATTTTTGATGTTTTCTTCAAAGGATGAATCACTTTCAGCTTAGATATTTTCTTTTCCGATCTTTAGATTCTGTGACGAAAGGAGCATCAACAAAAGTCCCCCCTCAGAGTTGGATCCGGAGAGAAATGAGGATTTGACTCTGAGGAAATCGAATCCCTCCAAAGGAAAAGGGAGGCGTGCAAGTCTTCAGCGCACAGAGGGCGGCACACAAGTTTGTGTCGCGCAGGCCTTAAGCGCTCTGGGTGTGGCGCGCAGATAGGCTTCCTGGCCTATAAATACACCGCTTTTGGCCGGGGATAACATCTGATCCCGAATTTCACGAGCTCTCGCCGCCCAAGTCTTCCTCGCCGCGCAAGTCTCTTTTTCCACTATTTCCTCGCTTTCGCGCTACTGTCAAGGTAATAGGGCTTGCGCGGTAATACTTGCGCGACAAAAACTTGTGCGTCACTTGTATCACTTGCGAGACATCTCCATACTTGCACGCCTTAATGCCTTAGCCATTTTTTCCAAATTCTTTCACAAATTTTATGAAAAATAAACCCATTTAAGAATTTAATTTATTCAACTCTTGTGCAGATTCAATGGCTCTTAGACCTGGATTAATTGATGAACTGGCTAGCAAGCGGATAGATGATATGATGGATATCATTGGCCCTGATTACTATAGTATCAAAGATAGTACTCTTCCAGATTTGGCTAAGTATCTGAAGAAATATCATCGCAACTTTCCTAACTGCACTTATCTACCTTTGTATGGCTATGGTCATCTACAAGAAGTCATTATTCCAGAAGTAAAGAAATATCTTCCATTTTCGTGGTTTCAGAATTATACCAATTTTGCTTCAGCAAATATCTCAGGTGGAGGATCATTTCTAACTGCTGGAACAGTGGAGAAGGCTTATGTGATGCATCATAGCCCTTTCACACCAGATCTGAAAGATCATACACCTAAGCTTCAACCACATTGTCATACTTCAATCTTCCGAAATGCTCAGATGGATCAATCCAAAGGCTGGAAGAAAAGTTGGGATTTCCGTCCTGGGGGAGGTGTGAAGCCAACTTGGATGTGGGCATACTGGGTGCGACAAACTTGCGCAGAGTTTATTGAGGATCTGAAGAGAGCTGCAATATATGAGGCCGTTTGGGTTGGGCAAACATATGTTTACAGACATGATAACTTCGTGCCAGAGATACTCAGCCACTGGAGCCCAGCGACTAATTCTTTCCATTTGAATCATGGAGAAGTAGGTATCAGTTTGTGGGATGTCCACAAGATTTCAAGAGCTCCAATCTTGGGCGATATGTATGATGAATTCATTCCTCCCAAGGTGACTTGGAATGATTCAGAGAAGACTCCTGCTTTGGCTTGAGAATTATTTAAAATCTTACACAGGCTCAAGAGTTCAGAGACCTCATTAACTCATTTTAGAAAAGATATTCATCCGGAATAATGGATGAATGTGTTTCTTTCTGAGAAGAAAGGGATGGATCCAAAAGAAAAAGGATCCAAGAAAAATAAATCCAAGGATACCAGGCCCAGACGTCCTACCACTTGTCCAAAACCTGAGAAGAGAGGAGCTCCTGGGACATTCTGGCCAACTCTAGAAGCAGGAGAGTTTGAAAAGTGGGGATATGAAGTGAATCAAAGAATTTCAAAGAAAACTCGTCTGGCGGGTTTCTTGGCAATGTGGATCAGTGTTTATCTCTTGCCGGTCAGGGATTCGAAGGGAGGCGTTAGGCCAGGGACCTTCAACATTGCGGAAAAGTTGGCTGAGGGAAAAATGGTTGGGTTAGCTACCCCCATTTTAGCAAAGATTCACAGGAGTTTACTTCACGTCTTCCAGGGTAAATCTCCTTTAAGAAAAGTGGGACATTCCAGGTTTTGTGGGGATGGATTGCCACTCACTTCAGGACTTACAACGTACAGAATGGATTACAAATTCCTGGAAGCTCTTTCAGACCGTCAGTGCAAGCATTCTCTGGAATTGCTCCATTAGATGTTAATGGTTATGACATGAAAGTAAGACTAAGCATGTTTAAGGAATTCAACTTCTTTCCTTATGGAAGTCCGCCATCCGGGCGGTTTGTTGATGATGGGACAACCCATTTGGATTTGAGGGCATACATGCTAGCTTGCAGGGATGGCGTGTTAGTAGCCAGGATTGATGGAGAAATCATATGTGAGGCCTATGCTCCATATAGATTTGCACGCCATTTCAAATGTTTGCAACAGATTGTTGTATCCCCTCCAGTACATGTCAGGTTAGAGCAACATCCGATGGTTGCTCGACAACTATGGTTGCTGACATCAAGAGAGAAGACTGGGGCAGTATTTGATCTACTAGTTGAAAAAGCGGCACATAATCTGACTACATTTTATGCCGAACACTGGATAGCATCATACCCCAAAGGGATATTGAATCACCCAGTATATCAAGTGGGAAAGAGGAAGAGGACTGTAGAGAAAGAAACCCTTCCTCATGAAGGTGACGCTTCTCCACCTGAAATAGATTCAACAGACTCCTCTTCTAGAACTGATTCATCGGATTATCACGATGGGGATGATGAGGCACAACTGGCAGTAAAGCGGTTTCGTGCCCGATATAATCCTCCAGCCAGAATTAAAAGACCCACTCCATCAACTCCTGGTGAGTTATTTCATTGTAGTAATTTCAATCACTGCTACTTTATAAAGTAATAAGTCTTACATTCTTATTCTCTATCTGTAGATGCAGGAGTTGGGAAGAAATTAAAATCAAAAATTGTAGGACCTTCCTCACAGCCTTTATATCTAAGACCAAAGGCTGTTCAGCTATGGCAGAGCTTATAATGTGATACTGAGACCGCCTGGCTGGATTTGTGTGAGGGCCTACAACTTCCTGGAATAGGATATCTTCTAGCTTCTAAAAATCTTCAATACGGAGATAACCCCAATGAAGTGCGAGCTTACATCAGAGATATGAAAATGCTCATATATTCCAGTGATGACTCGGTTCCTATCACCAGGCGGGTGAAGGAAATGATTGATCATGGCGCCACTGAGGGGGCTGGTGGTTCTGGAGATGAGGAATGGTAGGAGTACGTGGCTCCTGAAGATGTAAGTTTTCTTTCCTTATTTTCTTTGCAACTTGATTTCAGTTGAAGATTCATTACTTAAGGAAGTTATTTTCTTCATCTTGCAGCTTGCAAAGAAAGGAACTGGGGTTCCTTCACCACAATATAGCCCTGGTGGTACTGCTATCTGGGCTGCTGCTGATTCTCCTCGCGAACCAGGCGAGATATCTCCAGGCCAGCAGGACATGAATGAGGCACTGGACATAGCCTTCCATTCGCCAATCCAAGTGCCAATAAGGGAGACTACTGATACTCCGAAAAAACAAAAGAAGCCAAGGCAACTAAGGAGGAAATACATAGCTAAACGTTTCATTAGCAGTGGTAAGTCCTTCGAACAATCATGAGTTTATACCCATAATCATATGGTTACTCATATTTCTGAGGATTGCAGGGGCTTCTTCAATTTCCCCCTTGAGGGAAGGGACTGACCCTCCTTCAAAGGTCGTGGAGGGTGCTGTAGAACAATCACAGACCCAGGCCGACTTGGTTGCACCTGGAGAAGAGCTACCATCCATTCCCAGTATCCCTCCTACTACTGAAGATGTTGTCAAAGGTCAGGGGTTGCAGGACATAAGTCAGCAAGAAGATGTAGCAAATGCTCCCACTGGTGAGACTAATCAAGATTCTGAAGTATCATTGGATGAAATGATGAATCAAGGAATGACTTTTGAAGAATTTTATGATCATGCTATGTTGTCATATGATTTAGAAGTCCTTGGGCGTGAGTGCTACCCTTCGCCCAAATTTTTTTTTAAAAAAATATACTTCTAACCATGATGGAAAATAATATGCAGTTTCTTCCGTAGAAGTCGCTGAACTGCCAATGCCCAAAGAGGGTGTGGACACTGATGTCAACCCTATCATTGCAGAAACATTAGCTCAAGTAGAGCTAAATCCAATAAACTCTCCTGAGACCCATCTTGAAAATCCTATTGAAACCGGGAAATATGGGGAGAAGTCTTCTCAGGTTTCTGAACCACCCTTGGGTAAGGGATAACAATATTTGGGATTTTAGTTTATTCGCAAGACAATCTATTCTTTTGTTATCCTTTGAAGATGACTAAACCTTTCAAATAATCATGCAAGACCATCAACTGCAATGACTAGATCTGTAGATGAGGCCTCAGCCTCTGCCCCAATGGGAATTGAAAGTGAAGAACCACAAGTCAGGGGGGAAAGAGCAGGACAAGGCACTTCCTTAAGCGCGCTAATTCCAGATTACATACCCCCTTCTGACGATGATATTGAATCAGATCCAGAGATGCTTAAAGCATTCAGCTTTTCACGACGTAAGGCATGGAACAACATATGGAACATCATATCTGGGGTGCCTTTAGAAGAGCAACCATAAAAAATTTCTCGATTGTCATCCCAATTTGTTATACTGGGACTTGGTGGTTTTGGATATGAAAAGATCCATGCTGCGGTGAAACAGATCATTTTCAGGAGGGAGAAAGTGCAGACATGTCGCAAAGATTTGACCAGAGTGAAATTATCAGTCAACATAGGCGAATTTGAGGCTGCGATATCCCAAGCTGAAGCTGATTATGCTGCCAAGATGAAGGATCTGAACCAAAAAATCAAAGAAAAGGTCGTCCAGCAGGTGCAATTCCAGCAACAGTTAGATGCTGTTACTGGGGAACTTGATCATCTTAATAAATCATTGGATGAAACTCATATAAATGGCATGAAAGCCATCGCAGATGTAAAGAAGGCACTTCAGCAAGCTGAAAAGAGTGAAGCTGGTCAAGTGCACGAGCTTCAAGTAATTGCTGATAAGGCTCAGGATGCTATACATCAAATGAAGACTTATGTTGACAATCTTCTGTAATTCTTGAAAAAAGAGAAGAGACTCCAGTCTTTGGATGTCTTTCTATCTCCTGTGTATCAATGAAAAACACTTTCGTCTTCAATCATTTGTACCTGCATTCTTTCATTACCTGCTTCAAATTTACTTAAGCCAATGGGCCTAGTAAGCATAGTTTGATTTTTACTAGGATTATTACAAATAATCCTACAAACTTTGAACCTTTTAATTGCTCAATATTACCTAAATCATACAAAAATATGTATATTTAGTGAGCTGGAACTTGACTTTTATTCAGAGTTCCTTTGTCTTTTGTGTGGGCTGTTTAAAGTCATGCACGCCAGACATAAAGGGGCTAATGTTTAAGGTCGAAATAGCTTTGGCCAAAATGGATAAAAATGGATTCAATTCCTTGACAATTTATCTAAAAACATATTACCATACTCAAGTATGAGGGAAAAAATGTAAACTATGGCTTGAGAATATTTGAATCTGAGGAATGATATGAAAAAGAGCTAAAAGGCATTAGAAGAAGTAGTTTCCAAGAATGAAGTTACTATTATTTAACAAAACCCGTTAGGGGGTTGAAATATGCAGGGCCACCTATGGGCATTGGCTGCATGGTCAAATAAATAGCATCTTTTGGCTGACAAGTCTGTTATGTGGACTGTTTATGCAAGGCCACCTATGGGCACGTGCTGCATAGTCAGGCAAAAGAACTCCCAGAAATTTACTTTCCTAGTGCTAAAAGCCAGTGAAAGTTTATGGAGATTCAAATTTTCTAAATTATAGAGTTTGTTGTATGGAAAGAGGTACTTGAATATGGAGAAGATATTTCCGAACAAGAATATCGAAGAACTGGATGAATATCACTCCTACGAAGGTCTGACCCAAACGTAGGGAAGAAGAATAAACCATAGACTTGAATACTTTCAGATCATGAAAAAGGATATGGGACAAATATGTTAAGGATGGATTTTTTTTTGCGGATCCCTACATACTGTCGTTTAAGACAAATAAGGACAAAAGAGGCATTCTTCCCAGGAATGAAGTTACTATTATTTAACAAAACCCGTTAGGGGGTTGAAATATGCAGGGCCACCTATGGGCATTGGCTGCATGGTCAAATGAATAGCATCTTTTGGCTAACAAGTCTATTATGTGGACTGTTTATGCAAGGCCACCTATGGGAACATGCTGCATAGTCAGGCAAAAGAATTCTCAGAAGTTTTACATTTTTGTGACTAGAAGTCATGAAAAGGGTTATGAAGATCTGAAAATATTTAAGGTTAGGATTATAATACATAAATATGGGTATTGTCCAATGTATATAGAGATACATATGTCAATGAAAACCATAATCATGTTGTGGCTGGGTCCTGAGTTGAAATTTTGGATTTCACTACGTATCTCATAAGAATGAGAATCAAGCCATACATAGTTCTTGAAATGCAGTTTAACGTCGTGCAGGATGACAAGTATGAGTGATCTTAGTTTAGGGTCATAGAATTCGGACCATAATAATGAATACACAGTGTGTGTTTTCATGAGGACTTTTCAGCCAAGGGACTGAAAGTGAAATTTGGGGTTAGGCCCAAAAGACTTGGGACTGGATTCGAGGGACACTCGAATGTTCCTACGTATCCCATAAGGATGGGAATCAAGTCCACGTAGTTCTAGAAATTCCCTTTGTACAAATTTGGTTCGTACGTGTGAAGGGTGAAAGGGGAATTTAGTGCAATGATGGTTTAACCTAAAAAGGTTTAGGCATTACCATGTATGCATGTAGTCTTTTGAAAATGAAAACCATGATTGAAAAATCAATGTCAATAATAGTTCTCTCTCAAATGAGGAAATCAAAGAATATTGTAGTTTATTGTCGTACCGGACAAAAGTGTTGTATAGTTTAATGTCATATAACAAGGAAGAAAGTGAATCAATGTAAAAAATATTGATTCTAGGGGTGGTTTCACAAATCAAAATCATATGAGATGGTGGTGAACCGATGTGAAGAGATTGTTTTTGGGCTTGAACCCTGGGAGGTTTCCTACATACCCAACCTGGAGGGAATGGATCAAAGTCCGTGTAGTTCAATTAAAGAATGAATTAATGATCAAGTTGTTCTTGTGGACAATGATCTAATAAAAAATATTGTTGGGACATACACATGGTTAGTGGCCCAAAGGGAGTGTTATGGTTGATGTTCGCTCTAAGCTCACGTGAGTCATACTCGGTGTTAGAAACAAGAGGTAATAACAACCTTAACGATGTACAGTTTAATTTCATGTAGGACATAAAAAAGGGACTATGCAGTTTAAAGTCTTGCAGTTAGGACTATTGGTGCTGCACAGTTTAGTGTCATGTAGTAGGGACAAAATACAGTTTAATGTCATGTAGGACCTATCAAGGATTTTCTGTACAGTTTAGCGTCATGTAGTTAGGACGATGGGGATAAAATAGTTTAACGTCATATTGGACGAAAGAGGGACTGTGCAGTTTAATGTCATGCCGTAAGGACAAAAGAGTGTACCATTTTAACGTCATGTCGGACGAAAGTGCGAATAGTTTAAGGTCATATGCATGGACCGTGAATGGTGTAGTTTAATGTCATACTAGACCTTTGATGATTATATAGTTTAACGTCTTTCCGGACGTGAGGGACTTTCATACAGTTTAGCGTTATGTAGTTAGGACGTCATAGTTTAACGTCTTGCTGGACCAGGGATGATGCAGTTTAAGGTCATGCTGGACGGTTTAGGGAACTTTTTCACAGTTTAATGTCGTGTGGGACGAAGTTGCAGTTTAAAGTCATACTGGACCATTGCTGTATAGTTTAACGTCATATAGCAAGGACGAACTGGTGTTGTACAGTTTAAAGTCATGTAGCTAGGACTAAGGTGAACCAATATGAGGATATCAGTTCTGGGGACTTTTTACAGTTTAACGTCATTCTGGACGATGAAAGTGCCACACAGTTTAATGTCATGTTGCTAGGACACAATATAGTCTAATGTCATCTCGGACAAAATATAGTTTAATGTCATCTCGGACAAAATATTGAACTTCTGTATAGTTTAATGTCATATAGATAGGACATAATACAGTTTAGTGTCATGTAGGACAATAGATATCATGAACCAATGTGATTGTTTTGGATCTGGGAACAATATTTTGTGTTTATACAAAATACTTCTTCAGAAATATGGCATTAGTTGGAGTCGTAATGTGTTCTCCATCCATTGAGATTAGAGAATATGCTCCATTGGAGTAGACCTTATGTATTGAATAAGGTCCTTCCCATTTTGGTTCAAGCTTGGGAGGCTTCTTTCCTGGTATCATTGGTGCTCTGAGAACCAATACCAATTCTCCCTGAATGAATGAACGAAGACGAACTTTTTTGTTAAAAGCTCATGCTATTCGATTCTGATAGATTTCCAAGTGGTGCAAAGTGCACAATCTTTTCTCATCTAACTGTTCCAATTCATTCAACCGCTTTTGGGATTGCTCATCTGTTGATAACTGATCACAAATGGCTATTCTGAGTGAGGGCAATTGATCTTCAATTGGAAAGACTACTTCTGTTCCATATACCAATGAATACGGAGTTGACCGCGTTGCATTGCGAGTGGTAGTCTGATAAGCCCATAAAGCATGAAAGAGTTTATCAGGACATGACCTATTTTCATTATCCACCATTTTTTGCAGTATATTTGAAAGAGTCTTGTTGAATGCCTCTATCTGGACATTAGCCGCTGCATGATATCGAGATGAATGGTTGGACTTAATGTTGTATTCTTGATACAATTTCTTTATCTCAGAAGAACTGAAGTTGGTGCCGTTGTCCGTCAATATGGTATGAGGGACACCAAATCTAGTGATGATGTTAGACTTGATGAAGCTAACAATGCATTTAGAACTGACTTCTTTGAGAGGTACTGCCTCTGCCAATTTGGAAAAGAAATCAGTAGCAGTAAGAATGTACTTAAACTGCTTGGCCGTAGCTGAAGGGTAAGGTCCCACCACATCCATTCCCCATGTGGAAAATGGCCATGAGTATTTAGCTGTATGAAACAACTCTGGAGGTTTATGAATGAAGTTGGCATATACTTGGCATGAATGACACTTCTTTGTGAAATTAACACAATCTTGTATCATTGAAGGCCAAAAGTATCCAAGCCTTCGAATTTGATCAGATAGTCTATGTCCAGACTGGTGGGCACCACAGACTCCTGCATGCACTTCTTTTATGACAACCATTGTCTCTTCACCATCAATACATCTGAAGAGAACTCCATCAAAACCACGTTTGTAGAGAATTTTCTCGAGGTGGTTTGAGCCATCATAAAGAGTAAAATTGACCACACGTCGCCGGATTTGTTCTTTCTCGGCTCTATCAGGTGGAAGTGTTCCATTTTGAAGGTATTCCCTGATAGGTGACATCCAACCTGTAGTATGACCATAAGTTTCAGGAATGGGACTAATTTCATTAATTTCCTCTGTTCTGACTTGAACATAAGGTGAAATTGCACGACGGTGGGAAATACAGATGGTTGTCTCGTCCCGATTTGGATCTGCTAAAGCTGTGGCTATATTAGCTAGTGCATCAGCTTGAGCATTTTGTGATCTTGGGACATAAGAAAATGTCGGTTCTGAAGGGAATTCCGACATTAACTCTCTGACGTAATCATACAAAGGGATTAATTCTTCTTTTCTGATGGCATAATCCCCATTGACTTGTTTGATTACCAGGTCTGAATCACCTTTCACCTTTAAGTGATTCACTTGTGCTTGAAGTGCTAACTCCAAGCATGTAATGAGAGCTTGGTATTCAACTTCATTATTGGTACCACCTTCCCACAACAAAAAGGAATAAAGTAACACTGCCTTATCTGGAGAAACGAGCACAATTCCTAAACCAACTTTATTACATTTAGGATTTTCCATTTTCTTCCCTGTTGGACTTCTAGAAGCACCATCAAAATACATTTCCCATGTTTGAGGACTTTCTTGAATAGAGAAAACTTCCTCATCAGGGAGTTCGATATCTGAATACGTGTCTTCCACTGAAGGATGTTCAGCTAGGAAATCAGCCAGAGCTTGGCCCTTAATTGCCTTTTGAGACACATACTGAATGTCGAACTGCTGTAGAATAACCACCCACCTTGCCAGACGTCCTGTAAGCATTGGACGACTAAGGATGAATTTGAGCGGATTATTACGAGATACCAATTGGACCTCGTGATGTTGCAGGTAGTGTCTCAGTTTCTGAACTGCAAAGATTAATGCAAGGCAGCACTTTTTAATACTTGAATACCGGGTTTCTGCTTCAAGCATAGTTCTACTGAGATAGTAGAGACTATTTTCATTCCCATCATCATTCTTTTGAGAGAGAAAGGCACCCAATGATCGCTCTAAAGCTGTCACATAGAGGATAAGAGGTCTACCCTCAACAGGTGGCATGAGTACTGGTGGACTCAAGAGGTATTTCTTGAGAACATCAAATGCTTCTTGACATTCTTTAGTCCACTGGTAAGTGACTCCTTTCTTCAATAATTTGGTAAAGGGTAAACTTTTGCCTGCCAAATTGGCGATGAAACGCAGAATATAGGCTAAGTTCCCTTGAAGTCCTATTAATTCTTTCAAATTCTGAGGAGGTGACATACCAAGGATTGATTTGGTCTTCTTAGGATCGACTTCAATACCAAGATGGCGTACAACAAAGCTGAGGAATTTTCCTGAGGTTACCCCAAAAGCACATTTTAAGGGGTTCATCTTTAAATTATGTTGTCGAAGCTTGTGGAATATGACTTCCAAATCAGCCAAGTGATTAGAAAGTTATTTGGATTTAACCACGAAATCATCTACATAGCATTCAACAAACTTCCCTAAAAGAGGTTTGAAGATACGATGCATGGCGCGTTGATATGTTGCACCTGCATTCTTCAAACCAAAGGGCATTACCCGGTAACAAAACACACCTTGAGGAGCTCTGAAGGCTGTATATTCCTCATCTTCTGGGGCCATTCGGATCTGATTATATCCAGAATATCCATCCATGAATGAAAGTACTTCATAGCCAGCCGTCGCATCAATTAAGAGTTCTGTAATCGGAACTGGGAAATCATCTTTAGGACAATACCGATTAAGATCTATGAAATCGATGCAAACCCTAATTTGTCCGTTCTTCTTCTCTATAGGGACAATATTAGCCAACCACTTGGGATATTGATCTTCTCTGATGAAGTTAGCTTTGATAAGATTATCCACTTCAGCCTCAATTTTGGAAGCATAGGTTGGGTGTGTTCTTCTCGCGGCTTGCTTGAATCCTCAATGTTCTTTTGGTAAACCCAAATGATGAGTAGAAACATCAGGATCGAGGCCAAGCATCTCTGTATAATTCCAAGCAAAAATATCTTTATTTTTCTTTAGAAAAGAAATATACATCTCTTGCTCTTCAAGGGTCATGGCCGCACTAATTAAAGTGGGGCGTGGATATTTCTCTGTACCCAGATTTATTTCTCTGAGTTCATCCACAGTGGTAGAGATACCCTCTTCAAATGCTGGAGGAGCATCTCTAAGATCTTCCTCTTCCTCTTCATCACATGTTATTTCTTCCGTTTCTACTTGCAAAGTAGATGAAATAACAAAATTCTCATGATCATAAGAGATGTCAAAATTTTCACATTTTGAAGAAGAAGCTTCCATTTCCGACCCTATTGATGATAAAGGGTCTTCATTGGGAAATAAAGAGGAGATGATGGATTGAGAATCGACATCATTATTCACCTCTGGTGTTGCTATAACTTCTTCTGGCCTGATTAGAGAAGTATAGACTTGTTGGATTTCAGCAGACGAAATGAAAACGTCACCACTTATGCTTTCATCACTGCTTGGTAAGTTACCAATTTCTCCCATGTTGTCTGGCTCGATTGCCGTAATTGACATTATGGATCTTTCCATAAGAGTATTTTGATTTGGGCCTATTTTGTCAATTTTACTAATAGGTAACACATAATCTTTACTCACATGTGAAAATGGATTTATTGGAATTTTTTCCAAACCATATGGAGCATTAACTTTGGTAATTTCCTTCATTGTAGATTTTTCTCTTCCCTTCATGTGATAAAATTCCGCCTCAATGTATTGAGACTCACATGTCTTGAACGAGGCCTTATCACCATACAATGTTCCATCATGACCATCGAAACATTATTTGAGACATTGATGGTATGATGACGGAATAGCTGCATGCTGATGTAGCCAGGGTCTTCCAAGCAAGATATTGAAAGCTGAGTCTTGATCAACAATCATGAAATCCGAATTGGAAACAAGATCTCCAAACTGAGTTCTGAGTGTAACTTCTCCCAGTGGTTCTTGTTCATTTTTATCATATCCTTGCAACATCATGGTAGAAGGAGATAAATCAGATTCCGTGAGGCCCAATCGACGAAGTGTATGAATGAGCATGAGGTTGACTCCTGAACCATTGTCAATGAAAGCTCTTCGATCATCTTTACCATTGACTTTGCCAGATAAGTACAAAGGTTTTATGTGCCCATGCACAACATCATATTCTTCTTTATCAGTAAAAGATATCACTGCATGGCATTCTGCAGGATTATTCTCTATGTGATAGATTTCAGCTGCAGCAATTTCATCTTCAAACTCCTGAGGACTTGACAAAGCTTCGATGAGTGATTCCCGAAGATCTTTTGACAGATTCAAAGAATCCAAAATTGATAACTTGGCTGGTACTTGGGCCAAGTGTTTCAATATATCATACTTTTGATCTAGAGGTCTGCGTTTCCCAATAGGAATATGCGGTTTAGCAGGTACCTTGGAAGAAGATGCTTTGGAAGCTGATGCATCTTGTATTGAAGCTGGAAACATCCTTGGTTTTGGAATATTAGACTGATTAGATCCATTTACTTGCTGAGATAAAGAAGATGGAACCTTTAATCGGTCTTCCAAAATAACTGTACCAAAACTGAGTTGGCCATTGGTAGAAGAACTTGCTTGTTCTTTTTGAGCTCGCTGAAGGGCTCTACCACGAGTTTCTGCTGCATATACAGTGCTAGCAGGGGTAGAATTAGAGTAGTGGCTTCGGAAAGATCCACGTCTTCCCCTATATCCTGAACCTCTAGAACTTCCTCGGGTTCCCTTATTTGATACAGGGAATTCAGGCTCATCATGACTGGAATATGGATCTGTTAATTGAATCATATTAACAGAACCAAATATTAACTCTTCGTCTGATAAAGACTCTGCCTGGTTAGCCTGTTTAGGCTGTGCCATTTGATGGGGCGGTGCCCGTGGCTTTGAAGTAGATGGCATGAAATCTGCCAGAGTCAAAGACAATTTAGGCTTTGATACATACTCATCTTCTCCTGATTCCTCTTTCTTCTTTGAATTGTGATGCCCTTTTGAGGATTTGTCTTTTGATGGAGGCTTTACTGCAGCTTTTGTAGGAGACACAATTGGCTTCTTCAATTGTGTTCGCAAAATGGAATGGGTCCGATTGATTGTCTTTCTGACCATCCAATCATCATATTTTTTCGCAGTTTTTCTTTTGACTTCCTGCCACTCGCCTCCTTCCTCTGGATCTGTTGCGGTAATACAGGCTACATGAGCTGAAGAACCCTTCAATTTGACTTGTCCCAAATCGACCATCTTTTGAAGGAGGTCTTTAAAGACAAAACACTCCTGGATGGGATGCCCCAACATTTGATGAAAGGGACAATAATTGGGACGGTCTTCATCTCCTTCCTTGTTTGGTCTCTTGGGCACTGGTAATTGAACCAAATTATTTTCCAGAGCTGAAATGAAGTAACCAGGAACTTGCTCACTTCGAAAAGAGTATGTTTTACTCTTCATATCCTCAAATTGTTTCCGTCGTTGATCTTTTTGATCATTTTGACGAAACAACCTTTGTTGTTGGCGTTCAGGAGGTGGAGCCCTTCGAGAAGATGAAGGTTTTGAAGTAGAAATAGGTACAGGTGCTTGTTTAAGCATAACTGTAGCAGTTTCTGCTTTACCCATTCTTCTTCCTAGAGCTGATGGAAATATACGAGATTTAACCTTAGCCTGTATAAGGGAATCTTAAATCTGTTGAGCGATTGAAGTAAGGTCTCGAAACCCTCCTGTGTATTTCACAGGGATCAATGGCGTGCGTAATTCGTCACGCAAATTTTCCACACAGATTGGAAACAATTTCTCCTGAGGGAGTGCTAAACTCAAGGAATATGTTAATCCCTTCCAACGAGCAATGAAATCAGAGACTCTTTCATTCTCTCTTTGCTTGCAGTTTGTAAGATCGAAAACTGTCATTTTTGGCAAAGTTGAGCTAAACTGAAGAAGGAATTTTTGACGAAGATCCTCCCATCCGATGAATGACCGGGATTTCAAGCTTGTATACCAGACAAAAGCTGGTCCTTGCAAGGTTCGCACAAAGCATCTGAGTTTCACTGCTTCTTGCTGCTCTAGATTTCCCATCATAGGATCACAACAAGACACGTAATGCGTCAAATGTTGTTCGGGGTCGCCTGATCCATTGAAAGTAGGGAAAACAGGGTTTCCAAAACTGGATGGAGGAGAAATTGAATCTACCCATTCATGGTAAACTTTATTTTCAGGTTGAACTTGCCCCCGTTTCCCTTCCATAGTTTCTAACCGAGCTGTTAATGACTCAATAGTAGTTATTAACTTTTGAGAAACATCAGGTTGAACTTGGTTTTGGGTAGGTTCAATGAATGGAGCTTGGACAGACGTGATGGTTGGTACTGCAACTGATGGTAGTGCTGCCAACCGTTGTTGCGTTTGACCCGTAGGATTAGACCTCTGAGGGTGTACTGATAAAAGAGGATATTCCTGATCCATCTCAGTAGTTACAACAAATTCCTTCGGCTGTCGGACTTCATCATTCTTAAGAAGAAGACTACTCTGAAGTGGTTCTGCATTCAACCTTCTTAATTCTTTCATTTCTTCCTCCTGTTGTAAAAACCTTTGCTCTAATGAGAGCGATTGACCTCCTTCAGAGGAAGGATGAGAAGTTACCTGATTCTTTCCTTTCCCCTTATTGGATCTTTTTCGGAGAGGGGGAAGTGGGTTACTTGAAAAAATACCCAGATTTTGGGTAAGCCTTTGATTACGTGTGCGCACACCTTCTTCATTTAGGTCTGTGTGCACAACTTCTTGAGCAGGAACCTCTTCGTCTGATCCCTCTGATTGAGCCTTATCTGGTGAATCAGCAGCAACGGCATTGATGACATTAATGGATGCATATTGCATGGAATCCTTTCTATCAGCATTTCTGTGATATTGTCTTCTTTCATGTCCATGATGAGACATGGAATTCCGTTGACTTGATCCCTTAGGAACTTCTTGGAGAACCGTCACTTGGAGAGAATCTCCTGATAGCTTGGCTCTTCGTTCCTCTTGAGGCTTATTCCCTAATCGAGAGAATACTGACTTTCTCTGAGGGAGGGAATGAGGATTTGAAAAAGTCCCCAGTCTGGTAGACTGGGGATGTTCCTGCTGCTTCCCCTCAACTCCTCGAATCCCATTTGTTGACTCTTAGGGTTGGGTTAGAGAAGTCCCCAGTCTGGAAAGCTGGGGTGTCTCTTGACATGCTATGTCTGAGATCTTCTTAAAATCTCTCTTGATCTTGTGAATTTTAGTTCGGAAATTAGCTGGATTCATTAACCTGTATCCACTTTTATCACCTGGTTCAACGGACCGTTGGATGATTTCCGAAACTTCTGTCATTTGATGACGTGTTTGCTCCAGACGAGAGGCTTGTGCAATATTCTCGCCTGCTTGATGTAGGAGCAATTCAACAACTTGTTCTCTATATACTTGATTTTGAGAGGAACTAGTTGAAGCCTGTTCTTGAGCAAGCTTTTGATTATGAACAAATCCCATTGACTGTGGCCGGCCATGGGCAATAACATTGCATGAGACCATTTTCGGCGGGCTTTGCTGACCGGAAAGCACTGTGAAATGTAGTGCTCGGTGAACACCGCATCCTCTGATATGAACATCAGATGGAGCATTGGAAATTAACTAACACAATTTTCTTAGTGCGCCAAGGCATGAACGTTGAAGGGTTCTCTGTTTCTTTTCAGCCTTTGGATACCGAGAGACTGATAGAGATTCCAAATCAATCTGACGTTGTAGCCCTTCTATTATCTTAAGATTATTTTCATATTCATCGTAAGATAATACCTTCTTCTTTAATTGACAAAGCGTTTTCCATATGTTGAGACGAATATCATGGATTCCATCATCCGTCAACATCTTTGGAATGTCGTTCTGGGAGTCAGCCAAAGGCCAAAACATGACTGGTACTTCACCTTTTTCCAGTTTTTTTCTCATGTTCAGCATTTCCACTTTATCATTATATGAAGATTCTTCTACCTGTTTGGACTAGAGTTGGTGTTTCCTTGTTGCTTCATCAGATTCAACAAGATTGGTAGATAGATTACTATTCATGATGGAAGATGAATGACCCAGGGATGGTTCGAAGAATAAACTGAACCCCAGGATATCTTCTGATGGAGAAAGAGTTTCACCTGCCGATAGTAAAGAATCAGACATGACTAGTTTTACGTTTGCAAGTGCCTCGAGATAGGAGGGCTTTCTCGTCACTACATTGCCTTCTGAAGAATTTTCGAGACAACGTGAATCACTACTGTGGAGAGGACTTTCACAGTGAAGTTCATCACCATGAGGAGGACCGTCATGATGGGTTACAGCAAAAGATGAAATCTCTTACTCCTTGGTCTTCTGACCACACAGAGGGTTCTTGTGGCTCTCATCTGAAGAAGAAACTTCAAGATTGACCGAATTTTCATGAAGCAAGTCTTCATGAGGAAGTGTCTGTTGAAGACCTTTAGAATTAATGTTCATGTTATTGGGAACTGAGGGAGTAGAATCTTGAATTCTGACAGATAAATGTCTGAGGGCTTCAAGAACTCCAGCATCGAGTAAGGCTTGGTTGCAGATTGGCCTTTGATCTCCTGACTGTGCTGGGCGGATCTTTTTCTTATATGCCTTCTTACTCGCTTTAGAAAACACTTGATGACGAAAGTGATTGCTCTGAGCAGGTGTATGTGCCTGATCAGGAAAGATGGTCAGGTTAGGCTGACGATCTCCACTCAAATCAGGTGAATGTGCCTGACTTGGTTGTCCGTATGATATGGGGGAGTATGCCCCATAACCCTCTTGGACTGGAACAGATGTGTGTGTCTGTTCCGGAGTGAATCGTTGATGTGTCACTCCATTGCTAGGGATAGATTTATGTGTCTGTCCCTGTGATGATGCTGAAGCTGTTATGATATCCTGGCAAGCATCCAAAATATGAGCAGGAATTTGCTTCTGCTCTTTCACCATTGACAAAATATATTTGGTGACTTCAGCCACCGGAACGGGGATATACGTCCATTCCGGGCTTGGAGTAGGTGTATGTGCCTGCTCCTGTCCTCCTTTTCCTGTCAGTGAATCCTGACAGTACTCAAGTGTGGAGGCAGAGAGTTGAGTCTACCTCCTGTTTGTCGTCGGGACTTTCCGACTGACTTCTCCGTGCGCTACCAAGCGAGATTGTTGGTAGGCTTGATTAGTATTAGCAGGTGTATGTGCCTGCTGATTACACTTATCCAAACGTGTTTGATGAGATCCATCATATGTAGTCAGACGAGCCTGCTGACTAACTGGTGATGTATAAGCAGGTGTATGTTCCTGCCTATGGTACTCCACCGGAATTTCCTGGCGGGATCGGCTTGATGCTGCCAGACGAGTCTGCTGGACAGCGGAATTAAAACGGGCAGGTGATTGTGCCTGCTCGTTATTTTCCACCAAGTTAGGTTGGTGGACTTCTCCGGAGATGGCAGGGATGAAAACCTGCCTATTTTTAACCGGATTCCATCTCTGGCGGTTCATCTTGCCTGCTCGGGTTCGAGGAACCTGAGCTGAATGCCTGGAGTCGGTACCCTCATCATGTTGAGGGCGCACTACCGCACGATTCTGGCGGCGATTGTTGATGGGAGCCCTCGGGAAGGACTCATGTCTTTTTGAATTAAGGTCCTGCGGGACCTGCTCATTCACTTCCTCAGAGTAAGGGAGTAAATGGAAATTGCATTCTGGTGATAATGACCCGAAACGGTTGGAGACGGTAGTCAGCACCGCCTGCTTCTTGATTGCTGGCCGTCGTTGTTCGGACGACCAGGTAGATTTGTTAACTTGGAGGGCTTGACGAGCGGCCTCCAGAGTTGGGATAGTACCGTTGCGACGGTACTCCTTAACCAGTGCATTAGAAACCCAGCGTTGAAGATGCTGAGTTGGTGATGTCATCTTCAGAGCGGACGACGTTCCAGCAGGAGTAGTAGCATTGGTTTTCACAGCAGCAGACCTCACAGTAGAGGTGTTCACAGCAGCAGTATTCACAGAGGTGAATTTAAAGAATGCCATTTTGCAGAAGATCTTGAGAAAAGAGTGCCTGTTCCATATAACAGACATAATCAAGATGAATCCGGCCACTGCATCTTTTGGATGAGCACATGTCAATGATTTCTTTGTTGGCCCAAGGGGCCTAACAAATAAGAAGAATATCACTTTAACATGGTTAAGGATTCACGTCGGGTTCACTATTTTTGTTTCGTCACAGAATCCGGGGATGACCTCCTGGACGGGAGATTCAAACGTTCCGATCGGTTTCTAACGGTTTTGTTCGTAGAACCGGAAACATTCAATGATTCCACATCCGTTTGGACCTACTTTCCAAAGGCAGGCGCTCATTAGCTTGTGGGCTAATGAGGCTTATGAATTTGCATTGGTCAAGAGGATGGGAGGTCAGACTCATCACACCTTTTTTAGGGGAATTATTGTCTACACCGGGACTCTCTTTATAGATTTAAGTTATGTTCGTGAATCCTTATTACATTACCAAGTATAAAATGAGCTTTCCTTTAGTTTTAACAATCAATGATTAAATATGCATGAATTTAGAGATCCTTTTATATGTATTAGAGGTTCTTCATCAATAGAGAATCATCTATATCTATTTAGAGATTCTTGGTCAATGGTATCCTTCAAAACATTTATATAAAAGTCTCTTGGTCATTATGATGACCAGGCTGGTTTTAAAACCACTCAGTGGGGCACTTGATGTTTATCGTCATTCAGAAGGACATGGATTATTTCAAAGTTGGGATTGAACCCATAAATGGGCTACCTACGTATCCTTTGTTTTGGAAAAGGAATCAGAACCCCCGTTGTTTGAGTAATGAAGTATGATGTTTATGATTGATGGCTCAAAGAAGAATTTCATAATTACTTTTACACTCTAAGCTCACGTGAGTCATGCTCGGTGTCAGAAACAAGAGGTATTGGTAAAATTTAGACAATTGTGCCATGAAAGATGCAATCATAAGAATTTGTTTGGGGCTTATGTATGTATGACTGCCCAAAATAGATGAAGGTTTAGGATTTACTTTTAGGGAGAAAATCCAGGAACAGGGTCCATAAAGGTATATTTGCTTTATGGAGATTTGAATACTCTAATCATGGGGCTTACTCCTGAGGAGGATGCCCAAGTTAGGAGGGGACTTATGATTGGGTTTTACTCCTGAAAAGGAAACCCAAATCAAAGGTAAATTATGACTGGTTAAGAGAAATTTAAGGGGGCTTGAGGTTTATTCCTAAAAAGGAAACTCAAGATTATGACTGGGACTTATTCCTAAAAATGAGTCCCAGGTTAGGGGACTTGGGGCTTACTCCTGAAAAGGAAACCCAAGGGTATGACTGGGACTTACTCCTAAAAAGGAGGCCCAGGTTAGGGGACTTGGGGCTTACTCCTGAAAAGGAAACCCAATGTTATGACTGGGACTTACTCCTAAAAAGGAGGCCCAGGTTAGGGGACATGGGGCTTACTCCTGAAAAGGAAACCCAAGGTTATGACTGGGACTTACTCCTAAAAAGGAGGCCCAGGTTAGGGAATTAAGGTTTGGGGCTTACTCCTGAGGAGGATGCCCAAGATTATGACTGGGACTTACTCTTAAAAAAGAAGGCCCAGGTTATGAATGAGTCTTATTCCTAAAAAAGGAGACCCAGGTTAGGATTCTCTCATCTTATAGGATGAGGTTGAATGAATGAACTCTACATATTTAGTGACATAAGGATATTTAAATCACTAGACTTTGAGAGAGATTCCACAGAATTCCTTTCAGATAAGAATGTCAAATCAAGAAATCATGCCATAAATGGATTTGAAGAGTGTCTTGAAGACTGAATCTTGAAAAGGAAAGGTGTGATGACTTAAGAGGGGTAAAAATGGGCAAGATGGGCACCAAAAAAGATAGGGGCGCGCAGGTCTTGCAAGGCGCGCAAGTCTTCCGTGGGCGCGCAAGTATGGTCGTGCAGGTATACCTGCGCGACACGTGGTGTACTTGCGCGATTTTCAACCAGCATTAAAATAATTGAGCGACTCTTTTTTAAACCCTTTAGAATTTTCTTGAGGTTCTTCCAGAAAAGGGACGCGCTAGTTATATTGAAGGGAATAAGTCGGCGTGCAAGTGTTTGATAAGTTTCAACACTTAGGCCTTCCTTCTTCTCTTTAGATCTTCCGTTCTAGGTAAGAAATTACCTTAGAAGTGTTCCGGAAGCTTTGAGAAGAGACTTGGGCATCGGGTGCTTCAATCCGAGTTTCTGGAAAAAGATCCTCTCGAATGGGGGGCCCACAGGGTCTATTTATAGGCAAAAGAAGACCTCGGGCGGTTACCGGGCGGTTACCACTTAGGTCGCGCAAGTCACTTGCGCGACAGTGGTATAACTTGCGCGGTGGATTTGCTGTTGATCCTTTGTTCATGGCTTTGTCGATTTTTGATGTTTTCTTCAAAGGATGAATCACTTTCATCTTAGATATTCCCTTTTCCGATCTTTAGATTCTGTGACAAAAGGAGCGTCAACATATATTTACAAATATATTTATTTTTACATATAATTATAAATCTCTTATATTCTCTAAAGTTTTTTCACTGATAAATATGACTTTTATCTGTGATTATTTAACATTGTTAAGGATGGAGCTTTATCAGTGATAAATACATGCTGATAAAAGGTATATTTACTAGTGACAAACATTTAGCGCTCATGAAGATATATTTTATCATCACTTTTTTTCACTGATAAAGCTCCATCTTGTTCAGCGCTAAAGAAGCACTGATAATTATAACTTTTATCAGTACTTATTAATCTAGCGATGATAAAAGGTATCTTTATCAGAAATTTTTAGGTTTTACATATAACGGTTACCCTGGTCTATTTAAAAGAACCCTAACCATAACTAATTCAATCGTGATTCTCAAGAATTCTTGAAACTCCCCTTCTACCAACCATCATCCTCTTTGTTATCTCTGATAAATCATGTCTAGAATAAATGGTATGTTATTTTCTCCACCTCCTCTATCATTGATTGCATTATTTAGTTTCACAATTTGCGATATTGTGGTGTTATCAACCATGAAGATCCCTACTTCTCTTCTCCTATAGCTCAAGTCTTGATTAGTATCTCTCATTCTTCCCCATTATTTACATTCTTATATCCACATTCGATCATGGATATTTCTATTGTTAGAGGTATCACAGTACCAAAACTACTGACTTCATCAACTTCCCATTTTCTTCATCCTCCACCACTACTTTGCTATAATTTTTTTCCATGGTTTCTAATCATAGTTCTTATTTTTTCACACATCTAAGGCATGTTTCATTTGATAGTTTTTAATTTTTGTCTTCTGGTTTTATTGTATGAATATTTTATGAATGGGTGTTATAAATCATATTGATTTAATTATAAATGAGTGTCTAATTTCTATTTAATGGGTTCTATATTTGATTGAATGATTATTTAATGACTGTCAGGACAAATAAGGTATGTTTAGTTTTATTAATTGATTGCTTATTTGGTGTTATATCTGAGGAATTATTTTTTATGAATGGTTGTATTGTAAATATTATAATATTATTCATGATATTTAATGTATGTTTCATTTACTTATAATTATTTTTGCAGCATGTAAGGTATCTTTAATATACCAATTAAGAGTTTGGATGATTAATGAATGTTGTTTCATTACATTGTGAATGGGTGTTTTGAAGGTATACTGGATTATAATTTTTGAATATAAATTTTTGATAATTTATATTTAAATGATCATCCATGAAATGTTTTGATTGTGTAATTTTAATATAGGGTAAGTTAGTTTATAAATATGTTTTAATTACATAAGAATAATATAATATTTTTTTAAATACATCCCACATCAATTTTGTATTATATAGTTTAATATTTATATAAAATTCAAATAGTAATTTTTCAACTTATCCCTCATCAGTTCCTATAAATATTTCATAAAAAATCGCATATCTTCCCCAATTTTACTTTCTACATCATCTCTAGTCATACTGTTAACTAATATTGATTATTCGAAAATGATATATAAGGATAAAAAATTACAATTTTGTTTTAATGTAATTGGAAAAAAAATCAAATTATATCCCTATTTAATCATGTTCATTGTATATATCACTTAGTATTTACTACATGAAGGGAAAATTTCATTTTCAATATGATTAAGAAATCATATGCCTCCTTTTGGATCATTATCAGTATCGTTATTGTTTTCATCAATAATAAATTATTCCTAATAATATTTAATAATTTATATTTATTTATATATTTGGAAAATAATAATACCTAATTATATAGTGAAAAGAATGAATATTGGATTTATCTTTGTGGTTTACCATTTAAAATCAATGTTATGATTTAATTTTTTTAGAATTTTTTATGATTGAATTGTAATTGAATAAGTATAAGGTGATTTTCTAAAAATATAACACCTTTATTTTATTTTTTAAATATTTTTCATTTCCTTGGTTTTATTATTATTTATAAAGGTAAATTTGAATTTAATATTTCAAAATAAATAATATTTAGTAGTTTACATTTATTATAGGTGATAATGAATCATATTTGGATTGAAACACCATGAACAAGTGATGAATATGAGGTAAGGGTTGATGATTTTTTCGAATTTTTAAAATAGAATTTTCTAAAAAAATCATCAATTTTTTTATTTCGATTAAAATGATTAAATATGACAGTGTTGCAAAGTATATAAATTAAAGATCATTAAATTTATTATGGTTTTAATACATGTTAAAGTCCTTGGATTTTTCAGGGAGAAATTGCGTAGTATTCATGATTTGTTAGTGGTGAATATTATCTTGTTGATAAGATTAATCAAATTAAATAAATTTGTTTTGATATTAAATTTGTGGAAATTGAGAAGACACCAATAATCACAAACTTATATGGTGACGAATTAAGGCCTACAAACTATGATATTATTTAATGAGTGATCGTTGAGAAAGATGATCAATGCCTAAGAAAGATGATATTTGAGTATCATATTTTAGAATATAATGTATATTATGTGAGGTCTCGGTGTGGTATGTTAGAATGTGAGATACTGTAGACATGTTAGTGAATCATCAAGGAATAGGTGGAGGGTGATGTGAATTTTTTTGTTGTTTGTTCATCTTTATGGTTTTTTAGAATTTAGGTTTAACTCATGTATTGTGGAACTCATTATGTAGTTCTTTTCCAAGTGAACCAATTTTTTTAAGTCTTTCCCATATTTCATATTAAATTCCTATGAGTTTTTTTTATGTTATACTCATTTCATTATTTGGATTAAATAAGTACATGTGATGGTTGTCTCAGATGGATAGTCTTCAATGCTAGGGATCTAAGGTAGAATATCATGGTCCCTAGGATGTTGTTATTTCCATGGAGATAAATAATATATTCTCCTCTTTTGATTCAAAATTTAACCTCTTATCAGTGAAATGATTTGAATGTCGAGGAATAACCATGGTATACACTTATGGTATGATTATTATAATTAATTGTTAAAAAATGGAGTAGGGACATTTGTTTATCATGGTGTCCTAGTTAGTACACAATGACATGACTTACATTTGAATTTGATTGTTACTAATTTGAACATATACTAAAATATATGAATTGTTGTATATTTTAGGGGAAAGTTTAGTATTTACTTATTTATTTTTATACTCATTCCCTACATAAGAATATCAATGGAAATTGATCTCATATATTTGATGTACAAGTGACTAAAAGGGACTAGTTACCTAGATTAGAGTTGTTGAAACTCAATGATGATGATTTGATTTTTTTTCATGGTATTATCATATTCCTTTTAGAATTTTGAGATGATAAATGAAATTTTAAATTAAGATGTGGTAATTTAAAATGTTTTAAGGATAAAAATTTCATCCTCACCAGATTCATCTCCCAAATTGATATTATTTCATTTTTTTCCTTGAGACTCATCCCCCATCTCTTCTATGTTTCTAGAACTATTCTAATAATTAGTCATATAAAATTATCAACAGTACCTAATATGATATTACTATATCTTAGATTAGTTCAAACAACATATTGTCATGTCTATAAGATATGGAGAATGAGTCTCAAGAAAGAAAACAATAATAACTATTTGGGAGATTTATATGACGAGGATGAAATTTTTCTAGAACTTCCACCACTGGATGAATCCGTAAGATAACACCTACCCTACTGAATTTTTTTCCTTAAATTAAATTACCAATTTTCTTCAAAATGGATGTATGAATATAATTTGACTAAAGAATATGAAGATGGAGTTAAAGAGTTCCTCATGTTTTCAATAGATCATCCATATGACACTTCTCTAATCCTTTTTTAGTGTTCACATTATTGTTAGTAAATAAAATTAAAATTTTTAATTCTCATGTAGACAATGTCTTATTCATATGATGATGTAATCAATCTCGAGGAATAAAAAAATATTAATGCTAAAACTGCATAATTATTAGGGGATCAACAACATGTTGTTAAAAAAACAAGAATGACACAACATCACCATTTTTAATAAAATTATCAAGGAAAGAAGTAAGGTTATAAAATATTAGGTTACTCAGAATGAACATGGAAAACCGATTTATCATAGATATTCAAATTTAATTATTTAAGTTGGGGTAACCAAAAATATGAATGTGCTGATTATTATTGATTCGTAGTTCCATTTCCAGCCTGTAATGAAGGAAACCCTTTGGAAATATATAATGGTAATGTTAAAATATAATTTCTAAATTTTAATTAAAAACTATATAATGAAATGTTGTTTTAATTTTAATTATTCCATATGGAGTTAATTTTTTAGAAGATTTTCATGAGAAATTTTTCTTAATAAATGCTAGAATAGACCATATAGGCTTCCAGACACTTCTTTTTGAGTTACATCATTGGGATGGTGAGGGAAACTAAATCCCACACAAATAGTTAGTTATTCATGTTGGAAAAAATATGGATGTAGAACATTTCTGGATGATGAAGATTTTGTTTTAAAGAATTATTATCTTTTGTTTTCATGGAAATTACAGAAGAAAAGAAATCACATAACTTTATTTTTGGTGCAATTTGGATAGACCATGACATTCATGAAATCAGAATAAAAATAATTAAAAAAACTACATTGTTATGAAAATATGTTTTCTGGAAGATAGGGATCATCAGATTCACACTGAGTCTAGAATGAAATGTTTTGATCATAATGGGGAAGAATCAGAGTCTGTATGTCTACATTAAAAATGTGATGATGCTTTTCTGATGTTGGAGTTCTCGTAAATCGTAAGTATTAAATAAAACATAAGATAAAATATTGATAAAATAAACGGGATAAAAGGTGCAGGAAATCATATTCAGTTAGATTTTGTGTTGGAACATCATATTTAGACTGAGTAAGAAAGAAATATGTTGATGGGGAAGTTACAATACTTTCTATGATAAGAAATTTAATGCTAAAACTGGTCTTTAATAATTTAGAATCATGAGGGATGTTATGATGATTTATAAAAAATTGAAAAATAATAAATTTAGAGAATCTAAATATTTATGGTCTTAATATCATCGTAATGATATTATCAGATATAGATTTGTTTAAATTCAGATGAGGATAATCACAATGAGGTGAAGTAGGATGACTTTAATGAAATTAATGGTTTTCAGTCAGACCAAAATACAAAAGATTTATATCCTCTAAGAAGTTGATGATTGTCGTATTCAAAGATGTAATAAGCTTATAATACTAATATATCAGATTCAGTAATCCATCATAATCATTGGAGGAAAAATTGTCTGAGATTTATGAATGTATAGAGGAAGAATAATCTCATTTAGAGATTGGTTGATATTTTGTCAAATTGATGTTGAAGAATATGCTTGGTTTTATTTTCATGAGTTTCTATAGATAATATTGATGAATAAAACATATTGGGAAATAAAAATGAAGAATCAAGATTTTAAATTTTAAGATTGTTAAATATATATATTTCTTCAAACATACAATTGGTGTGGAGTATTATAATGAAGAAAATTGTTTGGGAAATCGAATGGGAAATCGAAATTGGAAGGGTGTTTTTCAATGAAATTATGAAGAATATATAACATTGTTGGAATATTCAATAGGGTTCAAGAAGCAATGTGAAGGGTTAGGAAGCATTGAAAAATCAATAAATGTATATGAAACTCAAGGAAACATGAATATTTTGAAAATCTGGTTGAGTGGGAAATAATTTCAAAATCCCATCCAAAACCTATATGGGTCGACTATAATAGGATAAAGTACTATTTGCTTTCTGAAAGATGTTCTATTCACTAAAATAAGAGAGAAGGTTGAGCACTGAAGAATTCTAGTTAGAAGAAGAGGTTTCTAGATTTATTTATTGATGAAGTCATTTGGATAGAAGAAGAAAATGACAATACATAAAATTGTATTCAGCTAGTCACCGTATGGACTGATCAAATTGAGAAGTCAAATTAGAATTTCCATATTCATACATAATTATTTATAGTTGTCTCAATCATATTCTGAGGGAGTTATATATTTTTTATTATTGATCAATTGGACTAGGAATATTGGATGGGGAAATCAGACTGAGTTTTATTACAAAGCCTATAATTTTCTTACCATCATTTGGGTAAGAAATTGATGAATATTTTAGAAAGACAATATTTATTAAATTTGATCAAGAAGCACTATAACATGTTTATTACCAAAAAAATTATAATTTCTTAGTGATACTTAAACCGCAATCACTTTTGTATTGATCATAGTGTTACATGAGTGCAATGGAATATCCTAATCCTTTTTTCCACACTAAAGTATTGTTTTCTAGTTGATTGTGTGGTATTGGATTATTTTCAAAACATGAAAAGGAAATATCAATTATTTTCAAATAATGAACCTTGAAATTTATTATGTTCTTGTGGATGGGTGTTTGAATCTTTTTCATTAGGGAAAGTAAACTTCAATAGTAGGTGAAGGTTGTTATATAGGAAATGAAACATAAGATAAAATATATCACTAATTCAATCCTCTCCCCATCATTGATACAATTATCCATACTCGACAATTACAATTGGTATTATAGATGAAGTATTACTTCGTCCATTCTTTACTAATGTTTTGAAATTGAAGTTGTGATGGAGAATCTAAATAGTTATAATTGTAATGGAATTCAGGTTTTCGATGTTAATAATTATCATATATATAAATATAGAATGATTCCTTATCTTATGTCTATTGTATATGATTTTCTTGAATATAAAATAGATGGGGTTCCTCATATTGGTCAAAATGTTACTCTTACATCTGTTGATAAGAATAAAATTGAGAATGAGGGAAGAGAAATAGATTGTTTCTATCAGAAAATTATGAAAGTGAATTTTTAATCTTAAGTGGTGTTTACACAACCAAAGGAAATTGGTATACGTTGAAAAACATTTATGAAGGAAATACAAAAGTGAAGAAGGAAAAATTAAAAATCTGGTTGCTGAAGTATGAAGATTTAAAAATGGGTGAGTATGAATATATCGGGGAATTATTTATGAGGGTGAAAGGAATATATACTAATATCAGATGTCTTGGTGAAAAGATAGAAGATTCTATAGTTATTTAACAAGTTCTAAGAATCCTTCTAGACATGTTTTATGCTAAAGTTTCTTCATTATAAGATAGAGATCCTAAAACATTATTTCTAGATCATTTTCATATCACTCTCATCAATTATGAAATGATAAGGGAGAAGTCTATTAAAAGAAAAAAAATTGATAGATAGACCTATTTCAAGGCTTCCAATAAAGATAATTCAAAAAAATATTTTTATTTAATAAAAAACTGGTGATTCTGATTCCAAAAAAGAGGTATGTAAAAATCATGATGAATTTTTATTTGTGTTTTTGAAGAATATGAGAAGTGAAACAGGTAAATATAAATGAAACCATCATTTAAATTATTTGAATGTGGAGTCATTGGGAACTTTTCTTCTAATTTTCCTTCAATGAAAAAAATGATACTGAGGAAGAAGAAAGAAAGAAAAGAATATCATAGAAGAAACAATGTGATATGAATAAATCTTTTTCCAAGGTGAAAAATAAAAAGAAATTCCAATATAAAAGATTAATTTTTTATCTAAATAGGAAGAATAATAATATAGTGATGGTGAATCCAAAAAAATATTCTGATTATGTTGGTGATAATAATTTTATTTCAATAGTGAATGATGAAGTTTTCAGAAGGAATGGTTTATAATAAGAGGATACCCAATTAGAATATCATCTAAAAAAAGAATTAAAATAATGTCTGAAAAAAATTAGAAGTAAAGAGAAAGAAATCTAAAAGTTGAAAAATGAATGTTACTCATAAAAAAATTGAGAATTTTCTCTTGGTGAAAAATTTAATTTGGGGAAATAAATTGATGATTTAAATGAATTTTTTTAGGAAGAAAACAATCATAATGAAAATATGGAATTAATGGTGAAGGAAAAAGAAGAAGAGTAAGAAATTATCCTAAAAAAACTTTTTATAACTGAATAGAAAGGAAAAAGTATCAAAAAACCATTATATGAAATTTTTGGAATTTATTATAAAGATAAACCTGATAAAGATCAACAAAATTTAAGTACAAATGTTGATTATAAATTTAGAGTTTTTTCATAAAATATGAAATCTGGGAAAGTTAGGTGTGTATAAAATATTAAAAAAGTGTATAATTTAAAAGATTTTAAATACCTTGAGTCCAAAATTATTTTTAAATATTTTTATACTAAATAAATTTCTATTCCTTCTAGTTATAATAAATTTGAAAGTTAATTGAGCTAATAAATAAGATTCCCATTGAAAAAAAATATTTTGTTGATAAATAATGTTCTGACAAGAAAGATGAGAAGGTTTCTGAGAAACATGTTTACAACTCTGTTTATTATTGATGTATTGGAGGAAAATATTATTTCCATGACTAATACTATTATTTTTGTGGATTCATACATATCGAAAATATGTTTTGGTTCAACACACAACATTAATACTAGTCCACCAGCTATTGAAGGAATAGTTTCAGGGGGATTCAACCACCTCAAAGAAAGTAGTATAAGATGGTTGGTTTGAAGAAACTTGAGAATGTTGGAGCAAATGTTGAAAATAGATTTCAACCCATGGAAACTATTTGTGAAATGTGTGAAAATCCTAGACATCTTTCAAAAGTTTTTCTAGTTTTTTTACCAGCACAAAAAAAAGTATGGTAATATTTTTTACAAGTTGTCAATGATGAATTTTAAATATCCAATTATCAAAACCACCCTAAAATATACAATTAGAAAACGAACATAGATTCATGATAGTTGGATTTCTTTTCATATGATGGGAGATTTAATTTTTTGGATAATATGAAAGACAATGAAGAAGGAACAATGAAATTTGGAAATGATGAATCCTTAAAAATCAAAGGTGTTAAATCAACCATCATTGGAAAAGAAAATATGATATCCAAAACCTATATGTTGATGGTATAAAACAAAATATATTGATTATTTCCTATCTTTTCAATGAGGGTAAAAATTTATCTTTATAAAATAGGTTTTTTTTGTGAGACTTTAGGTAGATGGAAGGATAGTTACAAGGGGCCAACACATGAAAGGAAACATGTTCCATGGTAGTGAAATACAAAACTCATTTTTACTTGAATATGGTGGAAGATAATATGTTTGGACATAAAATGCTATGAGAAATGTGTTAATTAAACATGAGAAAGATATAAAAGCGTGATAGTTTCCATGATATTCGTGATTTTCCAAGAAGAAGATATTGGTGTTTATTTATTTTTCAGATGAGACAAATTACAAATTCAGTGCATAAGAAAGTTAAGATTAGTTCAAAACAACCCACTTAACTTATTCATTCTGACATATATGGGCCAATGAGAAAACAATAAAAAATTAAGATAAATACTTCATCACTTTAATTGATGACAATACCCTAATTAATTGTGTTATGTATATCAAAAATAATTCAAATAATTTAAAAATTCATAAATGTTTTAGGAGGATGGTTGTGAATGTATGTGAGTATTCAGTAAAGATATTGAGAATTAATAATGTTGGTGAGAATAATAATGAATAATTTTAAAATTTACTTGGGAAGCATGGGATTTAGAATGAGTAAAGTTACCCATACACTCCTTAAAAAATGGGGTTGGTGAAAGAATGAATATATGTTTGGTGGAAATGAGAAAAACTATGTTTCATGAAGATGGCATTCCTTATTACTGTTGGAGGAAATTCATGTGTATTGTTGTATATATCTAAGACAGATGTTTCTATTAGAAATGTTCATATACAACTCCACATGAAATGTTTTTTGGAAACACTTCATGTTTGATACACTTAAATGTTTTCGGTAGTCCATGCATTATAAAGAAGAATGGTGGAAAATTTGAAAATTTTGTGCATAAGGTGAAGTTGGAATTTTTATTGGCTATGATCCAAAAGGAAGAGGATTAAAATGTTTCAATAAATAGACAATAATAATTTTTGATTCAGATGATGTGAAATTTATTGAATAACTCAATAAGGATAATCATAATCATGAAGATAAGGAAGTTGAGCAAGATAAGGAATATTTTGCCAACATTTTTTATAAGGACCGAAATTTTTTTAATCCTACTCAAGAAGAATAATCAAACTGTGATTATTCATGTGTTTATAGAACAACATGAAATTATCATCCCAGGATAAGGAATAAAGTGGAGGCTGAGAACATTATTAGTGATCAATATCAAAAAGTTCAAACATGAAGAAAATTTTCATATACTTATTTGTATTCAAAAGTCATGATGAATGATTTAAATGAAGCCTTGGAGTATATGCAATATGTTCTGGACATGAATGAAGAGGTAGATTAAATAGAAAATAATGATACATTAAAACTTTTACCCAAACCATATAAAAACATGTTATTAGTATAAATTATGTTTTCTAGAACAAGATAAATGATGGAGGTGAAGTGAAAAGTAATAAGGCATGATTAGTGTATAAAATTTACTTACAAATTGAGGGTTTTGATTTTGATAGGACTTTTTCTCTTATGGAAAGGTTAGAAACAATTAGAATATTTCTTACTATTACGACATAACAAAGTTACGAAATCTTTCAAATGGGTGTGAAGTCCACATTTTTAAATGGGGATGATGATTAGGAAGTTTACAATAAACAACCTTATGGATTTATAGTTTGGAATGGTGATAATTATGTGTGTGGATTAATAAGAAATTTACATGGGATGAAACATGCTTTGATGGAATGGTATTATAAATTGGAGACTTTTTTAAGGAAGATGAGTTTCAAGAAGGTAAGAGTTGACCAAAATCATTACATCAATGACCGTCATGATTTTCCATTCATCGTAATAATTTATGTTGATAAAATTATCTTTTTTTGGAATGATGAAATATGTTGGGAAAAATTATCTAAAGAAATGAAAATTTTGTTTGAAATATCCATTCTAGGAGAAATGAAATACATTTTTAGGTTAATAAATTTTACAAAATAAGAAGCACATTTTTATTTCTCAGGAAACAATATGCTAAGTAACGTCTTAGGATATTCTAAATGGAAAATTTAAAACCACTATACACACCAGTGTTAGTGGGAAAAAAGTTGAGAAAAGATGAAAAGTCAAGGAAGGTGATCCGAAATAGTTTTGAAAGATGATTGGAAGTTTGTTATATTTAGATGCCTCAAGATCGAATGTTGTTTATGATGTTACCTTATTTGAATGATTATAGAGTGAACCTAATGAATCAAATTTACTTTGTAGTAAATTAATTCATAGATATATCCAAGGCATAACCACTTTCAAAATCTGGTATTATAGCTCAGAATGTATTGATTTTTTTTGGGTATTCAGATGCTGATTGTGAATGAAATATTTAGTATAGAAGATCTATATCTGGTGGAGTATTTTTTTACATGGAAAAGTTGAGTTAGTTGATATAATAAAAAAAACTCAATAACTCTTAGTAAAATTTAAGCTATGTATGTTTCGGATACTCAAGCCTCTACCCAACTTATGTGTATGAAGAATTAGTTATAAGACTTACTTGTTCAGGTGATGTTAGCATTGTATTTGGGTAGTGATAATAAAAGTATAGTCAAACATACCTAGAATATAGTACAACATTCTCTTTCAAAATATATTTATTTCAAATTTAATTTCATCAAAGAGCTTGTGGAGAAGATTGAGTTGAAGCTGGTGTGTGTTTCTACATCGTATAAGTTGATGACATTTTTAAAACCCCTTACCAAATGAATATTTCTCTAAATTTATGTTGAACATGGGCATCCAACCTCTTACTCATCATGTTTGAGTTATGTTTTTGGTCCCATCTCTCCACTTACCTTTTGATTGTGTTTTCAAGGGGGAGAATTACTTCATAAATCAATTCTTATAAGATCTTGTAAAAAGGTGGTTTGTGGGTAAGTTTTAAATTAGGAAATGTAAGTATGTGAACTATTCTAATTATTTGTTGGATTAGTTGTAGGAAACAAAATATTTGTATACTAGGAAAGTTGAAAAGCTGAGGAAGAAATGTTGAGGTTGAAAGATGAAGAAGGTTTTTATAGCCACTACTTCTGGACATCATATATTTACTATCAAAAATTATTATTTCATACAATGAGTTATCTCACATAGTATTAGAGTTATTCACAAGAAATCCATATCTTAAGGATAAATATTTTAGTTTTTTATAAATATTTGTTGAAAATAAAATTCAATGGGGAGATTGTTGGGACCAAGTTGGCTGTAAAAGGTTTTGGGAAGTTAAAGAAGTTTTTTTTCAAAAGTATTGTATTTTTTCATTGATGTTTAAGAAGAAGAAAAAAACATCTCACATTTATTTGGTGAAATTTGGACTAACCATAATATTTATGAAATTGACATCACAATGATTAAGAAATTCCATCGTATTGAGAAGATGTTGTCTAGAAGAGAAGGATTGTCAGATTCACACTATGTCCAGAATGGAATGTTATGATCATAAAGGGGCTGAAATAGAGTCAATATGGAAAAGATAAAAATGTGATGATGATTTACTGATTTTTGAACTATCATAAATTCTAAGTATTCTGTAAAACTTTTGATGCAATATTGATAAAATAAAGGGGGTGAAAGGTGTTTGAAATCATATTCAATCTGACTGTATTCACAGAAATCGTGTTCAAACCAAGTAGGAAAGAAATATGTTTATGAGAAAGTTACAATAATTTTCTTCGTATGATAGATGATGTTAAAACTGATCTTAAATATTTCAAAATAATAAATGTAGTCATAATTGTTGCTAAAAGTTTATAGGAGATGAAATTTGGAGAAGCCAAAGATTTATGGTCTCAAGATCATCATAATGAGATTACCAGATAGAAATGTCTGTAAAAAATAGAATAATTGTAATAAGGATAAAAAGGATTATCATAATGAAGGTGATTATTTTTAGTCTGACCAAAATAATAAAGATTTAAATCCGCAAACAAGTTGATGGTAATCTTATTTAGATAAGAAATAAGCTAATAATATTGATCCATGAGATTCAGTATGTAATCTAAATCATTAGAGGTAGAATTGATTGAGATCAATGAATGAAGATAAGAAGAATAATAATATTTAGATATTGTTGGATATGTGGTCAAAGTAATAATGGAGTATATTATTGGTTTTATTTTCATCAGTTTGTATGGAACATCTTGAGGAAGAAAATATATTGGGAAATCAGAATAAAGAATTGGAATAGAGTTTTGTAAGAAGGTTAAAGCTATCTATTTCTTCATACATTCAGTTTTTATGGTTCATCATAATGAAAAAATCATTCTGGAAAAAATGGAATGGGAAATAGGAATCAGACTGATGTTTTTAAATAAATTTTAAGGAATAGAGGATGTTTTTAGAATATTAGATAAGGTTTTAGTAGAAATGAGAAGTGCTGCGAAGCATAGGCGAAGTCCTAAATGTATCAAATATTCAAGGGAATATGAAAATTCATAAAATTTGGTATCAGGAAACAATTTTAGAATCCCTCCCAAACCATATTTTGGTTAACTATAAATGGAGAAAGTAATTTCTACATTCTAACAGATGTATTGTTCATGAAAAGAAGATACAAGGTGAAGTATTGAATAATTCTAGAGAGAAGTAGATGTTTCCAGATTTAGTTTTATTGAAGAGGTTTTCAATATAAAATAATCATGCAAGAAGAGACATGATTGTGTTTAGATAATCAAAATATTGACCATTGAGATTGAGTAATCTGATTGGGATTTCAATATTAAGAAAAAATTGTTCCTAATTTGTCTCAATCAAATTATGAGAGAGTTATATATATATATATTCATATTGAGAAATTGTACTAGGAAAATAGGATTGGGAAATCAAACTATGTTTTATTAAAAATTATAGAAAATGTTTAACCAACATCTGGGGTAAGTAAGTGAAGAATTGATTTGTAATATCATACATGTGATGTAGATCAAGAATCACTGTACATGTTTATTACAAAAACGTAGTAAGATATATTATTACTACTTGAATCACATTCACTTTTTTATTAATCATAGTGTTGCATGAATTTAAGTTAATATCCTACCCACTATTTTCAAATCTCAAGGATCATTTTCTAGTGGATTGTTTGGTATTAGATCATTTACAAACCAGGTTAAGGATGTTCATATTCCTGTTTAATAGTGAACCTTGAAATTTATTATGTTCATGTGGATGTGTGTTTGAATGGTTTTATGTATGGAAATTAATATTTAATATGAGGTGAAGTTTGTTTCATAATAAATGAAACATAAAAAAACGATATCACTGATTCACCGCCTCCCCCTCTTAGTGATACAATTATCTTGATTTGGAAATTATAATTCACATAGTAAAAACCAGGAAAAATGGAATTATTTCACTAGTAATCGTGATGAGAAATCATTTCAGGTGCATTTAATTTGATAATATATTATTTAAAAATATTTATTTTATCAAATTTGTTTCAAAATTGTTAATTTATGGAATAACAAAATAGTGTTGAAAATAAAGAAGGTTCATCAAAACCAATGTACCCATATCACAAAGCATGTATGGGGTACACTACATTAGAGAAGATAATGGTATGCATTTTAAATAAATAATAAATGTTTTATGTGATTTGAAGAAAATATCTTCCATTTTTTATATGAATATTGATGAATCAAAATCTGAATCCACTTCAATCCCATGTCATATGCTATGGAAGGAGGCTTGCATAAATAATGAGGGTAAACTAGTGGATGAAAACACAAAATTAGTATCGGAAACATGTGTAAGTATAACATTATAGTAATTCATTTTTAATTAAAATAATTTATGTTCATATTATTTTATACTATTTAGACAGAAGTATCGATAGAGACCATACTAGAGAAAAATATATTTTTAGTAGCTTCGAAGAAACTAGAACCATATGGTTTCTTTAGAAAATTAGGTTTTGGAATGTCTCCTTGAACATATTTTAAGAAGATAAAACAAAATGAATAAAAATATAAAATGATTAAAGGATTGCAGGAACAAATAGATTCTTTTCAAGATATTACTATCATGTCTGGTTTGGAAGGAAAATGTTTGAGAAAGGATCAAATTGAACTGGTGGTTGAAAACATATCCACAAATAATCCAAATAACCCCACTATCATTGAGGATATTCATTCACCTCAACGGCAAAATTTAATCAAGGTAATAAATTTTTGTCAATACTATTTCTAATAAATGTGAATCAAACAAATTTTGATAACATTATATTACTGAAATCATACAGAGTAAAATTGTATTTTATTTTTATCTTTCATCACCCATGAACCACCTTGTTGTGAGGGGTATGGTGTATAATATCATATGAGACAAGCAACACATTAAAGAACCCAAAAAAGATCAAATGAGAGTAGGGATTTAGGTAGCTCATGAGATGACTACCGAGTTTACTGTTCCACATAGAGATATAGATATTAGAACAGTCAATGATTCCATTAGAAATATCATAACATGGACATCTAATCATATAAATATATATGAGGTATGAATTTAACAATAATTTTCATATGAAAAACCTATAATATTTTATTAAAAAGAAATTAAGTATGGTATGATTTTATAGATGGATAAAGTGGTGGGGAAACTGAAGGTTGGATCAAGAAAATCTAGTGAATTGACCAATAAATAAAAATGGCCTTTTAATAGTACCTTCTCCGCACCTATTTCAATGAAAATTTTACTATCATTACAAATTCATTTTGTGACCACATTTAAAGACACAAATATGTCTTACATTCCATATTAAATAGAAATATATGGAACTTTAATGACATATGTAGTTTGTCTTGAGAGTATAAATGATATTCCCAATCATGAATTGTATGGATTTTAGGTTGTGAATACAATCATATGGTACATTTTTATAATACGTTTGTCAAAATAGTGAAATTATATTTTTATTAAAGTTAATAATTATTGAAAACTTTTATAGGTATTTATTTCACTAATATATAATGATAAAACTATGTGAATAACAAATTTGATTCATTAATAACTATATCCTTTCCGTGGAAAAACATAATTTGGATAAGGATGAAATTAAGAAGATTAAAGAAGTTCTATATGAATCATTTGAGAAAAAACAAAAAACATACTATTTTTGATTCCTATAATGCAGAAGTAAAACTGTAAAATCTAATGAAATAAAATATATATTGTTTTCTCATTACTTATTTTTTTTTATTTTTTTAGGAAGTACTAGATATTGATCTTAGTCCATATAGATACCCCAAATATTTATTTTTTCGATTCAATGCATGGATATCTAACAAACTAAACATAACTGTTGTGTATAGATACCCCAAATATTTATTTTAAAAATAATTTTTTTATTATATGGTGGCGGTTAATATAGTCTAAATAATGACATGAAGTCAGTGTATGAACATAAAAATCCAGTGGATTTCTGAAAATGGAAACATATTAAGGTATATATAGAAATATTTAACTATCAAAACATATTTCAAAAAAATTTACTTATTTTTTACAATGTTTCTACAGTGTTTGAAGAAAGATAGTTGAATTTTTTTTGGATATTATGTTTTGAAATTTATGATATAGGTCATAAACCTTCAATATACCTTGATGACATATCCCTAATGTCTTGGAGTCCTGATCCCCCTTCCTGATTGGAGGGGGGATATTTGTGATCTAACCCCCATGAGAAGGGTAACTCCTTCTCACCATTCTCAAATCCTTAATTTATTCCCCCCTTCTAAAAGATCCAAATTTCTCTGAAATACCATGATCCATTCTAGGAAGTGCCTCAGATCTCTATTTCCCCAAAAGAGCTCAATAATTCCACAAATCCATGAAAACTAACTCTGGTGGGTCGATTTCTTCTTCAACGCCCCTTAGTTGATGATTTAGATCACTTGGTCTTTGATTCTTAGGATCTAAAAGAGCATGAAGTTGTTGGATCACTTGGTCATAGGCACATGATGATCTAGTTTGGAAAGGAGGAGGATTTGATCACCACCTGGTCTAGGACTCCACAAAGATGAAATGGATCACTCTTTTACCAGTTTTGATAGTGCCTAGAGTTTTATATGTAGCATGATCCATCGAAAATGGAGACATGGGTATGTTTTCTTAGTCTATCACGTTCCTTTCAAAATCCATCCACTCTATGTGCTCTTATGAATATAGTCACACAATAACTCTACTCTGATCATAGAATAGAGGTAGTGTGTCACCCCATCTATCCATGAATTTTTGTTGAGGTTGTTGTTGCAAGGAAACTAGTGAACTAGGTCAGGATCACAGATGAGAAGGAATTCTTGTGGAAACGAGAGGTCATTTTTGAGTCATGAATGTTCTTATATGTTTCTTAGAGTCGTTTTGGACACCTGGAGTCAGTATGTTGTAGCAGAATCATGAATGTGATCTCATAGATGGTAATGAAGACGGGTAATGGTTGTTGTGTTGATACTTGTTTGGCTCAGCTGATGTTGAGGGATCATCCTAAGTATGATATACTAAGGCGAGATTCTATGGGTTTTACAGGTCATGGATGATCTTATCTAAAAGTCTCTTATGAGTAGGGTGTGTGATTGGGGGAGAAATTAATTAGATGTGCAGTGGTTGAGGAGAAAATTAAATCAAGTGCGGAGTGGGAGTTGAAGCAAGTTGATCACAAAGAGGTCACTATGCATGATAATGTAATGTATGAGGTGAAATTAATGCCACCAAATCTGATAGTGAGTCAGGTTTTTGATTGAATGAAGTTTGATCTTGGTGTTCAGAATGTTCCTTAATTGGATGAAGCTACGAGAACATGTCCTATCTGTTTAGAATCTGTTAATGTGGAGCCTTTAGACAATATGGTTTGTAAAGATAGTGTAATGATCAGGGATATGAAAGTCTCAATTAGAGATGTAGACCCATATCTCATGGGGGATCCTCTTTATAACATTTGAAACATGAAAGGTATGGTAGGGAGGTACTTATAGGAATGTTTGAAGTGTTTTTTGGTCAATTTATTTACTTGTAATTGACTTGAAGGACTGGAGTATAAGGGGTACCCCATGTGAAGGAATGTCCTCATGTGAATGATGTTGTGAGCATACAATTATAATCCACAACTCAACATGAAATTATAATAGAGGATTCAATGAGGAAGGAGTCCCATGATGTTCAAGACACTAAGGTGTACTCCCAATGCTTATCCCTTATAGATACTAATAGGAATTCCAGCTGACGAGAGGAGGGCAACTGTTTGCTTCAGAGGGTGCTTTATTGGGAGGGAATGATGGATGCCAAAATTATGTCTCTATGCATATAACTGAAAAATGGGGAAATGCATCTAATAGTGATGAATAAAATGATAGTGACGTTGTCAGGCCATCCTATGGTTATACGGTTCTAGGTGGAATGAATAAGATGTCTGAAACTGAAAGAGTGGTGCCATCACCACAAAGGAGAAGGTCGAGAAAGGACTATTATAACCTATTGAAGAAGGTTTCCACCAGATCCTCTTCCAAGAAGGAAAGATGGGTAGTCCCTAATCATAAAAAGGGTTGTGTTGATAAGAAATCCTATTTTAAGAACTATATTTAGAGAAATTGAAAATTAGAATGAAGTATGTCTAGATTTTAAAGTAGTATGAAATGCATTTAATATGGGAATCAACTACTATATAGGAACAACCATTTTATGGATGTGGAGAGGGGTGTTAATTTTATGATATTTAGTGGTCTATTTCAGATTGGGATTGTCAGTTGGATGTGGTAAACCAATGATCCCTCCTCTATTTCATTTATTTTTGTTATTTTTCTTTCCCTTTAATAAATGGTTAGAAGTTTTTGCCTCTTACTGGGCATGTCTGTAAAAGAAGAGGTAAATTTGTTTAGAGAAGAGTGGGCAGTGTACATGATGACACAATATTTTCCAAAAATAAATTTAGGTGATTACATGCTATTTTTTGTGATCTAGTATTGATTGTGACCTTATAAATATTTTTGGGGTGTGAAGCATTAGTGTTATAATTCTTATATATTATTTTTGATAAATTTTTCAAGGAGAAGTATAATGGAGGAAATCAATTTTTTTAGAAGTGCTGAACTGGAAAGGACACCTGGCCAACCATACCTTCTTCAGCATATGATGGAATATCACTAAATACAAATCACAATGTATATATGTATAGATATAACAATTTACCTATATATATGATCTATATACATAAAAATATATATATAAATATATATTGATATATAGTACTTTCTAAGACCCAAGGTGTAACTCAGGTGTCCATGAATAATCATTAGAGTCATGTATTTTAAATAAGGGTCACCATTCCCATCTATATCATAGAATATTAAGTGATTTCATGCCCAAGGTTCATGAATAATTAAGGGTCATTATGCCCTGTGATCGTGTATAATAAAGCGGTTCCATAGCTATGGATCTTGTATAATAAATGGACACCTTGCTTGAGAATTATGTATAATAAGGGATTCTATTCTCGAGGAACATGTATAATAAAGGATCACCATTTAAAGGATCACGTATAATAAAGGGACACCATTCGTGAGGATCATATATAATAAAGGGACTCCATACCTGAGAATCCTGTATAATGTCCATTGCCAATGATCATGTATGATAAAGGTGTCTGTCATGATTTAAAATTATCTATGAGATGGTCTCCATCCATTTATATTTTATTAGACAACGAAATAATCCACATTATATTTAAGGGTCACGTGAATTTTTCATACCATTAACTTTTATTCAATTAAATATAGTCATTTTAATTTTAAGTGTATCCCAAGCATAAATTAAGAAACAATGATGATCATATGATCCATCCATAACCAGTTGGTTCCATACATGTAAAACAAAGTATGTCCAAGGCCATGGGAATTATCCATACTGAAATATATACACCACATCATGACTATTCAATTTTTTAATTCAACTAATAAAAATAGGCCTTTAAAATTATAATACGAAATAATGTTACGAGAACTATCCATTCCACTACATTTTATTTTCTCATCTAGGTTGGTCCATCACACTCATCAAACTTGTGAAAAATGAAAATGGACCCCAGGTTTTATCCAACCGTCCTATCAGTTCATTCCATTCAATTATCAATTTCACTTATAATTGAAATTATTCAAGAATCATATTTATTAATATAATTATATCTTAAGTGTGAAATCTTATCACCAACCATTTCTTTAATTTCATTAACGGATTCCACTAGCTAATGGAAATCATAACTCACCAAAATGGGTGTTTTGGTAGAATAGAAAAACAACATTCATTAAGGGATTTTTTTTTGAAGTAACCATAAATTGGGGTTAACGTGGGGTTTGTTGATCTCAACCATGTAAGGTGGGTTGTGGTCATGGTATAAGAATTTAATTTAATTAATTTCTTATTTAGTAAGTGAAAAATAGAAATTATGGAATGCGGAATAATAGCACATGTTATAAATGACCAAACCATTAAGGGAAATCATATAGGCAACCAAAGTCATGATTAGGGTTCTTAACTCATCCATGAACGGGCTTTGATTCAATATAGATTGGGAAAAAAATGAAGAAATGACACACACCCTGATAATAGGGAAAATGAGCTCACACAATGATCACATCAAAATTGAGAAGTGAATTTGGAAAAAGAGGAAATATGAGGTTTTGAATAAAATTATTGATTCTAATTCACACGAAAATTATTGATTTATTCTGAGAAATATGGAAACACACCCATGGAATAGGGGATCATGTGGGAGACCTTCTAGGAGAAATTAGAGTTGAAAAGGGGGTAAACTGCTTTAAGGGTTGGAGGGGAAATCAGTATTTTATCCCTATTTTAATGAGGCACATGATTAAGATATAAGGTTACCCAAACCTAGAGCTAATCATGAAACTCACCCTATCAAGGATACACACCCCACACAGGCTAGGAATATGTTTTTAAAAACTATTTGAAAGTTGTATTCTTGGCACTATGCACGCCCCCCCCCCCCGACACCGACACGGTTAGGTTCACTGATAAGAATACCATGTGAGAGCTGTGAGATTCACCTATATAATCTATTTTATACCCATAATATGCCTAAGGGGCCTCTAGGGTATGGTTTAAAAACATGTGACACCTCCATAGGGACTCATTTTTTGGGTGCATAGTTTTCACTAACCACGTGCAGACCATAGGCCACCCTATGCCTTCCCAAAAACATAGATTTCGAATCTCGAGGCTTCAGAAACTCAACCGATCAGAAGAAAAATATCGAAAAATGTAAACACTATAGAAAACAACACAGTTAAGTATTAAAAAACACATGTTATTCTTCTAAGATCATTTTATGATTCGAATCATACCCTAAATGAAAATTGAAATTTCTTGGAAGTTTCAACCGGTTCAAAACATGAGATATTTAGACATCCCCAATGTATAAATTATAATCCTAGAGAAGCGTATTGGATCAGTGAAAAAAAACTGAACCTACTAGGGTTGTTTAATTATTACGAAGACAACCACATTGAAATTTAAATTCCCAACACAACTAGAAGCTTTACTTCTGTCGCGTGGTACTTAAATCGCAAAAAAAAAATAGATACAAAATTCACATTAAAAACTAAAACAGAAAAGAAAATTATTACCTAAGCCTATCTAACTCAAGAAAAAACATTTTATCATCTCTTTATTCATCCATCCTAGAGTGATTCCCACTATAATATCTAGTTTCCATGGCCCATTCCCAACCAAAATACTCCCAACATAGAATGTCTATATTGAAGCATGGTCATATAATTAAAAATTCATTTCTAGAAAGATTCTGAACTCATAAAACCTAGTATCACAAGAGAATATTTATCTTGTCCCTTATTTAACTCAAATGGTTTAATTTTAATTGATCAATCTTCCCTAGTGATGCAAGTTTTTAATTGAAAATACTCAACTGACACTTGCACCACTTCGTCTCCTCCAACAACATTCTCAAAACATGATTCCAATTCCATTAACTACGGATTTATAAGATCATTTTGATCACTGTCATTACAGCTCATGTATGATACAGTATGTGGGATTCAACAAGGAATCAAGCCATACACTATTCTATTTATATAAATGCATCAAAATTCCAAAATTAACATCAAAAAATTTGTCCCATTCTAGGGTAAACACCAACAGCTTATCATGGATTCTACACTATATAACATTCCTTATACTGTTCAACAAGGGAAACTCCCATGGAGTCGATCCATCAACCATAAAAGGCATTTTTTGATTTTATTAGCTCACTATATAACCTAATACCTCTATCAGAATACACTACAATATTTCAAGATGCAGGGAATGATCTTATCTAAATTATGACAAAAATATTTTATTGATGATCACCATCAATAAGCATGTATAACTCTCTTGAAACACACTCCACCAAAACACGCTATACTTCCCTTATATCGACCTCGAGAACCGTATCTCCCAATTATGTGTGACTAGGTCTAACAACATGTCAACTTCTTCAAAGAACTTTAAATTTATGATTTAACCTCTACCAATATTGTTGTAATGGGCACACCCCTATTGTGTGTGTCATACAGAACACGACACATATTTAATGACCTCATGCCTGCATTGAGATTTAATTATCAATGCATTAGGTTAATTACTCCAAAATGATATATTTAAGAGGTATCTAGATTAATATACAACCTAGTATTTAAAACCATGATCACATAATCTAGAATAAAAGGCACCTGTGATTTTTAAGAGAACCCATTGATGTATATACTTAAATCTTGGCATTAATCAACTATCAGGTATTTGATCAACTACCTCTCCATCATGATACCTTTTATCAAAATATGAATTATCGACCCAGAAAACATCTAGTTTACCTATTCATTATGAGCTTAAATTGAGCACCCAGACTCGATTAAAACTCATATTGGGTTTCATATTGTGTAGTGTCCCAAATAAAAGATAAATCAATCTTACTATCCTGAAGGGGTTCTAAAGGCTGTTATGACCATTCTTGAATAGTCCATTATGATTTTGTTCCCTATAATTGGAAGGAAACTGTCCTTATAACAAATATGATACTCTATACCATAAGAGTTCTCCAACCAGTGTATTATTACAATCGACGCTTATTCTAGGTCATATGCTCCACCTTCCAAATACAGTTCATAGACATAGACAATATGCTTATATAAATCACTAATGAGTAGAGAAGAAAAAATATCATCATAAAGGTTTTGTATATTAAACATAAAATACAAAAACTGAGACTGACTAGTGGTGTTACAACACCCACTCATTTATCCAATGTCGTCCACCTATAGTGGAATAACTAATTATTTCTAACAGTTAAGTCACTCCTCTCAAGAGATGACCCATGGATTTAGCCTTTAGGAACCCAAAAATTCTTCAAATTAATCATAAAAACACACATTTTAAAGGATTATATGGACTTTTCACTCAAATAGTATGTGATTTTATGCCTCACTTATTGACTGAATGAGCACCACATGTAACAGTGAGTGATATTGAGATATAAAAACAACATAATAGACACTTTTATCGGTTTCAATTTATAGTTCCATTGACGCTACATATCCTCGAGTCATATTATCTTAAATGACTATTAACCTATCTAATGATCTACTAAGTTGACTGTCATATAATAGGAAGAAAAAAATTATCATCAAAGAAGCCGATAAATCCATAGGCACACCTAACCCACTAAACATGATAATTACACAATGATCACATCCTTCACAGGTATTAGATTACCATGAAATCACCTATCAACATGATAGTTTTATTTCATAACTTAGAGTCATAATCGAGAAAACTGTCACCCAAACGGAACCCCACATCTGAAAGTTTTAAAAAACATTTAGCAATTATTCTATTTTAGAGGGTGATAGCTAGACTAGAATAGCCCCTTACTGAAATATATAGAATATATCCTACCAATAGGTCATACCAAAAGTTAATTAGTCTTATAGTATCAACCTATAATCTCAATTAAAGAGGAATATGTAAATGGATACCTCTGGGGAATTTCTACATTCCTGTCCAAGGTAATAATATTTTAAACAACCATTACTCAAGTGTTGAAACTATGAACACAACATTATGTTTTCTGGTTTAAGGAATTTAATCGGTCCTCATTCATCCCGATATTTAAAGTAGATCATGTTAAAAGGTTATCAAGTACTAGTTTTGAAAACAAATTGTAATAAGAACTTTATTATACTAAATCCATGAAACATTAGTAATATTATCACCTAAATTCTTTTTAATCCATTTATTTTTCTATATGTTATCATAGTTGATCTTGGTTAAAGAAAATGTTGCTCAAAGGCTATAGAGGAAAACACTATTTTGTTTACAACATGTATTTTAATTAATTGAATCCTCATATCAATAGTGTCTAACAGAATACAAATGTATGCTATATTTTATTTCTATTGGTTTAATAATATGACATTATAAATTTATACATAACATAGTCTAAGTGGTTTATAACACCTAAAATAACCATCCCATATTTATCACATGCCCACCCCCACGGGGTTAAGTACCAAGGTATATAAAAATAAAGGTGACCAATGTTGGACCCATCCGAACTAGGTCTCCATATGTTCATCCTAATAACCATGATTTATTAAGGAATAATTACACCATTAACATGTTTATCACATTAACATATCCTCCCATGATAGACCTACTTGGGATGAGTCAAGCAGAAACCATAAGTATTCATATCATTTAGGAGTTAAAATTTGTAGCTTTTAATATTTATACAATGGTCCAATTAGATTAATTACCCTTCAAAGTTATAAATTTACTTTCCTTTATAAGTTATAATTGGATTTCATGTAACTGAAATAATGTTTTAACATTTGATATCAGAATACAACAAGTTCATTTATAATGGTTTGATCTTGTGGTTTACCCTTCCCAATTTATAAAGGCCCATAAACTTTATAAATAGTTATTAATACCCATTAATTCACAACCATAATTTTTTAGCACATTCAACTACTAGTCTATGTATTGAAAGTTTCATAATTATTAAATTAAGCTTCCACCCTAAATTTATATAGGAAAACATCATTTTTGTTTATGAATGAACTTTGATAAAAAATTTATTTTCTCATTTCCTTCCTGAATGAAACTTTTTCACAATTAAAGTATAACATTATTGGCATATTTCATATACAAAAAGCAATTAATGCACTAAGGAAAACATGTCATGGAATAATGAATGACATTTAAATCCTCAACTTCATATAATGATGCATGAAAAATACTTCCTTACCATACCAGTATAAGGGTAAAATACCTTAAATCCCAAAAATAAATAACCAAAGGAAATTACAACAATCCCTCAAGGTTAAATAACAACCAAATGTAATAATGAACAATATGAACAATAGTCACATCCCTAGAAACCCGGTTTTTCCCTCTTGCATGGGTTTGTTAGACCTAGACATGAGATATCTATTAAGTAATGACACATTGATAGCCTCAAATGTATCAGCCAAAAATAGTAAGTAAAAGGTAGAGAAACCTCATATACCACTTTTTAATGTCCCGAATCCAGAGCCACTGAAATGGTCCTCAAGCTGGTGGGTCACATGTCCCCAACTGCGCATCCCCATATACTGGAGGCGAGGGAATAGCCATGAGGGTCTAATGGTGGTATGGTGGGGATAAAATACCCTCGTGATTAGAGTATCTCATTGTTATAAAATATAATCAATATCAATGGAATTGAAATACAAGTAACATCAGTATAATGATAACTAATAATCAATAATAAATTAACTAATAACAATTCCTATAAATGCTACAATGTAAAAGAATAAAACATAAAATTGGAAATAGAGTAAACAAGATATAATGAAAAGAATAAATAAATAAAAGAAAATAAATTTTGAATTAAACCATGGTAAAATCCCTTCCACTGCTTCCCTAAAAAGTATTATCCCACAATATACCACAACACATATCACAATCCATGATCCAAGTCCTACAATCAAGAGGCATGTTAATGTACCAAATAGTAGCATAATTACAGTGTGAGTTAAACTAATTATTCTACAACCAATGGTTTCCATTGAATTCAAGTATGTGAATATAAAATAAAGTAGTGTTAATGTATAATAAAACAAAAAGTGAATAAATGAATGTAATCAATTCAGGCTCAGGTTACTCTAAGGACACCTAGATGAATATACCTTCTTCGGCCTAAGTAGAAATATCTCCAAATATATATATCAGCGTTTATATATGTATATATATGACAATGTATGTTTATACATTCACTCTATATGTAATAACATATATAGACATATATATTGAAACGTAATACTAGCCATGACCTGAGGAATAACACAAGAATCCATGCATAATCATAAGAGGAACAAATTTTAAATAAGGTTCATAATTATCACATATCTTATATAATATTAAGGAAATCCATGACTAAGGATCATGATTAATAAATGATATCCATGCATGAGGATCATATATATTAACGGGATTCCATTCCCTAGGATCATGTATAATAAAGGGACACTATTCCAGAGAATTATGTATAATAAGGGACTCCATTCACCATGATTATATATAATAATGGATATAAATTTCTAAGTATCATGTATAAAAAGGTTCACCATGCGTGGAGATCATGTATAATAAATGGAAACTATGACCAAGAATCATTTACAATAAGGGGCACCATGCTTGAGGATCATGTATCATAATGGTGTTTGTCATGATTTAACATGAGCTAAGATATAATATCTATTCATTTTACATTTCATTATCCAAAGGCATAATCCACATTGTATATAAGTGTTTCATGACATTGTCATACAATTAAATTCTGTTTACTTCATTCCAATCATACAATTTTTATGGGTATCCCCATGAATAAAGTTAGGAATGATGATGTATAGGTGAACTGTACTTAACCATTTGGGACCTCACATGTAAAACAAATTATGTGACAAGCCTTCTAAATTAGTAACAACAAAATAAATACAACTCTTCATGATCATTCAATTATTTAAATAATTTCATAAAACTGGTCCCTTTTCTTTTTAATAGGTAAGAAAGGAATTGGAATCACCAATGAAACTATATTCTAATTCAACAATTAGGACAGTCCATCATAATTATCTTGCTTAAGAAAAGGAACAATGACCAAGGGGTTTTATCCAACCATCATATTAGTCTATTTAATTCAATTATCAACTTCACATGTAATAGAAATTAATCAAGATTCACATTTAGTAAAATAATTATATGTGTACAACTATATCACTAACCATTACATTAGTTTACATAAGAAATTACACTAGAAAACGGAAAGAACATCTCACCCAAAGGGGTGGTTTGATAATACAACCATTTAATATGGATCTCAGTCATGCTCAAAGAATTTAATTTAATGATTTTTTCCTTTAAGAAGTGAAACACTAAAATTTCGATGCATGAAATAATGGAACATGTCATAAATGATGAATCCTTTAATGTAAATCAAATAAAACACCTACCAAATTCATCAGAAGTTTCCCTCATCCATTAACAGGATTTGATTCCAATTGGAATGAGATAAAATAGATGAAGTTACACACTCCTTGAAAATAGGGCATATGATCTCGCACACTGATCATATCAAAATTGAGTTGTGAAACCGATAACATTGGAAATAGGAGTTATAGAATCACCATATCACTTACAATTCAACAGATAGATCTCAAATCAGACCAAGAATTGATAAAATCCACAGATGTAAGAGGTAATAAGAGGTGGATAGTGTGGGGGCATACTTGGTAAAATGATATCGTAAAATGGGTGAAAACTCATTAAGGGTCAAAGGGTAAAATCAATAATTTTTTCATTTTTAATGAGGCACATGTATAGGTTGCAAAGTTAGGAAAACCATGAACCAACCATGTGTCTCACTCTTTCAAGGATACAAAACTCTCATAGGCTAGGTGCACAGTTCGAAAAAACTGTTTGCAAGCCATGAACATGGAACATCCCAACCCCCACACTCTGCATGATTTGGTTCATAGGTAGGAAAAACATGCATAATAAATGTAGAATACTTCTATAATTTACTACGTACCCTTCAAATTTTCATGCAGCCTTATGTACATGGTTTGAAAAATGGTGTGACACCCCTATAGGGACTCACAATTTGGGTTCATGGTTTTCACTAACCAAGTTTATACCATGGTCCCACTTTTCCTTTCCAAATACATATCTTTTAAAGCCTAATGATTCTAAAACTCAACTAAACACTCAATACACCTCTCATACATAAATATTTTCCAAGAAAATGTCACATTTTAGTATTCGAATTATCATATTAACTCTCTGAGGATCAATTTACAATTCATCCCATCCACCAAATGAAAAATACAAAATCTTTGGGAAATTTCAACTGGTTTTAAACAAGAGATATTACAACACTCTTTAATCATGGAATTAAATGTGATAAAAGATTATATTGTGTTGTATGACCCATGTGGAACACAAATTCATGTACATGATATGAATGTGATCTGTGGGGTGATAATTATATATCCCTCTAATATATTGGGTAATGTTTTTTCTCATAAAATACATTATATGGTGCACATGAAGTTATCCTTTTCACACTACACCATGATCTCTTGGATTGTATCCTTTACTTGTTTTTATAATATCATTTTTTTTGATGATTGTTCATTCCCATATTTCCTCTATGTTTTCATCTCATATCATTCTTTGATGTTCAAGTTTATGATTCTCATCCTTCGGATGATACCTTGATATGCCTATTGAATTGAATATGTTGATTTACCTTATGTTATGCTTTAATCATTCCTTTACTAGTAATTATAGAACACCCCTTTATTACATCCCTAGGTTATCCCATGTAGTTTTCAAAGAGAAATATAATTTTGAGGGATTCGTATGAAAAACATGAATAATATTATAGTACCCATATCTATGGTTTTTGTGTTGTGAACATAATTTACCAAACACTATGACTCATGATCATATAGGATTTTATTATGTATACTATTATATAATAAATCATCAAATAAGGTGTATTAAAATATCAGTTGTCATATATTATTTTTGAAACACAAATAACAAGTTATTAACATGATTTTGAATTTCCATAAAAGTACTAAACATGAATATGTATATTCCATGATTAATATTTTGATTGATAATTGATTGGGATACACAAATGTAAATTATAAATACTCTCTTGGGAAACATGGCATTCATCCTGACGTTAGTGCATAATACACATAAAACCGTAATGGGGTTTCAAAAATAAATAATAAGAGTTTGGTTGATATGGATCAATCCATGATGATTAAACATGATACTTCATTATTATTTTAGAGACATGCTATTATAACAATATTTCACATTCAGAATTGTTGTTTTTATAAGAAAAACTATAATATGACTCTATATGAGATACATTATAATGTGACACAAGTTTTAAATAATTAATTGTGTTTAGCATCCCTTGAATTATCAAGGAGAAGAGTGTGAATCTTGTGATGTTTGATCAATAAGGTATTGAAGGTATCATCTTTAGCTAACATCATAATGCCAGATGAGAAATTTGTTGGATCGTAAGAGTTTATAATGGCAACACTATGAGGATAAATTGTTGTCAAAATATTTAACTAATTATAATACCAACACTCTTATTAAATTTAATTATACTAAACAGTCATCCGATGAACAAATTACTTATATCAAACTCAGTGTATATTTGGTAAATCAGAGTATATAAAGTTTTAGTTTGACAAACATTACTTATAAATTCATAGAAATTTTATATAACTAAAAAAAGTAAATAGAAACATTACAAAGCTATTTAGTAAAACTAGTATAAAATTTATAAAATGAATAAATAACGTTAACCAATCGTGCGAATGAAGTAAATAACCATGAATTAAGTCATCAATAGTTTAAATAAAATTATAAGGGTTCCTATTTTCAATAATAAATCCATTGCTCAAAAATGTTGGAATTAGGTTTGTCTTTATATCCACTAAATCGCCCGATTATCCATATCAAAATCAACTATATTCCTATCCTTGAAATCCCTTAACCTAAACCCAAACCAGACACAAAATACAATTTCAAAAAGATCAAAGGAATTTACAATTCTCACGTGGATTCCATAGAACAGAAACTCTCTAGAAAAATTTATAAAGTGAATGTAATGAGTGGTTATAGAAAAACAATTCTAGAAAGGTTGAGTTAGAAAAATATATCTCCTCCCAACTCCTCGAATTCATCTCTATTTATAGGAACACCTCTAAGGTTCATATTTCTATTATTATTGAATTTGTTTGCATCTACCTTGGATGAGATCCCTCTTGATAACTATGCTATTACATCTTTATCTAATGTTGTTTCTAAATCAACATTACAATGATGTAAAAATATTCCAATAGATATTAAAAATTAAAAAAATAAAATTTTAAACTTCATTTTGATGGAATAAATTTTATTTAGTTCAATGGATTAAAATATTTTAGTCCAATAGATAATACCTATTCAATCCGATGAACAAGACTCAATCTGTGTGATGAACCACACTATGTCAGTCCAATGGACTAAAATCTATGAGACCAATAAAATAAAAATTTCCAGTTTGATATACTAAACATAATCAGTATTATGCATCATATTTTAGTGGGAATTATGTACAAGCCTATGTTTAAAGTTCATAGTAATAAGTTAATAAATATTTATACCTTTTGAAGAATAAATTGTTTTCTACCAAAACATTATAAGATAGTGTAAATACGAAGTTAGTAAACAATATTTTTTAAATGCATTCTGTTATTTAAAAAACTAAGGATATAAAATTGTAGATAGTATAACTTTTGAGTCAATAATATCCTCTTTTATGAAAATAAAAAATCAAAACTCTTTAAATAAAAACTAATAGGTTTGAAAAAACATAGAAACCCATTATTAGTTTAGGATAAAATACCCCCATAACTTTCATATCTACTACTTTCTTTATCACACCTTTTAATTTATTATTACAAATATTTTTCATGAAGAATAATAGAAAATATAAATTGATAAATAATCTCCTTTAATAACTTCTACAAAAAAAATAAACTTCTCTAAAAAATTCTCTCCCAATAAGTAATTTCTCCTCTATCAGTAACTCCATCAACTTTATGATTTTCAAAAATAATACTTGTTCTAGAAAGTACCTGAAATTATAGTAAAAAATTCAAAGAAACAATTTATTTTTAGTAAACATTATTCCTTGAAAATATAAAAAAATACAACCAAATTAAATTGTAAAAACATTCAAACATAAAATGTGGAGAAACATTTATTGAAATGTTCACTCAAATAGAATTACTGTTTTTACATCAAGAGTTCAGAAGGGAAAAATTATTCTTTATTATCAAACTTATTGACAATAGATTTTATATTTCATTACTATTATTATTTCATCATAGTTTTTTATGACTTTGACTCTAAACTATCCATATTTTGTTTTAGTACTTCAATCATACTAACATCATTATTTAACCTTTTACCTTCTAATCTAAACAGCTGGTACTCGATATTATTAGTTTCCTTAAAATTATCAACATCCTCATCAAGAAATATGTTTTTGTATTTTAGTTCTAAAATATATTGGTCTTGAGACTCTAATAATCTTTTTAAATATTCAACTATTCAAAAATATCATCAACTTCATAAGGAAACTTCTGAAAAAATACGTAATCTCTAATGAAGTCTTCTTAACAATTTATATTTTTTCATCATGAACGTTTATATATATTTTCATATATTTTAACTATCTCATTATCTACATTTGTATCCTTTTTCTGTATTGGATTAAAATTTATCCTCATTCTAATTAATAGTTTCTTTTAACTAGTTTAGAGAATCTGATTCTTCTATGAATTTCAACCTTCTCTAAATTTTATTATTGTGAGATTATATATTAGTGAGAAATAGAATTTCATCCACTAGTTATTTTATTGATTCAATGAAATATTAAAATCCTAATTCCATTCTCAGATAAGAATGAGTAGCTTGAGAATATTTTGAATCTTATGAAATATCAGAAACATGTCTCTTTGATGGACCAACAACTACCTTTTCTTTCACATTCTCTTTCCCTTTATCGGTATTCAAAAAATTAATAACCTTTTTGATTATATTGGATTCATCATTGTATTATCCTCTTTTCATGTATTTATAATTTTAAAATTCTTCTTTAGAACATTAATTCTTTTATAGAACTACCAAATCATCGTCTTTCTCTAACTGAGTACTAAACGGTGATGTTTCTAAATAGATTTTTTCTTCTCCTTCTTCTTCTTACTCTTCCTATAATGAAGTCTCTTTATAATCTTATTCATATTATTTTTATAACTATACGTCCAAATTTTAGTCACTTCAAAAAAATTATTTTTTAAATTCTTTACATATTTTAGAACATGAAATTGATCTTTTTCTAAAATATATTTTTCAGTCCTTAAAAATATTAATTTTCATTTATTGACAAAAACAGGAACATTAGAGGATCCAAAAACTTTTGTTTATGGAATTTGTATTTGTTAAACAAATATAAGAGTATTAATTGTATTAAAAACACAAAAAAGATAAATATAATGTACCCTTTATCATTCCTCTTCAATAGTTTTCAAACCTCGATGTGCCCCTTCAACACCATTCATTAAAAATTCTACATCATTTATTCTTGTAATATCTCCCTATATTCATATTATTCTCTTCTAGTTTTATTAATTCGAAAAATTTATATTTAATAGATAAGTTTTCTTCCTTATCAATTCAGGATTACATATCTATAACTTTATTCTCAAACTTTATTTTAATAAATTCATGATATGATTCCTCAGAAATTTATTTTTATTTATCTTCAATTTTGGGAGGTGAAGAAACTACTTTCATATTTTCTTGAATTTTTTCATTTAACAGTTTTAATTTAACATCAAATATGACCTTGTTCTATTTATAAACAAGAATCATCATTTATGGAATAAAAACTTTAATCCTTTAAATTCTTTCTTCACATATCACAGAAATGTTTTCTATTATTTCTACAACCTCATTATTTATCTTCATTATTATCATATAATACACTAACATATTTTTGATAAAAAATGAAAACTGCATAATTATAAACATAATGGAACTATTATTAATGGATTCTGTAGACAATAATTCACACATCACGAATTTTACTTTTATATTATTCATAAAAAATATCAAAAATATTCTAAAACATTCAAAGTATCTTGGTATTCTTTACTTAGGATGAGAAAACCCTATATCTATAGTGAAACAACTCAAGATTCTAGTTCCCCAATGATACACTTTCCTTCTGTTTTCATACTTTGTAAATAATGAAGTTTCAACCATGGTTTTCTCAATCCAACCAAAATTTTATTGAATCTTATGAGTTACTACATACACCTTTGCATCCAATTAAACATCAACAATGTAAAAACCTATTTTATATTGGGATTAAAGTATTAAAAAGAGATTAAAAGTTATAATATCTATATCAGCTTCTATAATAAACTCAATAGATGAGTAAAATTCCTTTACTATGGGTAGACAATAAAGATAAAAATATTTCTTCACTACAGAAAGATTTTACCATCCTATAAATTTGATTATTTCTTTTAAAAACGTGTCTATTTTATCATACCATTTTTTTGATCAACATTTCATTTATAAATTATATATTTACAATTTATTTGGTAGTATCCATTTTTTAAAGGCTAAAGTGATTGAGAATATCTGATCAGATGAATCAAAATTATGAATAGAAAAATATGAAAGTATTATATGATTAAATAATTTTAGGGCCAAGAGTCTTTTTCAATTGAGAAAATTGCGTGGGATATAGTGACCCACTCAAATATTTATAGAATCAGGGCGATGATTCAAATTCCAAATATCGGACAACATAGATTCAATCCCCTAACATGACCCTATTTTGAACATTACTCCTCAAAATATTTATATAATACTTTTGAAAAAAATTTTGTTCTTGAAAATCATTTTTATTGGATATAAAGTTTTCAGGAAACTTTTTATAGAAATTATTTATAAAAATAAAAAATTGTAAACAATAACAAAAAATGAAAAAAATATAGTAAAAAATAATTATTATAAATTTCCTTATCCGAGTATAAAATATAAATCTCTAAGAGAATGTTTTCAGGTAACTTTTCTTCTTATTTTTAGGAGAACTAATGTTTTTAAATCAAAAATATATATTTTTTGAAAAAACTAATTTTTGGGAAAAACATTTAAACAAGAAATTTTTTAGAAAATATGTTAAATTTAAAAAAAATAACATTTTTAGAATTACTAAAGTTTTTGGTAAAACCAATATTTTATAAAAAAAATAAAGTTTTTTAAAAAATAATTTTTTTTGTTAAACAATTACATTTTTACTTCTCCTTTGAAAAAGAGTTCATTAATGTTTAGAGTTTGATAAAAATAAGTATATATGAATAATCAGTTAGTATGGATCATTCCTAGATTCTATTACATATGTAGAAATGTTTTGAAACTAAGGGGTTTTGTAAAAATATTAGAAATCTTTTATTCAAATATGATGAATTGAAAAATAATAACTCCTTTATGAATTTCTATACTTATTTTCTTTTCCCTTGATCTTGATATTGTTAGGTCTCATATGAATAGATTTATTGTATTCATAGTAGATAAATCCTGAATAAAATCATCTACCACCTATGTGTTTATAATTATTATTATACATATATCATAAATCCTTCTTCCCAAAAATAGTTTTAATCCTCATATAAATATTAGATAATTAATTCCTAGAATGCTCTAAATAACTACTCTTTATTTCAACTATAACATTATTTTTCATTGATGAATTTGAAAATTTCTCAACTGAATGAACATTACTAAAAAAATTTAAGTATTATAAATTGAATCTCTTCTCTCATTTTTATTCATTTTATATGCATCTCTTTTTTATACCCTCGTACTGCCTAAGAGTACAAGCCAAATAATCCAATGTTATTTTTCCTATTCTTCTTGTGTCATCCAAAGTCTTTATTTTGTATTCATGTTATTCGGGTATAATTTAAAAAATATTTTCTACTAAAATTTAATCGGTATGATCCTTCTCACTAAATAAATGTAGAATTTTCACAATTTTAACAAATCCTTGGTTCATATCTGAAATAGATTCACAATATAGAATATAAAAATCATAATATTCTACTATTATCACTTCTTTTCTAGTATCAATAATTTTAAACATTATAAAATTAGAAACTTGTGATTTCTTTGAAATATTATTAGGTGATTCAAAAGAATATATTTGTATATATATATTCCATATCATAGAAACAAAAAGATTATTCCCTGTTCGTTATTTCTATTGATATTTTATATTCCCTTAATTTGTGAACATAGAAGATTCCTACTTATGAATCTTTTAATATTTAGTCATCATTACAATGTTTTAAAATATAGTCTTAATAAAAAAATTCTTCATTATGTCTCTCTAGTGTTCATAGTAAGTACTTACAAATATTTATGGTATGAGGGGATTTATATTCTCAACTATACAAATATTTAAACATTTTATCTTTAAAAAATAAAAACACTTTTAGTAATATACATGTTAGTGTAATAATAGTTTATAAAAACATTAGAAATTTGATCAAAATAAAAAAAAGTATAAACCATTAATTCAAGAAGTAAAACCTCCTTGGATACTAATTATTGGATCATATGAGTTTATAATATCTTTAATATGAGGGTTAATTTTAGTTAAAAATCGTTTAACAATTAAAATTCCAAAATAACTTGTTATGTTTTACCATACTCCATAATTTTCTGATGAATAGATTAATTATACAAAACATAGTGTATATTTGGTAAATTATAGTATCTAAAAGGTTTGTAAAAAAATCATTCCATATAAATTTTCTACAAAATTATATAACTTGTAAACAAAAGAAAAATGAAACTTTACAATGTTCTGTAGTAAAACTAATACAATCTTTATAAAAGGAATAAACACAGTTTATCCTTTAGAGTAAAGGAAGTAAATAACATTGAATTAATGTATCCATAGTTTAAACCCAACTCTAAGGTATGTAATTCTTGAATAATAAAGAAATCGATCACAAAGATTGAAATAAATACTATTTTCTTATCCCTAGACGACCTCAATCATACAGATCAGAATCATCCATCTTCCTATCCCCAAAATCCCTCAATATAAATATAGATTGTAAAAAAATAAAATTGAAAAAAGTTCTAATGAATTTTCAATCATCATATGGATTCCTTTTAATAAAAAATATATAGAAAAAATTTACAAATATAACAAAATGAGTGGTTAAAAAAAGAAAATTCTAGATGGGTTGAGTTCCTAGCTCCTAGAATGAACCTCTATTTATAGAAACACCTACACCGGCCATATTTCCATGATTTTCAATGTTGGTTGCAACATCCTTAGATGATATATAGCTTATAAACTTAGCAATTATATCTCTATTTGATGTCATTTGGGTAGCACAATTATAATGATGTAAAAATATTACATCCAATAGAAGCAATTGCAAAATTATAGTTTTAAACATCAATATGATGGAATAAATTATTTTTAGTTTAGTGGATTAAAATTTTTTAGTCTATTATATAATACCTGTTCAATTTGATAAAATAGACTTAGTCAGTCCAATAAAATACAATCTGTCAGTACAATAGACTAAACTACGTTAGAACGATAGAATAAAAGTTTTTAGTCTAATAGACTTAACTTAGTTAGTCTGATGGATCAAACTATAGTCTGTCAGACGGGATAGAATATATATAATGTTTATAATCATCAGTTAAGAACGATTTCATCATTTGGTAGAATAAATTTTCTTTTACAAAAACATTTTAAAATAAGAGAAATATAAATTCTGTAAAACATATTTTTTAAGGGTGTGATTTGATTTTCAAAATTGAGGTTATAAATTGTAGAAATTATAAATTTCAACTCAAAAAAATATGTTATAACAAGAAAACTATAAGGATTATTAAATCTAAAGAATTGAATGTTTTTCATCAGTTTTATAGTAAGATTTCATAGTCACCTAATGGTATTATTGGATGCAAAGATGAATCTATTTCATGATAAACAATATGAAAACGTTTATAATAGAGTTGATGATATAAAATTATATAAGATTTTTATATTGATTATACCATTTCAACAGATGAAATAAAATTTCACTGAAATCGTCCAAGGTCGAGGAAAAAATTGGAGGTCTAAAATATCAATGGAGATCAAGGGAAAGAAGATCAAATTAGATGAAAATATAGGACCGTTTCACATACTTATTTGTTTTCACATTTTTTTCAGTAGAAATAGAATAATATTTAGAGATTCAAGAGTAGATTGATTCTATGAATGGATAATCATATCAGATTGAGAAAAATGAGACATGGGAACTTTTACCCAAATATGATGATAAAAATATGATTAGAACCATGTGTATTACCAAGACTAAGATGAATGAAAGTGGTTATGTGATAAAAAAGAATGAAATGTAGGTTTTTAATGGTTACTCATGGGTTTACAACATTGAGTTTTATGATACCATTAACCCAGTTTGAATACATGAAATTTTCATATTCATTATTTCCTTTTCTTCAAAAAGGAGATACAAAATATTTAAAATGGATGTCAAGTCTTCTTTTCTTAATAGAGGGTTAGAAAAAGAAGTATATATTGAAAAACCAAGTTGTTTATTGCTATTAAAATAAAATAAATATGGATTTATATAGGATAACGTAAGAACAAAGATCTTATTATTCCAGGCTATATTCCTAGTAAACTAATATTAACTTCAAGAAGGTAACATTGGATAAAAAACTCTAAATAAAAGAAAAAAAAGAGGTCTATATCAATGTGATTATTTATATAGATGATATCATATTTTTAGTGAATAATTATTAATATTGTGAATAATTTTTCAAAGAGATGACGATTTTATTTGAAATTTATATTTTAGGATAAATGAGGTACTTTTTTACCTTATAAATTTATCATGATAAGGATCTAATTTTCTTATCAAAAGAGAAATATGAAAAGTAATTACTCAAAATATTTAATGTGTATGATTAGAAAAAAATTTCCACACCTATATCAGTGGAAGAAAAATCCGTATAAGAATTAATCTAAAAGGCATATTGATTTTAAAGAATTTAATGAATTGAATAGAAGCCTTTTTTAATTAATAACCTCTAGTCCAGACTTTGATTGTTTTTTTAGCCAGTGTGGAAGATTTCAAAGTGCATGAAAATGGAAAAACAAATTTGGATGGAAAAATAATTATTAAATTCAATAAGAAAAATAAATATTATGGGATAAATTCTGAAAATAATGGAAATTTGAATCAATTTATCTATAATGATGAAAGTTTGTTATGTTTTATTAATGGTAGAAGATTCACATTAGGTGAAGTTTTAAGTTTGGGAGAAAGTTGTGTAAGTTGGAATACAATAAAAGAAATTATAGTAAATCTAAGAACTAATAAATCTAATTATATAGATACCAACAAGTATATAACACAATTAATGTGGATGAATACCTATCTAGAATATTTTTTGTTGATGCAAAACTTCCCCTTATCTTAGTTTGTGATAATCAAAGTTTTATCAATATCACTAAAAATCTAACACAATATTCAAAATATAATAAAATAGATTTTAAATATTACATGTTAAAATAAAATGAAGAATTAATTGAACTAAATATATGTTATATACATTCAAAGGAGAAGGTACCTGATATATTCATTAAACTATTGCTAAAGGAAACATTTTAGAAGTCAAGGTTGATTGTGGGTGTTGAAACTATCTCTTTATATCTAAGGTATATGTAATTAGTCACTCTCCCATCTAGTTTATAGATATCATTGTTAAAGGGGGAGAATATAATATATTAACATAAATGTATCCATTGATTAGTGATATAAATTTTAATAGAGAGAAAATATATTGGAGGAGTTTTTAAAAGGGGTAAGCTATATGGTCAACATGTATAAAATTATTTAATTGTCTATTGAAGTAGATGGGGGATCTTAATAAAGTCTATTTTGGTTTTTAATGTTGTTTTCTGGAGTATAGGAATAACATTGAAATGATTTTGAATCATTTATTTATTGAAAATACGATATTGTGTTTCAATGATTCTTATTTGTTATAATGAGTTCACTCACGTAGGCCTATAGTTGTTGGTTAGTAATCCATTTATTGGGTTTCATATATTGAGTGATTTATGTTTCATGGATGAAAACAAAATAAAAATGGGAAGATTATTAACACCCACATGTTTTGATTCCTTAAATAATTTATTTTATAGAAAAAAGGATTTCTTATGGTGTCGTCTTTTATAATTAACACAAAACTCACTTGAAAAAGATGTGCCTACCATATGCAGTTTTGGGAGAGAGTGTTTCAAAAAAAAAAATATAAGGCCAATGGATATAGATAATTCAATATATACTTGCATATTAAGGTGATTATAAAACATATAAGAAAATGTTTTTTTCCAAAAATGTTTATAGGGGAATTGGAATGAGTTTTTTTGGAAATATAAAAAAATCACATGATGGTTTACTATTATTAAATGTAATAAAAATAATTGTTTCTTCCAGGTATTCATGATTATATATATTTATTTTTAAAGTATTTAATTGATCAAATATAAGTATTTTTAATAGAGTACACTCTATAATGTTTTTTGTGAAGGAATAAAACATAGGACAATGTGTACTGCCCTGGACCCACACTCCCAGATTTTGTGTAATAGTCACATAATATACATACATACTTCAATAATAGCTCTGAAATTTTTTATGTTGATCCTTAATTAAAAAATAAAAAATTATTTTTACATCTATTACATATGAATGATATTTTTGGGTTTAAAACTTTTTGGAATGAGGACAAAAAATAAACTGATAAATCTCATTTTCTTTATATCAAATGTAATTTTTTACATTATATAAGAATCTAATTAATTCATGAAATGTATTTAATATATCCCAAAAATTCTTTCACAGGTTTCATACATCTAAAGATTTCACATGTACTATTTTTCTCTATAACCTATGGAAATTGAGACATCAGAAGTAGTGAGATCAAAAACACAATAAGGGAAATATAAAACTAAATAAATCAAGGAATAAATATAAAATAAATATTATTATAGGAATATGTGAATAACATGAATCTATAGTCAACAAAAAACTAGGATCACACTATATCCATGATAATTAATGAAAACATTAATATCAATAATACTGATCTCATATAGTTGGAATGGATAATGTCAAACATAAAAAACCTACAGTAAATGCCTTATTCCTTAACACATTAGTGGTTTTTAGATGATATTTGAGACATGCAAAAATCAAGGACTTATTAAAATACACAATCCTATAATTGGAATAGTCAGACACAAAAATCTTACCTATTTTGACTGATGATATCTACTGATGAATTGAGGAGATAAATAATGTCAGACTCACCTATCACTTGATAAGTCCTGTGAATTTACAATAAAAAATGGATAAATAATACATAATTAACCTCATGAATAATCAACCATCTTGAAATAAAAACATACATAATAAAATTTATTTTACCAATGTCAATGAAATTGATAGGATGATCAAAAGCCATCTAGAGGAAGAAGGTGGATTGCTAATAAATACATTATCAACATAACAATAACCATATTTATTGGAATGACAACATATATAATTCCAATAATTTACCACATGTCAATATAACATCATAACATCTAGGAGAATATTATCATATATGAGTTATGTAAAATGTGATGTTCACACCACATATAACAATTAGTATACAACTATTTCAAAAAAAATTTAATATAATCCCAATCCATCAGGAGAAAGAAAGTGGATAATTTCCATAGAACATATACCAAGAAGTGAGAAATAATCTTCATAGGTTTTATGTGGTAGGAATTTATGTCAATAAAAAAATTTATAATAATACATAATACAATTAAAGGGTAGAATATACCTAACTTATATGAAATAGTTCAGTGGAACAAATAAAACTTAATGAATGAAAATTAAGTTAACAAAAAGAAATATGGTTTCAAAAAAACTAAATCAACTTACCCATAAATAAGGGAAAAATATTTTCTAGTAAATACCATGGAATAAATTTATTATTATAATTATATATCCATGGAAAATCAATACTCTATTCAAATAAAACATGGTGCAGAAAAGGTATTATGTCTCAAAGAATCATAATTGGGAACACAGAAACCCTTATGACTTAAGTAATACATTAATAAAAACAACTTAAATTGTAGGGCTTGCAATTTAACATAAAATTTTATTATTAAAATATAATTCAGGGTATTATATCTATAATAGTTCATATATACACAACATAAATTACATTAGTTGAAAAAATACAATACTTGTCTCAATGAAGGTAAATTGAGACAAAAGACCTTTACTCTTATCATGACTCTTAGGATCATAATGTAACCCCTTGTATCTGGAAAATGGAAATATTAATAACTTAATTCATAACCTTAATCATATCCATTTTCATTCACTCTCATAAAAAGTAGTCATTCTCAACATGAATTCTTTCAATTTTCAATATCGGGCATTTAATGTTTTGGTTTTTTTACTAGTTTCATTATTATGATGCTTGTATTCATAATTATTTAGAATATGTATAGTAATATATTAATAAAATAAATGTTATGGGTTATTTATAAACATATATGATATTTCAAATTACTTTCATGAGTGTTTTTTTCTTTATCCATGAAGATAAAATTGATATCATCCATGTTTTGGTGATCTATGATGATCAGAGTGCATTTTCATAATTAATGAATTAAATATGGATATAACAAATCCATATCAAAAAAATAATAATTATACACTCATTCATTTGATATTTAACCAGTAAATAATTTCTCATATTCTTCCATGACATAAATGTGCAATGTTGTTCAAGTAGGTGGTTAAACAAACCCAAAGATGAACCCACCATGAATAATGGATGTTTATGAGATAGTATAATTAAAATATCATTATTAAAGAATAATAATGATATTTTTAGTGTATATTAGTGTCATATATCATAATTTTATATAGGTATAAAAATAAAAAATGGAAATGAAAATATTTACACAATTTGAATAAAATATTATCCTTTCGTATGCTTATTTTAAACAATTAAATTTACAATTATCATTTTTTGATAATTTAATAATGAGGTTCTTAAATTTTTAATGAAAAACAATAATTATATCATAAAAATAATATTAATAATTTAATCCCATTCTTAGATCCATACTTGTAAGGAAATTATGGCAAAAACATGTTACTTTGTGGAGGCGACATTCCACAAAATGCACAAATGAATTTTTTTAATGGATTGGTTATATGAATAAATAATGATAATTACTAGATTATAAGAAGATTAAATTATATAAATTTTACTAATATCATTATATGACCAAGTCTAGGATAATTTTTATATAATATTATTACTTTTAAAAACTAATAGTTTATAACACTCATATTGGGGAATTGAAATTTTCCTCGGAAGTCTCCTTCTAAACGAAGGCATTGTTCTAACTAATTTCCATAAGAAGATTTTAAATAAGGGATACGTTTCTAATTGTATTTTTGTTCAAATTTTCAAGGATAAATTCTATGTAGAGGTGAGTTTTGAAGTTGTGTAAGTGTTACATTTTTACTAAGAAGATCCAAGATCCTGAAAAATATGGTCCTAAGATTTATTAAATAAAAAGTAAAAAAACATAGTCAGGCATTACAAGGAGTTATACAAAGATAGAAGTGGGTCATTATCTATATATCCTGATCCAAAAATAATGAAAAATATTATTAGAGTTTGCAATCAACACATACACTCATTTCATGGACAACTCTCTTTGACAATACATCTTCCCCTTAATTTACATTCCTATATAAATATGAAACATTCAAATTGAGATGATTGGATTTATTGATACAATAAATCCAATGAGGAATGATTTTCAAGAGTAATTTTATAGTTCTTAATTTGATATCATTAAGAGCATGTTCAGAATATGGTTCAATCAAGAGGAATTTTTAGCTATGATGGAAAAAATGCTTGATGGAATATATCATGTCCCAAAACATTAATTCATAACCAATTCCATGTCCAAAATAGTGATGAAAAAAGACTTTAAAAAATCTACAGTTGGTTTATAAGTCACCTCTATAGCCCAAGGGCCCTAGCATGCCAAAGGATGCACAGTAAATATTAACCTTATTCCATGAGGGGCTTAGAGGGATCCAACAAACATATTTCAAGACCTGGGATTTTTTGGGCCATCTATAATCACCCATCATTATATAGGTAATGAGGCCATTGAAACTATTATCCATGTAACACCCCCAAGATTTTATGAGAAATATTATTTTTAATTTCATTGATTTCTTGTGTTGAACACTACAAAAAGATCATCTTGTGCTATAAGAAACATCGTATTAGCTTGTAGTATACACAACACTATTCTTGGCTCATGTTCCATGCAAGAGTGACCTTCTTTGATAGCGTGTGTTGTACGCAGTACTGAGTTTCACTAAACAACGATATATTTTTATAATATTATTATGAACTAGATTTTATGAATATTAGTAACTAAATTTTGAATTTTATGACATTATAATTCATCTTACACATTTTATAGAACATGGTATGAAAACAGAATAAATTGTTTGGGTAAAATAAGTATTTTTAATAAAATGAAGTTTTTCCGCCTTTGGACGGCGCACCCACATTAAATTTAGTTGTTTGAATTGTTTAAAATTTAACTATTACAAAAAAAAATTCTTCTTTTGAATAATGATATAAAAATTTACTTTGGATAAATTTTTGATATTTTTCTGATATGTTTCTTATTTTGATGAATAGTAAAAATACGCTAAATTTTAATTAAACACAAATTTTTTCATCGAGATAATTTATATTGTTAAATTATAATATTTAATGGTTTTAAAGTATAAATAGAATATATTTTCACCATTTAATATAATTTAAGTCATTAGAATTATTTTACACTAAATTCATAAGTAAAAACATTTCAATCTTTTGCAACATTTTAACTTTTAAAAACCATTTTCTCAACAGCAGGATTAATTTTAAATTAAATACTGGAACTTTTTTTTTGAATTTGGAAAAATCGATTCCATATTTGGAATCAGTAGTTCCAAATTATGTTAATACACAACTTTTTATTTTTAGGAATTATGAATAGTAACTACGGTAAATTTTATTTACCTTAGTTAAAGGTAAATCGGGTAATTAAGGGTAAATATAATATTATAAAATTACCCTAACACTTGTCTTAATATAATTGGATGATTATATTTTTCCTAAATCATACTTGGGTCGAAATGGAATCTAATGGAACCCACTTGTATTTGATTAAGTCCTTTTGTTTATTTTATTTAAAGGAAAGAGAAATATGTCTCACTCAAACTTTAATAATTAGATTATTTTTAATATAAGGTTATAAAGAATTTAAATTCCATTATAAACACTTATATGAAAGATAAAATGTTTTTTTTATAATGTTAATTTATTTGTAATTTTTAAAAAAAATAATTAATTACCTTAATAGCTTATACATTAATGTTGTAGAAATTATTTATTTAGTGAAAAAACAAGAATACCGTTTTTATTAAAATAACAATACCTAACAAAAGGACCAGAAACTTGACCAAACATTATTGGTCGAGTATATCTATACCCTAAGAATACAAGGGTCTATTTGTGTACCATTTGGAGCCTTATAAAACCGATTAGGACATTTATATTATTTTATTTTAAATGACGTCAAAGATGTCACCTTTATAATTTAATAAATATAACAATTTAAATGTTGTGATATTAAGATGATAAATTCACGTTAAACTATTATTATGAAAAATATTATATTTATCTTCATCATAGGATTTTATTTTTAATTTTTATGCAACAAATAAGTATATTAATAAATTATACAAAAATGTTGTAGTAATTATTTTATTAAGAGATATACCAAATAAATGGTTTTAAAAATATTAAAATAAATAATATATGAAAAAATTAATGTGCCCCATGAATTGTTTTTGATTAATATGACATTTTTTTCATCTATTATATATTTTGGTTCGAACATATCTTCGGTGTGGTTTTTATAAAAATTCTAATAATGAATAGTGTCAAAATTGACACTATTGATATTTTATAAAAATAACATATTATTATATTATTTAAAAATCACAAAAATATTTAAAAACTACAAATTGAAAATTATATGGTCTAGAAGGATATAAAGTATCCAATTATGGGAAATTGACAACATCAATGTATGTATTTATAACAATTTATAATTTATAATTTTATTACCACAAAAAAAATTAAATTGATTAAATAATGATAAATCAAGTTGATAAGGGTTACAATAAACATAAAACATGTCTAAATTTTATTGGTTGATTATATTACAACCCTATATCATCTCAACATCTAATTGAGTCATTTTGAGAGGTTTTTAAGTGGAGTTTGGTTTTATTATTAATTAATATTATTAAGGTTTCCAAAAGTGCCCGTCTCCTGTCCTATAAAAGATCACCTCATCCCTCTCCTCTTCACAACACTTTGAGCATTCAATATCTGCCAACCCCTGCCCATTTATCTTCTACACTTCCCTAGAAACATTCTGGAGGTTCTGGTCTTCTCAAAAGACCAACTCTAGTCCCTTAAGAGGAAGCTTAAAAGAGGTGCGTCGAAGAAGTGGTAATCTCTTATACCGATTCTTTCATGTTACTATCTTCTTCAACTTCTTCTTATTTAGTTTTTTCATTGTAAAGTAATACAATAAGTATCAATAACATACTTATATGATATTATAAATATTAAAAAACCACATTTCACCTTCTATCCATCCTACGGAAAACGAAATCACCGCCCGTGCATACGTACAGAATATCGCCTCTACACCGTGGTGTAATCGTTTTTTCCACCACCACCTTACTTGGATGGGTAAATGGTGTAAAGAATTACTATATATGGTTATTATAACATCATACATATTCTGAGATATTATATCACCAACTCCAATTCTATGGAATAATTATGAAAATGATATCATCGCTCGTGTGTACGTACGGATTACCGTCTCCACTACGTGATGAGATTCATTCTCCATGTTAACCATTCAAGAGTTATTATAAAGTATATATAATAAATAAGAATAAAATATATGAAATAATAATTATACTGGATTTATGTACATATATGATTCATTTACATAATTCAATTCAATTCAACAAGGAAACAAATACAGCATTCATGCGTACGTATGGCCTACCGTCTCCATGAACGGTGTATTTCATTCTATTTATTGATCTACCATATATATTTTTATGATGAATATGTATGTTATATATAAATAATGTTATAAATTCTGGAATTAAGTAAATCATGATATAAGTAATAATATAAAAAACAACAAGTCCCATCACGTATGATAAATGAAACAATTTTACCCAAAACGCTGCTTTAACATGGTTTTGAGAAAAGAATGGGTAATATAAATTTATAAGTAAATCATATATGATATCATAAATATTATTATGTTTCTCTTACAAGTTAATATATGTTTAAACCCACTGTACATGATTTTCAGACAAGTACATAAGAAATTGGACCTAAGGTAAGGGATAATTGTGCAATCTCATTTTTATCTGAGATCGCCAGTACGTAAGTATTTACTGGGGTTATATTTTAATACATGTCCATAAAAATGTATTTAATAAAGTGTTTAATATTATTCCATATATGTTTAAAGTCATTTTTACCCCTCTTTGACTTTTACTCTGTGTTATGGAAGGAATCTTTCTTTTGTTTACCAGACGTGGTACTTTTTACTTTTCTGTTAAAAGTACGAGGAGAATGTTTTTTTTAATTTATACAGCATGAAAGAATTTTTACAGTTTCATAACACCTTTTCTTCATAAATCATACTCTACAAGATTTCATTATTATTTAAAAAAAAACCATTTTCTTTTAAAATTGTGAGTAATTTTGAGAAAAAATAATGATTTTGAAGAAGAAAGGATATTTTTTTCAAGAATTCATTTCAAATGTTTTGTCAAAACTATTTTCCATATAATGTGACATTATTTAATATGTTTATGTTTCAAGTATAATGTCTCTATGATTTACATTGTTTCAATTTTCTTATGATGAAATTATATCCATTTGTTTTATATGGATTATTTTACGATGGGATGATGTTTATGAAACCCATTTTATTCTTTGGGTTATGATGAATGATTTATGTTTTTGTTGTGGCACACATAAGAATGATTTGATTATGCTATGGGTGAGACCTACATCTCCATATAATGCATTGGGTAAAGATTTATATCTCATTAGATAGAAATGGCTGGAACGACAGGTTAATCTGGTACAGTGATACAGGACTGGATTGAGGAGTGAACTCGATTCAGTAAGGGAATTTGTCCACTATGATGGTCCTGGAAGCAATGCCTTGGATACTATGGAAATAATATCATGTGATTAATGGTTTCCTCAATTACATGTTCTATTACCATGATATTTTATCATGATTAATGTTCCTTTATGATTTATGCCTTACGTACTCCAATATTTATTTCACAACTCAAGATCATGATGTTTAAAATTTATGTTCATGTTTATATGTTCAAATTTATGCGGTTTGATTTATTTTCTCCATGTTTACCCTTACTGAGCATTTTAGCTCACCCTTTATATATTTTCTTTTCCCCAGGATATAAATAAAGGTTTTAAGTACGAAAAAAAAGTTAAAGATATTTATGGGAGATGATGAAGATCTTTCACCATGATTAGAAGATTATGTGGTGAGTTTCTAAAGACACTAAACTATTACGGTCCTTGGGTGTTATTTATTATAATGTATTAAGTATTCCGAAAAAGTAATGTAATGTCCATGTACGTCAAGTATGGGTCTCTATAGTTGGTATCATAGGAAAGGTTTAGTTAACCTTTGGAAACTAGGATGTCAAAACTTTAGAGAAATCCCTAGAGATATTTCGAGGTTATGTCTAGGGATGTCCCTAAGGTTAAGTATAAGTATAGGTTATAGTCCAAGAATTGTGATAAAGATCTTAGAATTAAACCTAAGATGGTACTACCCCTTTATTATGTTGTTTTCCTAGAATAGGTTTTTCCTATCACATTGTTATTTTTGGGTTTTAGACGATGGCTAGAACCCGAAGGAACCATGTTGATCAATGTAATTAAAAATTCAATGATTGTCCTCTAGAACAACCAAATTTGATTAGAGATGAAATTTAAAATCATATTGCTATACTTACACAAGATATGAATTGTTCTAGACTTCCAAATGAGCAGTGAAAATAAAAATATTCTATTGATTCCGTCATGAGGAAACACCCACCTTCTTTCAGTGGGACTTCTGATCCACTTGTTGCTGAACAATTAATTAGTACCATTGAAAAGATATTTTTGATACTCGATGTTCAGAGCATGAAAAAGTCTTTTTGGTTGTTTATCAGTTAGAAGGTGAAGTAGACCAGTGGTGGACTCTAGTTAAAAATACAAGGGCCCAAGATGAAATTGAATCCATGGAATGGGACGAGTTCAAGAACTTGTTTTTAAATTAGTACTTCCCTATTATTCTTCAAACAAATATGGAAAAAGAGTTTGTTGTGCTTAAGAAAAAAGATGATGAATTTTTTGGTATATACAAAGAAAATTTTACAAGGCTTGCAAGGTATGAATCTGGCTTTATCATCCAACCTGAATGTAAAGTTGATCGATTCTTCAGTGGCTTAAAACCAAGTCTTCAAAGGGAATTAGCTATAAGAGACTTCAGTAGATATGAAGAAATTGTGCATTGTGCTATCAAGGTAGAACTGGATGTTGGTGTTACATATCTATCTCATGGTTTTGACAAGAAAATAAAGACGGAGTTCAAGGAAAAATCACTAAATAATGGTGAAAAGAAGACGAATGTTTAGTTATGCTCAATGTGTGGAAAGAATAAAGGTGGAGATTGTCTTAAAGGGACTATAAAATGTTTTAAGTGTGGAGAAGAAGGTCATCAAGCAGCTGAGTGTCTATGTAATGGAAAAAATGTAGCTAATGATATGATTAGATAAAAGACTAAAGAAAATGAACCACAAACACTTTAATGCTACAAGTTCAAGGAAATGGGGCATTATGCTAACCAATGCCCTAATCCATGGTTTAATGATGATCGACCACAACATCCTCTTAAGGAAAATGACAAAGGTATGTCACATGCGATCACTATTGGAAATGTTGAGTATGAAAACGATATATTGGAATGATTATATGTTTGTGTAATGGGATTCTGAAATAATTTTGTGGAATCTCTTTTATAGTATTATAAAATATTGGGATATCTATGTATTGGTTTATTGTGGTTTTAAGTAATTATATGTTACTAGTAACCATGAAAAGTGATTTAAATATTTTTGGAAAAAAGATGATATGCGCATAGTGAAGGGATAAGGATAAAATAATATATTTGATTGCATTAATGAGCTCATGAATGATATAAGGAAAAATTGGTATCATGGTTTTGAGTATATAAGAATTTTGGGATTTTGGTATATAGAATGAGTTAACTTTTGATTGCATTCATGTTTTCACTATGGATCAATGGGTATTCATTTCTCAAGAGAATACATGATTAAGGTATTCACATTTTTTTAATGTGACCAACAACAAGATATATCTTATCATATATGGGGGATAAATGATGGTAATCACATGCTTGGTAGATGACCTCTCTAGTAATATTTTTTTTCTTTATGAGATTGGATAGATGTACTTTGAATAGGCCTAATGATTGGAATATATTATGTTGGACATCAGATAGTATTGTTTAAGGCTAGACCTTTTTTCGATATTATTTCTGGAATGTTATAATAGTATAGTTTTATAAAAAGGACAACCTGTAGGATGGGCGACAACCCATCACGCCAAACAGGGATGCAGGAATCGAACCCACATACAATGTGCGACAGGCCTTTATGGCCTTCCACTATCCTACAGGAAGTCCCTAGTTTGTAGAAATTAATTTTATTTTATTAAGAGGTATGATATATGAAGTATAAGTCCATTTTTGGAACCATTTACGATTAATATCACCATAAGATGGACTTATGTATAAAAAGTTTTCTAACCTTATGTTTGGGACAGATGGAATGACCTATCATTCTATCTCATGATCTGGTAACACTTCACGGAAGACAAATTAAACTTCATTTCTTTAAGAGATGAAGTGTAAATTGTTCAAGGCACAAAAAACGGTGAGATTGTACCAAAATCAAGAAAGTATTTCCTCTAATTCCAATTTTTTCATCTTTAGGTAAATGATCTTGAAATCCAAAAATGTTGTCATATTTCCCTTATATCTGATGAATCATATGGTACCTTAGATCCTCACAAATTTATGGCTTTGTGATTATTGGCTTTTTCATAGCCATGTTCTCTACCACTCTCCATCAGAACTTGATGGTTAGATTTCTCTTCCATATCCATATTTTCACCTATGTTCTCCTTTGTGGACACCCAGTGATGAGTTAATTTGGGTAACCATTACGTTTCATACTTCACTTTTTAAAATTAAGTTTTATTATTTCTTTTTACGATGTGGGTTTCTATGAATGGAACAATCAAGTAGTAAACAATTTATAACACTGAAAAATTTCGAGGGTGAAATTCATTTTACGGGGGTAGAATGTAACAGCCCGAGATTTTATGAGAAATATTATTTTTAATTTCATTTATGTCTTCTGTTGTAAACTAAACCAAGATTATCTTGCGCTATACTCAACACTGTATTATCTTGTAGAAAATGCAACATTATTTTTGGCTTCTGTTGCACTCAAGAGTGACCTTCCTCGATAGCGTGTGTTGTACGCAATACTGAGTTTCACTAAACAATGATATATTGTTATAATATTATTGTGAACTAGATGTTATGAATATTAGTAAATACATTTTTACTTTTATGACGTTATTATTCATCTTACACATTTTATAGAACATGGTATGAGAACAAAATAAATGTTTCGGGTAAAATAAGTATTTAAAAAAAAAATGCAGTTTTGTCTCCTTTTGATGGAACACCCACCTTAAATTTATATTTTTACATGTATATAAGTTCAATTTAACAAAATAAAATTCTTCTTTTGAATCGTGATAGAAAAATTTACTTTGGATAAATTTTTGATATTTTTCTGATAAGTTTCTTATTTTGATGAATAGTAAAAATCCGCAAAATTTTAATTAAAAACAACTTTTCTCATCGAGTTAATTTATATGGTTAAATTATAATATTTAATGGTTTTAAACTATAAATCTAATATATTTTTACCATTTAATATAATTTATGTCATTAGAATTAATTTTACACTGAATTCATAAGTAAAATCAATTCAATCTTTTGCAACGTTTTAACTTTTAAAACCCGTTTTCTCAACAGTGAGATTAATTTAAAATTAAATACTGCAGCATTGGTGTTTTGAATTTGGATAAATTTATTCCATATTTGGAATCAGTAGGTCCAAATTATGCTAATAAGCTACTTTTTTGTCATTATGAATATTAACTACGGTAAAGTTTATTTACCATAGTTAAAGGTAAATCGGGTAATTAAGGGTAAATATAATATTATAAAATTACCCTAACACTTGTCTTAATATAATTGGATGATTTTATTTTGCATTAAATCATACTTGGGTCGAAATGGAATCTAATGGAATCCACTTGTATTTTATTAAGACGTTTTATTTATTTTATTTAAAGGAAAGTGAAATATGTCTCACTCAAACTTTAATAATTTGATTATTTTTAATATATGGTTATACAGAATATAAATTCGATTATAAATACTCATTTGAAATAAAAAATATTTTACATTATCATGGTAATTTATTTTTAATTTTTAAGAAATATTTTATTACCTCAATAGATTATACATTAAGAATGTAGAAATTATTTATTTAGTGAAAAATCAATAATATAGTTTTTATTAAAATAAAAATACCTATCAAAAGGACCAGAAACTTGACCAATCATTATTTTTAGAGTATCTCTATACACTAATCATCCATGTGTCTATTTTTGGACCATTTGGATCTTTATAAAACTGATTATGACATTTATATTATTTCATTTTAAATGATGTCAATGATACCACCTTCATAATGTAATAAATATAACTATTTAAATGTTGTGATTTTAAGATGATACATTCGAGTAAAAATATTATTATGAATTTTATTATATTTATATTCAATATAGTATTTTATTTTTAATTTTTATGAAACAAATAAGTTTTTTAAATAATTATACAAAAATGTTGTAGTAATTATTTTATTAAGTGATATACCAAATAAACGGTTTTAAAAATATTAAAATAAATAATATATGAATAAATTAATTTTCCCCTTGAATTTTTTTTGATGATTATGATATTTTAGGAATACATTATATATTTTTTTGAACATATCTTCTGTGTGGTTTTTATTTAAATTCAAATAATGGGTAGTGTCAAAATTGACACTATTGTTATTTTATAAAAATAACATATTATTAAATTATTTAAAAATCAATAAAATATTTAAAAACTACAAAGTGAAAATCATATGGTCGAAAAGTTTATAAAGTATCCAATTATGGGAAATTGACAACATTTAAATTTTTATTTCTAACAATTTAAAATTTTTAATTTTATTACCACAAAAAAAATTAAATAGATTAAATAATGATAAATCAAGTTGATAAGGATTAAAATAAACATAAAACAAGACTAAATTTTATTAGTTGATGAGATTACAACCCTATATTATATCATCTTCTAATTGATTTATTTTCGGAGATTTTTATGTGGGTTTTAATTTTATTATTAATAAATATGTTTAAGGTTTCCAAAAGTGCCCCTCTCATGTCCTATATAAGGGCACCTCCTCCCTCTCCTCTTCACAAAACATTGAGCATTCAAGATCGTCCAAACCCTGAACATTTATCTTCTTCACTTCCCTAGAAACATTTTGGAGGTTCTGGTCTTCTCAAAATACCATCTGTAGTCCCTTAAGTGGAATCTTAAAAGAGGTGTGTTGAAGAAGAGGTAATCTCTTCTACCGATTCTTTCATGTTTCTTTCTTCTTCAACATTATATTCTTTAGTTGATTCATTTTAAAGTAATAAAATAATTATAAATAATATACTGATATGATATTATAAATATTAAAAAATCCCATTTTACCTTCTATCCATCCTACGGAAAACGAAATCACCGCACGTGCGTACGTACGGAATACTGTCTCCATGCCGTCGTGTAATCTGTTTTTCCACAAACACCTTACTTGGATGGGTATAATGGTGTAAATAATAACTGTATATGGTTATTATAACATCATACTGATTCTAAGATATTATATCATCCTCTCCAATTCTATCCAATAATTATGGGAATGATATCATCGCTTGTGCGTACATACAGATTACCGTTTCCACGACGCGATGAGATTCATTATCCATGTTAACAATTCAAGAATGATTAAAAAGTATATATAATAAATAATAATGAAATATATGAAATAATAATGATACTGGAATTATGTACATATATTTTTCATTTACATAATTCAATTCAATTCAAGAAGGAAACGAATACAGCGTTCATGTGTATGTACGGCCTACCGTCTCCATGAACGATGTATTTCATTCCATTTATTGATCTACAATATATATTTTTATACTGAATATATATTTTATATATAAATATTTTTTACATTCTAGAATTAAGTAAATCAGGATATAAGTAATAATATCAATAACTACAAGTCCAAACACGTATGATAAATGAAACAATTTTACCCAAAACGCTACTTTAATATGGAATTGACAAAAGAATGGTTAATATAAAGTCAAAAGTGAATAATATATGATATCATAAATATTATTATTGTTCTATTACAAGTTAATAATATGTTTAAACCCACTATATAGAAGTTTCAGACAAGTACAGAAGAAATTGGACCAAAGGAAAGGGATAATTTTGCAATCTCATTTTTATCCGAGATCGCTTATACGTAAGTATTTACTGGGGTTATATTTTCATCCATGTCCATAAAAATGTATTTCATAAATTGTCTAATATTCTTCCATGTATTTTTAAATTCATGTTTACCCCTCTTTTACTTTTACTTTGTGTTATGGAAGGAATCTTTCTTTTGTTTACCACACGTGGTAATTTTTGACATTTCTGTTAAAAGTACGAGGAGAATGTTTTTTTTAATTTATACGGCATGAAAGAATTTTTACAGTTTAATAAATCCTTTTCATCATAAAGTTTACTCTACAAGATTTCATTATTATTTTCTAAAAAATCCTTTTCTTTTAAAATTTCAAGTAATTGTGAGAAAAGAGAATGATTTTGAAGAAGAAAGGATATTTTCCTCAAGAATTCATTTCAAATGTTTTGTCGAAACTATTTTCCAAATAAGGTGACATTATTTAATATGTTTATGTTTCAAGTATAATGTCTCTATGATATACATGTTTTCACTTTCCATTTTATGTTATGATATCCATTTGTTTTATGTGGATTATGTTATGATGTGATGATGTTTGTGAAACCCATTTTATTCTTTGGATTATGATGAATGATTTATGTTTATATTTTGGCACACGTAAGAATGATTTCATTATGAGATGGTTGAGACCTATATCTCCCTCCAATGCATTGGGAAAAGACTTATATCTCATGAGATAGATATGGCTGGAACAGAAAGTTAATCTAGTTTAGTGATACAGGACTGGAACAAGGAGTGAACTCGATTCAGTAAGGGACTTTGTCCACTATGATGGTCTTGGAAACAATGCCTTGGATACTATGGAAATCATATCATGTGATTAATGGTTACCAAAATTACATGTTTTATTACCATGATATTTTATCATGATTAATGTTCCTTTATGATCTATGCCTTTTGTACTCCAAGTATTATTTCACAACTCAAGATCTTGATGTTTAAACGTTATGTTCATGTTTATATGTTCAAATGTATACGGTTTGTTTTATTTTCTCCATGTTTACCCTTAATGAGCATTTGATCTCACCCTTTATATATTTTCTTTTCCTGACGATATAAAGAAAGGTTTTAGGTAAGAAAACTAAATTGGAAGATCTTTATGGGATATTTTTACGATCTTTCACCATAATTAGAAGATTATGTTCCGATTTTCCAAAGACACTAAACTATTATGGTTCTTGGGTGTTATTTTTTGTTATGTATTAAGTATTCCGCAAAAGTAATGTAATCTCCATGTACATCAAGTATGAGTCTCTACAATCCATTTCTCCCATATTCAATTATTATGTAGCATTAATCTCCCTATTCATGGAAATGATACCGACATAGATGGAGGGGGGTGGTTGTCAAACAATCTTTCATTTTTAGAATTCCATATCGAGGTAATGATAGATGAAACTACAACGAGGAGAATGTTATGAATCTACTCACTCTCCCCGGTTTTGGATAATCATCATGATTTCATCCATATTTTTTCATGTGATAATTTTAATTTTGAAAAAATTATGAAAATACCTCCAAATCTCTTATGAAAAATCATAGTCAATGAAGAGGTGAAACACATTCTCCTCCCCCATCAAGAATTTGTGACGTGTTGAAACCAGCTTCCACCTAGTCCTCTTTAGTTGATCATGTGTGGGAAACATTTTTTTCATGATCATCCAGATAATAATTAATATTGAGGGATGTATGAAAGGTACCTTTTATTTCAGCACCCAATGTGGTGGAATATTTGATCTATAGTGTTCTTTAAAATTGAACTAACCATTTCATTTAAGCCTCCAAATCAGTGTATCTTTATCCATGAACCTAAAATTATGAATTTCTAGGTAATGTTTTAGGGGGAAATTTTCATTAATATTGTTTGTGTAATCCAAGAGATCAAGAATAATAATTTCGAGAAAGCTTGGAGGAACAATCATGCTTTTATTGAGTGGACTGTCTGGCCAAAGGGTGCTTTAATAGTTAAGGTCATATTGCATATTAAACAACCATTTAGAGTTATTCAAGATATAAATAAAAGTGTTCATAATAAAATCACAAAAATAGGATTCAAGGAAACACATGTTCCCATTTTGTATCTTTGTTTTGAACCTTCTTGATAAAAATTCAATGGAAGAGTCATTAAAGATTCCAAGTGAATTTTTAATAAGACCATCATTGAATATTCGATGATCCTTATTTATAAGGACCCCATATCAATGGGTTTTATGTATTCTTTCCAGGATATAGTTTTCAATTTACTTTCTTACACTTACCTAGTCCAAATAATGTTCTCTATCATGATGTAATGGCATCTGATTATAATTCTTCACCACCTGTATGGAGAGAAAGAATAAAAAACTTTATAGGTGATCACCGAGTGAACATGAAAACCACTTATATCATGTGGCATAGAATTACCTTTCAAACATTCCAATTTAATGATAATTCCAAAACATATACCTCCATGTTATTTACTTCTCATCTAGACCCAAAATTAAGGGAAACCATAATAGCTGAATTGGAGGGATCCTCTCTTCACACGAAGGATTCTTGTGTCCCTTTTTATTTATAAATAGATATTCCCTCATAAAAAACAATAGACTATTTTTTCTAACTAATGTTATATTTTACTACTTCTTCAAAATGAATAAATATTAATTTTATTATAGATACGGTTTTTCATGAAGCTTATACAATAAGAAGAATATCATCAGTATAAAAAAGATGTGATGGAGTGAAGGTATCCATACCATATTTGATTTTATTATAAATTAGAACATGATAAAGTTCATTGATTCGTCTACTCATGTAATCTTCAATAATGGAAAAATAATTAATAAAATCGGCCCTTTATCCCAAAAAATGCTAGTACAGTGGAAGAATCCTCTAATATATCCATATATGTAGATTGATATCATTATAGGGATGATATTGGATTTCATTAATCTGATAAAAGTATTTGATAACCCATATCTCCCAAGTAAAGAAAGGTAAAATCTCCATTTTAATGTATCAAAATCATTTAATTGTAAAATTTGAGATCAATGTTCCCTTGCTTCATTTTCCATTTCATTAAATTAAAACTTTATGATGTAGTTAATAATATGTTATGAATTCTTCTATGAGGAATATACCCAAATTGATTTTAGGTGATTTAGTCATTAATTATTCCTCCCATAATGGTTATAATTATCTTTCTTATCACCTTAGAAATAGTTTTCCTAAGAGAAATCAACCTAAAATATTTTATGTCAATTTAATTAAACTTTTTTAGTATCAAGGTAAGGAAGTTTGAATTGATCCCCAAGTCATTGTGGCATGATTGATAAATTCCTTGATTGAATTTCCCATTTCATCTTGTAGAATGTACAAATAGTTAAAAAATAAATTATTAGTGAATGTATTTGTGCCAACATCACTCTCCATGTTCAGCGATACTATTAATTCCTTGACTTACTCTTTATAAGGATCCATGATGAGAGCTCAATTTTGATGTTATTAAATCCAAGGACATATATTGTCAATCATTTTTTGTTTTTTTTTCAAGCCCATTATCAGAATATAACCCATTGAAAAAATCAACCAATGCGTTATATATATTTTTAGTTGTGTGAATGCGTCAATTAATTCTAATAGCATTGATCTATACATTAACCCTCTTCTCCTTGTGCAAACTATGAAATAATTTCGAGTTTCTGTCACCATCCTACAACTATTTTACAATAAAATGTTATTGGTCTAACCTTTATTTAATATTTAAGATAACATCCAGCATAGAAATATATTTAATTTCTTCTTTATATGGAATAATATGATGATAATTCTATATTTGGTAGCCTGTAATTTATTATATAATAGTATTTATATCATGATCAATCTTGGAGAACATATTTTTTCACCATTCCATGAAAATTAATTTATATAGAATTTAATTTTCCATAATGGATCTAGAGTGGACCTCTAATTTAATCCATCCTCCAACCTTCTAGAATAATCTCCCTACATCTAGGAGAAATAATCCAACCATTGTTAAATCTAAATGGGAGATGTACTAGCCTACCAAAGTGATTATAGAGTTGAATTATGATAGAATTATGGACTAAGTGATGTTTTGGTAGGATGTAGCCTGAGAACCTAATGGAAAAACACCTATCATCTACTTGTACAAAGAATCTATCTAGGTTACTTACTTTTATTCCATTAAATGTGTAAATTCCCTTTGTGAATTAAGCTCCAGTAATTGGGACTTCAATAAGGTTTAGCTGATCAATATAGGAGAATAATTCCATGGAGGCTTCTCTATTCAAATTAGAACCAATTTTTTCATCAGGATTAGTTATAGTATTGAATTACCCATAAATAATCTATTTATGATTTATATTTTCAAAGACTAACTCTATATCCTTCTATAATTCTCTTCTCTATATGTGTGAAGTTGACACATACTCAAGATAGATAGAGACATTTTAGCTTTGAGTGTTTAAGATATAAAAACACTCTATGAATGTTTATTTCATTTGTGTATGTGGGTGTTTTCATGCTTGAGTAACCAAATATAATTCATATTGATGTCATATATGTTTTAATGATAATGTTATATCCATGGGATTCCCATTTAAAATCCTTCCAGTTCTCAAAGTGCATTTTTGGCTATGAAATTCCAATAAGCATAGGTTTGTTGGGAATAATGTAATTTTTAATGGATTTGGCTATTGGGAGATTCCCTATACCATAACAATTAAAATAAAATATATTCATTACTTAAGGATTTTTTTCGGGGGTCCTCCTTGAAATTCCCCATTCATGGGGAATAGTTTCCTTTCTCACGTTTTCTTCTTTCTTCCTATATTTTTTGGAATTATGTCCATTTTTATATTATCTATTTTTCAGTAGTCCCAATATCCAACACAACATAAGTATATTTATCCTCACCATCATTTTCATCATTTGGGGTGATACCAATCAGTTTAGGGGGTTGAGAATCCTCAACCTCATTAGACCAAAAAATACCACTCATAGGAGTGACCTTATTGGAGGAATGTATCAGGTCTTTCATCTAGAATATTTAGATAGGGATACCTTTTAAAAGTAACCATCTAGATATGTATGCTCTACAGGTCATACATGTTGAAAATCATTATTGTTAATCTGTCCAACAAAAAGAGATGTATTCAATGGTACCTACTATACATTTTCAGCTAGTATCATCACAAAACACTCTTAAAATTGAACATGATAATCTAACCATATCAATATATTCAGAGGATCAAAATTTTGTTCTAATGAATATTGATTCCCATATGAGTTGGGAACCAATTCTTCCTCTTATTTAGTACCTCCAACGCTCACTTATACTACTCCAACATTTTCAGGCAAGAAACATGTGCATCCATCAAGGCCTTTTAAATTTTAGTGATACCAATAATGGAAAAACATTCATCATCTAGATCTATCACCTTAGTCTTAGAGGATGAAGAGGGTTTTTTAGAGTGTCTATATACGAATTCCATCATGATGTGTTCCATCTGTCCAATCAAAAATAGTAATTTTTACCCTCATTGGAGATTTTAAAATTCATGTTACTTTGTGAATCATGAGATAATAATTTTTATTTACCTTTCCTCCTTTGAAAGGTAGCACCATCATGCCCATTTATCATAAAAATGAACATTATTTACCCATATTGCATTCAAATTTTATGTGACCAAATATTTTTCATCCCTAAAAGAATTTTGGTCTCTTATCATAGTTTATCATTATTTTTATGCTATCGTCCCTTGTTTTTCGAATTTCCACTTTCACCAGAGTATTATACAAGTCTAAATCAATCAATTTCCTATTGTAGTTTCTAAATATATAATTGTCTGTTTGAATATCCATTCTAATGATAGTACACATAGATGAATCTATGTCCCATAGAATATGTGGAACCTAGTATTGAAAATTTAGAATATATATGCGAATCCCGTGAAATGAATGAGTATTTTGGACGTTATCAGGATCAAACTTCCATTCACATTTAGGAAAAATTATAAAAACAAGATTCAATGATATTGATCCCATGTCCATGCTCTATACTTGTTATCATATAAGGGTATGACCATATGTTATTATCCTTTCCCCTGACCTATTATATTCTACCCATCAAATCCCTGGATCTCCATAATTATTCACTTGAGGTCCTAAAATTTCCTAACCTTTTCGCCTTTTTTGTATCAACACTCACACAATGATAGAATATATATATATATATATATTCACTCGTTCTTCAACAACATCATGATCTTCTAAAACATGAAAATTTATTCCCTTATTGACCACTATTCTAGGAGGAGGGGAATCAAATTCCAAAAAACAGAGAACAATGAAATTATTAACCACTTCTGCAGAGTTATTACTTGGACCAGTAGGATAATTTGGAGAATGTCTCACCACATATGATTTTTTAGACGCAATTTGAAAAAGTTATTTGTGCCCGATATGTTAAATTTTAGAGATAGAATACTTTTTTTCATTTTTATTTGCAGAAAGAATCGTCTTTGCGTAGGATTTTTGATCTATATGTTGATGGTTTTCCCTTATCCCTCATTATTATGTTATCTCTATGTTTTCTTTTCATAATTAATGGGAATGGTATTTTTGGGAGCACCCATAACATTTTCAATAATGGCATTTTACTATTAATGATTCAAAGGAAAAAAATAAAAAAAGGGGAGAGGAACATGTCTTTTTGTCAAAACTCACATCATGCTCTCTTTTTTAGAAATCATTGAGTGTTTTAGGGATTTTTTTGGTATTTTGAACAATTAACCTAATCTAATTTTACATTGGTAATTAAATTATCTCCTTAGTAATTAATTTTAATGAAAAATATTAAAATAAAATATTTAAATTAATTTTATACATTTCATTTAAAATCATAAAATAATATTGTTACATAAAAATTATAATCATGTAGTGATTTAATTTTAAAATAAATTAACCTAATCACATAAAAATTGTTTTTAGAAAAAATAACATTTTTAAGGATTGAATTTAAATAAAAGATAAATTACCTTGAATAATAATTTTGATGATATATATTGATTTATTATAAAACAAATAAAGGGAATGAGTATTTAAAGACAACAAAAAACATAATCTCCCTTGAAAAAAATTGATTTTAATAAAAAATACTGAAAATAGTTTCTATACTATAGAAATATTTTAATTAGTTATATAATTTTTTTCATATAATTCTAAGTTCAAATAATATTCTCAATTGAATATTGTAATTCATAAAAATAAAATTTGATTTCTTAAATATTTTTATAAATTTCTATGTCATTCTTATATAATGGTATATTCAGAAATATTGCAATCATCGTGAAAATTATTTTTCTTTACTTATAACAAAAATATTTATATAAATATAAAAAACTAAAACTATGTCATTTTTGATATTATGAATACAAAAAAACAAGTACATTTTTATTAATTTTAAATTTAAAAAACTAAAAAATTCAGTTTTCTAATGAAATCATAAAATATAATGGAAAACCCATTTTAACTAGAAAATTACATTTTCAAATATTAACTATTATCATTCTTAGTTCATACCATTTAGAAACATATATTTTTAACAAATTATTAATATCAAAAAATGTATCATTAATCATAAGGTTTTTCGACATAGAAATGTGTATCGCATAAAATACATTAAACAAATATTTTTCTAAACTATAAATGATCTTATTAGTCTTTTTATGTAAAATAATTGAATTTTGTTAATATTTAATGTAGCATTTATTTTTTATATCCATATAATTAAAAAATAAGTACCTTCTATCCACTCCGTCTTATTAAACAACTCTATTTTCAACACTAAAGTTAAGTATTTATATTTTATCAAAAAATAGTGTGCTTTTGTTTAAGGTCAGTTTTTTATGTAGATAAAGTTATCATAAAAAATAACTTTTTTAAGGGTAACCATATATTTTAATTTTGGGGTACGAAATACTCCCAGCTTAAATAAACTATTTCCCCGTCATTTGACTCAAGAGACCAAATAAATTACTATTGGGAACTCATAATTAACCATACACCATTAGATTATCATGAGTTTATTTAGGATATCAAATTATAATTATTTATATTAAAAATTATTATAAGTACATTATAAAGGGGATCAAATACTTTATAATATTACATATAAATATACTAAATTATGTTTATCCATATATATAGTGAATAAATTCCATTAAACCTTGAAAATGATTTATCCAATAATCACACCAATAGAGGTTTTTATTTATTTCTAAATATCCAGATGTTTGTGAAAACATTCATGTTATACGACTCTATAAAATGTATAGTGAAAAATCACTATCTGATTCAATAGTAGTAGTTGTAGAAGCTTTTCCTTATTCTCATGGTTGTTGGTGACTATCTCTCTCTCTCTCTGGCCATTATATTGGGGAATTGGGTCACAAAATGACCAACTCTCTTACAATTAAAGAGAAATTTGTTTTCCTCTTCTCTCCATGCCTTTCACTTGTATGTTTTATTGTAATATCATGAGATTTTATGATATATTTATATTTAAATAAATTTAATTTCTTTAATAGCTTGCGATACATGAAACCATGATTTTAAATTAACTATAATAATGTTTATAGTTATGACCTAATAATTGGATTGGATTGTATGAATAACAGTAACTAAATTATGAATTATTTATATTTACACATTTTTAAATTTAATTCATTATTTATCAATTTATTATATATGAAAATAAAAATAATTTGAAAGTAGAAGAGTTTTTTCTTCTGAAAAACAATTTTTATACACACCATGTGTTTTTATCTTAATAAATTAAAATAATTACTATTAGTGAATGATTTTAATGAAATATATATTATACATTCAATAAAATGTTTTAACAGTCACCTAAATTTTTTTATTGGCATTGGAAATAAATAAATACACTTTTATGATTTAAATTTTATTATTATAAAAAATAGATTTCAACCCATGTTCACACATATCTTAAAATGAATTTATTTCACTTGAAAAAACTAAATATTAAAAAATTTATTTCATATCTAAATTAAAGTGGATCAATTTTTTAAATATGTTCCTTTTATTCTTAGTTAATATGAATTGTAACCGTAGTAAACTTTTATAACCTTGTTAAGGGTAAAACAAGAACTATTTCGTTAAAACAATGGGATAAGGCTTTAAAATTTCTCCAAAACCATCATTTTTCAATTTCATGTATGAAGATTTTCCATTTACATATAATTATAAAATAAATTGTCATTTGGTTCTAAATTTATTTTATTATGACTATTACATTAATTTAAGAAAAACATTTATACAAAATATCACTCTGATGACATTAGTATCTCTAAATTTTTTACATATGTATAAAAAGGATAAGTTTGGTTGTAAATGATAATTTAAAATATAAGTTAATTTTTTTTCATAGTGATTTATCAAAATTTATTATGAATGGAATAATTACCTTAAATTCTTATGCAATACTAACACAATATTGATTCAATTAATAGAAATATAAAATAAATGACTTTAAAAATATTAAAATTAATAACATTTGGGGTGAATGGTTGTGTAAAATAATTTTAATATATTAATAGAACACAAATAGATGTTTGAAATTTTTATATTCCATTTCCATTATTTTCATGTTTGGTTTAAATTTAAATAAAATAATAGTAAAAAAAATGACAAGAATGATATTTGATGAAAATAATATTTTATTAAATTATTTATAAATCATAAAAAACATTAAATTGGAAAATGAGGATAATATATCAGATATAATTTCATTCCTTATCCATATTTATACAATTTTTACTTTATATGTTAAACTAAACCCTTTAATATTGAAAAATAATAATTAATGTGGCTAAGGATAAAATTAGTTAACAAAGGTATTAATAAAAAGAAAATTTTTAAAATTACCCCAAAACATATATAAATTTAATTGGTTGATGATAATTATACCTTATCATATTATTAATTGAATATCTGGACATTTAAAATCATTTTTCTTGAGAATGACTCAATTATATTTTAATATTTTTTGTACTTCCAAGAGTTCCCCTCCCCTCACTTATAAAATGGAACATATTATCCTATCTTACTCACATGTTTATAGCCATATACATCCACTAATACCTGATATTATATTATAATATAATCCTTAACCATATTTTATTCCCTCTTTTATTTCAAAAATACCACCCCTTTATTGATTAATGTGTAATCTAAAAGACGTTTTCTCAATGAAGAGGTGTAACTTTTAATCGACCGTTTTTTAATTTTAATTATTCATATAACTCTAATAAATTTATAGTATAGATTCTAAAATAATTAAAATAGTATCATAAATATAATGATATGTTATTATAAATATTGGATAACCTTTTTCCACCTATTTTCTATCACACAAAAAATAAAACCATGGGTCATGTGTGCATACGACTTAATTTTCCCATTAGCATTATAACTCATTTTTCATAACCATATTTCATGGATAGTTAAAATAATAGTATTAATATATATATATATATATTGAAATAATTAGGAATATGGTAATAAAATATCTTATCTACCATCTTACCATTCAATCCATTGTAAAATGATAATGTCACTCATTCGTATGTGTGGACTACCATCTCCATGAAGTGATGTGGTTTGTTTTTTATTTTATCAAGATATAGATTGAAATAATGATACTTTTAATTAATATATATCATATATTTGTCATAATTATGATTATTGGAAGGTGAATTATTATTTTCCTTTGTTTCATACCATCCGTCAAAAAATGTAAATAAATTTCCGGAGTATGTATGACCTACCGTCTCCATGAACAATTTAATTCATATATATATATAACCCTTTAATGGATTACTGATAATAAATATATAATGAATAAATATGATATTATAATCATTATTAAAAAATTTGGGATAATTTTACCATCATAATATTACAAGTAATAGGTCAATAGAAATAAAACATGCATGAAAAATGATGTAGTTATCACCTAGAATAGTGATTTTAATAACAAAATTACAATAAAAAGGTGATAATATGTCATAATTAAATCATAAATTGTATAATATATATGATTATATTTCTGGAAAACATGTATATTAATTCAATATTTATTATACATGAGTTTCAAGTACGTACAATAAAAGACCGGACTTGAGGTAAGAGATTTATATTTTAATCCCATTTTGACTAGGATTGTTTAAGATTGAATTTTCATAGAGGGAATTATATGACCTTTATATGATAAATCCATTTAATTTTTTATTCTCCTCTTATTATATATTGATCATACATTTTTTTCCTTTCCTTTTCCTCAGTTTAAGTACTCAAGTGACCAAAAGTATGTTTTTGAGGAAGACTTTTTTTATATTTATCTTTAATATATATGATGTTTTCGTCAATATTAATATTTTATAAAAACATTTTTGATAATGTTTTTAATATTATTTTATGATATGATAAAATCATTAATATTCATTATTTACTTTTAAAAAAAATAAGAGTAATCATCTCTTTATTTTCTTGACAAAGTACATTTGTCTTTTCACCAAAAAATGTGAAATAAGTAATTTTTTTAATGTACATGGTTAGAATATAATTTCTTGACTTCATGACCATTATTTTATTTTTAGATTATATTAGAATCTTCAATTGTGATTTTAAAATAAATTTATTTTAAAAATAGTATATGAATTTTTAGTTTTTTAAAAGTGATTTTCAAAGAGGAAAGTGTATTTTCCTCGAGAATTATTTCTCTGATTTTTTAAAGGGGTTTTAATTTATGGAAAAATCCTTTGATTAAAATTATTACTTACAAATAATAATATCAAATTATACCATCCTTATTATTTATGTATATAGTTTATGTATCACCCCTAGTTTTGGGTACTTAACCATTTATTTAAGTATTTTAAGTACATAAAATGCTTAGGTTAAGTTCAGAGAGGTTCAGAGGAGTTTAGGCATTCTTTGGAGGTGTTTATGTAGGTAAATGTTTTGAGAAAGGTTTATAGAACCTATGAAACACTCCAGGAAACTATTAAAGGTAAATTAATGGATAGGGGTAGGTACATGATTTTTTCACAATTTGGGTAACATCCAACCTAGAGTCTACTCAACTGGGGCCCCATCTAGTGGGTCATTTGTCCTCGAGCAAGCCTCCCACTATTCTCGAGGCTTTTAACTTGAAGAAAAGGTCTAAGGTTGTACATTGTGGAGAATATACAGTCATATCATTGTGGCACAATAGATTACATTAATAACAACAAATAGTGGAAGCATGATATAAAAAACACTAAAGAGTGGACTAGTATCCTACCACGGTGAAAGAATATACAATAGATATAATTAAAAATAGAGAAAGCATATATAACTCAATAAATAATTACATAATAATATCAACAACCAAAAGGTAGTGCAATATACATGAATTCATGACTTGCTGATATAAAAAGGAGAATATGGGACAAGAATATACAACATGCTATAAAAAAGACAAGAATAAAAAAGATTACTCCACTAGAATCTCGAGCATATGCCCAGTTCATTGGTTGTATGATCCTACTATAGGTAAATCATGTCAAGAATCTACTTTAATATGCCTTCCCTTATCCATACATGTTGACATATAATATACTCGAGTAGTAAAGGTGAACTAAGTACGGTATGAGATAAAATCATAGTTGGACACCACCAACAATGTATATAAGTAATCTAAGCATTGTACTTAGCTAAGAAGTATTAAGGTAGAACTGAATAATAGGAAATGATAGAAATAAATAAACAACAGCCTGGTTAGGTTCTTATGTGACACTTATAGGCTCTATCTGCTTTAGATCCGGTCAGAATGATAGTCTAATCTATAATCAAACATATATAGTATTATTATATATGTAGTATAGTTATATACTATACCCACCTATATGCATCGGGTACATGGGTATATAAGAAACCATATAATTAGATAATAGGTGATATATGGATAGGGGAATAACACAAACATCCATAAGTAGTCTAAACAAACCTATATAATTAAGAAGAGGGTACATGATCTATATCCCATAATTAATTTGAGACATCAAACATGACACTCAAGATAGTGGGTGAGTCATTATTTCAATACCCAAATAAGGGGATGTGGTACATCATTCCCACTATTAAAATATTGTCAATTATGTGACATGTCATCATCAACATCCGTTGTAAGAGAGTGTAAATCATCATGCTCAACAATTCCATTAATCATTATTCCACAACTAATATCTATTGTGTAATAATTATAATATATAAACTGATGGATGATCTCATAAAAAATATAATCATAAAAACCTATATATATATAATTAAGCTGTAAAAATTCATATAAAACATGTAATTAAGCTCGAAACAATTAGTGTAACCTTACCACCAATTGGAACTTATTCAATTGATCCGTTTAATTGATTTAGGCAAAGAAAACCATCATGAAACAATCCATTCAATTTATAATAGTCATTTAATTATTAAAGGCATAGTAATTCAATTAAAAGAATCAAACAGGAGCTTATGAGGTGATTTAATTCAAAAAAATTTATATAATTGTTCTAAATTACAATTATAACCGAAAATGATACTATGGGAGGCATTATGATCATTTAATCAATTAATTAAAAAGTGAAATTTCAAACTGTCATACCCAAGGGTTGTACCTAATTATGTTCTATATCCTCTAATTACTCAAAAATGATCCTATGGAGTATAAAAAGGTATGTATATCAATTTAGAAAGAAGAAATCCATTTTGAGGTAATTCGAGACAAATGATTGCATGTGGTACAATAGCATGGCTATGAAAAACCAAACTTTTCGGTAAAACAATAATCCACCTACCTAAGAGTTATAGAAAACTAATTTTCTGATTGCATCCTCATATTCGAAGTAGATTGGAAAAATAGAAGAAATGGTCCACACGACTTAAAATAGGGTGAATGAGTTCACAACAAATTAGTTCAACTAATCGAAGGATAAACATAGAATGGAAGGACAATGACATGAGATCATTCCTCTAGCAATCCAAAAATTTCAATAGATCATGATCTGGTGTCTAGATCTAGGACTTATCTCGAAGACTATATGTTGAGGAGGAAGATGCATGAGGGAAACCAATGGGGTTTTCCACTGGAATGAAGTGTAGGAAAGAAGACGGTTTAAAGATCATTATAGGGATTTTATACATTTCACCCTAAAAAACAGTGTTGTATGATTTGGATAAAAACAACGTGGCTTCAACTACTCTAGTGGTTCCATTCACGGTGACCCCGTACGGTTATTACTATGCATGAGATAATAGTGTAACCTATTCTTTTTTCCCAGTTTATAGAACAATGGGATTTGAACAGGCCCTAAACACTCATGGAACCTTCTTTAGTCCGTAATCGATGTTTACCAAGATCATTAATTGAATTAAAATAAAAAATAAATTATTCGAACCTTCATGAAAGAATTGGTCATTACAACTTCACCTATTTAAATAAATTCGTTCGGGAGTTGGCCTTTTAAGGGTAAGGAGGTATCATCTTTGAAAGGATCCGACCACTAAGATCATACATTATCTTCTCGCTCAAAGGTCTCATCTTATACTCGATCATGCTGCCATAACACCTCTACTAAGGGAACCCACCTGCTTCCGATTTTCTTCATGCTCCGATCCAGTATACGAACTAGATACTCTTCAAATGAATCATATTTATCATGCTCAAACTCATAAATCTTAAATAAATGTTATGGGTTTAGAAAATATCTACAAAGATTAGATACATGAATGTCTCCATTCATAGACCAGTATCTATGAGAATTTGATATCTGGTAATCCATTGGTCTAATCCATTTCAAAACAATAAAGGGGCCATCGAACCTAATTGAGATTTTACACTAACTATGAATATGTTTATAGACCACCCTAGATGATAATCATAAGAAAACCAAATCTCTATCCTCGTACTCGAGAGGACATCTATTTCGGTTGGCATATGACTATTGTATGGTCAGAATTGTAATCATGCGTGTCCTGATCAACTAAACCTCCTCTGTAGTCTCCTGAACGAGATGCGGTACAAGAAACACAACCTCCCCTACCTCAAACCAATACAGAGGAGAATGAAAACACCTACCATATATGGATTTATAAGTATTTCTATGAATATTATACAAAAAGATTTTATTATAATTGAACTCAATAATGGGTATGCGTGATTCCAAATAACCCCAAAACTCAAGGACACATACACAGAGCATGCCCTTTAACATATGAATAGTATTCTCTATCTGTCCATTAGTCTATGGGTTATAGGTCATTCTCAGAAGAAACTATGTACCCATGTCCTTTTTCAACCCTTTTTAGAATCATGATGTAAAGTGAGAATCTCAGTTAGAAAAAATAAAATGAGGAGAATCTCGAAGATGTATAATCCCCCGACAAATAGCCACCAAAGATCTTCTATTGAAAATATCTCTTATATATGGGAGATGTTCATGACCTTCATCAAATGTTAAACAAAAACCTACATTTTATTATTTCCACAAGGATATTTGGTCAAACAAGTCATGAAATCCATAGAAACATCATCCCATTTCCACTCATGAATTGAAAATGATATTAAATACACTGACATTCAATGTTGTTTCTCCTTAACCTTCTGGCAAGTAGAACATCATGTGATAAAATTGAAAATCTATCATTTCATAATATGTCACCACTATTGGAAACTCAGGATTCAATACATACTGGTGATGTCGAGATGAACTACCCATGCTAAGGCAAGAAATTCCAACCTCAAATCCTCTTTGATGTCATTGGGATCCGTATGAATTTATAAAATAGTAAATTACCATCCCCATACATGGTCCAACCATATCATTTATCATTATAAAAGACACTTTTCCTTAAGAAACCCCCATGATATTAATAAGTTGCCTCATTCTCATTTTTTATACAAAGGAGGAGATCAAAACTAAGTCTAGGAGGATAGTTTACCGTTGATCCTCCCAAACATCGACATGCATTTCCAAAAACAAATCCATGAGATTCCACTCTCTAGTAGCCTCTTAAACCACATGTATCTGAGTCTTCGGACTCAAATCATCAGCCACTAAATTTCCTTCACCAGACATGTAGGCAAGCTCTAAAACAAAAAAATGGGGTACTCAACCCATTTCCACTACCTAATATTGAATTCATGATGTGTAAATATGTACATGAGGCTTTTGTGATTAGTGAATACAACAAAACACTCTCCAAGTACATAGTGTCTCCAATTGAGTATATCATGAACAATAACTGCTAACCCGAGGTCATGTGTTGGGTAATTCTGTATGTGAGGACTTAATTAAATACACCCATACACGATGACTCACTCATCCTACATCATAGCTTCTATAATCCCAATACATTTTGTGTCATAATATACTAGATAGGACATACCCATCTCTAGAATAACCAACATCAGTGATAAAGTGATTATTCCATTCAACTCTTGAACGGATACTTTACAAGCTTCGGTCCATAAGAATTTCATATCTTTTTTCATAAATCCCATAAGAGGTTCTATAAGGAATGAAAAATATTAGATAGATAATATGTAATACTAGTATTTCCTTAAGAAACATTGTATGTGAAAAATTTTCTTAGGTTTCTTTTAGGAAACTAAAGCTCTCAATTTATATGGTTCTACTGAAATTGTTAACAATAAAATGATATAACCAATGAAGATGACTTTGTCGATCCAAAAATGAAAATTAATTTGCTTGGAATGGAGCCAATTCTCTCTTAGTGTATTTATCACATTCTCAAGATGGTTGGCATGGTCATGTTGAGAGCATAGATACTATAAGATATCATCAACAAAGACTACCATGGATAAATCTGAATACAAGTCCAAAAAACAATTCATAAGATTTATGTAGTCTATAGGTGCATTCGTGAGTCTGAACAACAAAAACCAGGTACTTATATAAATGATACCTACCCTAGAATGTTGTGATAGGTATGTCTGAGGACTTCATAGGTGCCTAATTAGAGCCCGAACAAAAATCAATCTTTAAAAATTCTCTCACTCCTTGGAGTTGATCTAAGAGGTCATCTATTCGAGGAAATGGATATGAGTTCTTTAACACAAGCTAGCTCAATCAATGGTAATTCATGACAAATCTGATGTTACCGTCCACCATCAAGGGAAAAAATGACTGGTGAAATCTAAAGAGAAGTACTAAGGTGTATAAATCCTTTAGTATCTAAATAATCCATCCATTTTTTGGAGCTCAATATTCTCCACAGGTCGCATCCTATAAGGGGTAATGGTCACTAGTGATTCTCAGAGAACACGCTCAATAGTGAATTCTACCTCTCTCATTGGTGGTAGCCCAGAAACATCCTCAGGGAAGATTCACATCAAAAGATAAATAATAGGAGGAAAAATAGTGGGTCATAGCCCATGATCATCTATTAAGAGACTAACAATATGAGTTTTCACACTATATAGCCTTTTCTGCTCAGGTCTAGGTTGAGTCACATGAACATCTCATTCTCCCTTATTCATGTGCCTATTGACCTATGAGGATGTAAACATCACCCTTTTAATATTAAAAGAAATATAGGTTCAATATGGAACTAACTATTCTATTCCATTTAATATAATGAATCCCATAATATTTAGGATGAAAAGATTCCATATGATGATACATCCACCTATCCCATGGGAAAATCTTTATATTGGTGAACACTCTCAAATGACATGCCTAATAGGGTATCAACCATCATCATGCCACATATGTGATCTATCATGAGGCATAGAGTTTTCCTTGATATCCTAAGATATAAAATAATTAGATATTCATTTTTCCAATAAAAAATACAATATAGTGGTGGCTAATTGAATTGTACCTAGAACTGTAGACCATGTGGTTCTCTGCTCCTCTGGTATAGGCTGCACAACAACTACCTGGACTACACTAAAACCCTTTGTCATAAAATTACTACCCTAAGAAATCCCTCTCCACTAGTAATAATTATCATGAGTCTGAATACCTATACCTCAACCACCACATCCGACAGAGTGGCCCATGGTATTATAGATACTTACGTGGTGAAATACCACCATCCATGATCTGGAACATTACGTAGGAGTATATCATCATTCACTACGCACTGATGTATAATTACTGTAGAAGTTCTAGATATGACCCATCCTTCTGTAACCTCTTCATACCATCAGATCCCATAAACAACATCATATTATATGTATCATCTTTCCACACTAATGGAATATTAAGAAATTATCACTGTGAGGAGTATTTCTGGTGATACCCCCATGAGAAACCTCAAAGACATTCTTGTGTCCACCGGAAGAATAAATAATAGATCTAGATGTCAAACCGCCCTCACACAATTATCATCCCTTAGATTCTAATTTATAATACGGGTCTAGTTTATTATCTTAGAAATATATTTCAACTAAAAAGCATTGGTCTGCAATGAGATGGTGTATACTTTCGCATCCTCTAATCTCCTGATAGTCATAAGATCATCAAAAACTAGAGTCAGTGTGAACTTTCACAACATAGTAAAGTAATCGTAATTCTCTATATAATACATAGATCCTTAATTCATATTAAAAAAACTCACCTTCCAGTTTATGCCTTAGAGTCTATGGAAGTAAATAATCATATAAGATGGTCTAGATATCTACACAAACCGTATTATAATGGCAATCTACATGAGTAATAACATCCCACCGTCTCTTGAAATAATTTCACAAAATACACTCAATAAGGTTGACCCTATACTCCATAGGAGTCTCTAGATACATGAATATAGATTTAATATATTCAAGAAAAGAATCAAAATCATGAGGTCTTTCGTCCCCCAAAAATGCAGGAAGATGCTACAACTGGAACACTATAGTGAACTCTTCTATTGTTAGGATAGGTTGAGTAACACCTTCCACATACTGTATCATATAAAAAAAATCCCTGATAAAACTAGGAATCAGTGAAAATATCATTAATAGGAAGATGATCCATAGGTGGAACTATAGGATGAATCATGGGTAGCATAGGGACCACCACCTATGGAGCATCTTCGTCACCCCCTTTAGGGTGTACGATTGGAGGACTTTGTGGAGGAATGATTCTAAAATTAAAAATACCAACCACATAAGGGATTATAACAATAAAAAAATTATATAAATAAAACATGGATAGGTACATATCCTCTCCATGAATAGATCAAACCTCTCTGCCTACTTCGAAAGGAATGTATTGGGGGTAAAAAAAATAAATCAATTTCTAGAAGAATGTATGATACACACCACTACACACTACTATGGTTGGGTTTAGGTTAAGGTCTCAAATCCGACGTTAAGGTGAAAATTTAATTTTAAAATTAATATTCATTTTATATTTCTAATCATTTATGTATTTAAATAGCTTTAAATTATTGAATTAGATGGATACCCATTTCTAATTTATATGGTCTGATACACCCCATGAACACAAATATTGTATCCACTTAATTCATACCACAACACAATCCATACCTTACGACCAATGGTCTATGGACCAATGTTCCATAATTTACTACTCAAGGATTCTTCTTTAACCTATGTTGGCAAACAATGTTAGGTTAAGGAAGATGCTTTTTGTGCCAATTATGTTTTCTCTGTCCTGTAAGGAGTTTCATCACAATTCTATAGATAATCAACTATCTAATAATATGAAATAAGAAAATGTACATTGAAAATAAACGTGGCATGGAAAAATGGATGGCACATTAGTCCTATTTTTCCTATAATGATGCATGTAATAAAACAACTTCATTACATTTGGGTAATGTAAAAGAAATATTATTTCAATCATACTAATAATAATAACATCAAAAGATGTGTGTGTCACCCAATAGTGAATTCCTATAAACTCAAATAAGATTAATTGATAATATAAATAACTCATCTTAGTTAATTTTTGTTTCCCATGTATATGGGTTTGTTATTCCCAGAAAAGTCTTATTACCAAATCCCATTAAGTCGTAGTATTTTTTATAATTCCCAAATTTTAATACAAAAAAGAAAACTAATCATTGGTACCTCTTTATACTGTCCTGACCAAGTGTCTACTCAATAGATGTCCCGAGCTGGTGGGTCACATGGTCTCAATGGCACCTCCCCATATGCCAAATTCTATAGAATGTAAGTGAGAGTCTAAGGTGGTGCAATGGAAAGACTATACTCATATATCAGAGTGGCACAATGAATAAAAAAAATATGAAATATCAAAAGAAAGATATAAATAGACACTAAAGACTAGACCAGTAACACGCCGTAGTATAAACACATAAAATTGATATAATAATAATCTATGGAAGTATAAATAACATAAAAACAAAATAATAATATCAAAAAAATAATTTTGTGTCATATACATGGCTGTGGGGCATGATGATAAAAAATGGGAACAAGGAACATGCATATATAATGTGATATACAAAAAATAAAAAATAACAAAAGACTACTCCACTATAATATTGAGCATATTCTCAGTTCTCTACTCCTATTCTCCAAGAATAGGTAAATCATATCAAAAATCTATGGGAGGGTGATTTTCCTTATCCATACCTATAGACATATAATCTACTCGGGATACAAGGCTTGCCTGAGTAGGGTGAGAAGTTAAATCTGTGTAGGTCACCAACATTTTTATCCATAAGTAATCCAAGTAGTGTATATATCTAATTAGTGTGTAGGTATATTTAATAATATGAAATTATAAAAATAATTAAACAAAATCCATCTCATATTTATATAAGTCACATGGAAGATCTACATTATTCATCACAGGCCAGAATGATAGTCTAATTAGTGACCATACATATATACTAGTAATATATATGTAGTATATTTATTTATTATATCTACATAAAATAACTGGGGATGTGAGTATGTAAGTAAACATATACATTGATACTAGGCATTGGCTTGATTGGGACATAACACAAACATCCATAACCAGTCTAAATAAGCCTATAAGTTCGTGAAGAGGGTAAAACCATACATAACATGATTAATTTGAGAAGTGATGCTCGAAACTTGATATGGTTGATGATTATTTATGTCAAAACCAAAAAACATGGGATTTGGGGCATTATTTCCACCATCCAAATATTTCAATAGTGTGAGAAGTCCTACTCAATGACTGATATAAGAGAGAGTGAAACTTCATTCTCAACAGTTCCTCCAACCATCATTCCACAACCAATCTCTATGGTGTAATCCTAATAATATAATAAATTTGTGGATCACCTCATAATAAAAATAATCATCAAACACTATATATAGAATAAAGGTTTCACAATTCATATTATTTATTTAATTAGGCTTGAAATAATTTTCACGTCCTTACCACCCATTGGAATTTATTCAATCGTCCCATTCAATTAAATTAGGAAAACCAAACCACCATGAAGCAAGACATTCAATTTATATAAGTCATTTAATAAATAATGTCCTTGGAATTCAATTACAAAGTTTAATAAGGGACTTAGAAGGTTATATTATCATTTGGGAAATTATCAACAAGGGGAAGTACAATTTATATGTCGAGAAAAGAACTTAGGAGGTTATTTGGTTGAATAAACATTTATATAACAAAGATAAATTCCAAATAAAACCTCAGTCGAACACTTAGGAGACATTTTGTGAATTTAATAAATTAATTTAAAAGGGCTATTTCAATATGACATAGTAAATGGTTGTCCCTAATCAAGGTCCACATCCTCTAATTATTAAATAGTGATCCTTGGCAGTATAACAAGGTGCTTATATCAATTTGAATTATGAAATCCATTTTGAGAAACATATAACAAAGGTCGGTGTGTGGTACATTGACATAGATATTAAAACACAAAAACATTTGGGAAAACAATTATACCACCTACCTAAGAGTTGTACATGACTCCTCATCCAATAATACCTCAAATTTGAAGTATATTCGAATAAATAAAAGAAATGGCCCAACACCATAAAAATAGGGAAAATGTTCTCACACCAAAATGGTGTAAATGGTCCAGAGATAAACTTAGAATAGATGGGAGAGGACTTGAGATGATACCTCTATATATCCAACACTTTTGAAAGATCTTTATTTGGGGACACAATATTAGAGTTATATAAAAGCCTAGATTAGGGGATGGAGGAGGAAACCACAAGAGAGAAACCAAGGGGGATGTCCACTAGAAAGGGGATGAGTAAAGATTAAAATAGGATTAAATATCATCAGGGTAATTTTAGAAATTTCACCCTAACAAATAGGGGTGAGTAATTTGGTCAAACCATGCACAAACAATGCTACGTCCCCTATCCAATGAGAGACCCAACATGGTTAAGGTGTATGGTTTACCTAACCATGGAAAACCATAAAAAATAACTTGATCCCAGATGTCTAAAATCTTGCATGGTCTTACCCATTAGGATTTAAGGTTTCAGACAAATCGTGTGACCCCTACTTCTTAAGAGGCATCCATCATGGTTACCACACACGATATTTACTAATGGTATGGTAACCACACGACCTACACTTTTTGCTCATTTTCTAAAACATATGTCTCAAATAATCCTTATATGATCCTGGGATCATTATTAAGCCGTACCATATGTTTAAAAATATCAAAAAATAAATTATTCTAAAACAATGAGCAATAAATTTGTGAATAGACGAGTCATTATAGTTTAGACAAACTATACGGGTGCCTGGGAGAAACCGTGGGAGCCTACTATCTCATGGGGAAGTGAATAACACATTTTTGGTTCATGGTTTGTTTAAATATGTGAGAAAACCATGAAAGGGGTGTCTTAAGTTAGTATCACATACATAGCTGGCACACATGTTTCCAAACTGTCCAACCTAACCATGTGGTGTATTGTCCACCCTATGAAATTTGTGTATCTAATCCTATCTAATTATTTTAAACATTGATCTTCCAATAATTCTCCCATAACACGAAGTACATTTTCTTAAAAGGTGTTTCATACATTTTTATTTATTTGGGAGGTATATTCAAGTATTATAAATGCTTTTGGATATTCATATTCACTGATAAGTCTCCATTATTGTTCTTTCTTCATCGATTCCTTCTCCTCCCCTTTCCTATAACCTTAGATATATTCTTTTGGTGTGAGATGTTTATTCCTTAAAAGATTTTTTTTGTTTTATCATTGGATCGTGGGAATGAATTTTTTTTTTTGATCATATGTAGAGAATCGTTGATCTGTTCTTCGGTTTTGGTAATGTTTGAGAGGTAGGTGAATTCTCTCTCAATTCCACGTGTTTAAAACTTGAAGTATTGGTTTTAAATTGATTTCATTTAATAAAACTGTTGTAAACCCCATGTGTGGTTTGATGAAAACCTCATTAGTGATATTTTCTTATAAATTTTGTAAATTAATTTGTTGTGTGGAATGTTATTTTGGTTCATGATTTCAAAATATTTCATTAAAAATTATTATGTGGTTTTGATGCAAGGAATGTTTTTTTTGAAAACTTTTAAAAAAAGGAAAGGTTTATGTGAAATTTTTTGAGAATGGATATTGTCATACTTGGTTTTGTGTGTTCATTTTTCAATTTATAAGGCCTGGTTGAAGTATGACTTGGGCTTAAGTTCTAAAGTTGTAAAGTCACTTGGGATTAGTTACCTTATGAAAACTTGGTAGATCATTGAGAGACCAATCATTAGTATGTAACTTCTCATGGGAATTAATATACGGTTGTTTGGATGTTGGTTATTATGGAATGGGTATAAAAATATGAATTGATAATGGTTTTAAAAGGGTTGTTTTATTGTGATCCATCGAAAACTATTTTGGTTTTGTTATTAAATACATTAAATTATTTTAAACTATCTTATATAAAGGTGTTAACATATTTTATCCTAGTGTTGTGAGTTCATAAATCATTGAGGAGAACCTAGTGAGTTTTTTTACTCACCATCTACATGGGAACTACGGTTCATTTTTAGATGTTATATATAGAGATATAAATAAAGGCAAGGTATACCAGTTCTTTAGGTATGTTTATTGTTACCTTGTTCTGGGCATGTGGATTTGGAGCTTGGGGTATATTGTGAGTTTCAAGTTGGCATCTTTGGAATATTATTTTTCATATCTTGGTTCCTTTAGTTATATCACATTGTTTCTTCTCATACTCTAATAATGCAATTTTATTTGGTTTATTATTGGATTTTATTTCTATACTCATTCATCATATAGAGGTTTGGTTGTTTATGGTTATCTCATATTCATTTTTTATCGTTAAAGTGAAAATAATCCCTTAATTGTTTGTGAAGCCTTTAGAATTTATTTTCAACCTTTGGTGTCTTAGGGATATAACCTAAGGACCGTAGAACTCCCGTAACATCTCAAGACAATGAGGTGGGGAAAGATGTTACAAATGGTATCAGTTTTTTATCCTTGGGTATCAGTTATTTAGCCCATGAGTTCAGTTGGTAGAAATAAGAGAGTATTTTTAGAAGATGAAATATAGAGTACAGAGAGGAATATCTATACTATTTATTATTAACATCAAGTTAATGGAGAGTTTAGTACAATGGTGTTTTGAGAAACATCTAAGAGTTCTCACATTAATGTCATGATTTATCTAATGACAGTTTAATTCCATGAATTGGTATTAATGACTCTTATATATGATTTCATAATTCATTTTGAGTAAATATTATATGATGTTTTGAATTTTTTGAAAATATTTTAAAATTGCTTGATTTTAAAAATAATTATTAGGGTATTTTTAAGAATGTTTTGAGCATTGAAATGGTTATATTTTGAAAAATAATTGGTGGAAGAATTTTGAAAATGGATGAACTACTTTATTAAATATAAACATGTTTTTGGAACATGATAAAATGATAAAACTAAAATTTCTAACCTTCGATTTCTATTGAGTGATACTAAATAAGGTATATTCTTGTTATAGTGAGCAGTGATGGGTAGGTGAAAAAGGAACCAACTTGAATAGGCTACTGAGAATGTGGTCGAACCTGAGCCATAAGTGAACCAATAGTTGGTCTATAGTATTTTTCATTCTTTTCAGGACATGGATAAAGGGAATAAAAAGGATGAATCAGGATAATTGGATCATTTATTTTAGTTTCAAAAGAAAAATCCAACCATATTTTAGGGAAATTATAAACATGAAAAATCATAAATTTGGTTCAATAGTATGAATAAAATGTTCGCTTTCTTTTTCAAAACATTAGAGTTAAAAGTAAAGTTGGAAATGTATATGTTTGATGATATTGCATGCCAAGGGTGGGATTTATGAGTTTAGGAAAATTAAACTAAACACGATAGGGGATGATTTTGAATAAATTTTTAACAAACACTTATATCCTCGTGCTTATCAAATTGTAGGAAAACATACTTCCTTAGTTTAATGTTTGATAACCTCACAGTAACTAAGTATGGAGATTTTTTTTTTGAATATATTATGCTTTGCTACCAAAGTTATTCAAGTGAAACCTTGAAGGCTCACATTTTTGAATCGAGGTTGAGGCCATAGATTCACTAAATGGTTTCTATGATTTTAATAACAGATTATACAAATATGGTCAATAGAGGAATGATTGGAGAAAAATATATCTTAGGAAACATGGTTGGAGGAAGCATATTTATTCTTATGGTAACAGATGGGAACTCTAATGATGGAAACAAGCGGAGTAGGGACACGTACTCTCAAGGGTGTGTCATATCTCAGAACTAGGCTATGGGGTTGGTCAATATTCCACCTCAACCAAAAATAAATTTGGGATATTTTCAATATGGTTCTTTTGGCCAAATGAAGAAACAGTGTATGCCACCACCTATATCATGTCACAATTACTACAATATGGGATTCCTTCAGCACTATTGTCGTAGTGATCCATGTTCCGGTGCTCGAGTCACATATCACACTTCTAATGCATTATATGCTTTAATGGGACAAGTGTAATTGAATTCCTATCATTATAAGAATCGATCATTCCACGGTGATTATAGGAATACCATGACTCTATAACCATTTAAACTTTAGAAGTTTAATAATGAATAAAGTATAGCCTTTAATAAATTGTATGGAGATGATAATGTGATCGTGGAAGATCAATAATGACTTCAAATTATTAGAGGTATAGTTCTATTGAATTATACCCTTATGAATGATTTATTTGATATGGGTGTAACCTATTCATTTATTTATTCTTATGTTGTTAATCTTATGTGTTTTTAGGTTGAGGGGATGTCGTGTGTTTTGAAACATCAAAATCCTCTTAGACAAAGATAATTTCAAGACATTATGTGAATAACATATTCTATAAAAATTTAAGGGGTTGAATTGATTTGGGATTTCTATATTCTTGAGATGGATTTATATAAATTAATCCTGGGTATGGATTCATTGAAAATTTTCAAAGATCATATCGACTAGTATAGATGAAGGGTTATTTTTAAAACTATAGATGGCATTGAGCATAAATCATGAGGAGATCAAAATGTGATGTTAACTAGAGTAAGATTGTTGAAATCATTGGTTGGAATTAACTCATACTAGTTGGTATATTTTACCTTGGACACTGTGTATGAGATCAGAAATATAAGTTTTACAATAATTGTTCATCAAATTCCAGATGTTTTCCCAATAATTTCGTAGGGTTTCCACTGATAAGAGAATTAGAGTATATAATTTATCTCTTACCAGGAACTATTCATATCTCAATTTAATCTTATCATATGGGACTAATAGAATTGAGGGAATTTATGGATTTTTTGTAAGAGTTGGAATGTAAAGGGTTCATTTGACTAAGAACATCTCCATGGAAAAAACTAGTTATTTTTGTGAATATAGGAATTAAAATCATAGATTTATTTAGATATTAATAAGCTTAATAATGTTTTGATAAATAATCAGTATCATCTTCCACACATTTATGAAAACATTTATCAATTTAGGGGATTCCTATGGTTCTCTATAATTGAATTACATTCAGAATATCACCAACTTTGAGTTCATAAAGAGGATCTTCCAAATATAGATTTCAAAAGTAGATACAGCCATTTTGATTTAATTTTTATGGTCTTACGAATGCACCAAATATAATTATGGAATTAAATACTTAGATATCATAATGATATTTGTATTCCATTATTATAGTTTTTTGGATGATATACTGGTGTATTCTAGACAAAGGTGGATCGTGAGAAACACTTGGAAAAAGTGTTGGGTATCTTATTGGACCATCATTTGTATTCCATGTTTTCAAACAGTAATTTATGTATAAAAGAGTTATGTTTCCTTGGACATTTGTTTCAGAAAAATGTGTTTCTATAGTGTCTAAAAATATATATGTTGTTATATCTTGGAAGAAACTTAATAATGTCATTGAAATTCATATTTTCCTCAGCTTATTCAGATACTAAAAAACATTTTAGGTGATATTCCACATATGGAATCGTCGATGAAAGCATTGAGGGGGAATGGTGTTCCTTTCTTGTGGAATGGGGAATGCCAAAAATCCTTTCTAGAGATCAAGGTTAGAATTACATTAACAACAATCCTCACATTTCTAGAATTTTGATAAGGCTATATAGCCTATTGTGATGCATTGGGATTTGGGTTTGGATGTGTTCTCATACAGTGAGATAATGTTGTTTTTATGGTTCAAAATAGTTATGGTTACATAATAAGAACTACCGAAGACATGATTAGAAATTAGAAATTATGGTCTATGATTTGAATACATGTATTCATTACCTATTTGGTGATAAATTAATGGCGTTTACAAATCATAATTGTTTGAAACAAATTTTATAACAAAGAGATTTTAATATAGGGAAAATAATATGGATGGAATACCATCAAATGTTAGACTTTGACTTGATGTATAAACTGGGTAATTGAAATTCAAAGGAAGATGAATTAAGAATGAATTCATATAATCCGTTTTCTAAAGAAGCGTTATATTTGTGGGAGCTGATTATAGATATAGAAATGCACCTCGATTGTATCAACCAGGGTGAAGTTCTAGTTTTTTCCAATTTCAGTTGTTCCTGATTTGGTTTGACATTTTAAAGTGGATAATATGTCTAATTCTTAATGTGTTTATTTGAGTTCAAAAAAATAATTTAGGGAGACCATTGAGGGATCTAATTTAGGCGGGAATTATATTTTTTTGGTCTTGAGATCAGATTATGGTACATTTAATTTTATAGGAATACATTCTTAATTCATACCCCCCATTCGATATGGGATGTTCATCCAAGCATCCAAAATATGTATACAGATTGGAAATCATAGATTTCTATGGTGGGAATGAAAATGGCAGTGGTAGAGTTTCATATGATATTCCTTACCTATTTGTAGGTAATGGTATAAAACCATTGACTAGTAGGCATGTTAAAGTCCTTACTAATTCCTATGTGGAAGTGAGAGAAACTAGAAATGGATTTTGGGAATTTTATCCCAAGAATGGTTAGGAAACATGATTCTATATGGGTAATTGTGGATCAAATCTTGAAGTTATCTCATTTTACCCCTATTCAAGATTCCCATACAATGAAGGACTTATCCAGAATTATTATCTGAGAGGTTGTAACATGGAATAGTGTTCCAGTATCAATTTTATCAAATAGATACCCCAGCAATAAATCTCATTTTTTGAAATTTCTATATCAATCCGTTGGTAATTAATTAGATATGTGTATTGTGTATCATACATAAATAGATGGCCAATTCAAAAGGATGATTCAAACATTGGAGTAGATTATTTGTTCATGTTTGATAGATTTTAGTGGATCATGGGAAGAGAATTTACCATTAGTGGAGTTCTTTTATAATAATTTTTATCAGGCCTTGATGCATATTGTTCATTTTGAATCATTAGATGGGTGTCCTTGTCTTTCTCTACTTTCCTGGGTGGAAATGGGTCAAAAATCAGTAGTGGTAACCTAACTTGTACAAGAGAAAACTGAAAAGATTCATTTGATTAGAAACAGAATGAAGACATCTCAAAGTAATCGATAATCATGTAAGGAACATCATCGATGCCCGTTTTCATTTGAGGTGATTGATCATGTTTTCTGTAGAATCTATCCAAGTCTTGGGAATAATAATTTTGATAAGTAATTAAGTTATATTCTAGATACAGAGGCCCTTTTGAGATACTTGGATGGATTGTGAGGTATAATATCAGTTTTATTTTCTACCAAGGTCCAGTTCATTGAATACTATATTCAAACTTTCTCAATTAATGAAGTGTCAGCCAGATCCAGACCATGTGATTCAATGGGATCACATCCACCTAGATTTGGATTCGATGTAGGTTCATGTGAAGGTATGAATTTTGGATTGGAAATATAAAGTATTTTATGGGAAAATAATTGATATAGTATAGGTTTTATGGAAACATGGTCATATTCAGGATGAAATGTGGGGGCCTGAAAAGGAAATGTTAGAGAAATGGACAAAACTCTTAAAAGGAAAAAAGAGTTTCCCACTTTCACTAGGCTAAAAGGCTAGTGGTGTGGATAATTTATCACCCCCTACTTCAGTTACATTACCCTTTATATATATATATTTTAATTATATATAATTTATATTTTATTTTTTTAGTGTTTCATAAAACGTTTGGAATGCTTTTGTGGCTTTTCTAGAGGTTTACAATTTGAACATGGTTAGTTTAAATCATGAAACACCTCTAGAAATTTGTGAAAGGGAAAACAATGGGTAGGGGTAGGTGCATGGTTGGAACATAGTTTGGCCAAATTATACATGTTCCTAGGAGGAAGTGTGAGACTACAATCAGTTGGTAATGTTAATAATGCATAATTATCACATAATTTTTCTAGCCATGTGATCCAATTGTTTTAGGGATGATTAAGGAAGTACCACCTTTATAGTTTTCCAAACTATGTGGCCCAACCATGTAGTGTATATTCAAATATTCTAAATTTATGGATCTAATCCAATTTAATTTATTTAAGGCTCAAATTTTCTCTAATTCTCTCATTAAATAAAGTCATTTTTCTTACAAAGTGTGAGATACATTTCCCTTCAACTCGTGAGTGATCCATAATTTGTTTAAAAGATTATAGTGATCTAGATTCACTAATAATTCTATATTCTTGGTTTTTATTCATTGATTCCTTCTCCTTATCTTTCTTGGAACCTTATATTTATTTCGTTAGGGGTAGATCCATGTTTCTAGATAAGAATTTTGATTTTTTTTATTGGATATAGGGAAGGAAAGGAGTTTTTTGATCAAATCATGAGAATTGTTATGTTGTTCTTTAGTTTCAAAATTGAATGATAGGTGGGTGGATTCTCTCTTGATTCCACTTGATTAGAACTTAAATTATTTATTTTAAATTGATTTAATTTCTTAAAATTTTTATTAAACACTTGTGTGATTTTGTGGAAACATCTTTAGTGATGTTTTCTGGGAAGTTATAGGAATTGTTTGGATTTTGGGGAAATTTATTTTGGTTCATTATTTTAAAATGATGATTTTATCATTATGTTTTGGTTTTTATGCATGTAAATTGTTTTTTGAAATGTTTTAAATAATGGAAAAATTTATGTTTAATGGTTTTTGAATGTTTTTTGTCATTATTAGTGGTGTGTGATAATATTTCATTTATGAGGCCGGGTTGAAATAGGACTTAGTGTTTAATTCCAAGGTGTAATGGAACATGGGAATAGTTACCTTATGAAAACTTTTTTGATCGTTGAGATACATCTCATGAGTACAAAACAATCACCTTGGAATGTTTGTGTAGATGAATGGATGTGTGGAATTATATAATGGTCATGAAAAATTAAATCAAGTAATGTTTTAAAAGATTTTTTTATTATGATCCATGGAAATATATTTTCGGTTTTATATAAGATTTGGTTATTTATTTTAATCCTTTTTATATAATTGTGATCAAATATTTTACCCTAGTGGCATGAGTGGGGATGTTATTGAGGGAAATCCTAAAGAGTTTTATACGCACCCCCTAAATGGGTAATATGGTTCATTTTCAGATGTTATATATCAATAAACAAGAAAATGAATGGTATCCGAGTTTATTAATGATGGTTGTTGATACCTTAGATCGGGCAGGTGGATTTTAGCTTAGGGAATATTGAGAGTTACTGGTTGGAGTGTTTGGTGTCTTAGTGTTTTGTCATCTTTTGGCTACTTTGGTTATGTCATATCGATTACACATGTGGTATGATATTGTCTTATGATTTGGGTTTTCCCAATCATTTTTTGTAAATATGAATCATATTGTACTGTGGTGGATTATGATTATATCAGTATGGTTGTTTTATATTTATAAGGAAAATTGTCCCCCAATTTTTTATGAATCCCTTGGAATTTATTTTTTTCCCTTGGTGTCTTATGGATGTAACTCAAGTCTAGTAGCACACCTGTCACTTTTCTAGCCAATGAGGAGGGATGGGAAAATTCAATTTATGTTGGTTATGATGATATATTTATGAAACCTATTAATTTTACATGAGTTATAATATTATGAATTAGTGAAATGTTTATAAAACCTGTTTTATTTTCATTAGTTATGATATGATGATATGTTGGATGCTTAATGTTCTTATGGAACACATATATATAGTTTTTATTATGTACTGGGTGGGATTGGAATTATATATACCACCAACGATTTGAGTAAAGATTTATATCTCATCAGATAATTTTAGAATGCAAGTCTTTATTCTTGATCCACTATGGTAAACAAGTCAATGTCATTAATCAACTATGGGACACATGTGGCGATTCTTGTTCCATTATGATATGGGAAATAGGTTGGGATTCCTGATCCACTACATTTTTATGGTCTCCTTAATTATCCTTGATGTATAAAATTATTTCTATACATATTTTTGTGCCACACTTTTATGTCACTAACCTATAGTTCATGATTGATTTATTATGGTTTCTCATTACTAAGATTCATTTATTTTGAAATGATACAGTTTTTTTCAAGAATCGTGTTTATGGTCTATTAATGATTTTAGTTGGAAATTTTATGTTATATTTATGATCTCATTACCCAATAATTATCTTATTATTTCATATGATCATTGATTGATATCCCACAATATTTCCTTTACTGATCAAATGATCCCACCCTTTCTTCAATTTCCCGCAAAAAATCTTCCACATGATTTATCCTTTAAAAATAGAAGATTTACATATTTTATCCATAACTTGGGGAAATGTGATCATATGAAGGGGTGATCCCAAAAGCTCAGCAAGTGTAACATATATCGTAGAAATAATGGAATAAACATGGAATAAATAATTTGGAAAGAATAGGTAAACAATATGAATCCATAATAATGAACAAACTAGAAGCATGATATATCCATTTTAATTAATGAAAAAATTGATATCAATAATACTGATCTAATACAAATGGAATGAATATTGGTGTATATCAATATCCTACTATCAAGGCCTTGTGCTATGAATCATTACTCATCATCGAGACTACATTCAACATATCCTAATGTCATGTCATTGTTCTAATACACTAGCCTATTATGGGTTGATTCATACACCCAAACCCAACCTTTTTTATCTCATAAGACATGTTTATGCATTGAGGGGATATATATTGCAACTAACCCCCCATCACTTATTTGTAACCAATTCGTTCACTGTAAGGGTAAATGAATAAACAATACATAATCAAACTTAATAGTAATCATACATTTTGAAATAATATCATAAAAAATTCCAATACATTTCTATATGTCTCAAAAAGCAATAATATGATTATAACCTATCTAGAGGAAGAATGTATATAGTTGAACAATGAGTAGTAAACATGACAATAATCATTCATATTCTTTATAACATATAGAATTCCATTATTATTCACGATGATAATGTTATATCATACTTTCTAGATCAACATCATTGAATCTATGTTATGTATAATGTGATATTAACACCATAAATAATAATGAGTATTAGACTAAGCCAGTAATGTAATAACATGATCATAATCCATCCATAAAAAGAAAGTATATCGTTCCAAAAGAAAAAATCCTAAGAAGTGAGAAATATATGTCAAAGGGTTTCATGGTTGGAATTTATATAACTAAAAATTAATGATAGTATACCACATAATAAAATAAAATGGTATAATATAAAAATATTATAATAAAAAGTTAAATGGGATTATGAAAAAATAATAAATAAAAATTGAGTTACCAAAAACTCTTACTACAAGGGAAGACTAAATCAATAGATACAACAATAAGGGAACATGATTTAGATAGTAAATCCCATGAAATAAAATTATTATGATAAAACTAAATCAATGGGCATGGATTTATCCATTGAAATAAAATATGGTCCAGAAAATGTATTAAGTCTCAAAGAATCACAATTGTGACCATATAAACCATTGCGACATATGTAACACATTGATCAAAGCCCCATAAGAGCGAGGGGTTTCAATTAAACATCAAATAAAATTATTAAAATATAATTCATTATGTGATATCTCAAATAGTTATTATATACACAAAATAAATTATATTATGTAAAATATGATATACGTGTCTCAATAATGGGGAATTAAGGAAAAACCCTTACCTCTTATATTGACTACCATGATCATAATTTAACCTCTTTTTCACAAATATATCTTCATTTTCAGTTAATTATTATCCCTAATCATATTCATTTTCATTATTTCTCTTCAAAATTTTCTACTCTCTACATGCATATTTCTAATTTATTACATCAGGTGTTTATAGTTTTGATTATTTGTACTGGTTTCATAGTAGTGGTTTCTTTGTTCAATATTATTTTAAATTTAATTATTAATAGATAATTAAACATAATTTTATGGGTAATTTATAAATATTTATTATGTTTCATATTTTTATCATGTGTGGTTTAGTGTTTATCATTAATGACGAATTTGATAACTAGCATGTTCTAGGGATTCATGATGTTCACAGAGTAGTTTCTTAATTAATGAATTAAATATTTATGTTACATATACAGAACCCCAAAAAATAATTATATAATCATTTATATATTATTACACTAGTATATAAGTTTTTATTGTTATCCATGACATAAGGTTACATTATTGTTCATGTCGGTGGTTAAACTGACCCAAATATGAAGCTACCATTATTAGTGGATGATTATGATATAGTTCAGTCATAATATCATTGTAGTATAAGAATGTTTATTTAGTTTTTATTATTAAAATATAGTATAATTAGAAATAAATATACTAATAAATAATGGATATGAAAATATTTTCACAATCTGAATAAAATATTGTCTTCTGATTACACTTAATTGTAATGATTAAATTAACAATGATCATTTTTTGATCATATAAATAATAGGTTATGAAATTTGACATAATAAACATGAATGATATCATAAAAATAATATTTATCATTTAATCCCATCCTTAGATCCATCAATGTATGAAAGTGATGAAAAATAAAACATGATGTGTAAGGGAGGTGGTAGTTTACACAATGAAATAATAAATAATTTTCTTATTTATCGATGTTTTATATGAATAAATAATTATAATAACATTAATAATATATCATTAAAGTATATAAATGAAACAAATGTAATTTTATTATTTTTCTTCTATAACGTTTAAAAATAGAATTAAGAAAAAAACTATGTAGTTGATAACACTCATGTGGTGACTTGAATTTTCCTTGGATGTCTCCTTATAAAAGGACTTATTCTAACTAATGTGTGATAAAAATATTTTTAACCTAGGTTATTATTATATTATAAAAAAAGTTATAATGTTGAGGATAAAGTATAAGGATGGGTGAGTCTTAATTTGGTGAAAGTGTTACTCTTTTATAAGTGAATTGAATAGTAGTACTGGGAGAACACATAACATTTTCAATAATGGGATACTACTATTATTGTATGAAAGGAAGAGATGGAGAAAAAGGGAGAATAAATTGAGTGTGGTTTGAATCTCACCTCAAACACAGATTGTGAAAATTATGAGTGTTTTAGGGTTTTTGGTTCTAACTTTTTATCATTTACCCAAATATACTTTTACCTTGGAAATTAATATCAAACATTCATAATTAAATTTATTTAAAAACTTTAAGAAATAGTTATTTACTTAATTTTATTCTTATAATTTAATATTATAATTTTTTATAAAAATAAAATTTATATTCACGTGAAATGTTAATTTTAAAATATATAGGCATAATCACATAAAAACTCTATTTCAAGAAACAACATTTTTAAACATTAAATTCATATATAATATAAAATTACAGAGAATACAAATTTTAATGAAATAAATGTATTTATAATAAAAAATAAATTTAATGAGTATTTAATTTCAATCCAAACTAAATCTACCTCGAAAATACTATATTTTAAAGAAAAATATGGAAAACTGTTTCTATATTAAAGTAACAATTTAATCAGGTACGAAAATGTTTTCCAGATATTTTATAAGTTAAAAGAACATTTTAAAATGAATAATTTAATTTTTAAAATAAATATTTGATTATTTAAAAGGTTTTCTAAATTTCTAGGTTATTCTTATATAACAATAAAGTCATACAAAATACAAGTTCCCAGAAATCCATATTGGTCAACTAAAAACTGACCATTACATGAAGAAAAAAATTCATACGAAGACTCATTTTATATAAGGAATTAAAAATGAAGTGAATTTTTATTAAATTGAAATTAAAAAAACTGAAAAATTCATTTTTTTAATGAAATCATTAAATAGAATTGAAAAATTATTTTAATTAGAAAATAAAATTTTCTAATATTAACTGTAGGTATTATAATTTCATCTTATTTAATAACTAAATTTATGTTAAATAGTTATTAATATAAAAAATAATTTATCATTAATCATATTTATATTGAAATAGTAATACATGTCTCATAAAATAATTTGTTTTTGAAAATTAATTTTCTAAATAATAAATGATATTATTAGTCATTTTAATTAAACTAATTTAATTTCATTCATATAAAAAGTAGAATTTATTTTTTATATACATATAATTCATAAATTGTTTATTCCTATTAATTCCTACTAATTAAATTGATATGTTTATAATTTTATCTTAAGTAGTTATATTTTATCTAAATATATCACTGTTTTGTTTATGTGTGGTGTTTCTTATGGGGAAAGCTATAAAAAATTTTATTTAATGGAAATGATATGTTAGAATTTTAAAGAGTTTTACATTGTAAAAAAAGTCATACAATAACGTTTTTTTAGAGAATTAATTATAAAATGGTTTCTATGTAAGGTAATTTGATATAAGTTTACAAGAAATGTAATCAGATAGATGTTTTCGAATGAAGTCATCAGATATAGGTTTTCAAAATCAAAATAATCAAAAAATATATTTATCGATTATGTATTAATATAATAGAGATAACTTGAAAGCTCTATATAGAAGTAACCTATAAAGAATAGTAGATAGACAAAATGGAAAACTACTAGATGGAGGGGAACTAGACAAAGAAGAACATTGGAAATATGTACTAAAAAGATAATTTCTGGTTAGAGGAGTTCTAATGACGATGTATCCGAAGATGATTTATGGATGTAAAAAAATGATTCTACAAATTAAAAATATTTTATGATTCAGTGTTGGATTATTAATTCCCCAATAATCAAAGAGGAAATATTTTGATTTTATCTAAGATATAACAAATATTTTAACACCATTTAAACTAAGGTATGATAAAGTTCTTATAAATATTTTTTACTCTATTTTAATTGGAGGTTGGAATATAGTCAACTGAAGGAATACCCAAGTTAGAATTTAAATTTGAAGCATGAATTTAAATTTTTAATTTCATAGTCCTCCCTTTATTTTTGAAGAAATGATGGATATATTAATGGGAGAAAGAGTGCTATAAAGTGATTATTTTTTTGTGATTGTTGTTGAATAAGTTAGGTCCTGATTGAGAAACATGTGACATCTTTTTATTAAAGCACTAGAAAGAGAGAATCCATACATTGGGGTTCCAGATATTGAGGTATCAAATAAATAGGTACTATATAGAGTGGTATCACACAAAGAGGTATCAAATGGGAATGTTACAGATAGAGGTTTGTTGGATTGATTGGTACCAAAAGAATAATTTCCAGATGAATAGGACCAGATAGAGAAGTTTAGAAAAATTTATTGAAATAAACTATAAATATAATTGAAGAATAAGAACATTCAGAAATTAAATATTATTCATTCAAGAATCGTTGTGATGGTTTTATGAAGCTAGTTGGTGAAGGTTACATTCATTGTTTCAAAAATTGATCAATGATATTTTCCATGAATGAAGTACAAACACTGTCAAAATATCATAGTGTAATGAAAGTGCTGGATATACCCTAATTATTATAATTTATAAAGGTCTATTAGTAATTATATGTTTAGTCTTGGATTATTTACTAACTGTGTCGAGGATTACCTACACTTATTATGTAGCGAACATTGTAAATTCTTATGTTCTTGTGGATGTTCTTTTGTGTAGTTTGTCAACAGAGTCAATTTTCACTAACTATAGGTGAAAGAAGTTTTTAAATAAGAAAATCAAATAAAGAAAAACAAAAATTTCACCCACTCATAGTGGTCACATAAATCCCAATGGGTCTCTTTAGAAACAAAAAATAAAACAAACACACCTGAATAAGCTATAACATATGACTCGAGTCACACTCCATTCAAAGATATGCTTGCCGCTAGAGTATCCAAGAACAAATAGAGCCCTATAAATTCAATTTGTCTAAAATCAATGAGTGGTAAAATTACAATGTAAGAATAGATGGTCTAGTAATTAAAAACCATCAATTAAATGCAATTTTCTATTTACAAACTGATTATAAACATTATTTTGAATATAAAATCCAAAAATTTGTTTTCACAAAAAATAACATTTGTTCATTGATTAAAAATAATTGATAAAAATAATTTCTCATTAAAAAAATCCCTTTTAATAAAAAATAAACAATTTAAAAGTTACTCTATAAAATATGTTTTATAAATATACCCTTTTAAAACCAAATTTTTTATCATTTTAAAAAAATAATATAATTGTAGAAACCATATCTAGAAAAAAGTAACACAGTGAACAGTTGAGACCATATGGCCTAATATAAAAGAAACATAAATATAGTGAATTATTAAATTGTTCAAACGTATTAAGAAGGAAAAATTGTTATGTATATATAATATAGCGAATATAATGTAAGATAAGCGCATGGGATAAACAATACAATAATTAATAAAAGTTATGGGCATCATAGGATAAACAACCTATGTTCATTCAGGATAAGGAAACCTATAAATTCTATATCACTAATTATGGTGACACTCAACTAGGTATGAAACTATGTCTATAAAACTATCGGGTGGGGATCAACACTAGTGCAATAAAAAATGAAATGATTTTCCCAATCAGAAACAATGCATAAAAAGAGATTGAGTAAAAAATTCCATGAAATGACCAACCAACTATCTTAAGATATGAATAATAACATGAACCTTATCGAGATACCAGATTTTATATGGAACTAATCTATATAAATTCCATTATATGGTAATAACCACTCTCCTTTTTTGGGTCTTCTAATCCACTAATTACCAAGTAATTCATCAACACAACAGAAATGATATTTTTTATACTTTAGTTCATAGAAAATGAAATGTTGTTTTATCAATTTATCATTTGCAAGGAAAATCAGATCAATTATGGGAAATCATAAAGAACAAGATGAAAAAGGAACAAATAGACTCCATTTAATGGGTGGATTTTAAGAAAATATTTTTCAATGAATATTTCCCCCAACTATTCATGTTAAAATAGAGATAGAATTATTTGAGATGAAAGAAATGTCGATGAATCAATTAGTACTTATAAATAAAACATCACGAGACATGAAAGGTATGATTCTCATTTTATTATTGAACATGAAAGAAAAATTTATCATTTCTTTAGTGGATTAAAACCAAGAATACTAAATGAGTTATCTATATTTGAATTTGGTAATTACTTGAATTTTGTTTTATGTTCTCTTAAGTTATAATAGAAATTAGAGACGCATTATTCTAGTTTTTTGGGGGATACAATCATTATTCCTTTAAAATATAAAATATATGGGAATACAAATAGGGGTAATAACCAAAAAATAATAAGAAAAAACTTCATATGGGGAGAATTAAGTAATTACTCACATAAATTCTGATGATATATAATGAGTCTTACAAAAAAATTAAAAAGATAAAAGTCCAACCTAAGGCACACCCACCCTTTAATGCTTTAATTGTATATATTTTTGTCATTATTAAAAACATAATGAACCAACCCAAGGGTTAATATTCACATGTGACATAAAAAACCTCCATCCTCAAGGGAGATATAGAAATCCTACATAATCACAAATTCTAAAGTGTGTCATGAAAATTAGGTTTTAGTGACCCCAACCTTAGAAGCCTCTAGATGGTTCATAAAACCATTTCATTGGTATAAGATAAATGTTAATTGTGTCCCAAAGGACCAAATATATTAGTATTCTTGGTAAACTTGAACCATGCATGAGTCCTGTATTACAATTTATTGCCAAAATTACAACAATGTTTTTTTGAGTATAACATTATTCGATCAAGAATATCCCTATATATCAAACATAGTAAAATTAATGGGATCCTGGGGAATGTGACAAATACGAGTGAGCTCAAATTCTCAGTATAGGTTAAGTACAATAGAAGCAATAATGAATCAATGAGCATAATCAATATAGAATGGTAAATTACTTAACACGCATTCCATGAAATCAATAAAGTGATAATGAATAATGTAAACAATATGGAAAGGTATATAACTGAAAACCATTACATTTCATAAATAAATTGAAAATGAATTGCATTCAGAGATTTTTTCATATTGAAAATATATTTTATAGTAATAAATGAATACAAAATGAAGACAATTCTTAATTATCAGACATTATATTTCCTAGGAACTTGAAACCTTTGTCATTAATATATGTCCTCTAGATTGATTTAAACATATAGTGTGAAAGACCATTTGTAGAATCTAAATAATTAATTCATCCCATAAGACTATCGATGCATTGAGGGGATTTCATTAACTGGTTCCCAACTGTGGGTCTTGAATGTCCAAATAAGTCCTCATACATCGAATAAGCAATTTAATTCAAAAAAAATGTGACATATCAAATATCTGTATAGAGTAAAGGATACTGGTATATCAATATTTTTCCTGTAAATCAACTTTCAAAGAAAATATCATATATTAAAATGGTATATGGCTTTGGACATGATAACATCCATGATAAATGATATAGATATTTACGGGATATTTAATGTTTAGTATTCCTATAAAAGTGAATAACTCAAGGGGAATTTATTTTCTAATAAAATGAATCAAGTAAGAGAAATTCAATACTATCCTTGGTCAACAAAATCTCAATCCATTCAGAGGAAGAATACAGATGACATCAATACATTGTATACCCATCGGGGTAAGAATAATGGTTTTTTTTTCATTGATGTAATAAAAAATATATTTAAACCTATTCTTCAGGAAAGTATCATTTTCGTTATGAAAAACATTTAGAAAATCCAATTATTTGAAAATAACATTTAAAAAATTATTTAAAATAATCATTGTAAAATTTAAAAGGAAGATTCAATGAAATGATGATGGTTGATTCTGTATGAGGTAAAAATAACATTCCCATTTCCTTGTAAAATGGTTTGAAAAGTTCCATGCCTGGAAAGAGTTAAGTATATTCCTTTGTTAAAAAATTAAAAAAAATGGCGAATTTTTTTATATACATAAATTTTTAATGATAAAATAATTTTTTTTATTTTTATTATAAATCATGGTTTTGTAAGAAAATGGATTTCTGACGGAATAGATATATGAAGCCACATTTTAATAGAACATATTCTCCATAATTTTAAGTAACAAAGAGTGGTAAAAATACTAAAATTACTTAAAAAAGATCATGAATAACCCTAGCAGAAGAAAATAGAAGAGTTTATTAGGAAATTATAATGTAATTTCTTGAACTGGTATTCAAGAATAAACAATCTCAATAATAATGAGACTGTTAAATAAAAGCTTAATAGATCATAACATCAATATAAGAATCATCAAATGAATGAATTATGTAAATCAGCATTAAATACACATAAAACAAGTTAGAATTTAAAAATAAATTTATAAAAGTAATTACACACATAATCTTAAAATATCAATGATAAATAGGAATTAATACAACCAATTAAAAGGAATTGAGTTACTAAATTCGATACACCTAGGAAAATTTTATTTCAAATACCCATATATGAAATACTTTCAATAAAAAATTAAAATACCATTAATAATTAAGTATTCATCATAGTACATGTCAATGGGAAGTATATACTCCACATAAAATAACTAGGTGCCTAACATTATAATATTCCTCAATGAAGTGAAATTGAGAAGAAGTTTTTAACCTTAACTGTCCTTTTAGTTGAACACACATTAACATCCTATATAATGGTTTTAATAATTTCATTACCTTATAACAAAACCATGTTAATACATATAATATCATATTTTATCCTTTTATAGAATCTAATCACCATTTTATTAAAAATATTTTAATATTTTCATTGATTTGGGTGTTCATTGCCTTGTTTTTTGAATACAATTTGACTTGTTATTTTTTATTCCTCTTAAATCAATCATTATTCCATATTATCAAATATTTAATCCATGATTGAAATATCATATATATTCAGAATATAATAATTTATTGTTATCCATAATATTTGGTGATAAAATATTAATTACACCATTGATGGAGACGGTAAGTTGTACATAAGCATGAATGTTGTTTCCATTTTCCTGTTGTACTGAAAGAAATAAAAGTAAATTATATATATGTATATTATAATTATATAATAAACTTTATTTCATACATATCAGCTATTTTTATTAAAACCATCCTTAATTAATTCCTTGTAAAGAGTAAAGGAATCATATCGTTTCGTGAGGCCGTAGTATGTTGTACACACGAATAATGTTATCATATTCCCACAAAATGGAATCCATAAAGGTATGGGTTATATAATAATTATAGGAGGAAAAATTCATCATAAATATATTAAATATAATATATTAATAGTATTTCCATTATAATTATCATCCTTTATTGGTGGTAATGGAAAAAAGAATGACATCGATTCACTGGGTGGTAGTCTACTGTACACACAAACAATGATTTTGTAACCCATTTGATGGAAGAGTGTAAATTTTTAATAATTACCCATAAAATAAAACAAATATAAGTATAATTAAGATACTATGGTCATTATATGATAATGATATAATAATAATTTAAGTAGGTGGTGAAAGTAATAAAATAAAAATATTTTAAAAGATCATTACGCCTTCTTTGAGTACCCTCTTTAAGAGGTCACTAAAAACATATAAGGTTTTATTTTTTACAAAAATAAGGAATATATGATTAGGAGGGAGAATTTTTGGAGTGCTTTGTGAATGTATATTATAAATAATTTTTTTTAGAGGTGTGGTGAAGGGGGAGAGGCAAGGCCTTTTATAAGCAGGGAGAGGACAAATTTGGAATTTTATAAATGAAGTTAGGTGTAACCACATGTTTATCTGAAAAGAGGCATAAATACTATAAAAACTCAATAATATAAGTGAAATTGTCTAACTATTTTGATACAATGGGTATTGTAAATGTTCAAGATCAATTGTATAACTTATATACTATTTTTAACCAATATGTAAACTCGTTTTACATTAATCACTCTAATTAGTTTTAACTGCATTCACTAATAATTATGGTCAAACATTAAGTTGTAATTATTAGAAATTATAAATTATGATGATTAAAAATATGGAATCGATTTTTTAAAATTCCAAACCACATAAGTGAAAAGAAAATTAAAATTATTCCCACAGACGTGTTGAGGAAGTTGGTTTTTAAAGTGATAATATTCAAAGGATTACAATGTTTTTATATCTAAATTCAATAAAAAACGGTTAAAATTAACTAAATTTGATTAATCATGTAACATTTAAATACTGTGAATTTAAAAAAAATTAAAAATATAATATAACATTATAAATTGTTTTTATTAGAAGGTAATTTCCAATTAAAATCCAATATTTTTCACTAGTCATCAAAAACTGATACATCTCAGAAAATTGAGAAATATTCACCCTAAGATAATTTTGGTATTATTATTTAAAAAATAATGTTTATTTTGACATATGATTTTTTTAAAAGTTTCAGTATTTAGTTTTCAAATAAGTGCACCATTAAAAGGTAGTAAAACTGTCTTTGGAAAAATACATCTTTTATGTATAAAATTGGATTTTTTTTCTTATCTTATGACTATAAAATATATTGGATTAATTCAAAAAATTGAATTGAATATATAATATATAAATTAAGTTAACATCAATATCTAATTTTAATTAATTTAATTGTCTAGGATAAAATGCCTTTGGGGGAATAAAAATAGTTTTTTAATTCATTTATATTCCATTTATTTTTATTTTCATTTCTAATTAATTTGTAACCAATAAATTTAATGATATATTTTTATAAGTTAGTTAACACTCTTCAAAACCAATAATTTAAATTTAATGTAACTATCTTGGGTTTCACTAAATGGTTCATTGGGTCGGGTAGCCATATGACCTCAAACACACCTCCCTATACGCCAGATGTTTCTAACTAGTATTGAGGATTTAAATAAGTCACATGGGGAGACCGGAACCTCGTTATCAATGCAATCCAAAATATATAACAATATAAAGAGCCGAAAAAAATATTCAATAACCAAAGAAAATGCGTATGCAATGTCTCACAAGACTAGGTATGAACCATATCCAATAATAAATAGGTTATGTCATGCTAAATAGTTCCCAAAGTGCGTCAAATCCCAAAATAAAGGTAAAAAATAAATTTCCCCCAAACGATCGTAACTAAAAGTCTAGAACCTCATCCACGTTCATCCAGGGTCGGAATCAACTCACATGTACAAGGACTTTTCCCCTTTCTTGACCTGTAATCAGGAATTCTGCTTGGGTACCCATGATGCCTGAGCAGGGTGTGAGTACAACTCAGTAGTTCACCACTAATGTTGTCTACAAAATATATGGTTTAATAAACAGTGCATGAAAGTGTTATATAAAATAAAAAGAGAAATAAGATAACTCTACTATCATTAGTTAATAAACTTTAATTTATCCATTTCTACCATTATTTCTAATTAAATCAAATATATAATATTCATCACATAATTAATTTATCATTAAATGTTATTTTTATTATGCATATTCATCATTCTCAAGCACAAGGGGAGTAAATGAATATCCCTATATCACTAGGGATATGCACATCATCACATATGAAACACACTCACCTTTAGTCCTTAGTCCAGGTGGTCTCATAAAAAGTATCCAACAGAGGAATGGAACTTCATCCCATTCCCTAATCCATACATTATGGGGTCGAGTTTAGAGCCCCAATCTAACATGACCCATGGGCATATAACCTCATGACAATACCCCAACTCTAACAATGCATATGCACATGATTATTTATATATTCACCAAACACATAATATATCACAAGAAATACAACCCAAACCAATAGAAATGATAATCCATAACAAACAACATTGGAATCAGTATCATGCCATAACACATTCATACAATTTTCATTTACATTACAAGGTCATTTATCCCAATTACCATTTCATATTCCCTAATCCCAAAGAATATTCTATAATTCCAATACATTGAAACATTTAACATATAAAACCATTCCAATATTTTTATTAACTTAACACATCAATCATTTACATGTATTAGTCCACTTATGCATTTCATGTACAAAACACAATTTTTTTAGCACATATATATTATTCTCATTTAATCCATTTTCTAGCCAATCCCAAAACACCCCTTACCCATTATCCAAAAATAGACACAAATATCTTTATTACCTTATTAATAATCACATTAACTAATTTACATGCTCTCTATGAGATTTACTTAATCATAAGTCGATTTCACACTTAACATTTATGTTAACCATGTTTAGGAAGGCCAGCGCATCCCATGGGTGCTCCTAAATCAGTGAAGTCATCTACTATTTATCCCCCGTGGATCATGAGGTGTTAAATTTTTCATTTAGAAAACCATTTTACTGAATATCACTAACGAAACTAAGAACACAACACGGGGGAAAGATAATACAACCTTATATGCACATATCTGTATAACAGCCATGGGATTTAAATTATAGGCCACCTACCTCGAATACGATGATGAACACAATCTTAATTGGCTACTTAGATCTAGATTCAAACACCCCTTGAAGAATTAACCAGGATTCCATTGAAAAAATGGGGTTCTAGAACATCAGACGAATATCACCAAAGATACAAACCCCATCCTAGAAAATATATGAAAATAGATGATTAGACTTTCTCATAGCTTCGATCCCAAACCAACAGAACTCCAAAATAGCCTAGAAACGAAGTAAAATAACCCATGAGAAGTCTAGGTCTCTAGGTTTTATCACTATGTCATAAAGAGAGTAAATCTATATGAAAAATTATTAATAAATTCAGAATACGGAATTGGAAATTCTATAAATTTTTTCTACTTTAATGGGGAGCTTGATTTACACGCATGGTTTTCGAAATTATACAAAAACTGTATGAAAGCCACTGTATAAGGGAACTTGGGTTGCAATGTTACCTAGATAGACCCACATAATTAAAAAAACTATGTTTCTACCATGTGATATTCTAATGTTTATGATTGCATGGTTTTCCTAGTAAGGCTACATGGTTTACTAAATCGTTTGCTAACCATGCATCTTCCACATGTTCGACCGATTTTCCATCCTTTCGTGTCATGATCCCCTATAACACCCTCAAGGCCCCTCTTTCCCCCAAGAAAAATTTCAGTAACCCCATAACAGTAGATATAAATAGAAAACATAAATGGAAACATACCTCCAAGAAGTATGAAATCAAACAACCTCCCCACTATATAATGGATCGTCCACGAGTCGCGCTCATTAGCATCACTGAGTCTCTGAAGAAAAGGGATTATTCCCATGGTCCTACTTTTTTTATTCCCTATCCAAATTTATTCTTGAAAATTCCCATTCTATCACAAAATGAGAACTAAAAGCTCATCATTTCCCCAATATAATTCCTCACTATAGTCCACGATACGTACCATATGCTGCTCAAAGGATGCATTTGCCTTAACCTATACATCTTCAATGTTAACTACATGAGATGGATAAGGATGATACTACCAAACATGTGAAACATGAAATACATCAGGAAAGACACTATAGCGTTGTGGAAGTGAAAATCATTAAGTCACCAATCTGATCCTCTCCATAATCTCAAAAATTCTCACGTACGTGGGTGCCCACTTTCCTTGTTTTCAAAATTGACGTTTCCCCAACCTTGTTGAAACCCAATGAAACACCTTATCACCAATAATAAATTCAAGAAGTCTATTCCACTAATCTGTATATGATGTATTCCGACTCTAATAGGTTTCAAAGCATTTATGAATTAGATAAAACGTTTCTGACATTTCCTACATCAAAGTTATTCCCAATAGCTCGGGATCTCCTTCTTCTGACCAATATAGCTGAGATCTAAAAAAATTCACATAATGTAACTCAAAAAATTCCATTTGATTCCTATCCAGAAACTATTGTTGTATGAAAACTCAATAATATACAAGTTTTTTTCTCATGGTCCACCAATGTCCATAAATAATTCTATCAACATATCTTCTAGAAAATGGATCGTATGCTCTGATTGCAAGTCTTTTTATGGGTGAAAAGTAGTACTCAAAAACACCTGAGTAACAAGATCCTTTTTACTTCCTGTCAGAAGTGTAATGTGAAACATGGATCATGATCCTAAACAATGGTATGCATTACTACATGCAAATTCACTATTTAATTAACATAAAACTCACCCAACTGATCAATGGTGACGGTCTCATGTATCAGAATGAAATGATCCACCTTAGTCAACTAATCCAAAACCACCCAGATTGAATCATTCTTCTTATGCGTCCTCATAATTACCACTAAAAAATCCATTATTACATCATCCCACTTCCATTTTAGTAATTGCAATGGCTATAATAACCCACCTAGGCACTGATGACCAGCCTTTACCTACTGACAATTAAGGCATCGTTCCACAAAACTTGTAACCTCTTTCTTCATTACCAGCCACCAGTACTACATAAGATGATACCGATACTTATTTTTCAAACCTGGATGTACATAACCCCTAAATTCATGAAACTCACACATCAACTCTTCCTCCATACATACTAGCACAACCACATGGCCACAAACACAAAAAAAATCCAATCATCACCAACAACCTAACCAAACGGTGACTCCCCACATTTTAGACATTCCTCCATAGCCAAACACTCCAAGTCTTGAAGATGAAACTCCTTGACGTAGTTTAAAGAACGAACTCAAATTTTATGGATTCAAGGGTTATCTTCCCATGCACACCCTTGTACTCCAGGTGTATCTCAACAAAGAAGGCCAACATTCTCTACTTAGAGTTGGATTCATGAACCACCTTATTATATTTATTACAACATAGAGAATACACAACACAATTCCCATTTTATGGTGTGTAAACTATCTCAAAGTCAAAATACTCCATGTATTCAACCCCTCTTTACTACCAATGATTCAAATCACACTGCGAAAATATGTTCATAAAACTTTTATGATCGGTTAACATCGTGAGCCACTCTCCCCACAGGTAATGGTTCCAAAACATTAAGGTGTAAACCACAACAACCAACTCAAGATCATGAGTAGGGTAGTTTATTTTATGGGGGCTCAGCTCTATTGACCTATAAGATACAACCCAATTCTCATGCATCAACATTATCCCACTTCCATCATCAAATGAAACACAAAATAATTTGTACGACATACCTATATTAGCTAAGATTTGGATCAGTGTGATCATAAACTGCTTTAGTAACTCTTGAAAATCATTATCACATTCATCAGACCATTACAACATAAATCCCTTCTTATTTAATCATGAAAGTGGTGATGTGAGTTGGGATAAATATTTATTAAATATTTTATAATAACCATCCAATACCAAAAAACTCTAAAAAACATTCTTAGGATGCTCCCAAGACACCATTGCCTTCACTTTCTCCAGATTCAGAGTCAAACATTCTTCAGAGATAATGAGACCCATGAAATGAACTTTATCAATAAAAGAATGAAATTTCAGTAGCTTGATGTAAACCCTATGCTATGTTAGTTTACTATGGATGATGTGAATATGTCTGACAGGATATTCATTACATCTAGAGTAAACCAAGATGTCAAAGATGAAGACACTGATGAATTTATCTAGATATGGGTGAAATATTTGGGTCAATAAATCTATGAACATAGTTGGTTCATTGGTAAACCTGAATGAAATCACCACAAACTCGTACAATTTGTACCTTCTCCTGAAGGAATTTTGCGATATATCAAAAGTCCTCAACATTATTCAGGGATACCTGTTCTCAAATAGATCATAGAAAATGCTAAAGCACAAATCTACTGGTCAAAAATATTATCAATTTGAGAAAGAGGGTATCTATTCTTAATTTTAATCTGATTTAGATTCCTATAATGGACACATAACCTCAATCATCCATTATTCTTCTTATAAAACATCAATGGATACCCCTATTGAGATGTACTACGATAAATAAACCCTTTGTTCTTCAATTCCTCCAACTGATCTCTATCTTCTTGATGTTCATTAAATTTCATTCTATATATTGGAATAGAATCTATCTCATCTCTTAACAGAAACTCTATCGTAAAATTAACATCCATTTTGAGTTCAACACCCAAGAAATATTTAGGAAACGATTTTTGAAACTGATCCACCTTCGGAGGAATGACATGATTCTCAACTCCTCCATCATACATCACAAGACCAGACACTCAGACTATGAATTCTCCAAATTTTTGGAAAATTGGCCTTGTACGACTCACTAAAACATCCCACTCACCACGATGGACATATGTGTCTCTCTCATGTGACGTGAACATTACCCAATATCGATTATAGTATAAATGGGCATGGTAAAACTCCATCCAATCTAGGCCCAAAATTAGATCAAAACCTAACATCTTAAGGACGAAACATTCCAACACTAAATGTTACCCACCAACCTCCAGAGCACAAGCCTTACATTGTCTATATCCTTCGTTTCACCCCTAAATGTATATCAATTGACATAACCCCATGAAAACATTCAACAGTTAAATCGAACACAACCACAAAACATAGATGAAATAAAATAATGTGTGATTTATATTTCAAATAAACCACTAGAAAGCATGGAAGCATTAAGAATGGTTCCTAGAATTATAAATGGTATATCCTATCCACCTTTAGGTGTGGATGGAACTACATTATGTTGACCTTCCCTAAAGCCTTAGTCTCTGGCCTAAATTATTGGCACTGAACTACTCTTCAGATATGGATTTTCTCACCCCGGAGTAACACATCCACCTCCATGACAAATACAACCAATAAAGATCCAACAACCAACTTGATATAGGAGAACTAACACCATACCCACACTTTGAACCTACCTCAAACCTTCATCCATTCCCAACTATTCAGGGTTTCTACAAAACCTCCCTACGTTCTACATTACACCGCATTCTCGACACTAAAATGGTTTTCAGGTACACTGACTATGCATGAGCCCCAGCCTTCCACACTAATAACAGAACACCTGATCACCACCTTGAGAGATTGACACCATCTTCTGACTTCTTTTTGAACATCCACTTTGACGGAAACTCTCAAAGTGATATTTCATACCCTTTAAATCCACACCACTCACCCTTAAAACTAGTGTCGCAAGTCCATAACCATAATCCCCATTTAGGTTCATTTTTGAAGTTACGGTCTTGATACACTACCTCTGTAAACCTCTTCCAAATGTTATTATTTTATGATTTTTGGGTGTTAGAGAAGTGGTGATAGGTAAACTTATTATCCACTATATAACTAAAAACATATTATTTTATTATTGTTTAAACCAATCCATTATTTCATGAAAGTTTGATAAAATAATTAATTAACCACCCCAATAATTGGATATTTAATTATTATTGAATGAATCTATTGGTGAAATGATTACATCCCAAGTCTATATCTCTTCTCTAATTATGGCTGTGGGAATGTTATTACTATAAATATTATTATTATCCCTTTGGTTTAATTTGATGTGATTTGGGATATGTATTTGATATCATTATATAGTGAAGATAACAATTTTTGGGTTTTGGGAAATCAAATTGTATATCCCAATTCAACCTATGATAATCTATTTGTGAAGGAAAAAATATAAACTCTCTATGGAAGTTACTTCCACCATACCGGTCTTGATACCTATTAATGAGGGCTAATATGAACAATTTGTTTGGGAAAATCCATATATTGAGGATATAATGGTTGTAAATAAATATTTTGATGTATTTCATAAATGGTTTCTTGTTATGTCAGCATTTCATAAGCTTTAGTTTTCCATTGAACACATACACAGAGTTATTCCAATATTGAAGAGTCCTTATATAATGGATCCTACTGAGTTTGAGGGAAAACATCAATTATACGTGGATCTAAAAAAGGTTTTTATATTCCCATGTTCTTCACCATGGGTTTCATTAGTCTTCTATATTAAGATGAAGGATATGTCAATGTATCTCTATATTGAAAAATGTGAATCTAACAAGATCACAATCAAGAAAAAGTATCCTCAATCCCATATTGTTGATTGCTTCAATCAATTTTGAGGGAAATATTCTTCTAAAATTTAAATTCTTTCAAAATATAATCAATTAAATGTGAAAATATAATATATGTAACACCTCCATTTATATATGATATAAAAACTATGAATTTTAAGTGATTCATTTCAGAATTACAAATTCCACTTCTATTTTCATGGATTTGATGAATAAAGTCTTTATAGATTACCTCAATAAATTGTTGGTAGACATTGTAGATGATATTATCATATATTTTAAGATAATAAAATATTAATAACAGTATTTGAGTATTGCGACAAACATCATAATAAAGTAAAAACTATATGATAAATTTAATATGTGTGAATTCTATCTTTTGAAGGTATCATTCTTGAGACATATAATATCATGTGAAGTTATATATGTGGATCCTTGAACAATAGAGGTGATTGAATAATTTCCTAGAATAAATATTGAAATACAGATGCATCACTTTTTCTAAATTACATACTATCGATGATTTATGAGAAATTTACCCAGATTGTCTAATCCGCAAAGAAATTTAGCAGATAATGGAGTTATGTTACTCTGGACAAATGATTGTGAAGACTATTTCAAGGATCTTAAAATAAGGTTTCTCACTACACCTATACTCACAATACACCATAGTGTATATGGATTTACAGTATATATTGATGCATCAGTGAAGGGTTTGGGGTTTTTACTTATTTAAAATAACAAGTTAATTCTTATACCACATGATAATTAACGATCCATGAGAAAAACTACACAAACCCTTATTTAGATCTATCTAACAAAATATTTTAATTATATATGTGGAAAAATTATCTCTATGGTGAAAATTGTGATATATATATATATATATGCATCATAATATTTACAGTATTTATTCAAAAAAGAGTTGAAATTTTATCGATGGAGATGATTAGAGTTGAGGAGTGACTATGACCGCTCAACACATTACCACCTTCAGAAGGTGAATAATGTTGTGGGATATATATGTAAGAAATATCAAGCTACCATATCTATGATGGATATTGAAAGATACTCAATACTCATGGATTGGACATAGATGGACCTAAAAATCATAACGTAAGGAGATAAATTCTATATTTTCTAAATTACAGCTCAATAATCCATTAATATGAATATCATAGAGGCACCAAACGATGATATGGAGCAATATAAGTTGGAATGAAATGTTTTCGAGTTTATCCTTGAAATGATTGAAATATAATATTTTATAAATGAATATATGTTCCTAAAATTCTATAATTCATAGAGCTATTGGTTGATGCACATATCACATCATTCTAATTTTATATTGTAATTAAAAAAAATATATAAATACATTAATCATAACATTTTTTGGGAAAAAATGACAATATATATTTTAGATTATACATATTGATTTTTTCCCTTCCAATAATCTAAGGATTAATGCTATTAGTATAACTAGTTATGAAACCATTACCCATACCAATATGGAAATGGGAGAAAAACACGATGCAATTTGTCTTAGGATTTACCTAGACCTATAAATGATATAATGTAATTTGGGATGTGGTTGAACAACTTTCAAAGTTGGTTCACATCATTTTTATTCGATATAATTTATCACTCTATAAACATATAATGATTTATATAAATTATCTGGTAATGTTGCATGGAACACTCATTTATATTGTGTCTGATAAAAATATGAGGTTCACATTGAAATTCTAGAGTATTTTTAAAAAAACATGGGATATATATATAATGAACCACTTTATTATTACATTATTAACATATCATTTTTATGATAAATAACATAATAGTTATACATTCTAGAATAAAATGTTTTAATATATTGGGAAAATTAGGTTCACACATCATAATAAAACATAAATATTATTTAAATCTTTATTTATTGTCCTCATAAATTATCACATGTTCTCATTAGTACATGTATTCACCTAAAGATATACATCAACAATTTGGGAGATCTGAAATCCAAATAAGTGGATTAATAACATGGATAGAATAAGAGACATGAATTAATAGTACATAAGTGAGCATAATCATAATCATAATCATCATATCATAAGCATACGATCATCATCATAAGAATGAGGGAATAATTTGAAAAATTCATGGAATATATAATTTTCAAAATAACGAAACATCATAATATAGTGTTCAAATTTTACACATAGTTTGTAAAAAATATAGAATCACATTCACACATAACATATATGCATAAGTCATAACATCATAATTGTGAACAATGTTAGAATCATGTTCATGAATTATATCAATAATATCCTAATATAGATAACATTTTATAATGAATTTGTGGGCTATACAATTATAGGACCACCTATCACATCATAAAATTCTCATAAATATTCAGGAATCATTGAAATGGGACATATTGTAATGATAAAAATGAAGTACACCCTTGGAAATAGAATGTGTTTTATAAGGCCATTGTGAACCACATATAAGTGGATAACCTTTCAGGTTATGAAATAAATAATTTAAATCATATTTTTATACATAAAATGTTTAATAAAATATCATAGGTCATGATGATAAGAAGAATCATTTTAAAAGGAATCAATGTGATGTTTCAAAAAATAAAGTCTTTTTGAAAAATCAAAATAGGAAGCATTGATATCTCTTGTATGATGTATAATTACACATATAAAAAAGAAATAAATAGGTAAATAAGAGTGAAATGGATTATTTTAAGTAATTGAGAAGATTATTCAGTGAAAATAAAGAGAAAAAATTAATAAACCCCAAAATAATGAGTTGAGTTAAAGAGTCTCATTACCTTAGATATTGTTGCATTTCATTAATTTTAAAAACCCAATTTATTAAATTTAAATTTACTAAATTATGAAAAATAGTGTTTTATTTTCATTTATTTCACTAATTATTAGTTATAATCATTTTATTATTTTTATTATTTTATTTGTTAAAGGAGTAAGGTTTTGATATTTTATTTTACTTAACATTATATAATCTTGTTCTGCTTTTTTATTATTATTTAAATTTATATATTGATATAATTAATCCCAAAATCAGAGAAATAAATATATTTATACATTTATATATTATAAAAAAATTATAACTATCCATAAATGTGATAATAAGTTGAAAGTAGTTAATGTTCTCGTGGGCGGTTAACCAACCGTTGATGGGACACTGTCAAAAGAGGAGGTGAGAGATATATAATATATGATTATATTATAAATAAATTTTTTATAGGATATTAAAATAATCAAGATAAAGTCAACATGCTATTTAATTTTTTTAAGAAGGTTTTTATTAAAAAATATTAAAATAATTTTTAATTTTAAAGTAAAAATTAAATAAAAATACAAAAATACATTAGATTTTTCTTGAATTTGTTCCTTTTATACAACCCATAAATTCATGATAGAATGGAGTTTTATGAATCTAAAATGTAAACAAGGATTCTAAGGGGATTAAAATATTGAAATTGGGTATATATTTGGCTTTGGTATGTGGAGGCGAAGTGTTTTTTCAACGGGAGGGTGAGGGTGTGTTGATACTTTAGGAGAGGGGTGTTTTTAGGATAAAATATTCAATAAAAAAATTTAATGTAAAACTTGATGTATAAATATTTTATAAATTATTATATTAATTATAATAAAGGAAATTTTTTTATATACTTTAAAAATATATATATACCTAATTTACTAGTTTATTAAAAAGGAAATTAGAAAATTGGGAAAATATTTTCAAAGGAATATTTTATAAATTAGACTATTTAAAATAATTTCTAGATCTAGAATTTAAATTTAATTAATTATCATATTTTTGAAAAAATTGGTTGATCAAAAAATTATATAATATCATTTTTTTCATTATTTTATATTGAATTATTCAATTTAAAACTGATCAGTTTTGTAATAACTATATTTCCTAATATTCACCTAAATGTAATGTTTTTCAGAAAATTACAAAAAATGAACACTTAGAAAATTTCAATGTGACAATTCTTAAATGAAATTAATTTTATTAAAATTATTTTCAAACCTAGATAATATTAATTATTTACATAAAAATTACAATGGTAATGAAATATATTAAAATAGGATTTATTAAAAAAGGTTCTTGAAATGTATTTTTTTTAATCTTGATATTTATTATATGGAGTTATAATATTTATATTTTCTTAAATTATAAAATGAAAATATTATTTACATGAAATTTATATATTTTAAGGTTAATTTATTATTCCAATGGTTATGTTTCTATTCAAAACTATCAAGTTATTATTCTTAATATTGATTTTTCTATTTTGATAGTCATATTACCTCTTACAAATACGCTTTATTTCATTCAGTCATTATTAAACTCAAATCCTATCAATTTTCTACATTTTTTCATTTATAAATTTTTCATTTATACACTAATTTTTTATCTCTTTTTTATAGTTCCATTCGAGAGTATGATAATTCTTGGAGATCAATGTGATCCAGAATTTCTAATTATAATTATATTATATTTTTTCATTATTGACCCATTTTAATAGTTTCCATTTTCCTAGATATTTTTATAATATAAATGAATGTTTCCCAATTAACATAGTATACCATTATTCATTTCGTGTGTTTAAACTATATTATATTCCCAAATAGGAGCGATGATATTTTACTAATGTAAAATTTCAATATATATATATATATATAATATATAGATGTTACATTCATCCCCCATTTAGAAATTTCATCCTCAAAATTTCATTTCATATCCTTGGATAAGGATATATGATGGTACTTTTTTTATTTCCACCTTGGGTTCCCACATTACTTCTTTATGATTGTGATTCCTCAAAAGCACTTTAATGTGGTGAGTTGTCTAGTAGAAAAAAAAAATTATATTTTTGGTCCTAGATCTTCAATAGATTTTTCTCATAAGAGAGTACACCCCCAAATTTTTCCACATTTGGATTCAGTAGATGTGTGGGATCAGGTATAAACTTCATCAATAGAGATGCTTGGAACACATCATGAACCAGATCCATGTTTGGTGGATGTTCTAGCTGACATTCCATAGTTAATATATGACAAAACATCTAAAAGGGCCCAATGCACCTAGTACTAATATTTACCTTATTTTAAATCCAAATGAATATCATATGTGGTAATTTTAGATGAAAAATATTGTCTTAAACATCAAACACCAATTCTCTTCGACAATTATTAGTATGGATATTTTAAAAAATATATTAAAAATTAATGTATAGCTAAATTAATTAGACAATATCTATCATTTCATTGACAATATCATGTATAATAATAATAATTTCCACCAAATTGTTCTCAACATGTTGGAGTTATGCATTACCTCTCATATGAGCTTCTTTTCAAGCCATTTAATACTTGAGTGGATGTAGTTGTGGTATGAGAACTCTACCAATGGAATAAATTGATCCCATATTCATTTAGTAACAATTCAGTAAGCTCTTAGCAAATCCTTCAGTTTCATAATGGACCATTTTTATAGGACAACATTTTATGGGTGATGGACCATATTGAAATTCAATTTAGAATTTCCATCATGTTGAAGTAATATCTTGATTTTAGATTCCATCCTTGTGTCTCAATCAGAAGTGATAAAAAGTGGTTCCCCATATAGTCTCATGACTTCTGTTATGTATATTTCGTAAAGTCTTCAAGTGATAAATATTCCTAAATAGAGATGGAGTGGTCATTCTTGGTGAGTTGATCCACCAAAACTCATGTCACATTACATCATTTAGATGTATCCAGGTTACAAGTGGAAATGTCTATGATGATGTTCTCTCTTTTCTTTGTGGGTATGGGAAAAGGTTTCCTCGTCCATTTGATCATTGATACTATTATTCATCATTATTATATACAAAGGACTTTTAGGATCACACAAAAATATCATTATGTTTTTTGTCCTTCTATAATTTCTCTCAAAGATCACAATATATCATTTTACTTCCTGGATGGATGCATAAAGATGGTCTATGGGAATTACCCAACAACACCATATATATCTACATGATAATGGAACACAAATCCTAGTTCTAAACCAAATGGATCCATCATTTACAATATTTAATTCATGTACCCTCATTATTTTTTTATTCATCACCTTGTTTTGGATCTCTAAATTATTCATTTTTTAAATCCTTAAACATATCTTGGATAGATGGTTGGGAAATCATTTGGGAAAGATCTTATTTCATTTTGGTAATTATGATTTCCAAATAGATCAATTGTATATCAATAAGGATATGGTCTTCTTAATCTTCATCATGGATATAGATATAGGTTCTTTTCTACCAAGATCATTGAATGATTTGTTCTCCATTCTAAGATGGCTATTAATAAAGAAATAATATTCCTTTATTTACTCTAACAATATTAATTTATGGATGTTGATAACTTTTATGTGAATATATACATTATACTCTTATAATATGTATATATGGTACACTTCTCCCTATTCACGTAGTGATTCCAAATCCTCTAATTGAGGATCACAAATACTAACACTAAATTATTATTTAAGTAGTTATTATCATGGATCATAAACTATTATGAGATATAGATTATCATTTTATAATTTTATTTGATTAAAAAATACAATCCACTCATTAAATAATAATTGTATATCACAAACACTTCTCCACTAGAGTGTAGTGTGGGTACATTTTCTATGATCATCCTCTTATTAACATATATTAAATCATTCCCCAAATTATTTCTTATATACATACTTTACCCCTTTCGATGTTATCATATTTTTTGAGGTATAAAATCATGAGACATTTCTCACAAACCATCAGTAGTATCCATCTGATCCAAGAAAACAATAGATCTCTATGATATATTAGGATTTGAGACATTCCTCAGTTTCCTTTGTCTTTGAGGCCACACATAAATTCTCTGACTTTTGATCATGTTCCCCTAGAATGTGACATGAAGAATCCAAAAGTCACACTTTCTAAACGTAGCATAAATATTATCCTTTATTGATATCTTAAGCCTTTTCATTATATTCTCTTCATGTTCCTCTTTTCTCATACTATATATGTCAATTTCAACAATAAACACCACCATAAATTTTTCAAGGTAGTCTATAACGACACTATTCAGCAGGTCTATAAAGATTTCTAGGTAATTTGTAATTCCCCAACCCCAGTTACCCAGAGTCAGTGCATTATTACATAAAATTTGCATGATATAAGGAATCATGTCCCAAAAGACTGACCAGTTTAGTATTATTGGAAACAAGATACATTCAAAAGTAAGAATTACAACTTGAAAAGGAATACAACACTAATTTTTTCCATTAGAAACATATAACCCTCCTATATTATTCCTGAAAGTCACTCATAACTAACTTCTTCATATCTAGGGAAAATTAAACAAAATAAAGGGGTGACCTCAATTGCTTAGAAAGACTAATAAATAGAGCATAAGATAACAAAAACATTAGGAATGGTGAATAATTGAAAACACATGCCATTACAAATAATAAACATGAACACCTTATGCAAGGAATATGATATGAGTAAATAATGCCATAAAAATGTAGTCATGGGTATTATACTAGTCCAATAACCACATGAACCTTTAATATTATTTTCATTATGATGGAATGTATAATGCGGGACATTCTAAAACATTTTTCAAGGCCTCGACCAAGATGTCTAAAAATGATTAAGGCCTCAGCAAAAACCAGATATAAAATTGGGATATTCCTCAGCCAATTCCTCATCTAATTTTATCATGAGACCTACTGATGCACCAAGTATCTATAGTGGGATCCACCTGTCACTTACTAAGTCCAATACATTCCTCATATGAAAAGTTTTAAACATAACATAAACATTCGTATTAAAACGTGCATATGAAATGTCAATACATTAACCATAAACCATGAATGGAATAAAAATAACACATCCACATTCAAATATATCACAAAACCATAAATACAATATGGATGATTTGTATCCTAAATAATCAACTTCAAACAAGTGTAAAATTTATCAAAGGATGTTGACTTAAATGAAATCAAAACTATTTGAGAGAAATATCTATTTCTATTTTGAAATCATTTAGTGGTCCAATAATTATAAAATAAAACATTTATTTTGAAAATATTCTTAAAATCTTGTAAGGGAAGCTTAGAGGATTTTATAGTGGCATAAAATAGACGCACCCACCATATATGTAAAAAAGGCATTCTTGCTTTAATTTTGTTGAAAAGGTCATAAAGTACATTGTTTGGAAAATGATAGAAAGATTCCTTTCAAAACATTTATGGTCAAATAATGGTATAAATGAATTAAATACATAGTCTATTAAATAGTAAAAAATTTTGAAATACATTTTTTTGAAAATACGGATGTGGATAATAAAGATGTCCCAGTAGATACTTAAGTATTAACAACCTCGGATAAGTAAAGTTATTGTAAAATTTACCATTACCTTGTACGTTTATGTAGTCAATTGTATGTCAAAATCCTATATAATATTTAAACAATTGTTATTAAATTATACAAGATCTTTATACATGAATATGATATCATATATGATCCTCTAATATTTCATTGTTAATAGTATTTCAGAAGTATCATTATATCAGGGGTTAACTGATTCATTTTCCTTTATATGCTTGGTTATGTAAACTATGTTTGTGACAGATAGGATGTATTTGATTCATATCCAGAATGATAATATGTTCTTAATAATTATTTTTAATCATAAAATGAAAATTATTCATGAATGATTACTATGGGGAATGAATCTCATCGCATTCGTGGAGACAGTAATCTGTATGTACGCATGAGCGACAATATCATTATATTGATAGTGAAATAATATGTAATTGGATGGTATATCATATATATAGAATCGTTATAATGTTATATTTGTTATTTAAATCAGTTAGACTTATTATTATACCCATCCAAATAAGGAAGTGTTTCAATGGAAAACTACACCATGACATGGAGAGGGTAAGCCATACGTACGCACATTTGGTGACTTTGTCATTTATTAGATGGATAGAATAAAGAATATGGTTATACCATATTTATAATAACATCATAGTATATATAATATACTAGAGTTATTATTATGGTATGTAAACAACAAAGAAAGAGGAAGTGGAAGAAGAAAAGATCATGAATACGGGTGGGGAAATTATTATATCTTCTTCGGGTGTTTCCTTTTGAGTTGATCAAAATGGATTCTTAGGATGGATTTATGATAAAAGTAAGGAATATAAGTCAAATTGAGGGTAATTTGGAGGATATTTGATCAGGGGTCGGCCGAGCCAAATGGCTTTGGAGGTGTGATTTTGATAGAAGGGGAAGTACCATTTTATAAGAGAGGTGATGGTCACTTTAGGAAATCCTTGAAATATTATTTTATTATAAAATCATATTCAGTTTATAATAGATCCAAAATGAATTATTTCGAGTCCACGGTGGGTATCGATCGTCATCCTCTCAACCAATATGTTTTAGACAGGTTTAGGTCACAATTTTAACCTTATCTTTTAGATTTAACTCTTAGTAAAATAGTTTAACATTAATCATGTATTATTGTATTATTATAATAAATTTTTAATAAACATACTATACAAATCCAACATAACCCCAAGTGGTTCATTATATATATATATATAACCTTATATAAGTCCTTTTTTCCAAACCATCAATTTTTTTGGAACATTATATCAATTAATAATATAGTATTTGTTTTAAAATCTAATTTATGTCAATTTGGACACTATTTTGTATTTTGTTTTTGTTAAAGTCATAAAAGCATGATTACATAAAAAAATTCATTTAATCAACCCTAACATGTCATATTAACCAATACAATTAGTGGAATTCATCAAAAGTGTCAAATTAAAGTTATTTGGATATTGATTATATCATTTATTTTAATATTTCAGTAATAAGGTAATTACTGCATCATCATTGGGTCATAAATAAATTAAAGTTTTTAATGTATAAAAATTATAAATAAAATAAAATTATGTATGATATCTTTTTATCTTTCTAATGAATATTTAAATTCTAATATATCTTATGTGTAACCCTATATTAAAAATAGTTTAGTTATTAAACATTGAATTTTAAACTTTTAACACCACTTTAAATAAAAATAATAATAAATGTACTAATCTAATCCAATTGTACCAAAATGATTATATTTTATTTCTAAGATTTCTTTTGTTCGAATTACACTTATCCAATATAATTAGGACATTAGTTAGTGTAATTATAATACCATATTTACCTTTAATTACCCTATTTACATTTAGTCATGGTAAATAAAATTCATAAGGTACAATTCACCAAAAATTATATCCATTTTATTGAACCACATTTTACTTACTGATGTCAACCGTGTCTCTCAGATTTTTGAAATTCATCTCAAAGAAGTGGTAAAATTATATTTTATGAAAATTTGCAAATGCTCGTAGAATGTGGGTAAAGACAGTAAAAAGTTCCCTAAAATTTTATACAACTAATTTTATTATAAAAATGAATCCAATGAATTACATTGAACTTATATAGGTTTTATGTATCTATTTTTACTTAAAGTAAATGAAATAAATAGTTATTTAAATAAAAGTCGGTTTTAAACAATATAGATGTTTTTTCACTATTCATCAAAAATTTAATCTTTTTAGAAAAATACCAAAAATTTACCCTAAGCTAATTTTAATATTCTGAATCCAAAAATGAAGTCCATTTTGAAAAAATGAAATTTATAACATTTCAAAAAGTTGGTATTACTATTCATAACAGCTAGTTTGATTGGTCGTGGTGTGTTAAAACTCTGTGTTGCGTACAATGCAAGCTACTGTATTATTTAAAGGGAAAAATATCGTGGAAGCTAGGGGTATTACATTCTACCCTCCTTCAAATAATTTCTTCCTCAAAATTTCTAGAATTTTATTGCATAAAATGATTCAGGTGGTTCTTTATCATATGTTCTTCAAGTTCTCACATTTTCTCTTCCATCTTATGGCATCTACATCGAACTTTTACCAGATGAGTCGTCCGGTTTCTCAGCAGCTATTCTCTGGTATCAAGAATTCTGAAAGGCTCCTCATTATAAGACAGGTCAGGTTCCAGTTCTATTTCATTATAGGTGATCACATGCATTAGGTCAGGGATGTATTTTATGAACAGTGATACATGGAACACATCATGAACTTTGGAGATACATGGTGCCATTGCTAAATGGTAATATACAACTCCAATTTGTTCTATAATTTCGAAAGGTTCTATGTGCCTAAGAGTCAATTTACGCTTCTTATTGAAACATATAACACCCTTCCATGGAGATACCATCATGAAAACCTGATCACTTACTTGAATTTACAAATCCTTTCTTCGATTATCAGTATAGCTATTTTTCCTAGTTTGAGTAGCATTGATGTGGGTTTGTATAATCTTCACCATTTCCATTGTTTCCTCAACATGTTCTGAGCCTATGAGTTTTCTTTCACCAACATCATCCCAAAAAGTTGGTGTGTGACATATCTTCCTATATAACTCTTCATATAGTGTCATCTGAATACTTGAATGGAAGCTGTTGTTATAGGAAAATTATACCAGAGTTAAATACTGATCTCACATACCTTGAATGTCAAATGAGAAAGATATCAACATGTCTTCTAAGGTTTGAATAGTACCTTCTGATTGTTCAACAGTTTGAGGGTGGTAGGTAGTGCTCAAATGAATTTCTGTATCCAAGGCCTTCTAAAGACATTCCAATAATCTTCATGTAAAATAGGGATCAAAATTAGAAACAATCGATAGGGGTACTCCATAAAGTCTTACTGCTTCATTAATATATAGTCTTGCTATAAATTCAAGTTGTAAATATTCTCTTATAGAAAGAAAATTTGTGGACATGGAAATCCGATCAACAATGACCCATATTGCGTCATTCCTTCTTGTAAACATTGGTAGCCCCATGAAAACTTCCATTGTAATATAATCCCATTGCCACTCAGGTATGGGAAGAGGTTGTGTGACTCCTCCAGGATGTTTCTTTCAAGCTTTCAGCTTTTGACAAACCATACATCTTGAAACATATTCAGAAATATCCCTCTTCATGTTGTCCCGCAAAAAATGTTCCATCAAATCTCTATATATTTTAGTGCTACCCATGTGTACAGAGAAATTAGATAAATATGCATCATCCAACAATTCTCTTTTTAGATCAGGTGTGTCAGGAACACAAAGTCTCTTCCCAAATTTCAAAATCTCATCTTCATATACGAATTAAATCAATCTCACATCATTCAATGCTTTAATTTTCTATTTAAACTCCTCATCATTAGTCCGAGTAATCATTTTTTTATATTAAAGATGGTTTGGAAACCATTGAAAAATTATCGATGTTTCACCTTCTATGTTTATTCCCATATCCATCTTTACTAGATCCATGTAAATAGCATCCCTTTGAACTCTCATATTCTTCAAAACTCCATGATCCTTTCTACTCAAAGCATCTTTCACCTTATTTTCCTTCCCTGGGTGGGAGTGTATAGTGAAATCATAATCCTTGAGTATTTCGATCCATCTTCTTTGCCTCATGTTGGTTATTTTTGTGAGAAAATATACTTCAAACCCTTGTGATCAGTATATCTCTCCATTTTTCAACATAGAGATAATGTCTTCATATCTTCAAAGCAACGATTACAGCTGCTAACTAAAGATCTTGAGTGGGATAGTTTTTCTCATGAATTTTTAGCTGTTGTGATATATATGAAATAACACTATCATTATTCATAAGGACACAACCACGTACTTTCATTGAAGCATCACTATAAATAACAAACCCATTATTCCTTGATGGTTGAGTCAAGATATAAGCATTGACTAATATTCTCTTCAGTTATTCAAAACATTCTTCACACTCTTTTATCTAAACCAATTTAACCCATTTTCATGTGAGATTGGTTAATGGGTTTTCCAATGAGGAAACATTATGGACAAAATGCCGATAATAACCTGCTAAACCAATAAAACTGCATACCTTAGTTATACTCATCAGTGCTGGCCATTATTTTATTGTTCTTATCTTTGAAGGATCAATAGAGACTCCATCCTTAGAGATAATATGGCCAAGAAAATAAATCTCCTGAAGCCAGAATTCACACTTACTAAACATCCCATATTATTGATTACTTCTAAGAGTTTTCAGAATACTGCTCATGTGATTTTCATGATCTTTATAGCTATTGGAGTATACCATGATTTCATTAATAAATACCACAAAAAATTCATAAATATATTCCATGAAAACTCTATTCGTTATATCAATGAAGATAGAGGGTGCATTAGTCATCCCAAAAGGCGTTACTGTAAACTCCTTATGCCCATACCTGGTTCAAAATGCTGTTTTTAGAATGTCTTCCTTCTTTACACACAACTGATGATATCCAGATCGAAGGTCAATCTATGAAAAATATTGAGCTCCATGAATTTGATCAAATAAATCATCAATGTGTGGTAGGGGATACTTTTTCTTTGTTTTTATAGAATTGATCTCCCAGTAGTCAATCCACAACCTAATAGATCCATCTTTCTTCTTAATAAAAAGTACATGGGATCCCCATGGAGAAACACTAGGGAGAATAAATCCATTATTACTAAATTCTTCTAGTTTTTTCTTTAGTTACCCTAATTCTACAGTGGCCATTCTATAAGGAGTCTTCGATATGGGCCTTGAACCAGGAATTATGTCAATGGAAAACTCAATTTCTCAATTTGGAGGATGTCTAGGTAAATCCTCTAGAAACACATCAATATATTAATGCACGATAGGTACATCCTTAATTTGAACATTCATTTCCTCACCCACGGTTATTTAATTTTCTTCTTCTCAAATAATTCAATTTAGTAGAGATACTGGGGGGTTAATCTAGATAAGAATTAGATAGTGATGTTTCTACTCTAAAGATAAGGAACTCCATATCATCATCAAAAATATTATCCTCTTTTGTCTTACACTAAATTTTCGCATCATGGTATGAAATCCAATCCATGTCGAGGATTATATCAAATTCAATCATGGGTATGAAGATGAGATCCGTAGATAAATAACATTTAAATTATCTAATGGGAACTAATTCAGATAACATTATTTCAAGGATACATCACTTAGGTGTTTTGACTGACAACTCCCTCATTATGTCAAATTGAAAATAATTAATTTTCATTGCAAACTGGGAAGATATGAAACAATGAGATGATCCAGAATCCAATAAAGCATTGGCTAAATTTGAGGAAACCATTAAATTAACTGTCACCATGTAATTCGGATCTTCAAACATAGCATTAGTGACCACATAAGCTTAGTCTTGCTCCCTTGGACTTTTATGAGGTATGTTTCCTTGGATATTAGTACATTTATGTTCATAATGTCCCATCTCCCAACAATTGTAGCATTGGAAATCGGTAGCTTCATTCTTCCCCTTACAATCACTAGTAAGATGGCCTTTATGTCCGCATTTGTTGCATTCTCCTTTTCCTTTTAGAAAGGAACTAGGGTGATTCATTCCATGATTATCATAGGGTGGAAATTCTACTCTTCCCTTCTTCCTTGTTTCCTTATTTCCTTCCTTATAGTGTTCAGAAGATCTCTTTTTCTCTTGCTTTTCTCCAAAGTCGTATGACATAGAAAATCCCTATTTTTCTTGATAGCACATCAGCCAATTACTTCGTACGATGAGAATGATTGAGAGACTAATGATCTAAGAAAAATGGATTTAACCCATCAAACAAACGGTCAATCTTACTTCTTGGGTTATGTATATAATCTACAACATTCCTTTCTAACCTTGTAAAGTTAGCTTCATTCTTTGCGACATTATTATCTTCTTTTTTCCTCGGAATCACAAATTTGTTTTCCATATTCGATCAATGGTCATGAGGAAATTATTTTTCTAATAAAGTATCTTTAAACTCCCTCTATTCCATACTTGATACCTCTTTATCGTTATTTGTGATTTTAATCAACAACCACTATTGATCTGCATCTCTAGTGAGGCGATAAAATTCCATGACAACTTTTTCCCTTTCGCTACTCCCTAAAAAATGAAATATTTTCTCTAAGGAACTTATCCTTTTCTAGGATACAAATGGTTTTTTAGTCCAATTTAATGTTGGTGGTTGTTTCCTCATAAAGGGTTCCAACATTGATCCTCAACATTGTGAATCAGGGTGGTTCATACAGATAAGTTTTTTTATTCCTAACCTGAGTGAGTTTTCCTATTATGGTGATAAGATGATCTACACTAGTTTCCTCAGCATCTCTATTATAATTATCTAGGGTAGAAGGGAATTACATACATGGATTATTTTTATTGACACAGTTTCCATTCCTTCCACTAGTTGCCATTTATAAACAATGGCATACACTAAATTAGTTCATGAATCGAAATACATAATTCGAAACTTGTAAAACACTTAACATAAATTGAACAGTTTATGTATATAATCTATAATCATTAAAATGATTTTTTAGAAAGTATTTACTGATAAATCCATCATAATGGTTTGTAAATAAAATTTGAATTATCATATGCATATAATATGGGTGTGTCGTAACCAAGAGTGCGTCAAGGACTGTTGTTGTGTATCAGGATACCCTGGGTCAAGCTTGAAACTCCTTATCAGAGTTTTTACTCTTAGGTAGATTTGTTCCAGAGCCACCTCTACCTACTCATATCGAGACCATGATTTATGGCTTGTAAAACTCAAAAAATCTCTACATTAACGAAATTGTAGGATGTTCTTCTATACTAATCCTCAATGTTTATCTTAAGGTAATGTCCTCAAATCAGAGTTTTTCTAAATCTAGATTCCAAGGGTTGTACTAAAATTCCTCTGATACCAACTGTAACGCATCGACCCCATTTACCTAGAGTGGATACATTATTAACTAACATTGGCATGATACACAAAATCATGTCCTGAAAGACCGATCATTTTAGCATTTTTGGAAATAAGATACATACATAAGTTCAACATTACAGCTTGAAAGAAACACAAAACTAATTTCTTCCATTATAAATATCCAATAATCCTAGAATATTCCTAAAATTCACTCATAAAAAACTTCTTCATATATTGAGAAAATGAAACATAATAATGGGGTGAACTCTAATTATCAGTAAGAGTAAGCAATGCAGCGGAAGATGACATAAACATTAGGCATGGTGAATAATAGAAAATACATGTCTCTACAAATATTAAACATGAACACCTTACGGTAGGAATATGAGATGAGTAAATAATGCCAAAATAAATCATAGTCATGGGTATTCTGAAACATTTTTTCAAGGCCTCAGCCGAGAAATCTAAATATGATCAAGGCCTCATCCAAAACCATACATCAAATTCAGAAAGGCCTTGACCAATTCCACATATAATTGACTCAAGAGACCTACCGATGCGCCGAGGAGCTATAGCGGGCTCCACCTATCACTTAGTAAGTCCAATACATTTCTCATTTGAGAAGGTTAAAACATAACATGAACATTCATATTAAAACTAGCATACGAAATGTCAATACATTAACTATAAACCATGAATGGTATAAAAATAACACATCCATATTCAAACATATAAAAAAACCTTAAATACAATATCGAATATTTGTATCATAATAAATGAACTTCAAACAAGTGTAAAATTTATCAAAGGATGTTGACAAAGATGAAATCAAAACTATTTGAGAGAAATATCTCTTTATATTTAGAAATCATTTAACAGTCACATAATTATAAAAGAAAACATTTATTTTTAAAATATTTTTATAGGATTGTAAGGGAAGATTAGACGATGTTATAATGGTAGAAAATAGTTGCACCCGCTGTATAAGTTTAAAAAGGAATTCTTACCTTAATTTTGCCAAAAAGGTCAAAAAGTACCTTGTTTGGAAAATAACGGAAATATACCTTTCAAAACATATAAGGTAAAATAATGGTATAAACGAATTTAAACCATAGTCTTGTAAATAGTAAAAAAATTGAAATTATGTTTTAATAAAATACATATGTGGATGATAAAGAGGTCCTAGTAGATACTTACGTAGTAACAACCTCGGATAAGTAAAGAGATTGTAAAATTAACCCTTACCCTGTAATTAGCCTTAGTTAATAGTATTTTAACCTCATGTATAATAGTTAAAAAATTGTTATTAAACTATACAATAACTATATACATAAATATGATGTCATATATGATCCTCTAATTTTTCTTGGTTAATAGTATTTCAGTAGTATAATCATTTTGGGTGTTAACTGATTCGTATTCCTTTATATGATTGGTTATGTAAGCCATGTTTGTAATGGATATGATGTATTTGAATCGTATCCCTAATGATATTAAGTTCTTAAAAACAATTTTAATCATAAAATGAAGATTATTATTTAATGATTATGCTGGGGAATGAATCTCATCGCGTTCGGGGAGATGGTAATTTGTACGTATACACGAGCGACAATATCATTATATTGATCGTTAACTAATACGTAATTGGATTGTATATCATATATAAATAATAATTGACATTTTATATTTATTATTTAGATTAGTTATACTCATTATTATACCCATCCAAATAATGATGTTTTTTGATAACAAACTACACCAGGACGTGGAGACGGTAAGCTGTACGTACACACATATGATGACTTTCTCATTTATAGGATGGATAGAATAACGAATATGGTTGTACCATATTTATAATAACATCACAGTATGTAGAAGGTACTGGATTTATTATTTTGGTATGGAAACAACAAATAATGAGGATGTGGAAGAAGAAATAAACATGAAAGAGGGGGGGTGAAATTATTACCTCTTCTTCGGGTGTTTCCTTTTGAGTTGATCAAAAGGGATCCTTAGGATGGATTTATGATAAAAGTAAGCACTCTAGGTCGAATTGAGGGTTTTTGGGAGGATATTTGAGTAGGGTTTGGCTGATCCAAATGGCTTTGAATTTGTGAGTTTGAGAGAAGGGTAAGTACCCTTTTATAAGAGAGGTGAGGGTCACATTAGGAAAACCTTGAAATATTATTTCATTATTCAATAATATTCAGTTTATAAGGGCTCCAAAATGATTAATTGTGAGGATAATGTGAGTATGGATATAAATCCTCTAAAACACTAAGTTTTATATTGGATTATGTCAAATTATTAACCTTATCTTTTAGATTTAACTATTAGTTAAACCGTTAATCTTTTACCATGTATTCTTGTATAATTATAATAAATGGTTAATAAACATACTATAAAAAAGAAATTAGAACCCCATGTTGTTAATTATTTATATTTATAACCTTATATATGTCCTTTTACTGAACCTTAGATTTTTAGGAATATTATATTAATTATTTATACAGTATTTGGTTTAAAATCAAATTTATATAAATTCTGACACTTTTTGTTATTTTGTTTTTGTTAAGGTCATAACAGCATGATTACTTCGAATAAAATTCAATTAATCAACCCTATGATGTCATAATAACCTATAAAATTATTTTAATTCATTAAAAGTATCAAATTACGTCCATTTTTTTATTTATAAATTAAATTATTTTAATCTTTAATAAATAAGGTAATTACTGCATCATTATGGTTTCATTAATAAATTATATTATTTAATGTCTAAAAATTATAAATAAAATACCATTATGTTGGAAATATTTTTAGATTTCTAATGAATATTTGTAGGCAAATTTATCTTATGTGTAACCCTATATTAAATATAGTTTAGTTATAAAACATTGAATTTAACACTTTTAACTTGTTTTTAAATAAAATAATAATAAATGACTTAATCTAATCCAAGTGGAAATAGGATCATATATTATTCCTAAGATTTTATTTGGTCTAATTAAACTTATCCAATAGAATTAGGACATGTGTTAGGGTAATTATAATATCATTTTTACCTTTAATTACCCTATTTACTTTTAACCATGGTAAATAAAAGTCAAAAGCTTCTATTCACCAAAAATTGTTTTCATATTATTGAACCACATTTTTTAAACTAATGTCAACTGTGACTCTCAGATTTTTGAAATTCAACTCACAGAAGTGGTAAAATTTTGTTTTATGCAAATTTTCATATGCTCCTAGAAGGTGGGTAAAAGACAGTAAAACATCAATAAAATTTTATACATCTAATTTTATTATAAAAATTACTCCAATGAATTATATTGAACTAATATTGGTATTAGGTATCTATTTTCATATAAAATAAATAAAATAAATAATTATTTCAATAAAATTCTTTTTTGATTAATAATGATGTGTATTTCACTATTCATCAAAAATTGAATGTTTTCTTTAAAATACCAAAAATACACCCTATGTAAATATTTATATTCTGAATCCAAAAAATTAAATCTATTTTGAAAAATAAAATTAATAAGATTTAAAAAATTTTGTATTACTAATCATAACTGCTAGTTTGATTGGTTGTGGTGTGTTAAAAATCCAAGTTGCGTACAACGCAAGCTACTCCATTATTCAAAGGGAAATGTACCGTGGAAGCTTGGGGTGTTACATAATTAGTATGTTTGATGGGCATCATAATGAACTAATAGTTTTTATATCTTGTATGGAATGTTATCTTCTAAATATAATACATATTAATGTTTAGTTGATGATATCAAAATTAATGATCCACCATTTATAAGTACTGATCTCTATGAAGTTGATCAAACAAGACATCAACTTGTAGTATGGGTTACTTGTTCTTTACGATGACCTTGTTTAGATTCTAATAATCAGCGCACAACTACATTGATCTTACTTTACTCATAGAAAAGATCTCTGTTACACCCCACGGTGGTTCATTAGGGGAGTATGAACCATTTTTCTAAATTATCTTCGAGCTACATCTTTAACTCATCTAATTTTATCTTGGAAATTATTTATTGGAATTAGTAGAGAACATTGGATACTGGTATTAGTTCAATTGATAACTCTACCTTATGATCTGGGGGTGATTATTGGAAACTATTTAGGAAATATGTCAGTGTATTCCATCAAAATGGTAATTTCCTCACAGTTGATTCTTTCCTTTGACATAAGTATTTTTGCAAGATATTCTTCTTTATTGGTTATAAGCAACCACACCGTTGAAGGATTTTAAAAACAAGAATCATGATTTTCCTTGAATTTTTATAAGATCATAGGATGCTTCGATATAAAGAAATATATTTTAGTTTCCTAATAGTTTATGAGATATTTATATCATGAGAGCTAATCCATGCCCATTATCAGATAAAATTCCACCAAGGGAAGGATTATGATGTTTTCAAGGATAATATTCCTTCATATGGTAACTATAGAATATTCTAACACTTGGATCATAATGAAAACACTATTAGGTGTTTTATGGATATCCTTAATTCATCATTTTGACGATGTGATTTAACAGTTCTAGAAAAAGTATTAGATAAAAAGGAATGTCTAGAACCATAATCAAATAATTTTTTCATTCTTGAGGGATAAGATGTTTACCTTGTATTTTTTCATTTTCATGCTCCACCTCAGCCGTAGTGATAGAATAATCATAGCTATGGTCCCTCATCTTTAGTGGTTGCTAACATTTATTACCCTCAAATACCATTGGTTTAGTTCCCTATATTTCCTAATTCGCTTTCTTTTTATAGTTGAATCATTGAACCACGGGTTTTTTTATTATGAAGTCCTTTCCTCTATCATGATGGAAGGATTCTTCATGTTGCTTTGAAATTCACAATAATTATAGACTTCTCTTCTTCACATATTTCATTTTATCATCGCATTGAGGAAATTAATGTGATGCTTCTTTTCACATCATTGATATGTGGTTGGATGGATCTTCTTTACTCTTTTATCATTTAATCCCCCAACATGAATCTCTATTCTTCATTTATTATATATATATCTTTGGTATCATTCACCAAACACCATATCTAATTTGATATCAAATCAACTCATGAAGTCTTAGATAAATATATGATTTTTTAGATGTGGTTTTAAGCAATTAAATAATCTATATATTTTTATACAATTATTGATAATAAATCTTAATCAATACATTGAAATCCTAATGAAATTTTCCACATAAGACATGATATATTCAATATCAATTTTCATAACCTCTAGATATTCTCTCTATATATTTGTTTATATAGTTTTATAAAAATTATTTTTAAGAAATATTTTCTTAATGTGTTCCCACTACATTTCATCTATTTCAAATTTCAGCTTCATATTCTTCATCAATGTCTTCCACTGAAAAGATACTTTCTCTAAATGACAGATGACTAATTTAAATTCCTCTTTATTAGAGTATTAGAGTTGAGTTAATCAACTTTTCCATCATAATTGGATCATATATATTTCTAAATATTAGTGGTTGTTCGAACATAAAGGATTTGATAGATGGTTTCTCCTTCTTGGGCCGTGTTGGACATTCCACATGGTTCATGTTTTGTTCACAGTTTGAGACAATACTATAATTACATCTATAATGTTTTAAACGCCACCTCTCATTTCATTGGGAGTGGTGTTCAATCAATAGTTTCATTATTCCTCTCATGGGTTATTGGTTTAGTTTTTCCTAGTTCCCAGTATTTTATAAAATAGAAAAGGATAAAAAAAGGCAAGTTAAAAAGAATGAATAAATAATTTATTATCATTTTAAAATCAATGATAATGTCATATACTATGGGATACCTAAGATTAGCATAGACTTCTTATAAAAAGATGGTTATAGGAACCTGTACATTAATATTTTTTAACATGAAATGAAATAATTACGTTTTCTATATCTCTTTCATAGTGGTTTATAAAGATAATGTGAATATACCAACGAATATAACTTAGGGTTTAAATCCAAGTGTGTAGTATGGCCCTTTTCTCATTCCCAAGGTTAAGACTATTTTAATTCCCAAAAAACCTATTTCGGGGTTATTTTCCCTTGGTTCATCTCTGCCAGAACTACATCTACATGTTGTATTACGATAGGGATGTCATTTCATAGATACCAAACACTACATACATTACTAAACTTTAGGATGTTTATCTATAAATAGACTTATCCGTATGGTTTTCACTAATATTTTTTAGTCTTAATTCCCAAATTAACTAAACCATGATTTGATACCAACTATAGTAAGCCACCTTTTTCTTACATGAATGTTATATAATTTTTAGTATAAATAACATAATATTAATATTTTATGGAAACCAAATCTTTAGAATCTTGGGAAAAATAGGTTCATACATCAAAGTAGATAATAAAACATAAGAATTATATAAATCCTTCTTTATAGCCCTCTTAAAATCTCTCATATTCTCCTTAGTACATGTATTCATTTGAGGGTATACATCAATTAAATGGGTGAGATAAAAGCATAGTATGGGGAGGAATAACATAGATGGAATAATAGACATGAATGAATATGGGTGATCATAATAATCTTAATCATCATCATATCATAAGCATTGGATCATCAGAAGAAGAATATTGGAATCATTTGGAAAATCCATGGAATGAGGCATATGTATAGTAATGAAGCATGATAAGATAGTGGTGAAATACTAAATATATAATTTATTAAAAAAGATATCATAATAATCACACATAGTACATATGATACCATGATATATAACACATTACCCAATAAATTATAGGGATATATAATTATGAGTCTAAACATCACATCATAACATGATCATAATCAGACATGACTGATAGAAAATAAATTTATTGTAATGATACTCATGAAATAAACCCATATAAAGAGAATGAGTTTCATAAGGGTGTTTTTAGTAGCATATCAAGGAATATCCATTATGGTTATCAAATGAATAAGAGAATACATAGTTTTCGAAATAAAATGTTTTCTTTAAAAATCATATGTCATGGTGATAAGTAGAATCTTTTATAAAATGAATAAATGATATGTTTTAAAAAATAACGTTTTTTTGAAAAATCGTTATTGGTATCTTTGAAATTATGTCTATAAAGAAGAAAAATTCATATCCATAGGAATGAAAATGTGGGAAATAGTTAAATTGGTTATTTGAAGAAACCGATATGATTCGTGCTTGAAAATTGAGAGAAAGAAGTAGACACAAAAATAAGGAGGTGGGTTTAAGATTAACCTTACCAGAGATCATTTGTTACATCATTACCTTTGTGCCTCAAGTATACTAATGGTATTTTATTTTTCTGTTTTCATTATTAATGTTTTAGGGCTGTGATATTATGTTTTCCCAAAAATTACCCAGTATAGTTTCTATTTTTTCATTTTTATTATTTATATTTATAAATTGATAAAATTAATTGTATAATATTTAAAATAAATATATTTATACAATTATATATGATAAATAATTTATTATAATCATCCACAAATTAGATGATATGTAGGTAGTTGGAAACATCCTCATTGGTCATTAACCAGTAGTTGATGGGACAATATCAAAACAGTATGTGGAAGATATATAATATATAATTATATTATAAATAACATTTTTAGAGGATATTATCAATGACAATGTCATGATAGAATGGTATTGAATTATTTTAATATATTTTTTTACAAATGAATATACGTATAGATAATTATAAAATAAAAATTTAATTTAAAGATGAATGGACATTACCTCTTCCTTGAAGTTATTCCTTTTCTATGACCCTTAACAACTTTAAATATGAGATTTATATAAATTTAAAAAGTAAATAAGTATTATAAGGGTCTTAATATATTGTAATTTTTAAAATATATATATTTGGAAAGTGGAAGTGAAATGCGTTTCCATGGGGGGGGGGAGAGTGTGTAGTTATACTTGAGGAGAGGGGTGTTTTTAGGATAAAATACTGATTAAAATATAATTTACAAGGTAAAACATGAAATTTTTATATTTTTTACATTATAAATTGTATTTTATTAAATATAAAAGTTTTTAAAACCTTAAAATAATTTATAAATAAAATTTAATATTTTATTAATGATGAAGTTAAAAAATTAAAAAACATTTTTCTAATGGAATACTTCATACTTTATGACTTTTAAACTACATTTTTGGTATGAAATTTTAATTTCATGGATTATTTATCATAATAATAATTTTTTGGTTGAGAATTAAAATATATAATTCATTAGGTTATTATAACCTACTTATGTATAGAATTTAAAACACAAGAGTGTAGTAAAAAAATGGAAGATTTACTATTCACTTAAATAGAAAGTTTTTCAAGAAACTTTCTAAAAACCACCCCATGATAATTTCAACATGAAGAATATAAAAATATTATTATATTATAAAAATATTATTCTACCCTAGATAATTTTAATTATTGACATAAAATTTATGATTTTTACAAAATACATTAAAAAAATGCTTGTTAAAAAATGTTCTCATACATTAATTGAGTTTTTAAACTTCATCACTATTTTATGGAATTATAATATTTATATTTTATTAAATTATTCCGAGTAAATATTATTTAAATGTAATATTACTATTTAAAGGTCAATTTAATATTCCAATGGTAAGGTTTTAATTCTTAATGGATAGGTTAGTATTCCTTACGATCAAATTACTATTCCAATAGTCATATTACCTCATATAAATACCCTTTAATTATTAAATGAAATATTTTCATCAATTCCTATAAATTTTTGAAATTTTTAATTTATAAAATTTTGATTAAACTACTTATGTTATTTCTTATTTTTTTTCAATGTCATTCCTGATTTCGTTAATTATAGGAGATGAAGGTGGTCCACATTTTCCGATTCTACATGTTTTTTGTGTTTTTTGTATCATTGCATTGGTTTCCATTTTTATAAGTTTATTTGTTCAATAAATGTATGGTTTCCCATTAAATAAATAAATAAATACGTGTTTCAACTATTTAAACTATTTTATATTCAAAAATATGAAGAGCATTATATATTCATAAGGAAATTTCAACGTATGTAAATGTTTCGGTTGTTAGACTAAAGCTAAGATTCATATCTTATAACCCTTAGGATAATGTTCAATCTAAAAAGAATACTCATATTCTAAAAGTTATGTTGAGATTTTTATCGATTGATTTGACTGTATTTTATGAAAAATAGCATCATTGGGTAGAGTTAAAGTACAATAATAGTTTCCAATAAACCATTAAAATGACTATATTTGAGGCTCTTTATAGAAAGATATGTAGAACCTGAACGTGATGGAATGAAGATAGAGAGTTGATGCTAGTAGGAAAGAATATTTCTCAATATATATATATATATTAAAAATATGATTCAAACCATTCAGTATCATATTAAATAATTACAAAGTTGACCGAAGAGTTACACTTATAATCATTTATGAGTTATGAAGTTCAAGGTTACAGATAAATTATTCCTTTCAATATCACCATTGTGTAGGGTTATGATATCAAAGAAGTAGGAATAGTTGAGAACTATATATATATATATATATATTCTTTCAATATTCTTGATCATATGTAAGCCTTAGATTTTCATGGGATTTCATTTTTCCATTTAATTTGTTAAACGTGTACGGTTTTGATATTATGTTTTTGGTAAAATTATCCAATATTGTTTTGATGTTTTCATTTTGATTAATAAAATTTAAAAGTTGATAAAATTTACTCATAAAGATTAAAAATACATATATTTATAAATTTATATATTATAAATAATTTATTACAAGCATCCATAAATGAGGTGATAAGTGGAGAGTTAGAAACATCCTTGTCGGCAATTAACCGGCCATTGAAGGGTCATTGTCAAATGAGGATGTGAGATATATAAAATATATGATTATATTATAAATATTTTTTTAGAGAAAATTATTAATTGAAATATCATCTCAAAATACTATTAAAATTTTTATGATGTTTTCGGGTAAAAATGAATTAAAGGATAAGTAATTAGAAATGAAAAATTTTAATTAAACGATGAAATGACATTACCTTTTTTTTGAAGTTATTCATTTTCTGAGACCCTTAAGATATAGAAATATTAGAGTTATATGAATCTAACACTTCCATATGGATTATAAAGGTCATTATATTTTTTAATTGGTCAAATATTTGGATTTGGAAAGTTGAATTTATGTGGTTTTCCAAGGGGTGGGAGAGTCTAAATTTATACCTGGGGAGAGGGGTGTTTTAGGAAAAAATATTTAATAAAATTTAATATCAAATATAAAACGTATAATAGATATATTTTTGAAATTATTAATTTTATTTTATTAAATATAAATTTTTTTAAGGCTTCAAAATACATTAAAAATGAATTCATTGGTTTATTAAAAAATAAACTGTAAAAAAGGAAAATTGTTTCATTATTGGAATATTTTACAATTTAGTCATTTGAAAATAATTTTTAGGATTAAAATTTTAATTTCATGATTTATTTAACATATTAATCATTTTTTATTTGATAATAAAATTATATAATTCACTGGGTTATTATTACCTATTGAATTATGTATGTGAAAACACCCTAGTTATGTAAAAACTATATTTCTTAATATCCCCCCAAAATAATGTATTATTTTAATTACCAAAAAATCACCATTTGATAATTTTAACACGATGAATCTAAAAATGAAATTAATGTTGTAAAAATATTGTTCAAACTTATGTAATTTAAATTACTTACCAATAAAATAATGATTTTTATGAAATATATAATGTAATGTTTATTAAAAACAGATCTCATAATTTCATTGATTTTTAAGACTGATATATTTTTTATATAATTATAATATTTATATTTTATTAAACTATTCATGGTAAAAATTATTTACATGAAATTGTATTATTTAGAGGTCAATTTTTTATTCTAGTGGTTAGGTTTCCACTCTTAACAGTTAGGTAACTCTTCTTTATGATCGAATTATCATTTCAATAATTATATTACTTCATATAAATACCCTTTAATTATTTTGTTCATTATTAACATCAATTATTCTCAATTTTGAAAAAAAACATTATTCCTAAAATTTTTATTTCATTATTATGGTTCTATAAATTTTTTTTACAATTTCGTTTGCATGTGTGATAATTCCAAGAGATCAATGTGGTCAACATTTTCCAATCTACTTGTTTTATTTTTTCTGTTTTTTGTCCAACTACACTGGTTAAATTTTATAGATAAATTTATTCTATAAATGTAAGTTTCCCAATTAATGAAAAAAATAATTATGTTTTTCAAGTCTTTAAACTATTTTATATTCCTAAATATAAAAAAAAATATTCTTAAGGAAATTTCAACATATATTAATGTTTTGTTTGTTACAAGAGTGCTATGATTAATAAAATATGACCCTTAGGATAGTTGTCAATTTAACTATAATATTCATACTCTAGAAGATATGTCGACATTATTATTGATGATTTCAAAGGAGTTTAGGATAAATATATTATTTGGGTATATTTTTAATACAAAAATAGTTTCTACTCATGAATTAAATTGAAACAATATGAGGCTTTCTATATGAAGATATATAGAACACCAACATGCTGCAATGAAGTTAGACAGAAAAAGATATTTGGAAGGAACATTTCTCAATAAATGAAAAATAAGATTGAAACAATTCAGTATCATATTAAATAAATACAAACATAAAATAAGAGTTACACTGATATTCATATATAAGATATATATTTTATGGTTGGAGACAAATTATTCCTTTTAATATCACCGTTGTATAGGGTTATGCGATTGAGCAAGAAGGGAAATGTGAGAACTATATATATATATCCTTTCAAGATTATTGATTAGCTGGGAACCTTATAATTTCAAATTTTTCTTTCATTGAACCTCTCATAGATGTAAGATGTTATCCTTGTATTTATCTTGAGGTAGATCATACCAAATCCATCATATGTACTTAATTTAGATGTTTTCTATATAGAACAATATCTCTCTTATGTGGAACCTAGTGACGATATTAGATCGTAGAGATAAATATATATGAAACAATACTACTCACCTGGTAACTTTATATAGTGTAATCATATGTTTGAGGAAGTGACTTGGGAACAAGAATATCTAATTAGGAAAATTACCCTCATCTAGTCTCATTAAATAAATAATTTTTTTTGGAATTATTGTTTTTCAAATTGGTTCAGAATATAACAACCCGCATTTTAATTCTATGCATATGTTAATACCTAGTCTTATATGAAACACTAAACAAAAATGAAAAACTCCATAATTTATTAGGAAAAATTATTAAAAAATAATATATATGCTAATAAATTATAAAAAATCAATATGAAACGTCATTATGAATATTATAAGAGTAATAAAACTGAAATAGAATAAAAAGACAATGAAATTGAGATCTTCATCCTCATGGGTTTCCTTCATGATCAAACTAATAGTTATAATTATATAATGAAGGAAAAATATTATAAATATGTTTCACACGTTGGGAAAGAAATGAAAGTGTAAGATGACCAAATTTTATCTAAGTAAGGATATATATACAAGTGAAAACAAGTATTATGAACATTAGAAATATATATGATCATTGCCAATGAAAATAACCAATGTGTATATTGAAAATTTTAGAATGTAAATATAATACATTTTGTAAAAATGAAAAATTTATTATAAATAATATAATAATAAAGTATGATAAATATTTAACAACTATTAAACAATTATGATTTTATAATAATTATAACAAAATCAATCATTTCAAAAGAAATTATATAAATTTAAGGAAAATTTTTTTTCTAAGGGATTATGTATTTTTAATTAAAATATAAATTCCACATATTTAGTAATTTTATTTGATAAAAAATATTTTCTTAATTAGTTAATTGAAATTAGTTAAGGGGGACTATTTTATGTTTGATGGAAAACAATTTACCAGTGTCAATAGTAAATTATGACACTAAACTATATATATGATACAATATAGCATTGAAGAATGGATTATTGTCTCATATTGATTATCAAATAGAGGATACTCAATTCTAATGTGTATAGTAGTACTCAAGTCGAATCCATGGTGATGCTTCTATGAAATTTAAATGAGTTTATATTGATTTTATGAAATTGTGGTGTTTTATATTTACAGAGATGAAAATGAAACGAGAAATCAAATTAATGTGAATGAAACAATTTATGATCAGATAGGGTGAGAACACAATATAGTTGGTTAACAGACGAATTTTAATGAGAATTAATAAATATCATGTTAAATAAACATTTACAATGATAAATGGGAATGATCTAGTTTCTATAAAGTTTTTTCTATAATCTAAGATTCATCATGAGATTGAATCAATGCACACATGTTGTTGATGAAATAATGAGTAATACATGAATTGTTATGTTCCAATATATCCAATAATCCATGAAACCCTCAAATTCCCCAAATATTTCAATAGTCTATGACATATTCGATGGATTCCCATAACATCAATACGAAAATCATAAAGTGTTGTTTTTATCAATAAATCCATCAACCCTAAAGTAGACCTCACCAAAAAAATAATTTTTACTCAATCATATAAATGGTAATTAATTTCCCTAGTATTAAATATGATTTTTGGAAGATGAGAAGGAAAGAGATAGGGGTAATAAAGGATCTAAACTAACCAAACTCAGATACATGAATGAAATGGAATCAATAAACACTTAGGATAGAATTGAAAGTGGATTGAGGAGAGGGATTACAATAAAATTAAATATAATATAATAGAATAAAATTAAACTATATAACTATATAAAGAGTGTAATAAAACACCACAAATTGCATTAATTTTAAGAAAAACTACAATATGACATAAGAAAATACACTAAATTAAAAATATACTCAATTAAAAAAATATAATGTGAAGATAGGTTTCTCTATTTGAAATAAGAGTTTGGATGGTCGTCCAAATACTTGATCATGTCTTGGTGAAGAACATTTCTCCAAATTCCATGATGGAGTTCTAAACTCCAGAATAAAATTGTGATAAATATTTATATGAAATAGTGGTGGGTGGTTTCCCTCAAAATATTTCTTTCAAATGTTGACACCTATTTGACATATAAGATGGATGGATCTCAAATAAAATCTAAATTTTTTTGTATACATATTATAGATTTATTTTAAAATTTGAAATCCATCAGATCCACTTACAAAGGATTATTTTTGAAATACTAAGTATAATTTTTTATCATACAGATTTTATATATTCCAAAAAAAGGGTTCCTCAAAAATTTATAACCTTGAAAATTAATATATATCAGTGGATGAAATTTAATGGAAAATTTCACCACCATCTAATATATCTCCACCAATAAATTTTAGCTAATCTGGATATATATTATGATATATATAGGAACAAAATTATGATTAATCCAAACTGTTGAAAAAAATTTGGATCTTAATTTAATTATTCAGTTTGTCCCCATAATGTAAGAATGAAACCACGATTTTTTTACAATATTTAGATACAATTAAAATAAATACACATATAGATATTCAAGTAATTGGAGATTATGTATTTTTTCTAGTAAGAAAAACATTACATATGCTCCAAGATGCATGAATGAAATGTTGGGTATTATTTTATAATAACAATAGACCCCTAAATACCTAATATGGAACTATATATAGTTAAATAATAGAATAACTGTTTTATAGAAATCTTACAAAACAATAATAACATGAATTTTATAAAAATATTAAATTATATGATTAAAATAAAAAACTTTTACCAAAATAGATCAATTTAAAAAAAATATCTCATATTGTATTCAATATCAAATCATGGACATTTCTATGAAAATGTGAATCTTTTGTGAACAAAACAATGTAAGAAGATATGAAAACCCTGATCTTTTATTACACAATTAAACCTAATTTATTACATAACATCACTTGATACGACATAGAATATTGAGATGTCTAGTGTCTTTGGGGAATAGGATCGTTATATAACAAAATAAAACATTAAATACACCATATTTATTGAAAATTTCATTTACATGACCACTACATTCTCTCGTACTTAGCATTGCATGGGATAACCTGAGGACATGCATAAGAAAAGGGTGAGATATAAAGCCTAGTAAGGGAATAATCATGGAAAAACATGAGGAATAAAATACATGTTAGACAATAGGAATATCAATATATCACAAGAGAATAATAAACATAAAGGAACGATAAATCAAGACAATCATAACATGGAAATGTGGCAACAACACTTAACATGTAATTAGCATGATGCAAGGCACATTGCACATGGAGCATGAGTAAATACTCATTGCACATGAAGCACAAGTAAAACCTCATTTCACTTGAATTAGCATGAGTAAACACCCATTTTACATGATTTATCATGATAGTAATCTTAACCCACTGCATTGAAGCGCTATAAGGGCGCACCCATCTTAAACATTTCATTTCATGCATAAGTGTGTCACATGGATCATATAACATGGATTAATAAAACATAATAATTTATTCCATAATAAAGTAATTTGGAATTCAAACATTAATATTTATAATAAATAAGTAATGTTCATAAAGGTGAATATCCTTTATAGAGAAAAAAGCATGGTATTCACTACACAGTGACATTGGCTTGGAAAATCGGTGCAATTTCAACAGCGTAACGACGTGACGTAAGAATTCATAAAAATGGTTGATGAGATAGAAAAGGGTGTATCATAATATGTACATGATATTTATAGTAAGGGGTTCATATATATACATTTCCCAAAAAATTTAATGGAATTTAGATTCATGATACAAAATAATTTCTTGAATGTAAAATAGGAGAGAGAAATTCCTATCGGAATTTCGGCATAGTAACGGGTGTACATGGGAGGCATTTAGTGAGAGAGAAAGGGGACTACCATCATTAAAACATAAAGAGGGTAGTGTGGGGGAGGTGAAAATCCATACCCCAACATTCATAATTGAAATTAAAAGTACATAATAATTTAAAGAATATTGGACAAAAATGAGAAAGGAAGAAAAACCCTTACCTCGGGTCCAACTTAACTTGTATGTTCCTTGTTCTTCCTAAATAATAAACATAAGTTAATTTATACTTGATTAATAATTTTTTTAATTTTTATTGTTACGTTTTTTTATCAATTACTACATTTCATTAATAGTTAGTTAATTATTTGAGTTCATATCGGACATTTTGACATTGTTCAGAATTTGAGTTAAAAATGAATTTGTTATAATTACAATTTGTCCATGTGGTCAAAACTCCATTATCCACAAAATGATATTAATAATTAGATATCATTTATATCATATATATCTAGTGTATATATATATATTTCTTTATAATAGTACATATCATTTTGAGATAAAAATGAATTGCACCGTTCATAGAGAGGGTAAGCCGTACGTACGCATGAATGCTACTTTCATTTTTATTAAATATTTTAAGGAATGAAAACATAATGATACATAGGTATATTATAATTTCAGTATAATATCATATGATATATATTTTACATAAATTCATTAACTCCATCATTGTACATTCCATGTATTTCATGAACAAATCATATCACCCTAAGGGCATGGTAGCCTGCACTTCCTCAAATAAAATTATCAAGTTTACACATATTGTAAGGCATAAAAGTATGATTGTAAATAAAAATTATAGAAGAATATAGAAAACAAAACATAATTTATATAATATATAAATATAGTTTTATCATAATGGCCACCATGAGAGGTGGTAGGAGATAATTTAACAATCATCGCTTCAGGAGGTACTAGTTTTCCATCCACAGAAACAGTATGTTCTTCACCCATTAGATGGAGGTGTGTGTAAGTGTTGTTTGAATTAATCTCATTAAAACATCCTAGTATATGAAATATACTGTTGTTTTTATAAAATAAAGGAATAAAAAGTGTTTAGGGGTTGTAGAAGTAAAATAAAACAAAAGAACTTAAGAGAAGAAGTAACCTTTAAATCGGGTAACTCCCCTTGCTTTGAACCAAATGGGTTTCTTGAAGTGTTTTATGCCTACGTTGAGGCTTATATAATGAAAAGAGTTATATGGTGAGATTATTTGAGAAGAGGTTTCATGAGTAAAATATGTGAGAAGTTTGAGAAGTGGGTTATAAGTGAGGGATTTTTATAAGGGATAGGAGGGGCTCTTTAGGAAAGTTTGAAATAATAATTTTATTATAACCTCATTTTCGGTTTCCAAATGTCAACTATTCATTAATATAATATTTACGATGACTCATGTTCGAAATAAAATAATACAATATGAATTCGACAGGTTTTGGATATTTTTTTAATATTTATAATCTTATTTATTTAAATTATTTTTTAATGCGGTAAATATTTCATCATTATTGTGTCATAAATAATTTAATATATTTGACGTCCAAAATTATAAAAAAAACACCATGATGTAGGAAAGTTTTTTGTCTTTCCAAATAATATTTATAATCAAATATATATTTTATATAACCCTGTGTAAAATTTATTTACTAAAAGATTTTTCTTTTTGACATTTTGGTCTTTACTTTAAATTAATTAATATAAATTGTCATTATTACTCCAATGTGGCTACATGGGGTCCCAAATTCAACCCCATAATTCCAGTGGTCGGATATGTATTATAAAATAGAATTAGGATAGATTTAAGGGTAATTTAATATTATTATAATATTATATTTTACCCTTATTTATTATTTTTACATTTTAATCATGGTAAATAAAATATTTACTAAAGTATTTAAAATTTATAAAAATAAAAGTTACATATTTACATAATTTGTATCTACTGACTAAAAATATGGAATAAATTTTTTGAAATTCAAAACACAAAAGTGGCATAAATTAAGTTAAAATTAATTCCCGCTGTTAATACAAATAGCTTGTTTTTAAGAAATAATAACTATCAAAAGATTGACACCTATTTACGTCCAATTTCAAAATAAAATTACATCCAATGACAAAAATTATATTAAATGGTAAAAATATATTCTAATTAAACTTTAAACCCAATTAAATAGATTATATAACCGTATAAAAAATTATATTAAAAGGAACTTTTGAATTAAAACACAGTATTTTTCAATATTCATTAAAAAATGAACACTAGTAGAAAAATACCAAAATTTCATCCAATGTAAATGTTAGTGTCTCTATTCTAAATAAGAATTTTATTTTTTCAAATAGAATATATAAAAGTGACAAAAACTATATTTAAAAAGGGTTCACCATTAAAAGGTAGTAAATCGACCTTTTAGTGAATATTAGAGTATTTATGCTTAAAATCGAATTCTTTACTTATTTTAAGCCTCTAACATTTGTTGGATAAGTGTAAAAATATTGATAAAACATGTATCATCATATTGCATTTAGTTCTATTCATTCCCATCAATAAAACGGCTAGGCGTTAACTACCATTTATAATAATAATATTATATTATTAGTGTGCAACATAAGAATTCAAAGAAACCCAATATTGTGTATCAGGTACGCCGTCGAACATAGCATCCCCTTTAAATTAGAATTAATATTTAATTAAAAAATATTACTAAATATGAAAATGTAATATTCTTTATTTTCTTGGGATGTTACATTCTTCCCCCCTTTTGGAAATCACTTACTCGCAATTTTATAATTGAGCTTGGAAACTTCATTGAAAATCCCACATCAGAAAAAGTGTCAATAAAACTATCACTTTATAAGAAATATAGAGAAATACAAAGGTCACCTATGTTAAATGATACTAGGATTCCACGTAAGAAAACATTGATATCGAAGAGAAAACAAATGGTAAAGTTTTGATGGAGAGTGAAAGAAAACATCATTAGGAGAAATTTAACTACAAGAAATTCACAAACTTATGGTATGTTAAGTGTTCTTTGATCTCCTTATAGGAAACGTAAACCAAAAACATTTTTTATGTTCCTTTTCATAATTTTGAAAAATTCATTTATTACATAGAATAAAATCTTAGGGAAATATACTTACCTTCATGTTGATTTTCTTCCTTTAATAAGTTTCTACCAAAAAATACTAATCTTTTCTCCAAACAATGAGCATTCAAAAAGACATGGTCACATCAAAGCACAAGAATCTTCTTATATAAAATCACATAATCATAAAATAATAACTATATATTTCCCTTGTCTTTCAACATCAACTAAAACCCAAATGGTTAGTACATGATCATATAATCCCCAAAAAGGATAGTCCTTTATAAAAAAAATTCATCCATTATTCTCCAAAATTCAACATAAAGTACCCAAAGCTCCAGAAAGACCATTAAATACACAATAGTCCTTAAAATTCTCCAAAATACACCAAACTAAGATTGAAACCCAAAACTCATAAGGATTTAATCACATAGTCTTCCACAATAAATCTTAACATTTATCTCCAAATATCATCAACTACTCCTAAAGTCTCATACTAAAGTGTAATTAACCTAATCACATATTCTCTATGGTAGGATAATCATTTTCCATAAATAACCCAAATAACCATATTTCCATAATAAATATATGGATTCTTATAAAAAAAATTCAACATTCATCCACAATTGAAACCCTATAGTATTTTATTTTTCATAGGCATATAGTATTCCAAATGAAAAAACATCTTCCAAAATGAACTTTATCATTTAATCACCAAATAGTTTTCCTATACTAAGGATATCCATTTAATAAAAAATAATTTCCCAAAATCATCTTATTCTTGATCCATAAAATCATTTATCTAAAAAGAATAAGTCATACTAACCAGGGACTTCACGTAGGCCAGTGGTAGGTGATAAAACCCAATCTCACTTTGGTTGTCGGCTTGATTCCCGCAAAATTGTATGATGGGAAGGTTTGTCACACGGTTTGCGTGTTGTCTTTTTTATAAAACAAAAAAATAACCCTAACATGTTTTAACCTTAATGGTTTTCTTATACCTTTCATTTTCATCCCAACACATTAAGATAGTTCTACTCGTATCCATTCAAGGATATATTTTCATGATAATCCACTTACTCAATACCCACCAAAACATAGAGATGTTTTATTATACTTAGTCTTGTCTCTAAGTATTCACTAGGGTTTTCTAATACTAATCCCAAAAATAACTAAACCTATCATCTGATACCAACTATAACATCCCTCATATTTTATTACACAATTGAACATAATTTATTACATAACTTCACTTGATACAACATAGAAGATCTATAGGTATAGTGTCTTTGGGGATTAGGATCATTATATAACAACTTAAAACATGAAATACAAAATCTTAATTTAAAACATTCTATACATGACCACTGCATACCTTCATACATACCATTGTATGGGATAACATGAGGACATGCATAAGAAATGGGTGAGCTATAAAGACCACTAATGGAATAATCATGGAATAAAATGAGGAATACAATACATGTTAGACAATATCAATATCAATAGAGCACAAGAGAAGCATAAACATAAAGGCATGATAAATAATTATAATCATAACATGGTAATGTCACAACAACACTTAACATGGAATTAGCATAAGCCAAGTCTCATTGCACATGGAGCATGAGTAAATACTCATTTCACATGAATCACAAGGAAAACCTCGTTTCACTTGAGTTATCATGAGTAAAAACCCATGTAACATGATGTATCATGATTATATTCTTAACCTAGTGAATTGGATCATTATAAGGGTGCACCCTTCTTAAACATTTCATTTCATGAATAAGTGTGCCACATGGATCATATAACATGGATTCATAAAACATAATCATTTATTCCATGATAATGGAATGTGGAATTAAAAAATAAAAATTTATAATCAATAAGTACATGTTCATAAAGGTTCATACCCTTGATAGAGAAATGGGAATGGTATTCAGTACACAATGACATTGGCTTGGAAAATCGGTGCAATTTCGGCAGCATAATGGCGTGACGTAAGAACTCATAAAAATGATTGAAGAGAGAGAAAGGGGTGTCTCATCATATGTACATGAAATGTACAGTAAATGGGTCATATAGATACTTGTCCCAGCAATTTTAATGGAATTTATAGTCATGATACAAAAGAATTGCTTGAATATAAAAGAGGAGAGAGAAATTCCTTTTGGAATTTTGGCATAGTAACGGGTGTACATGGGAGGTATTTAGTGAGAGAAAAAGGGGTATCCCATAATTCAAAAATAAATAGGGGTGAATGGGGGAGGTTCAAAACCATACTCTGACATTCATAATTGAAATTAAAATGGCACAACAATTTAAATAATATTGGAAAAAAATGAGAAAGGAAGAAAAACCCTTACCTCGTGTCCAACATGACACATATGTTCCATGTTCTTCCTGAATAGTAAACTTAAGTAAATTTATACTTGATTCATAACCTTTTTAATGATTATTACTAATTTTATATCACTTATTACCTTGAATTAATAGTTAGTTAATTATTTCAGTTCATATCGGACATTTTGTCGTTGTTCAGAATTTGTGTTAAAAATGAAATTGTTATAATTACAATTTGTCCATGTGGTCAAAACTCCATTATATCAAGAATGATATTAATGATTTAGATATCATATATATCATATATATCCAGGATATATATATATATATATTTATTTATTTATTTATAATAGTACATAACATTTGGAGATAAGAAATTAAATGTACCGCTCATGGAGACGGTAAGCCGTACGTACGCATGAACGCTACTTTCATTTCTATAAAATATTTAATGGAATTAACACTTAATGATACATAAGTATATTATAATTCCAATATTATATCATATGATATATATGTTACATAATTTCATTAACTCCATCTTTATACATTTCATGTATGTCATTAATGAATCATATCACCTTGAGGGGGCGGTAGTCCGCACGTCCTCAAAAACAATTATAGTTATTACACAATTTGGAAGGAATAAAGGTATGTTTGTAAATAAAAATTACATAATAATATAGAAAAAAAATATAATATATAACATATATAAATATATTTTCATCATAATGGTCACCATGAGAAGTGGTAGAATATAATTGAAGAATCATCGCTTCGGGAGGTGTTAGTTTTCCATCCACAGAAACAGTATGTTCTCCACCCATTAAATGGAGGTGTCTGTAAGTGTAGTTTGAATACTTCTTATAAAAACATCCTAGTATATTTAGGATACTGGTATTTTTATAAAAGAAAGGAATGAAAAGTGTTTAGGGGTTGGAGATGTAAAATAATATAAAATAACATAAGAGAAGACTTTACCTTAATATCGGGTAACTCCCTTTGGTTTGGACCAAATGGGTTTCTTGAAGTATTTTCTGCCTAGGTTATGGCTTATAGGATGAATAAGGGGATATTGGGAGCTTATTTGAAACTAGGTTTCATGATCCAAAGGCTTGAGAAGTGTGAGAAATGGGTTAGAAGTGGGGTATTTTTATAAGGGAGAGGGGAGGATCATTAGGAATGTTTGAAAAAATTATTTTATTATGTCCTCATATTTGGTTTCAAAAGGTCAAATATTCGTTAATATCATTTTTAAGATGACTCATGGTTGAAATAAAATAATAAAATATGAATTTGACAGGTTTTGGATATTGTTTTAATATTTATATTCCTATTTATTTAAATCATTTATTAATGAGATAAATATTGCATCATTATTGTGTCACTAATTATTTAATTTATTTGATGTCCACAAATTATAAAAAAATACCATGATGTAGTTAATATTTTTATAGATCCAAAGAATATTTATAGTCAAATAGATATTTTATATAACTCCATGTAAAAATTTATTTACTAAAAGATATTTTTTATGACATTTTTATATTTAATTTTAATTAATTAATATAAAGGTCATTATTACTCTCATGTGGCACCATGGGTTCCCAAATTCTACCCAAGGATTCCCATGGTCGTCTATGTATTATCCAATATGATTAGGACACTTATTAAGGTAATTTAATATTATTATAATATTATATTTTACCCTTATTTATTATTTTTACCTTTTAATCATGGTAAATAAAATATTTACTGAAGTAAATATTTAAAATGTCTAAAAATAAAAGTTACCTATTTACACTATTTGGAACAACATATTAAAAATATCGAATCAATTTTTAAAAAATTCAAAACACAAAAGTGGCATAAATTAATTTAAAATTAATTCCCACTGTTAAAACAAGTAGCGTGTTTTTAAGAAATAATAACTATCAAAAGATTGACACATGTTTATGTCCAATTTTAAAATGAAATGACTTCAAATGACTAAAATTAGATTAAATGGTAAAAATATATTCTAATTAAACTTTAAAACCAATTAGAAAGATAATATAACCATATAAATATTTTATATTAAAAGGCACTTTTGAATTAAAATACAGTATTTTTCACTATTCTTTAAAAAAATAAACATTATTAGAAAAATACCAAAATTTCATCCAAAGTAAATGTTGGAGTCCCAATTCTAAAGGAGAATTTTATTTTGTCAAATATAACATATAGTAGTGACAAAAACTAGATTTAAGGAGGGTTTCTATTAAAAGGCGGTAAATCGACCTTTTAGGGAATATTAGAGTATTTATGCTTAAAATCGAATTCATTACTTATTTTAAGCATCTAAAATTTATTGGATAAATGTAAAAATATTCAGAAAACATGTATCCTAATTTTTTAGTTAATTTTATTCATTCCTGCCAATACAACGGCTAGTCTTTAACTACCATTTAAAATAATAATATTATATTATTAGTGTGAAACGTAAGATTTTAAAGAAACCCATTGTTGTGTATCAGGCACGCCGTCGAACATAGAGTCCCATTTAAAGTATAATTAATATTTAATTCACAAATATTAATGAATATTAAAAGGAAATATTCTTTATTTTCTTGGTTTGATACCGAAGTTATTTCAAAATAATGAATGAAATTCAATTATTAATTTCATTTTTGAAATATTTTATAAAATGTATATAAATAAAAATAAACATTTATAATAGGGGAATATCATCTCACTTTTGTGAACTTATGGGTTACTTTTCTGGTTAAAATAACCTTACTTAATCATTTAAGAATTTCAAAATGAAAATATGATATGAAAATTCAACAAAAATAGGACCAATGATATACCCTTTCCCAACAATTTTTATCCCTTTATTTTCTATTGAATCCCTACCGAAATTTCCCCTCATAAATTCATCTATCACATTATATAGTTTTTATCCTTACAATAAGGCCTAAATTATTCATTTTCAATGCCTGCCTGAAAATAATTTTTTATTTTATTATCAAATCACTTTAAGGGAATGTGAGAAACCCCAAGTCCATCAAAAACAAACAACAACAAAAAACTCCAAACAAGAACTGGTCCTGCCTCTACCCAGTAGATCAGAATTAAAAGGCATCCACAAAAGCATGGGACTCGGCAAATAGTCACGTGCAAGGATGCATGGGCATGGTACCAATGTCCAAGCCATACCCTCTCAGTCTTCCGCTCCAAGTGACATTCAGAGGCGACGACCTTGTGCTCTAAACCTCATCTAAGGAAAGACCATAAAGCTTGTTGGAAAATCCTGAAAACACCACGATACACACAAACTGAAGAAGCACTGCCACCTATCCAAAAATCTCAAGAAGAAGAGAGCACCCAAGAATTAGTTAAATTATTGTAAAGAATCTTTGTTGAAAAACAGCTCAACTCTACCTTTAATTGTATCTCTAAATAACCTTTAGGATATAGAAGATACCTGGGTGTGTGGGTCTCCCCTTACTAGGGCTTCATGAGATTAGGTCAATTTGTCCCAGACCTGTATATACTCCTCCTGCCTAATTATCCCCTTATTGAAGCCCCAAACCAGGACTGTGTCCTGTTTGTCGACCCAAAAATATTGTTCTTCATTAAGCTTCACTTCAATGTCCCGACCCATCATTTTGGTCGCTTCCTCTTCTGTCGCATTGAGAAGTAACACCTGCTCTGTTACCTCCTCATACGAGCATAAAATCAACTCCAAGGGATGTTCAGAATGGCCAGGAGGTTCCAATTGACCCCTGACCCCACTTTTCAACTCCTCATCCAATTTCCTTTTTGCTGACCGAGTCTTAATGGGGGGTGGTAAAGATGTGTGATCCTTTATGCCCATCCTCCTCCTATTTCTCTTATTGCTCCTCGGACTGGACTCCCCAGCAGATAAACTCTTGCTGTTTTTAATTTGTTCCTCCACCCCAAAGCCATCGAGATTCTTCCTGCTTGTCTCCTCTCCCTCAACCGCAACCTGTGATACATCTCCCGATCCTACCTCTTCCAGACCGTCAAACCTATTACCAAGGGGGATTGGGGTTTGAGTTGAGTAGCCCGCACTCCCTTGCCTCCCCTTACTGACATTTGCCATGCCCTTCCTTTCTTTCATAGTATTCAAACCAAGTGACTCCACATGCTCACTGCTGGACGTGTGGACCTAGAACTGGACCCCATCCAACTCGCCTTCCACTTCCATATGCTGGGATTTACCTTTCTCTTGCATCCTAACGCAGGGAGTTCCCGCGCAATCTGCCTTCATCCGGTTGAAGGGGGAGTCTGGATTGATCGCCACACCTTCCAGATTCTGAAGTTGGTCACCAAAGGAGGCCACTATCTTCCCATCATTTCCCCCCAAATTAAATTCCTCATTCTCCTCCTCCTCTAGTGCTGAGAACCGGTTCAAGGAGCATGGATTAGCGCTGACCAGTTCAGTGCTGATCAGTGGGGGCTGCTCAGCAACCTCTGTATTTGTTGCATGGTCGATACCGCGTCCCATGAATTGGTGTCCACCACTGCTATCATTATCTTGAGTCTTCAAGGAGGGCTCCATTTCCTCCCTACCAACATTAGTGTAGAAGGTATTCAACCTTAGATCATCCTTATGCCTGCTAAAAATACTAGACACCGATGGGTTTACACCCTGCTTTGAAGTAGGTGAGGAGTGTTCAGCAAGACTGAGCCCGTTTCCACTAGGCCCGTTATCTCCTCCATTGCTAACCTTCCAAACATCTCTGGTCTTCACAGTATCAGATTTCTGGTGGCCATCGCATCAGCAGAAGGCCCTGGTGTGACCCAGTCTACGGCAAACTGAACAAAAATCCATCCAATGATCACAGATCACTGGTTTCTTGCATCGGATCTCCTCAGCAGCATCGATCCAAATCATCTCCATCGGTGCTCTCGAGGTATCAACCTCCACGCACATCCTTGGGTTGATTGGGTGGCTCACCGAGGCTGTACGGGAATCAACACACAGAAATCATCCAACCATGTTCCCCAACACACGCATGATAGCTGGGTTTTGAAAGTAAAGGGGAAGCAGGGGCAAGCTAATCCAGACTGGAATGAGGGGGGAATCGCGGTTCATATGAAAATCGTAGGACCATCTACTTATGAAAGGTCGAAACTAATGTGAATTTACATTATAAATAATTCCACTACTATTGATAAAATCACCCAAAACATATATATTGTAAATTACTTATTTTGTAAATCATAACCATATCTTCTATAAAATGAACTCTTTTCAATATAAATTATAATAAAAGAATGATTCCACTAACTTGAATAATCATTTAATAATGAACATGTAATCAAATAATATGTATTGACAATACCATATCAAAACTAACATGGAACACTGAAAACCTCTTCTAATTGATAATGAAAATAAACTATAAACAAATTATATATATATATATATATAATTAATTAATATAATTAAATAGTATAAAAGGAAATATTTATTAACAGTTTTCTCAGGTATGTGATTAAGTTGAATTTTTTTATTATGCATTTGGTTTAAGCATTTTCACGGATGATGGGTGTATAGGTAATTATTTATCTTCTAATAACCCTTTGAAAATGAGATTTTCTTTATATAATTTTCTATTGGTTAATTTGTATCAAGTTTCTATATAAATCCACATTTATTTCATTAAAATATGGTTATTTTTGGGATTTATGTATCTTTTCCCTATTTACCCACTCTTGGAATCATAATTCATCCAAACTAACATTTTTAAGGGGAATTATATTTATATTTATTTTAGTTTGGAATTATTGTACACGTTATTCATATTATTTATATTTTTTTCATGATTTCAATAATATTTATTTCAGTGATTTATTATGAATAATTTCTATTAAATTTGGATTACATAAAAGGGTGTGAAAAGAAATTTTTTATCTCTTAACTATTATGTTTCTTAATAATTTTCACCCACCATTTTTTTATTATAATTATAAATATTTATCCCTGATTTTTCATGATTCCTTGAAGTAAATTTTATTTACCCTCACTATATTTTTCAAAATAATTAATTTATTAAATATTTAAAAAGGTTATTAAAAAGTAATGGATACTTATTCTTATTTTATATGAAATTTTATAATGTTTTTCTAATTTATTGTTAATCAATGTAAATATATTTTAATGTTTCTAATGTTTAAATAATATATATATAATTGAATTGTATCTTTTATTTTTATAGATGGTTTATTTGTCTCACATGATAAAATTATTATGTAACCCATTTTATTGATATAGTTTATCTATTTTATGTTTTGATGATTGGTGGGACAAATATTATATATCCTTTTAATGCATTGGGTAAAGATTATATCTCCTAAAATTTTATGTTATGCGATATTAACATCAAATATGTGATGATGGTATTATCATTAATAATTGACTTAAGAGATGATGTTCAATTCTTATGTTTATGTTATATTCTTATTCCATATTTATTATTCTATACCAAAATATAAATGTTGTTATTCATTATATTTTTTATTCATATTTTGTTTGAAATCAATTAAATTTGTTCATAAACATTGATTTATTCCCACATGTCCATATTATACTAACTTGTGATCATTATTACGGTCTATTATGTTTTTTTGATTGACATATTATATTTTATACCCCTAATTAGTGTCTAATATCGCCATTTTCTTATGTTTTCATTCCTTATATTATGGATAATAAAAAAACAAGTGATATTTCAAGAAGGGAGTCAAGTTTTGAAGAATTATGTATGAAATTCACATTAGATTATAAAATAAGTTGTTTTGTAGCTACTCTCAAATTCCCAAAACTTCTATGTTATAGGGGTGTGATTTATTGTGATTTTTTATTGGCAATTGTGTATAATAATGTATTTTTTATATATATGTATGTTATAGTTAATTAGTTCATAAACATAATATCTTTATCATTGATTTTTTTTTGGGATTTTTATCAATAAACATAGTCTGTAAAAGATCCACTAATATTGATTTAGTTGTGAAAACATTCCCCTAGAATGTGACTTTCCCTATCTAGAATTCACATTTATATACTTAACATATAACTTCCCCCAACACCAAGTATATAACACAATTCCTAAATTCTCTTCATGTTCTACATTGGTATTTTTAATATATTAGAATATAATCTATTAATACCACCAAATTATTTTTTATATATTCTATAATCATGTCATTCATCATGTCCACAGATATTGTTAATGAATTAGTTATTTTGAATGGAATCACTATGAACACAAAATGTCAATATACTTTATTATAATAACCTGGATTTTCCCTAGGCCCGTCCTTTGTGAAACTCTACTGTTCAAGTGTTCTTGGATCTCACGATGGTTAATTTAATGAGTTGTCCAAAATTTCTGATTTTCCATCAGCATGTCAGTGCCTTGACATGTCAATGCATCGACATGTCGGTGCGTAAGCATGAAAGTGAATCAGTGAGTAAGGGGCATCGAAATTGGTGAGTCAGGGGTATCAGTATTGGTGTGTTTGGGGGCATCAGCATTAGTGATTCAAGGTGAGTCGACATCGGTGAGTAGAGGGTGTCAGTATTGGTATGTCAAAGTGTCATTAAGGGATTACGTTGGTAGGTCATGGCGTTGGTATCTTGGCAATGGTAAGTCATGGAATTAGTAGGTCACTTCGGTAGCTCACTTTTCATTGGATCAATGTTGGTCGATCAGCATCAGTGGCTCAATGTCAGTGACTCACCCATTGGTGACTCATTTCCAATTTTTACTTGTTTTTCTAGTTTCGCCCCTCTGGTGCGTTTTTATTAATTTAATGTTAATTAATAACTCACAATTGTATGTTGGTCTATCTCCACTGTTACTGAGGGTATTTATTAAATCTAAATTAATCCCAATGTGTGAAACTACCAAGCCATGTGGTTGAGCCACAATCCGAATTTTATGTACTTAGAAATGGTCACCTAAATTTTAGGATATGGCCTATTCTTAAGCCAAGATCCTATCTTCCTTACTCATTTTCATTTCTCTGGTTGTACCTCGAGTCCTTCTCTTAAGACGAGGCATGCACTTGTGTTGGATCCCTTCTCTCTTAGCCTTGGAGTTCTTCCAATAAGTCACGACATCCCATGTTCTTGGCACAAGAAGGAACGTCAATCTTTGATCATTCAAGTAGGTATTTTAATTTGGTTATCATTAATTGTGAATCATGTAGGGTAGGAATATTAAGGGTTTGTTTTGAGGAATAGCTGGATACTCCTCTTAAAATTTGAATTAAACAAAGATTTAATATGATCAATAGATAAATCGCTTATGTAAAATAATGTCAAGGATGTGGATTGATGTTTGATTGATTATTTTATTTGTAATCTTTGATTATTTTATAGATTGTTATGGTTGCAAGCCTTTTGATAATCACAACCATTGGTGATCTTTTATTGCACACTAGTGATACTCTGTCTTTGTTGTGTTGATTTGAAAAATGGAAATAACATCAAATCTGATTAATCACATACACTCGATTAAATAAAATTATGCCCCAAGGTCAAACCTATTCTCTGATCACCCTAGTTATATTAAAGAAGAAATTAAAGAACCCTTGTCAGTTAAATCTGAATATACTTGGTTTGATGGTTTTGGATATGTATTTTGTGTTCTGTTCTGGGTTCTCAAGGTTTGATATGTGGGGGTGGTAAATAGTGTGTGTTTGTATCTCAGTATGATAGATTAATTGATTGTGTAATGGATGAACATTTAGGTAGATGAACTACCTTTATGTTGTGTTGTGGTCACAAAGAAACATCAAGCTGTGGGACATTGGTGTGGTTACATACTTGTTATGCAGTGGATTTAAATTCGGGATTTGTTTGGGTAGAGGGGTTGTAGGGATGGTCTATGAGGGAATGAATGGGTTGATTTACATTTTTGAATTATAGTTGATAGTTGTTGAATAGGAATGTGCAGTGGGACTGTAAGTCTAGTTTTGTGATGTTATTTAATGATGTTGTGTAGTGGGACTATAGTTTGGTTTTATTCATTGCTTTACATGGTTAGGGTTGATAGTTTCCTGGTAGTGTTGGGATAATTTAAGTGAAACTCCTTAAATAAATAAATGTAAATTGAACAAAATGGGGATGGGTTCTGTTTTGGCCGTGGTTGTTATGTGGTTGTGCGTGCAGGGTAGCAGTAAAAGTGGTGCTGGGGTGGGATTATTCTCTGTTCGTGTGAAACCCATAGGTTGGGGATGAGTTCTTATTTACACATTATATATATATATAATATTTCCTTGTGATTTTTATATACACCCCACCCTTGTTGAGAACTATGTGTCAAAAACCTCTATATCATGGGGTAGGGTGTCTTTCCCAATATCCTGGAGGGACGATGGATGGTTGGTTACATATTTTCTTCCTCGCACCCTCTTCCAGATCTTGCCGCTTGGGCTTATCTGGGAAATCTGTAATGGCTTGAGTCTTACCATAGTCCAAGATTCTTCGAGAAAGGGTTTGTTTTGGAATTGGAGATCAGGTGTTTGTCGGCCAGGTTGGTTCTTCCCATTTATCATTGGTATGAGGCCTAGGGGTCGTCGGGAATGGTGTGTGGTTGTTGTGTCCTAGGTGTCTATGGGTGTGGCAGTGGTTATTGTGGCCCAAGTGTCTGTAGGGAATGGCAGTGGTTATTGTCTCCTTGGTGTTTGTGGTCATTATTTTGTGCAGTTTGAGGCCTAGGTGTGTGTGAGTAGGTTATGGCTATAGGACTGCAATTGAGAAGAGTTGCTACATCAAGACATCAGATCGTTCAGAATGAGTAGTTATCCAGTTTAAAATAATTGTGTGGGGTACCAAAATATCAATGTTTTTATAATTTTTCTTTACTTGTCTAGCATTACTTGGGTGAGTGTAATTTGGTGAGGATTGGCTAGTTAGTATTCCCAAGTAGGTGCATGAGGTTATACTCTTTTCTAAAAGGGGAATTAGAATGTTCTATCACCTATAAATGAGGATCTTTAGTTTCCCTATTGAGTAAACCCATATTTTAACACTACATATGTAAAAATATTTTCAGGTTTTTATGAGGACATTGAGGACTGTTCTGGACTTTACTAGATCGGGCATCAGGAATATTTATTGTTGGAATTTAGTTTCTTTTCCTTGTTAAATTGTTTGGGAGATTTTTTATACTTTTTATTTGTTTGATTTTGGAACTTGCATATTGGAATTGATTCTTGGCATTAATTTTACCTTTAGCCTTTGTGTTTCTAGGATTTACCATCTTATCTCCTAATTTTTTCCATAAAAAGGGTAATTCCTTCCATTTATGTGGGAGTCTATACCGTTGGTGATAGTCACCAAATTGGTGCCTACTAAAGGTGGGACTCGGGGTTTATTATCTCTTCTTCACCTTGTGTAGGTAAGGTTCCATATCAGCTGGCATTTCCACCACTGCTTGAGAGGATCCACAATGTATTTCAGGACTCTCAAATCTATCTAAATATACATGTTGAATCCCAAGTCCTCGACTAGAGTGAGTTGGATATCGAGGATGATGCAGCGTTCATGATGTGACTATTGAGAATCAAGGATCATAAGGATATGGTTCTTCATAGATGGACCATTCCATTGGTTCGTGTGTAATGGAGGCATGGTGGCCTCAATCAGAGTACTTGGGAATGTGAGGAACAAATTCATGCCCAATTCCTAAAGGTTTTCTGAGATTTTCTCTGGTGTTTTCATTGTGTCATTCTTATGATATAATGTTTTACCTTTCTTTCTATATGATAATTTGTTTTTATAATCTCTGTTTTTTGTGAAAAAAAGTTCTGACTATGTGGAGGGGAGAACCCGATACCTAATAAAGACACATTAATGTAGATGTGATTAAACACGTGTGAGGGAGACATTGTCTCTCAAAGCAGATAGTATCTAGACATGGAGGAAGGAGCTCCCTAATCCATGTATCTAGACAGTGTGATAATTTTTGTTTATATGATTTCATGGGATAGTGTGGCCTTAGTGTCTCCCTAGTTGTTCAATTGATAAAATTCAAAGAGGTGTTCTTGGATGTTGAGTCTTTCGATCTAGCTTTAGTAAAACTCAAGGTGGTTTACTTCTGAGAGGTATCATAAGGGATGTTTCTTAGGACAACTTTTCTTCTGGGCGAGTTTTGAAATTATTGGGGATGAGAATAGTTTGAGCTGTATATTATGTAATAACATAGATTTTCCCAAGGCCCTTACTTTGTGAAAATCCAGTGTTTAGTTGTTCTAGGAGATATTAGTGGCTCATTTCAAGGTTTTTCCAAAATTTCATATTTTTCATCAGCATGTTAGTCGTCGCCATGACAATACATCAACATGTTAGTGCATCTTCATGATAGTGAATTACTGAATCAGGGGTGTCGGCATAAGTAATTCAGGGGGCATCGACAATGGTGATTCTGGGGGCATCGACATCAGTGAGTCAGGGGGCATCAACATCGGTGATTCAGGGGGTGTCAACATCGATGATTCAAAGGGTATCAAGTTTGGTGTATTGAGGGAATTAGTGTCGGTGTGTATGGGATTCAGTATGTCATTGTGTCGATGGGTTGTGGAATTGTTATTTCTGCACCAATAGGTTAGGCCATCAGTAGGTCGCATCGGTAGCTCGCTCGCCAGGGGCTCAGGGTCAGAGGCTCAATGTCGGTGGCTCAGCATTTGTGACTCAACCATTGGTGACTCATTTCTAGTTTTTTCCCAATTTTTCCAATTTATATCGTATTACATGTTTTTCTCCATTTAAAGTTAATTTATAACTCACAACCATATGTTGGTCTATCTCCACCAATTTGGATGGGAATTATTAAATCTCAATTAATTCCCACATGGGAGACTACCAAGCTATGTGGTTGAGCCATGATCCTACTTTTAAATACTTTGAAATGGTCTCCCTGATTTTAGAATATAACCACTTCTTAAGTTTATATCCTCTCTTCCTTCTTTCTTTTCATTTCTCTTGGTTTTCCAAGAAACTTCTCCAAATATGAGTCATGCGCCTATACTAGATCCCTTCCCACTCATTCTTGGAGTTCTTCATCCATGTTGCATCATCCTATATTCTTGGTGCAAGAAGGAGCTTCGATATTTGATTATACATGTAGGAATTTTCATTTTCTTTGCATTAATTATGAATCATGTAGGGTGATTATATTAGTGGTTCCTTACGAGGAATGGTTGGATACTCTTCTTAAACCATGAATTAAACAAAAATTTATTATGATCAAAATATAACGAGCATAAGTAAAATAATGGGAAGGCTGTGGCTTGATGTTTGACCGCTTGTTTTATTTGTTATTATTGTTTTTTATGGATTTTTTTGGTTGTATACCTTCTGAAAAATCACGATTTTGGTTGTATTTACATACACACTGGTTATTATCTTTCTTTCTAGTGGTGGCTTAAATAATGGAAGTAATATGAAATATGATTAATCGTGTACACTCAGTTAAATAAAAGGATACCCCGGGATCAAACATGTACCGTGAACACCACAACTATATTAAAGTGGAAATTAATGAACCCTTGTTGGTTAAATTTGAATATACTTGGGTTGATGGCTATGATTATGTATTGTGTGTTCCATTATGGGTTTTATAGGTTTGGTATATGGGGCGGTAAGGGGGTGTTTTGGTATCTTAATTCGATAGATTGACTAATTGTGGAATGGATGAACTTGTTGGTATATGAATTTCCATTATGTAGTGTTGTGGTCACTGAGAGACGTTGAGTAGTGGGATTGCAGTGTGGTTACCGACATGTTATGCATTGGGACTGCATTGGGGATTTGTCTGGGTAGTGGGGATGTAGGTCTTTTTTGTGAGAAAAGTAATTGACAACATTACTTTGAAGAATGTTATTAGATAGTAGTTGAATCAGGATGTGCAGTGGGATTGGAAGTCTAGTTTTGTGTTGTTGTTTTGTGTTGTTGTGTAGTGGGAATGTAGTTTGGTTTTGTTGGTTGCTTGGCATGGTAACCATTATCAGTTTCCCAGTAGTGTGGGGATAATGTAAGTTAATCCCCTTAAATAAATAAATGTAAATTGAACAAAAATGTGAATGGGTTGTATTTTGGTAGTGGCTGTTATGTGGTTGTGCATGTAGGGGTAACAGAAAAAGTGGTGCTGGTGTGGAATTGTTGTCTGTTCATGTGAAACCCATTTGTTATGGATGAGTTCTTATTTACACACACACATATATATATTTTATTTCCTTTTTATTTCAATACACACCGCACCCTTATTGATCACTATGTGTCGAACACCCTCATCTCATGGTGGAGGGTGTCATTACCAATATATCAGTGGGAGGATGGGTGGATGGTTTCTGATTTCTTCCCCACACCCTCTTCCAGATCATGTCGCTCGGGTGTATCCAAGTAAGATTGAAGGGGTTTAGGCTTACCATAGTCCATGATTCTTCATGAAAGTGCTTGTTTTCCATCAATGGATTAGGTGTTTGTAGGCCATGTTAATTCTTCCCATGTATCTTCAAGATGATGCCCAAGTGTATTTGGGCATGGTGTTTGGTTGTTGTGGCTGAGGTGTCTTCAGGCGTTGCAGTGGTTAATCTGGCCTAGGAGTCTGCGAGCGAAGCATTGGTTGTTGTGGCCCAGGTTTCTGCAGGCGTGGCTATGTGTGGTTTGAGGCCTATGTGTGTGCATGGAGGTTACAGTAGTGGGACATTATGTGGTAAGTGTGGTAGTGTAAAGATTTTAGATCATTAGTAATGCGTAGTTAACCAGTGGTAATGCAGTGCACGGGGTACCCAAATATCATTGTGTTTATACTATTACTTTACCTGTCTTTTGTTACATGGTTGAGTGTGCTTTGGTGAGGATTGGGTGGTTAGTATTCCCTAGTAGGTTCTTGACGGTCTATTATATTATCAAAAGGGCATTATTATGTTCCCTCACTTGTTCTTGATCTAGTTTAGTTTCCCTACTAAGTATAATCGTATGCTCACCCTACATATGTAAAACAATTTATAGGGTTTTAGGAGGACTTTGAGGACCGTGCTGGACTTTACTAGCTCGGTCATCAGGAATAGTTATTATTTCCATTTAGTTTCCTTTCCTTGGTATATTGTTTGGGAGTTTTTTCTTACTTTGTATCTATTTTATTTTTGAACATGCATGTGGGAATGGATTCTTAGATTTACTTTTACCTTTAGTCTTGGCGTTGCAAGGATTTACCATCTTATCATCTGATCTTGTTCCATAAAAATGGTAATGCTTTCCATTTATGTGAGATTCTATACCCTTGGTGCTATTCGCCACTCTAGGGCCTACAAAAGGTGGGGCTCGGGGGGAATTATCTCTCCTTCACCTTAAATAAGGAAGGGAATGTCACTTTGTCTCCCCTTCCCTATTCTTGGAGAAGGAAGGTTGTGATATTTATGAAATTTATTCTTACAAATATCCTCTATATTCCTGATAAATTAATTATATCCTAATAAAATATATAACATAGAGAAGAAATAATACATACATAGTTAATCAAAAAAGTCATCAATCGAAGAGATATGATACTTATCCATTATTATAATATTTTTGATCTCATTATAATCAATGCAGGGTAACTTTGAACAATAATTATTCTTTATAAAGAGCATTGAGGCACCACATGGTGAAAAACTTGGTTTTCAAAACCACTTATTCAAATCCTATTGTATTTGGTTCTTTAATTATTCTAGTTCAGTGGGGACTAATATATATGGACTCATTGATATGGTTAGATACTCAGATATAAGTTCTATATATAACCCAGAATACCAATCATGAGGAATTTAAGAAAAATATTTAGGGGAATTAAATAGTATATTCCATTACAATGGTTATGTATCCAATTAAAATTCCTTTATTTGTCTTAATCATTTGAGCTAGATATGATTTGTCCCAAGTAAATAATATCCATAATTGTGAGTAGTTTATAAAGATGATTCATAAATCCCATGGAACCTGTTTTGAATCAGAGGATGGTTTGTAATATGGGATGTGATTTCACTCTTATGTTAATTTATTTTGGATATATATAAGGTACACCAATACTTTTCCAATATAAAATAAAATTCATCCAGAGTGGTCATTACTAGATTATCAAGATGAATCTTACCATAAATGTAAATTACTGAAAAGTCATATACTTTATATAAAACACTTGGTAATTCCACTAATATATTTACCTTCTCATCATTAGGTGGAGTTTGAAAATTTCAAGAGAAAATATATTATAAAAATAAATTCATAAAAATAGAATCAAATAGTTCTTTCATTATTCTTAAATTAATAAAAAGCATACTTGTTACCACTATTTTTCCATGTTATGAATTTGATGTTTCGTAACAAAATAACTTCCTTGTTACATTGAATTTGGATTTTGGGGTCATAATTTATCAATATGGACTGTTAAATAGTGTAGTTATTTTCATAGTGTATATGTTTCTTAGTTTTGTAACGTTGAACCATGGGGGAGTGACGTGTCTCGACATATGTTAATATTAAATCTTATTTTATTAATATTCATTATATATCATTTTGTTCCATTTCCATTTCTATAATGGTTTAATGTATTTGGAAGCATGGATACATATACAATTGATACGTAAGATATCTACATCTTTCCCACTAATTTCTTCACAGCTAGCACCCTTAATTGAGATATCATACATAAAACAATTCTTTATATCCCAAGGAAAAATATACATAATAAAGGGTGATCTTATATACATAGAAATTTAAAACAACGGATATATAAATCAATTATCATATGAAAGTATATCATGAGCATAAGGGTATGATTCAATGAGATTAATATTTGAGAATAAAAGACAATAATTCATAGAAACAAATTATGGAATAAGGCTTCAGAAATTAATAAGGTATGAATAAAAATAGAATCAAATATCAGGTTCAAGGAGATCATATCATAACCATAAGAACATGTCATAAATATCGGCATAAATATTGAGACATAACCATAATCATAGAAAATGTATGTCTAGGCTACCCATAAATAAATTCTTTACTAATTGGGAATGGGATAACCACTAGTTTACCTACTTAAGTCTTGGGATAACCTTTTGTATACCCTTTTCCAGGCTTGGGATAACCTCCCATGTACCCTTTTATCTCATAAAAATAAACCACTACCCAATTCATTGGGGGATATAATAGAACCAACTGACACATAATAATAATCCATTCATATTTATGTATAAGGTCATGAAACATTTGTCATTTCATTATAGCTTCACTCATGGAAAAGAAAAAGAGTTTCCTGAGGAATTCATAATCATAAACATTATAATGCCCTTTTGATAAACAATGGCCAAAATATTTAATGAGGAAAACACCCTTTTAATTTTGAAATAAATTATTTAAAATAAAAAAAATCATTAATATTAATAAAAGCATTTTACTTTAAAAAAACCATTCAAACATGTAAATTATGTTTTTAAATGAAAAATTAATCAGGATTGAGGGAAAAATTATTCGTGTAATATACAATAAAACAAATATTTCATTCAAACATTTTGTAAAAATTAAATCATTCAGAAAAAGACATAAATATTCCTTTTAAAAACAATCATAAAAATAAAAAAATTGATAAAATGAAATTAAAAAATCATTGGATAATATTAAAAAACCTTTACTTTTTTTAAATAAAATATTTTCATATTATAAAAATATCTCTGATAGAATAAAAAATAAACTTAGTTTTCATCGAAAACATTATTTCATACTTTTGTGTACATAGAGTAAAATGAAAAGAAAAATTATTAATTTATATAAATAAATATTATAGAAGAAAATAAATAATATTTTTTAGGGATATATCATATAATATCATCATTAAAAAATTAAACATAAACAATCCCAATAAAAATGATATTATAATATAAATCTCATACCACTTTGGTAACATTTTAAATACAATCCCTTATAAATGAAATAATATTAATTAAAACAATAAATACCATTAATATAAATATATTTAAAATATATCATATCAAAGGTGAAATATATACACTACATGAAAGAAAATAATGGTGAACATGGCATATGAATCATTGAAAAAAATGTGAGAAGAGAAACCCTTACCTAATGTCTGACTTTATTTGTAAGTAGTATAACTTCCTATATAATAAATTTATATTTTTTATAATTATATATAAAAGAGATAATTACATACTTTTAATATCATATATGATTATCTTATAATATATTAACAACTTTTTATTAACAATTATCTATTCACATCGTCATTTCAACTGTCAACTACATTGTTTCTCAAGTATGTTCCCTTTTTTGCAGTTTCATTCTTTGATATTTGATAATGGTTCCATAATATATATAATTTAATTCATGATATATATATATATATTATATTCATTATATATATTTAGAACCATCCATAAAATACAGAGAATGAAAAATGAAATGCATTATTCATGGAGACCGTAGTCTGTACGTACGAATAAACATTGTTTTCATTTTATAATAAAAATAAGGAACGAAATATAAATTATGTTATATTATAATAGAATAATAATTAGATCATAAATATCATATATATTCATTAAATCAGTAATTGTAAATATCTAGGTGATGTAGTGATGGAAAATGAATCACATCACTACGGGGAGATGGTAGTATATTTGTACTCATGAGTGATACATTCATTTCTCATTTGAATGAAAGGAATAATATAATGGTTGTTTTACAAAAATAATAAAATAATAGTATATTTAAATTAATTTAGTCATAATTTTTAGATTTATAATAATGATTTATAAAAGGTATATGAAGAAATAAATTTTAAATGTTTCGATTAAGACTATTACTTATACATTGAAATACTTATTTTCTCACACCACAATCCTTTATAAGATAGAAATATGTGAAGAGAAGAATATATAGAATGAAGTGAGGGAATATATGAAGTCATTATGGTATTTATTTTTTAAGATATAATGTTCAATGTTTGTGAATAAGGTAGGATAGAAGGTTATCTTTTATAAGGATCTAGAGGAAACACTTGGAATTACTTAGATGATTTAAATATAATTAACATATTTCTCCATTATAATGATTAAAAATATAAATTTATCTGATTAAAAGAGTATATAGTAGAAATATCATCATAAAATAAAATTTATATAGGTTTTGTTGTCATTTAAAGCCTTATAGTTTGGTTTAACCCCTTCATTAACTCTTTTCAACTGTAGTTGTGGTAACACATTTACTGCCTTGAAGGCTAATAAATTTACTTCTAAGGTTACAAGTAACTAAAAAATGGTTAATAGATGGAATTTATTGCGATTTATGATCCTAAATGTTAACATGTAGGATTTTCTTTTCTTTTTAAATAAATTAATAAAATATTATTTAACATAAAATATCATTTAAGATATATTTGGGGTGGTTCATTTAATTTCATTTTAAATTATTCAATATAGATATGTATTTTGAATATGAACCCTTTTAACAAAAAATAAAAATTATTATTATCCATAATATTCATTTTACACCATTATTCAAAAAAAATATTACCTTTACTATTTTGTAAAATATTTATTATATTTTTATACTGTTTTCAAAAGCATTGAGATATTGTTTTGTAGGAATTTAAGTTAATTATACCATAAACTATAACACCCTTACCCTAGTTACCTAGAATCGGTGCATTATTACATAACATTCTAATGATCAAAAAATACCAAGTCTCGAAAGACCGATTAGTTTATTATCTTTGGAATTACTAGATACATTCATAAGGTTTACATTACATCATAAAATGGAAAACAACAACAACATTGTTTCCATAGACAACACTGAAATCCCAGAGTCTATCCCATCAGGTCAGTCATAATATACTTCTTCGCATCCTGAGAAAAATAAAACCAAGAAAGAGGTGAGCTCAGATGCTCAGTAAGGATAACAATATAGCGGAAACTTTCATAAATAAGAACAAAAATTTAATGCAATGTATAAAACTAAAAGAGAATTCTTTTGAACATAAAATTCATCTTTCTATGTGAAATATAAATCAAAATAATTCCATTTACATACTCACATGGATATTCTAATAGTTGAATAATCACATGCAAAATCAATAGCCACTTTCATAATGATGGAATGCATAATTCTAGACTTTCATAACCACATAGTCAAGGCCTTGTACCAAGACTACATATAAGATTTTGTCAAGACCTTGTTCCAAGACACTGGTTTATCTCATGAGATCTACCAATCCATCTAGGAGCTATAGCGGGCTACACACGTCACTTACTATGTCCAGGGAATTCCTCATATGAAAAGGTATCAACATAACATAAACATTCGTATTAAAACTATCATACGAAATGTCAATAATTTATCCATAAACCATAAATGGTGTAAAAATAACACATCCACGGTCAAACATATCAGAAAACCTTCAATTTAATATGGAAGTTTTGTATCTTAATAAATCAACATCAAATATGTTTAAAATCCATGAAAGGATGTTGACATAGATGAAAATGATTTGTAAAACTCTTTGAGTGAAATATCCATTTTTCATGAAAACATTTAAAAGTCACACAATTTCGAAAGGAAGAAATTTAATTAAATTTTTTAATCAATGTGTCCCATACCACTTTGAAACCTTATAATGGAGTTAACATTTTAAAAACATCCATGTCCATATTGATAAATCCTTAAAAACCATTTTAAAAACATGGATATTAATGAGAATGATTTATATGAATAAATAATTAAAACATTTAAAAAGATTTTTTAGTAAAAAGTACCTTAAAATAATCCCTTTTAATAATATTTCATGAAAAATTGACATGGATAATAAATATGTCCCAGTAGATACTTATGTAAAAACAACCCCGTATAATAAAGAGATTGTGAAATTAACCATTACCTTGTACTTTTCCTTGGTCGATGGTAGGTTAACCTACAGTATAATGGTGAAATAAATTTTATTAAATTATACAAGAATCATATACATTAATATTATATCATATATGATCTTTTAACTTTTCTTTGTTAATAATATCTTAGTATTATCGTCGTTTCATGTGCTAAGTGATTCATTTTCCTTTGAATACATTGTTTTTTTATGTAATATTTGTTATGGATAGGATGTATCTTATTAATATTCATAATGATATTAAGTCTTTAAAAATTATTTTTAATCATCTAATTAAAATTATTCTTGAATGGATACGATGGGAAATGAATCTCATCGCGTTCGTGGAGACGGTAATCTGTACGTACGCACGAGCGACAATATCATTATTTTGATATTAAAATAATATATAATTGGATGTTATATCATATATACAGAATCATTATCATGTTATATTTATTATTTACATCAATTATTCATCATTATTATAATCATTCAAATAATAATGTATTGAAAACAATTACACCACGATGTGGAGACGGTAATCTGTACGTACGCACGTATGGTGGCATGTCATTCAAGTGATGGATAGAATAATGAATATGGTTGTAAAATATTTATAATAACATCACAGTATATAGAAGATAATATATTTATTATATTAGAATGGAAACAACAAAGAAATAGGAAGTGGAAGAATAAATGAACATGAAATAGGTGATGAAATATTTACCTCTTCCTCGGGTTCTTTTTTTTTGATTTGATCAAAAGGGATCCTTATGTTGGATTTATAACTAAAGTAAGGCCTCTAGGATGAAGGTAGGACAGTTGAGAGGGTATTTGGGTAGAGTTTGGCCAATCCAAAAGGCTTCGAATGTGTGAATTTGATGGAAGTGGGAGTGCCCTTTTATAAGAGGGGTGAGGGGCACCTTAAGAAAAGCTAGAAATATTATTTTATAATAAAATAATTTTCGGTTTCTAATGGATCCAAAATGAATTATTTAATGGATAAGGTGGGTATGGGTCTCAAACCACTAAACCAATAGGGTTTAGACTGGTTTGGGTCACTATATTAACTTTATCTTATAGATTTATCTCTTTGTTAAATAGTTTGACATTTACCACGTCTCTTTGTATTATAATATTATATAGTTAATAAACTTACTATAAACTTCAAATAGAACCTCAAGTGATTCATTAATGAAATTTATAATATTATTTAAGACCTTTGGCCAAAAATTATATTTTTAGGAATAGAATATCAATTAATAATATAATATTTGTTTTAAAATCTCTTTTATGTCAATTTTGACAATATTTGTAATTTGATTTTGCTAAGTTTATAACAGCATTGTTACATCGAAAAAAATTATCTAACCAACCCTAAGAGTTCATATTGACCTAGAAAATTAGTATAAATCAGAAAAGGTCTCAAATTACATTTATTTTGATATTTAAAAAATCAATTATTTTAATATTTTATTAATTAGGAAATTACTGCATCATCATTGTGTCATAAATAGATTTAATTATTTAATCTATAAAAATTATAAATAAAATACCATTATGTCGGAAACCTCTTTAGCTTCATAATTTATATTCATAGTCAAATTAATCTTATGTGTAACCTGATATTAAAAATGGTTTAGTTATTAAACATGGAATTTAACACTTTTAACTCTTCTTTGAATTAAAAAATAATAAATTTCCTAATCTAATACAAGTGTACCTAAAGGATCATAATTTATTTCTATGGGTTTTTGGTCAAATTACACGTATCCAATATAATTAAGACATGTGTTAGGATAATAATAATATCAGCTTTACCCTTAATTACACTTGTTATTTTTAACCGTAGTAAATAAATGTTAAAAGTTACAATTCAAAAAAATTATTTTCATCAAATTGAACGACATTTTACTTACTTATATCAATATTTTCTCTCATATTTTTGAAATTAAACTCACAGAAGTAGTAAAATTAAGTTTTATGTAAATTTTCAGATGCTCATAGGAGGTGGGTAAAAGGCGGTAAAAAGTTCAATAAATATTTTATATATCTAAAATTATTATAAAATGAATCCAATAAATTAAATTGATCTTATATAGGTATTATGTATATATTTTGACCAAAAATAAAATAAATAATTATTTAAATAAAAATTCAGTTTTAAACTATAACTCAGTGTTTTTCACTATTCATCAAAAATAGAATCTTTTTTAAAAAATACCAATAATTCACCCTAAGGTAATTTCAATATTACGAATCAAAAAATGAAGTCAATTTTGAAAGATAAAATTTATAAAATTTCAAAAAGTTGGTATTACTATTCATAACAGCTACTTTGATTGGTTGTGGTGTGTTAGAACTCAAAGTTACGTACAACACACGCTACTATATTATTCAAAGAGAAGCGTACTGTAGAATCATACGGTGTTACATTCTCCACTCCTTCAAATAATTTCTTCCTCAAAATTTCTAGAGTATTACTGAGTAAAAAGACTCGGGTGGTTCTTCATCATAAGTTCCTCGGGTTCCCACGTTGCCTCTTCCATCTTATGGTTTCTCCATATAACTTTTTCCAGACGATTAATTCAGTTTCTCAATGTTTGTTCTCTTGTACAAGAACCATGATAGGATCTTCACAATAAGAACGATCGGGTTCCAGTTCTAATTCCTCATAGGTGACTACATGTATTGGGTCAGGCATGTATTTTCTCAACAGTGATACGTGGAATACATTGTGAACTCTAGAGAGACTAGGTGGCATTTCCAAATGGTAAGCTGTAGCCCCAATTTGTTATAGAATTTCAAATGGTCCGATAAACTTGGGACTCAATTTTCCCTTATTACCGAAATGTATAACACCCTTCCATGGAGTTACATTCAAGAAAACCTAATATCCTACCTAAAATTCCAAATCCTTCCTTCTGTTATCAAAGTAGCTCTTCTTCCTACTTTGAGATGCACTGATATGAGTTTGAATTACCATCACCTTTTCCATCATTTCCTCCACAAGTTTAGGGCCTATGAATTCACATTCACGAACATCATCCAAATAGGTTGGTGTGCGACATCCCCTTCCATATAACGTTTCATATGGTACCATCTGTATACTTGAATGGAAGATATTGTTTTAGGAAAACTCTACCAGAGGTCAATATTTATCCCACATAACTTGAAAGTAAAGTGAGAATGATCTCAACATGTCTTCTAAGGTTTGAATAGTCCGTTCGGATTTTCCATCTGTTTGGGTGTGGTAGGCAGTGCTCAAATGATGTTCAGTATCTAGTGCTTTCTAAAGACTTTTCCAGAATTTTGATGTAAAACTGATATCATGATCCGAAAAAAATCTATTTTGGTACTCCATGAAGTCTCACAACTTCATTAATAATTAATATTTCTAGAGGTTCAAGTGTTAAATCTTCTCTTATAGCATGAAAATGTGCTGACATGGTATGTTGATCAACAATGACCCATTTTTCATTATTCATTCTAGGAGTCTTTGGTAGTCCCATGAAAAAGTCCATCATAATGTTTTCTCATTTCCACTCAGGCATGGGAAGAGTTGGTATGACTCCTCTAGGTTGTTACATTCCAACATTCACTTGTTGACAAACAATACATATTGACACAAAATCAGTAATCCCCCTCTTCATGTTGTCCCACCAAAAACGTTCCATCAAATCACTATACATTTTTGTGCTCATAGGGTGTATAGAGAAGTTGGAACTATGAGCATCATCCAATAATTCTCTTTTTAAACTTGGTATATCGATAACGCAAAGTCTCTTCCCAAATTTCAAAATTTCATCATCATTTACAAAGTCACCCAATCTCCCATTATTCACATCTTTAATTTTCTTTTGAAACTCCTCATCATCAACCTGGGTAATTTTTATCCTTTCTAGTAAAGATGTTTTGGAAACCATTTGAAAATGAATTAATGTTTCACCTTCCATGGTTATTCCCATATCCATCTTTACTAGATCCATGAAAATAGGATCCCTATAAACTCTCATCTAGTTCTATACTCCATGATCATTTCTGATCAAAGCATCTTCCACGTTATTTACCTTCCTCGGGTTATAGTGTGTCGTGCAATCATAATCCTTGACTAGTTCAAGCCATATCCTTTTCCTAATGTTGAGTTCTTTCTGTGAGAAAATATATTTCAAAATGTTGTGATCAGTATAAATATCACTTTTTTCACCATAGAGATAGTGTCTCTAAATATTCAAATCAAATATTACAGTTGTTAACTCAAGATCATGAGTATGATAGTTTTTCTCATGAATGTCTAGCTATCGTGATGCACAGATAAAATCCCTATCATTCTGCATAAGGAAACAACCAATTCCTTTCATTAAAGCATCACTATAAATAACAAACCCATCATTCCCTGACGGTAGAGTCAATATAGAAGCATTAACTAATCTTCTCTTCAGTTCATCAAAACTTTCTTCACACTCTTTTGTCCAAACAAATTTAACCCCTTTTCTTGTGAGCATTGTTAATGGGTTAGACAACTGGGAAAAATTATGGAAGAAATTTTGATAATAACCTGCTAAACCAATAAAACTGTGTACCTCAGTTATACTCATCGGTGCTGGACATTCTTGTATTGATCTTGTCGTATATGGATCAATGAAGATTCTATCCTTAGAGATAATATGGCCAAGAAAAGAAATATCTTGAAGCCATAATTTCCACTTGCTAAACATCCCATATAATTCGTGTCTTCTAAGAGTATTTCGGATAATGCGCAAGGGATTTTCATGATCTTCGTAGCTTTTGGAGTATACCTAGATATCATCAATAAATACCACTACAATGTCATCAAGATATTCTTTGAAAAACCTATTCAATAGATCCATGAAAATAGAGGGTGCATTAGTCAATCCAAAAGGCATTACTATAAACTCGTAATGCTCGTACCTAGTTCGGAATGATATTTTCATAATGTCATTCTTCTTCACACACAAATGATGATATCAAGATTCGAAGGTCAATCTTTGAAAAGTAATGACCTCCATGATGTTGGTTGAATAAATCATCAATGGGAGGTAGGGGATACTTGTTCTTTATTGTTATTTCATCGATCTCCCTGTAGTCAATGCACAACCTCATAGATCCATCTTTCTTCTTAACAAAAAGGACAGAGGCTCACCATGGAGAAACACTAGGGTGAATAAATCCCTTATTACTCAATTCCTCTAGTTGAATCTATAGTTTCACTAATTCCACAGTGGCCATTCTCTAAGGGGTCTTAATTTTGGGCCTTGAACCAGGAATTAAGTGAATGGAAAACTCAATTTCTCGTTCTAGAGGATGTCCAGGTAAATCCCCTGAAAACAAATAAACATATTCTTAAAAAAAAGGTACATCCTATATTTGAACATTCCATTCCTCACCCATAGTTATTTCATTCTCTTCCTCCCCAATAATTGAATTTAGTTGAGCTATTAGGGGTGGATCAAGATAAGAATTAGGTGGTGACGATTCTTCTCTAAAGATAAGGTGTTCTTTATCATCATCATCAAAAATAGTATCCTCCTTCTTCTTAAAATAAATTTTTTCATCATGGTCCGAAAGCCAATCTATACCGAAGATTATATCAAATTCAATCATTGGTATGTTGATGAGATCTATAGATGAAGATCATTTATATGGCCTAATAGGGACATATTCACAAGACATTGTTGAAATGTTACATCCCTTGGGAGTTTTTACTGAAAAATCAATTGTTAAATCAAATTTGAAATATCTAATTTTCTTAGAAAACTGGTAAGATATGAAACAATGCGATGATCCAGAATCAAATAAAGCATTTTCCAAACATGAGGAAACCATTAAATTACCTGCCACTATGTCTTTTAGAGCTTCAACCTCAGCAGTAGTGATAAAATAATCATGGCCCTAGTCCCATGGCCTTTTCTAAGGTAAGTTCCCCTGAATCATAGAACATTCATTCACATAATGCCTCCTTTCCCTACAATTGTAGCATTCAACATCGACAACCTCTTTCTTCCCATTGCAATCATGAGTTTGGTGGCCTTTTTCACCACACTTTTGACATGACTACCATTCCCTTCAGGCAAGTACCAAGGTGTTTCTTCCCACATTTACTGCAGGATGGATATTCACCTTTTCCCTTCTTCCCCTTATTTCCATTTCCATAGTGTTCAGTAGATCTCTTCTTATCTTGATTTTCGTTAATGTAGTAAGACTTAGAGAATTCCTTTTCTGTCTTGATAGCACATGAGACAATATCTTCGTATGGCGAGAAGGATTGTGAGACTAATTATCAATGGAGAAATGGTTTTAACCCATCATATAAATGATCAATATTACTTCTTGGGTTACTTATATAATCTGCAGCATTCCTCTCTAACATTGTAAAGTAAGCTTCATACTATGTGACATTCTCAACCTCCTTTTCCTCAGAATCTGAAATTGTCTTTCCCTATCCTCTCGATGTTCATGAGGAAAGTATTTTTCTATGAAAATCTCTTTAAACTACCTCCATTCCATATTGTATACTTCATCATCTTCCTTTGTGTTTTGAATTAATGACCAACATTGATCAGCATCTCCAGTGAGGCGGTAAACTTCCATGACAACTTTTTCCCTTTCTCTACTCCCCAAGGCGTGGAATATATTCTCTAAGGAATTTATCCATTGCTCAGATGCTAGTGGATTTTTACCCCCATTGAATGTTGGTGGTTGTTTCCTCATGAACCAATCTAACATTGATCATCCACAGTACGGATCAGGGTGCTCCATACGAGTAAGGTTATTATTCATAACCTGAGTGAGTTGTCTCAGTATGGTGATTAGATGATCAGCACCAGTTTCATCACCAGCTCTACTATAATTATCTTGATAAGAGGGAAATCTTTATATGGAGTTTGTTCATTGATACGGTTTCAATTCCTTCCACTAGGTGCCATTTCTAAATAATGGTATAAACTAGATTAGTTTATGAATTTCAGTGGATAAATAAAAACATATAAAACACATAATATAAATTGAACAGTTTATGGATATAATCCATAATCATAAAAAAAATGTTTTCATTGAGGATGTATATACTCAAAAACCCTTCATAATGGTTTTTAAGGAAAATGAGAATTATCCTAAGCATATCCACTGGGAGTGTCGTAACCAAGAGTGCAGCAAGACTCGTTGTCGTGCACCAACTCCAATTTGAGTCTAGCTCAAACCGGTGCATTATGGTTTTACCCCTTGGTACATCTATGCCAGAGCACCCTCTACCTGGTCATATCCAGATAGAAATAAATTTCCTGGGAAACTCAAAAAATCTCTACAATACCAAAATTCTATGAAGTTATTCTATACTAATCTTCAATGTCTATCTTAGGGCTATGTGCTCTAATCAGTGTTTATCTAAATTTATATTCCATGGTTTGTACAAAACTTCCTCTAATACCAAATGTAACTCCCCAAACATAGTTACCCAGAGTCGATGCCTTATTACATTACATTGGCATGATCACAAAAGATCATGTCTCGAAAGACCGATTAGTTTAGTAGCTTTGGAAGTACTAGAAACATTCATAAGGTTTACATTACATCATAAAATGGAAAACTACAACAAAATTGTTTCCATAGACAACACTGAGATCCCATAGACTGTCCCTACAGGTCCGTCATAATATTCTTCTTTGTATCCTAGGAAAAATATAACACTGAAAGGGTTGATCTCAGATGCTGAGTAAGGATAATAGTATAGAAGAAACATTCACAAACAAGCATAAATATTTAAGGTAATGCATAAAACTAAAACAAAATACATTTCAACATAAACATCATTATAATACAGAAAATATAAATCAATATAATTCCATTTACTTACACACATGGATATTCTACTAGTCAAATAATCACATGCAACATCAATATTCACTTTCGTAATGATGGACTGCATAATGCCGGACTTTCATAACCACATAGTCAAGGCCATGTGCCAAGACTAAAAATATGATTTTGTCAAGGCTTTGGGCCAAGACACTGGTTTGTCTCATGAGACCTACCGATTCATCGAGGAGCTATACCGTGGTCCACCTGTCACATACTAAGTCTAATGCATTCCTCATAAGAAAATGTTTAAACATAAGATAAATATTCATATTAAAACTAGCATATGAAATGCCAATACATTATCCATAAGACATGAATGGTGTAAAAATAAAACATCCACAATCAAATATATCAAAAAACCTTCAATACAATATGGAAGTTTTGTATCATAATAATATCAACTTCAAATAAGTTTAAAATCCATCAATGGATGTTGACATATTTGAAAATGATTTGTAAAACTCTTTGAGAGAAATTTACCTTTTTCATTAAAACATTTAAAAGTCACAAAATTTAGAAAGAAAGTCATTTGAAGACATTTTTGAATCAAAGATTCCCATAAAACTTTGAAACTTTTGAAAGGAATTAACATTTTAAAAACATTCAATTCCATATAGATAAATCCTAAAAACCATTTTGAAAACATGGAAATTAATTAGAATGGTTTAGAGGAATAAATATTTAAATTTTATAAAATTATGTTTTGGTAAAAATTACCTTGAAATAATCTCTTTGAAAACTCTTACATGAAACATGTACATGGATAATAAATATATCACAGTAGATACTTACATAAAAACAACCTCGGATAATAAAGAGATTGTGAAATTAACCCTTACCTTGTACTTTTACATGGTCGAGGGTAGGCTATCCTCCTGTATAATGGTGAAATAATTTTTATCAAATTATACAAAAATCATATATATTAATATGATATCATATATGATCTTTTAATATTACATTGTTCATAATATCATAGTATTATCGTCGTTCCGGGTGTTAACTGATTCGTTTTCCTTTGAATGATTTGTTACGTAAGTAATGTTTGTTATGGATAAGATTCATCTTATTCATATTAAGAATGATATTAAGTCTTTAAACATTATCATTAATCATCTGGTGAAAATTAGTCTTGAATGGATATGATGTGGAATGAATCTCATCGCATTCGTGGAGACTGTAATCCGTATGTACGCACGAGTGACAATATAATTATTTTAATATTAAAATTATATACAATTGGATGTTATATCATATATAAATAATCATTATCATGTTAAATTTATTATTTACATCTATTATACATCATTATTATACCCATCCAAAAAATAATGTATTGAATAACAATTACACCACGACGTGGAGGCAGTAGGACATACGTACGCACGTATGGTGACATGTCATTCAAAGGATGGATAGAATAATGAATATGGTTGTACCATATTTTGAACAACATAAAATAATATAGAATATACTAGAGTTATTATTTTATAATGGAAACAACAAAGAATGAGGATGTTGAAGAAGAAAGGAACTTGAAAGAGGTGATGAAATATTTACCTCTTCTTCGGGTTGTTCTTTTTGATTTGATCGAAAGGGCTCCATAGGTTGGCTTTCTGACTAAAGTAAGGCCTCTAGTATAAAGGGAGGAAAGTTGAGAGGGTATTTGGGAAGAGTTTGGCCAATAAAAAAGGATTTTAAGGTGTGAATTTGATGGAATGGCGAGTTCCGTTTTATAAGAGGGGTGAGGGAAACCTTAGGAAAAGCTAGAAAAATAATTTTATAATAAAATCATTTTTGGTTTCGAATGTCTCAAAAATGAATTATTTAATGGATAAGGTGGGTATGGGTCGAAAACCACTCAACCAATAGGTTTTATATAGTTTTGGTTCACAATATCAACTTTATCTTTTAGATTTAACTCTTAGTTAAATAGTTTGACATTTACCATGTCTCATTGTATTTTTATATTTTTTGGTTAAAAAACATACTATAAACTTCCAAGAGAATCTAAAGTGGTTAATTAATGATATATATAATATTATTTAATACAATTGGCCTAACATTATATTTTTCGATATAGAATATCAATTAATAATATAATATTTGTTTTAAAAACTCTTTTATGTCAATATTGACACTATTTGGTATTTTGTTTTTTCTATATTCATAACAGCATTATTACATCGAAAAAAATTTATCTAACCAACCCTAACATTTAATATTAACCTATACAATTAGTGGAATTCATAAAGAGTCTCAAATTACATCTATTTGGATATTTATAATATCAATTATTCAAATATTTCATTATTTGGTAATTACTGTGCCATCATTGTGTCATAAATAAATTTAATTATGTAATGTCTAAAAATTATAAATAAAATACCATTATGTAAGAAATAGTTTTATATTTCTAATCATTACTTATAGTCGAATTTATCTTACGTGAACCACTATATTAAAAATGGTTTAGTTATTAAACATTGAATTTAACAAATTTAACTATTCTTTGAATTAAATAATAATAAATGTCCTAATCTAATCCAAGTGGACCTAAAGAATCATATTTTATTCCAAAATATTTTTGGGTCTAATTAACTCTATCAAATAGAATTAGGAAATTTTTTAGGGTAATAATAATATAATTTTTACCCTTAATTTCCATACTTACTTTTAACCGTGGTAAATAAAAGTAAAAAGTTACTATTCAACAAAAATTATTTTCATCTTATTGAACCACATTTTACTTACTAATATCAATCGTGTATCTCGATTTTTTGAAATTCAACTCACAGAAGTGGTAAAATTATGTTTTATGTAAATTTTCAAATGATCCTAGAAGGTGGGTAAAAGACAGTAAAAAGTTCAATAATATTTATATATATATAATTATTATAAACTGACTCCAATGAATTATATTAAAATTATATATGTATTATGTATATGTTTTGTCCTAAAATAAAATAAATAATAATTTAAATAAAAATTCAGTTTTATACTATAACCTAGTGTTTTTCATTATTCATTAAAAATTGAAAGTATTCAGAAAAATATCAATAATTCACCCTAAGCTAATTTCGATATTTCAATTCCAAAAATGAAGACCTTTTTGAATGATAAAATATATAAAATTTCAAAAAGTGGGTATTACTATTCATAACGTCTGGTTTGATTGGTTGTGGAGTGTTAGAACTCGATGTTGCGTACAACACACGCTACTGTATTATTCCAAAAAAAACGTACCGTGGAAGCTTGGGGTGTTACATAAAAAATTAAAGATAAATTTACATAATAAAAATTATTTATTTATCTTAAAAAAAACTTATATATTCAATTATAACTTGTTTTTATCTCAATTAAAATATATAATTGAAATATAATTCAAGTGAGCAACATTTTTTATTTTTTATTTTCTGAAAAAATATTAATGTCACAATCAAGTGAATGTGGTAATAAATTTCCATATTCTTTTATATAGTATTATTTGGTAAAACAATACTAATTTGATAAGATAAATTATTTTTTTAGAGATATTTTAAAGACTTGTCCCATAGATATAACCATGTTTTTCTTGTTTTACCCTTACCGAGATGAAAAATCTTTACCTTGCTTATTATTCTTAATTACAAAAAATAAATGTAACCTACTTTCCAAATATAAATATCCTTATTCAAAATATAGAATATATTTTTCCATACTAAAGTTATATAATTGTTAGAAATGATTTTTAATTTAAATGTGTTAAATGCAATGGAAAATAGTTTCTTGGAAAATGTGTTTTTATGCCAAAAAATGAATTTATACCAAAAAAATTATTATAATGATTCCTATGCGATGAATTAAAATAATTAGGATTAAATAAGAATTATTTAACTTTAATGTAAAATTAGAAATATAATTATACTTTCAAATTACTTTATTTAATGATAATAAATGATAGTTTTACAAAAATCAGTGTTTTCACTATTCTTTTAAAAATATAACGTGTAAAAAAATCCAAAACATTCACCCAAAGATAATATTGATATGTTGATTCAAAATAATATATTCATTTTATAAAATATCATTTATATATATGGTTTAAATAAATTATAACTTCCACACACAAAATATAATAAAAACATTTTTAAGAAAACATATTTTTGATGCACGAAATGACTTTACTGAAAATTGAGTACTTATTTAGGATGAATAATCAATAAATTTACATAATAGACTACCTTTACACGAATTATTCATAAAATTTTTCTTACTACTCGTACCTTCCAAATTAATAACTCATTAATAATAGTCACACATAAATAAAAATGTTTTTAATGTAAATCACAAATTCATAAAGAGTAGTGTTGTGTGTTAATAAATATATCAATCTTAGTATTATTTTAAACTAAATTTTTGGGGTGTTAAATTCAACCATGTTAAATAAATCGATTCCTCATAATTTTTATCTCAGTAATATATGTTTCAATGTTATAAATTATTGTTTCTCAAAACCCAAATCATACAAAGGGATAAAAATATTCCATTGGAAAGGGCAAGTGAGAAATTGAAAGTTTACTTAAAATAACACATATTTAGGTTCTTATGTAAGGCGATCAATAGTGGGAAGTGAAAATATATGCATGAAGATGAAACGTAATTTCCAAATAATAATATAGTGTGGTAGAAATCATGGTTATGAGAATTTTAATGACACCAAATCCATATGTCAGTGAGGGTTGAAAATGAACACAAATGTTTCAGAAATAACTACAAAAATGGAAAGTTTCATTTTCAATGTCCTTGTTACTAGATTTGAGGATTTATTTTTCCATAGAATATGATAAAATATATGTGATTTTTTCAAATCCATAAATGAAATTTCATCCTTTGGTTTCGTATTTCAATTTGTTTTCACCTCGTTTCATCCCATATTCCAATGATGAATTCCCAATATAATTTTTTCGTGACTGAAGAATTAAAATAAAATTATAATAGATGATAATATATATAAAAGGATAAAAATAGTTTCCTCTTATTTATATCTAGTTACTAAAAAAATGGACATTATATGATAAGATAACTAATATGAATAAATTATAATTTTAAAGATTATTCTCAAAGATTTCAATAATAATACCAAATTATTTTAATAATTATTTTCACAAATAGATAAATTAAAAAACTCCTCACATTATAGTTAATAGGTATTAAAAACTAAAAAATTTAAAAACATTTACATCAAATTTTCTAAAATCAATATAACATTAACCATGAAAAAATATAAAATATATCTTATGGTTACATACCAAACTAGTGTACAACAAGATCAAATATTATTCCAAAACATGATAATATCCTGAATCATCATAAAACCTCAACAAAAACCTATAAGCTTCCGAAAAAACTCTATCCTTGTTTATCAAATAAAATCATAGACTATCAAATATATTTTATAAATCCCAAAAATGTAATAAATTTTATCAAAGAGAACATAATTCACATTATCATAAAATAACTAGTCAATTTCAAGGTCACTAATAAGGTATAATTTACAAGATCAATATCAATTATCTCATTATCCATAAAACATTATTATGTAAATATCAGGAACACATTAAGGTTTAACTATCTCTCAATCATGTATTTTCTAAAAATACCACTTTACTACTAAACAAATTTCTTAGGTTATTGGTACCATTCAACGTAATATTATAAATCCTTAGAGAAACCCACAACAATGTAATTCTAAGATGTTTCAAGATTCTTATAACCAAAATGAATGTGATAGATGATGCAGCTATTTATTATTATTTTTTCCACATCAATTTTCACTTTCATCCCATTTTAATATCAAAATAATGTATTTTGTAAAATAATAACCAATAATTGTCAAAAAATTTCATAACTATTAAAATTACATTTTTCTATGAAAATATGTATTTTATTGTTTATTTTTTATTTAAAATAATTTAAAATGAATTAATTATATATGTTTTGACTTTTATTTTTTATTCATCAGTTTTTTTGTTTTTTATATAATTACTTATTTGTATTACTTCTTTGTTTTATTTATTTTTATATTAATAAATTAATTCAATTATTTCATAATTTTCAATTTATTAATAAATAAAACTCATTTTAGTTTTTTATATTCTAATTAATGAAGAATAATTTATTAATTCTTTCATTTTACTAATTTTGGTAATTAATTAGGTTGTTAACTAATTTAATCTTATTGACATTGAATGTTTATTATTTTAACAAATCGTTCATATAATTATTTTTAAAATGCTAGAATATTTTAAAAAATTGAAATGTGTATTAAATTTTGTGTTTAATAATTATAACCTAGATAATTTGGTTTATAATAATTTAAAATGTGTATATCAGTGTTTTAATTTTTAATTTTTGGTTTTATTTTAGTTAACTAATTTATTTTAGTGAATTAAATTTTATTTATTCTATGTAATTTATTATTTATATGTTTTTTTCAGGTGTCACTACTATAATCTTCCAATAGTGACCCACTTCTCAACCGTAACTCACCGCCAGTTTTCCTAATCACTCACTGCCAACTTATCTATTGGTGACTCCCCACTCACTATCAACAATCCATCCACCCCCAACGATGACTCCCAGTCACCGTTGAAATTTCCTTCCCCCTACAGTCACGTCACACCATTTTAACACCTGTGGATACTCAATGTCTCACCGCCAGCCTCTCTGGCCGAGACACTTGCCTCACAACCATCCACCATTTCTCAACACACTGCCGGTAACATCTTCATCATCCACCAGATTCTTACCTACTAGTGGCACCCTATATCACCTCCACATCTATTTCTATTCACCAATCAACATGTAACTATTCACCACATTAAAAACAACATAAAAAAGAAAACACAACCAGTAATGATGAAGATGAAACCCACAACAGAGCAGATGAAGAACTCAAAAATTATACATTATTTCAGATTCATAAATCAGAAACCCAAAACACAAAAAATTGATCCATAATTTGAGCATTCATTAATAAGTGTGTAGATAAAACCGACACTCAGTATATCTTTATGCACCCTACCCGAACCGCAGATCATGAATCCCACTATTGGGCATCGAGCTGCACTGCCAATCAAATCTACAAGCGACCACAAACATAAGATGGACCACCGTGATCTGCCCATGTCCACCCTTCTCTTGAGGCTCACTAGATATCCCTAACCCTCTACTGCAAGCCTTCTCCTCGCTGGGTGCCCACAGATGCAACCAGGGATCGGACCCCCCATGCCTGATTTGGAATTGTTTCCCTACTAAAGCTCCACCTCCACCTCCACCATCCGCGACTCCTTACTCGACTCCCCTGCCCCCATTCCCCTCATTTCATCGGAACCCCTTCCTTGAATTCTTCTTTTATTTTTTATATTATACTTAACAACATATAATATAATAATAATATATTATATATTATATATAATAATTAACATAATTTATATAGTGTAATATAATTTTTTTTAATTAATTAAAATAGATTAGTATGTCATGTATATATATATATATTAAAATTTATATATTTATGTACATAATACTATTATAAAATTACGTAATATATATCATAGTAAATAAAAGTAAATAAATATTTTTATTTATTTTTATTTATATATAACTATTCTAACAATCATTTAATAAATATTTGAAAATATATATTAGTTTATTTGTTTTCATATTATAACTATAATAGTATTAATATATGTTTTATAAATGTAGTTACTTTTTAAATTACACATTGTTTGGCGCCTTGTTTTTGTTTTCTTTTGTTCTGCATAAGGGATGTTTCTCTTGGAGTATGTGATAATTGAAGGTGATCATGTGGAAAATGAAAGGGGAGGTGTGAGTCATTTCAATAGGTCAGTTGTGTTAATTGGGAGTTCACTGAAGTAAGGTGATGTGCATGTGAATTCATTCTATGTGGATGTAGTTGTTTCCTATTCATCTCTATTTTTTTAGTTTTTTTCATTTTATGAATAAAATAATTTTCCCATCTTGTTTTCAGACATCCATTAACACCCGGACATGATAACTACCTATGCTACCCATAGAAGGGAACCTTGCTTCTCCTTACTCATCTACTTTAACTATTTTTATATATTTTTCGTCCTTGTAAATAACTTTTCATCATATCTATCTCTATTTTTTTGAATTATAATTTTCATGTATGTTCATTTCTTCTTAACTGTGTTTTTAGATCTCATATCTTCATAAGTAGAGATCTAATTTGCGATTCCGAATTTAGGAATTGAATCCCAACATGACCTGTACATCTGAATTTTATTATGATCACCATTTTCTCCAAATAATTCTAAAGAGATCATGAATGTGATTTGTGGTTTTTGTGAGAGAATTATTTTGTTGAATCATTTTCTTTCTCAATTTCCCATTGATCAATTTTTTGTTCTTATATTTAATCTCTTGACTGAGTAGTTAAGTGAGGATTGTGTGACTTTTGACACTTCAAAAATCACTTATGTTAGGGAGAATTGTTTTTCTAGAGTGGTCTTCTTTTGAGATTTCCTCACTTTTGGGAGAGATCTTGTTTATTAGAAGAGATTATACACATGATTGATCACTGTTTTAAAAGAGATATGTGTATACATACGTCTATTGACCATTCACTGAGTGAGTTGAGGTATTTTGGTTCTATACTTTGTAGATTAATGATAGGGAGTTGAGGGTGGATCGACTTTGGACTGGACCTATTCTTGTTGATCTTTTCTAGGTCGTTCTATCATTTTCATGTTTTTTTGTGTTGTTCTAGCCTTCATTTCATCCATTTTGTTTTATATACTATATTGGTCATTACATTTTTCACTATTTCATCATTTCTTCATTATTTTTTGACACTGGAATTTATTGATTTTCTTATTTATTATAAAAATATATAAAAAACACAAAAATATTTCCTGAAAACCAAATAGGGTTCTCAACACTGCTTCCTTGAGATAGACCCTGAGGTTATCCACTATGTGATTTATTTGGTACTATAAACATATCTTTCACCATCCTCATGAAAAGGACGCCATCAAATTTTGAACAATTTATGGGGAAGCAATGTTTTCTTAAGTGGGGTTTTCCAATTTCTTCTTTTATAAAAAACCAAAAAAAAAGTCATCGTCTTTTTTTACTCATGATGATATGTCATATTTCTATGATGTGAAAGTATTATATGAGTAATTAGACCAATTTCAATTTTGGTTAAAAATCCAACAATTATGATACCACTAAGAAGATAAAACGGTTTTGACTCATCAAACAAAATATTATTATGCACATCGATTCAATCAAATGAAAGAGGGTCATGAAGAGAACGTACCTTACAAGAAGGATTTTTTTGCTATAAAGAAGATCGCGGATTTTATTGGACCTACATACCTATCCAAAGTGGGCCAAAATAGCATGGAAGTACCCTTTGAATCCTTTGATGTTTTACCTTCAGGAAAAAAAATTAGGAGAAAGGAGATAAATAAGATGAAATAGGAAGTTGAAGATGCCAACTTTTTTAGCAAGAAATACCCTTTAACTTCCTGCTAAAAATTTAAGGGATACATCCCAAAGCATACTAAAAGTGATGGTAAAAGATATAAATTGTGTAGATTAAATAATATGGGCACATTTTGGATGATCAATTTATTTTCAGCACCTCATTTGATTATTTTTATTGCATTGAGATTTCTAATGATTTTTCAATGATTCAAAAGGTGGAACCAACACAATACATACTCTATTTTTCCTTAAAAGACACAATATCAGAAGTTATTTTTTTAAAGAAAGTATAAAGGAGGTTAAATGCCTCACTCTTACCATATATATTCTTTTTGGTTCACTATCCAACTTTGAGGAAAAATCTCAACATTTACATGGATTTGAAAACATTTTAGAAGAATCTGTATTTTTATTTTACTTTAATTTTATTGATCTTTATCTTGAATCTGTTCCTCCTATTGTAGTTATTGAGAAGGAAGTCCATTTTTTTATTTCATGGAGAGTCATGAAGAAAAATAATTTTCACCTTCTAAGGACTTAATGAAACTCCCAATTCTGGATGAAACTTCACATTTGGAAATTGCAGCTAAAGATAAAGTGCTAGAGCTATGAATATAATTAGCAGAGGATGTTGAAACATTTATTATTGTCAAGGAAGAATTTTTTAATTATATTTAACCATAGGAAAAGTCACATCTGTTATTTCCATTCCCACCAGTTGTTCACACTCAAACTCTACATGTAGAAAAGGGGAAGTACCCTTATATTTTGTTTTCCACACCATTAAGTCACAAGAGGAACTATACTTCTAAGGATATGAATTTTATTTAAGATTCATAAGTGTTCATCTAAAAGTATAAATTATTTTAAGTAGAGAGGAATAAAATTTTTTGGTTCCTTATCATGAAACCAAATCCCCCATCAGACTATGGATGATCCATTGATTTCCCAACTACGAACAATCAAAATACATCACCCCTTATGGGGTTATACCAAAATTATCCAATTTTTATTTCATGATTTAGTATATTTATTCAAGATATCTTAACTTATGTTGTTTTTCTAATTAGGAAAATAATCAGGCATTCATTCTATATGGCAGCCATTCAATAGAAAACAGAGTAGCACATTGGAATTTCTAGAGAAAACTACTTAACATAAACCTGGTTGAAATTATTTTGGAGAAAAAAATTATTAATACCGAGGTTAATGAATGTACATATTATATGTACATAAAATGAGCATCCAAGTAGCAAAAAAAGAGTAAAAATAGAGAGTAATCACATGGCTGAGCTAAAAAATTAAAAGCTTCCACCTTAGAGAAGTGCTTTTTTATTTTTCAAAATTTTAAATAATTACATTCACTACATGTTAGATGGGATCATGGGTGGTGGATTTACCCATTTTTAAAGTTGAATTAGTGAATCCATGTTTCACGCTAGGTGTTATTTTTCTTAAATCTATTGAGTTAAAACATATTATAATCTTATTTGTAAAACATGCATGCACCCACTATTTTAACTTTCATGTTATTGTTGTTGTACAATGTTGACCATCATGAAACTATTTTAAATTTAATGAAAAATATTTTGTTTACTTCACAGCATTAACTTTTCCAGAAAATAATTTGTACTTGATTTTCCATTGGTGGCTATTGGGGGTTTCTCTTATTTTTGTTTTTTTATTTTTGTTTTCTTGTTCTATGGAAGGAGTTTTTTTTAACTTCACTACTACCCCTACAAAATATTTTAACTGTTGAATTTTCCATCTATATTGAAATTTTCTATCTCCCACCTTGAGATTCAACTTGGGATAAAATATTGATTTTTAAGTGTAAGGGAGATGGATCTTTCTATACTAAAAGTATGATCACATTCTCTATGCCGAAATTCACATCACATCAATCCCCCAGAAATTATTTTTCAAAAAATTGGTCACTTTTTTCCAAATTTTTTAAAATTCATTAAAGAAATTAAATTATTTCATAGCCTAAGGGTCATTTGGATTTAATCAACACATAAATTTAGCAATTCATAGTGGATAGAAACTTTATGGTTGTTTATGGTTTCATTTATTTTGAAAATTTTAGAGAATTATGATTATTGAGTGATATTGTTCACTTCCTTTATGGATTTTCTATTTTGGAATTTAAGAATGGAGTGATATATCACATTTATTATGGAATTTGGATCATGAACTTATGAAATAAGAATTTTGAAGTCGAAATAATGAGTAAAACATTTTTCTAAAAATATAATAAAAATAATAATCACCTTAGGGAGTTAACTGAGATTAAAATCATAAAAGACCTTTGAAACTATAGTAAAATGGGTAAATGTGAACCCACTTGGAATATTGAAGAGTATAGGAACTGAGTGTGTCTGGGTGTGTGTGTGTGTGTTAGCCCTATGTATATATTAATAATTTATTTTTCATAGTTCTTTACACATTCATGGATGGATAAAAAAGAAAAATAATAATAATAAATCACTTAGTGGTAAAAATGAGTTCATTAAGGTGAGGGGGATTTTGAACCCAGATGAAGAATGGTAAAATTGAATTATTTTAAGATCTTTTATGTTGAATCAATAAAACAGTTAAAAATTTGATCTTTAAAATTTTTCAATTTTAGGAGAAAGTTGAAATTGAAGGTGCTATTTTTAAATATTTTAATTCCACCTTTTCTAACTTATTAGAAATCTTCGAGTTTGAACTTGAATTGGAAATTTAGTAGGAAAGTGAGTGATTTCATATAAGCAATATAATTTTTGACAGTATATGAATTTGTGTTCCCATTATTTCTAATGAGTGGTTGGATTTTCGAAGGACACCTTTTTAACACATTCTATTAAAAGCATGTCCTTGTTATGTTCCTCTGTTTTTTAAAGCCCAAATCTTCTCATTTTGAATATAATGTAACAAATAATACATCCGATTTTAAAAAATCAAAAGCATGCAGTTTTTGAGGTCCAACCAATATTTTAGTATGAGAGAGTTTTCTGTGCATTTTTTACATTACTTTTTGACACATCATTTTTTATATTTTACATTTTAGTATCAAAATAGTTGCTTTTGTAAAATAACTTCGCAATATGGTCACATTTTTTCATAACTATTAAAATAATATAGTTTTAGTAAAAATTTGAATTTTTTTTGATTATTTTTTCCTATTTTGAATAATTGTAAATTAATTAATTTTTTTTTTGTAATGGTCATTTTTTATTCTTTTTTGTTTTCTTTTTCCGTAATTAGATATTTATTTTACTCATTTAACTTATTTCTAAATTAATTCATTATATCAATTTTTTCTTCATTTTTAATTCATTAAAAAATAAATATTATTTTAGTTTTTTAATTTTAAATAATGAAGTTTAATATGTTAATTCTTTCATTTTATTAATTCTATATATTAATTAGTTTGTTAATTGATCTAATAAAATTTATTTTTAATTTTTATTATTTTAAAAAGTTGGTTCTATTAGTTTTTTTTAAATGTCAAAATATTTTATAAAATTGAAATATGTATAAAATTATGTGTTTAATAATTATAACACAAGTAATTTTGTTTTTAATAATCTACAATTTGAATGTCAATGTTCTTTTTCTTATTTTAGTTAACTAATTTATTTTAGTGAACTAAATTTTATTCGTTGTTTGTAATTTGTTATTTAATTTATTTTGTTTGTTTTCTGGTGTCCCCACTAACATCTCCCAAAGGTGACTCCCATGAGTTTCTTTTTATCCCTTGTCAACCAAAACTCACTGCCAGATTTCCCATCCACTCACAACCAGCCTCTCTGGTTGTAACTCCCCAGCAAACCCTTACTGTGAATCCCAGCCACCATTGTAATTTCCTTCTGCATGTACTCATTTCAATCTACTGGATCCCCCAGCGGTAACTCAATGTCTCACTAGCAGCATATCAGGAAGTGACTCAAGTTCACCACCACCCACCATTTCTCCACAGACTGCTAGTAGCATCTTTACTATCCACTAGATTATTACCCACTAGTGGTACCTTTTCTAACCCACACATCTATTTTCATTCACAAACCACTAAGAAACTAGTCACCATAGAAGTAATAAATGCTGAAAAAATAGCATACATAACCAGTATTGATGTAGATGAATCCCAAAGCAGTGCAGATAAAGAACTCAACAATTATAGATTCTCTAAATTCGAATATCAGAATCCCCAAGAACATAATAAATTAAAAAATAATTTGAGAATCCCAAAGTCAAAGTGTAGATTGAACCAACCCTTAGCAGATTTGGAAGCACCCTACCCAAACCGTTGATATAGAATCCCACCGCCAAACAATGATTCCCACCACCGCTTGAACATACAAGCGACCACCAACTGAAGCCCGACCACCAACTGAAGCCCTACCATCGTGAGTTTCCTCTATCTTCCCCACACTTGATGTTCTCCAGACATCCCTTCCCTCTACCACATGCCTTCTTCCCATTTATTTCCTACGAATGTAGCTAGGGACTAAAACCCCCTTGTCTAATCTGGTACCACCATCCTGTTCAAGATCGACCTCCATTGTCCATAGCTCATGGCTCGACTCCCCCTCTCCCACATTTTTCACCATATCATTTGTGTCCCATTCCATTGTTTCTTATTTTATTTTTTTTATGAATTATATTATACTTAATAAAATATAATATTTCAAGAATAATATATTATATATTATATATAATAAATATCATAAATGATATAATATTATAAAAAATAGTTTAATTGATTCAAATAGACTATTCTATTAATTATAAATTTAGATATAAAGAAATATATTTATGTATATAATACTATAATTAAATTGTTGGATCTGGGCGTGCAGTGGAAGCCCCAAATAGGAGGGTTTTTTAAAAAATTTCTACCAACGATCGACATAAACTTTTTGACATCACTGCAGAGTAGCACAGTCTAATCTGAGGATCTCGCATGATGGTTTTTAAGCACCAAAATTAAACCATAAAAATACATAGCTTAATTATGAAGTTGTGCGTGATGTCTGCTCGTTGTTGGCAATCCCTAATCAATGAATCTGAATTCAAATTCCTCTAGATCGTCCACATGTGCTTCAAGAAATCTGTGGGAGCGCTGTTCATGGTAATCTGGGTGCTAGTGTGGAATTGCGATGATGCCTTCGACACTCCAATGATCACTACATCGATTCGCTAGTGATGCCCAAGAGAGATCTCCATTTGAGCTCCTTGGATCCAGAGCCTCTCTCTCTAGATTATGGGAGATAAGAGAAGAGAGAGAATCACCATGAATAAATCCTTGGAAAAATCCCCTCCTCTTCTGTTTATAATGATTAATTAAAATACTTGGTGTTGCATCGCTGGCCCTGAATACTTAATACACTATCGACAACATTTTATGACTAAAAAACGAAGCCATAAATATTGTTATCATTTACATGTAATATATTAAAATATATTATATTATAATAATTGAGTCATTAACTCAATTCATTGCTTCAATATATATTAATTGAAACCTGAATAATTTAATATTCATCCATTAATATTTTTCATGTATTTACATAAAACTCAGAAATACATTTTATGAAAAAAATTCAATGCTCATTATTCTAAACATGAATAATACGAATTTATTTATTACATTGGTGATCGTTTAACTTTGGACAAATTCCGGACCCCTTTGGTGGGGCCCACCATATCCAAAACTCCTATTCAAGTGAATAGGGATGATTCTTGAATACGATATTGTGTGTGACCCTATAGGAACCTATTTCGATAGTAGTGAATAGTATTCACAGACCAAGAGTGGCATCTAGGAACCCGTCATGGCCCCTGAAAAAATAAGGATTGTCACAGCAGTGACAACCAACCTATGAACACGCACAATGTAATCTAATCTCTTTATATGTAATATCTAATAAGTAAGGACGTACTCACATGTCATCGCCCTTTTCATTCTTTATAGTTTATTGATTTAACTGGATGGATTTACCCCTGACGGCCATGGCCATGGTCTTATAAAGGTACTGCCATCCATATCAACAGGGCCTGAGATATATTACTTCCATAACCCAGAAGAAAAAATTCCTTTCATGAACATTCAACCAATTTCATGACATAAATGATGCACCTGACACAAACTACCTCACTAGGACTTCATTGCCATGGTTTTCGTCTTGCATCAAAGTACACAATCAACTGAAATATATTGATATTGATCTGAAATCAAGAGACCATTACACATGATCGTAGATAGAAAAATCCAATGAAACCCGAAACATGTGGTGTTCTTATTGGTGGGTTAGTCGTCATGATCTCACAACTAGAGATCACCAAGTTCGAACTTCATGAGAAGACATCTCAATGCGTATGATCCCCCAGCACCTGATGGTAAAACATCTAGTATGTCCAATCAGTAAGATGTATCTAGAATATAGATCATATATTTAATATTAATGTTATAGTATCTAGAGGTTCTCATTATAGCCTGGGAACAGATATATGCTTTCGATATGACTATTAATCTTTTGACATTACCATTTCTATAGTGTACGCAAAAAAGGCATACACTATAATGGTAAGATGACATCATTCATTGCTTACCGTATACACGATATGTTAATCAAAATCACTGAATAGTTGGGTATAGGGCACCCAATATTTCAATACTCCCACTTTCACTAAAGCCAACTTGCTAACCAAACTTGTTAACTACTCACATGTTGACTATCGTATTTCTACTGAGTTTTGGCTTTAGCTACTGGGTCCGCCACGGTTCTGCCGCGTGGATATTCTGATATAGCGACCTCATCTCATAGAGTAAAAATTCTCAAGAGATAAAATCATGAGTATATCTTTTTTGTCCACAGTCATAACTTGACATCTTGGCTGGTAATAATATCATAATTTACATTATGATAACACTTTTCTCACTAGGTGCGATTCCAAGAACTGTAACAAATAATTGCATTTAATTGATTCTTAGATATCTTAGAATCTGCAATATACTCGGTCTTGCTGGTTTGGCTACCACTGGATTATATGATCTTATATCACTCATCATCTTTAACTGAAGTAGTAGATCTCTTGATCTATATAAGACTAGTATGTATCCCCCAAAACTAGTATTATTTCTTCTCCACTTACTAGGTAAAAATCTTTGGTACTTGCCGAAGTACAATTAGATTGTTCTAACTTCATCCCTTGTAGTGCTCATGGATGTAACTGATATTTTCCTATGTAAAATATACCTTGAAAATATCGGTTATTGTACATATCATGCATACGTGGTTGATCCATCGCTCTGATGTATGGATTTCAACTCACTACATTTATCTTTTCCCATGTCACGAACCGATCAACATGGAGAGATTATTTCCTGTGACATAGGCTACAATTCATCTCTTGAATTGTTTCAACATGTATTTTTCAATACAATGTCACTATATGTATTATTGACTAGTACCAAGAAACCTATAGATCTGCCTCAGTAAATGTTGTTTCCTAGAACTTAGGTTTCTACTTTAAGTCAATCTCTGGAGAATAAATTTTATTTTGGTCTTAACTAATTGTAAGACCAATGTATATTTTCCATATGTTGTCAAACATATTTTTTCGTGGATGCCATTGGCGCTCCCACTATCCTTTGGTGGAAACATGGAAATCATGTTCTTCAAATGTATATTCTATGATCATGTTTCTTACTTTAATCGTAAATATTATCTCAGTAACTTGCAACCTTTTTTAGCATTCTGTGATGTGATTATCCCTTTCTGGTTGTGTCGTATAGACACCATCTGCGATTTGGTGGTCATGACATCCAATGCTAAATAATTTGATCATAGATATTAGCTATGATAAGTAAAATTCTAACAGATTTAGGCATAACGACGTTTTAAAATCATTCATGCCTTATTGTTACTACAATTGTACCATCCATGTATCAACTCACTTGAATACCCAACACAGTATTCAAAATAATCCCCTTTTTTCACTTTGATACATGTAATACATTAATTGAATTTTAGTTGGTCTTATCAATTTTAGCTAATTTCCACATACATCTTAATTGTAGGAAATATTATTCACATTGAATAATAGATCACAAACCGCAAGGAATATAAAAACCATCACCATGGTTTTATCCTTCCTACGCAGTATGTGTCTCTAGAACATTCTTTATTCCACATTCACTTCTGGAACTAGTTCCTATGCCAACTATTTTGTGCATCTTGAGAATTGACTAAACACAAATCAATATAACTCCCACTATCACTAAATGATATGTGCACCCTTATATAGATATGTAGTCCCTAAATTGATTATAACTTTTCTATCTTAGTGTATTATGTAATATCATAAGAAACTTTTAGGATTATTACACTAAATGCACAATGTGTTTATCTTGACAGAAGTTTGTTTATGTCCTAACAAACTCTTTACATCCAAACACATGTTCTTATAACATAATGTATTTTGATCATACTATGAATCACATTATGTCCATTTGTCATTATAGTTGGCATATTATTATGTGGTATCTCCATTATTTTCAAATCATTTCATAAAATATAATGGAAGTTTCTACTAGTTGCAACATTGATATTACTTACATCAAAATTTTGATGTATGACATATGAATTTAAGAATTACGCCACACTACATGTTTGTTGATCAATGTTGATATGTGAGACTTTACCATCAATCCTCCTTATTAACATCAATGTCGTGATGTCGATATGGTAATGTGCATTTAGGAATTGCTCCACGCTACATTATCATGATTGATGAATGCTTGATCGAGATATCCTTCGGTATCCTAACCCGAATAAACTCAAATCTTCGGACCATGCATATACTTCACTTTGTTATTCCTTAATTACTTAAAGGAATATTATGAAGTATATATACCTTTGGCTTATACATGGAATAGTTCACATTTGTTGAACTATTTCCAAAAGCTTTGTGACATACCATTATTTCTAAAGGCTCCTTTTTCCAAACTAAAGACGTCGATAATACCAAAAGTATTTAGATTTTACAAGCCTAAATACCATACATGGTATATTTTTGATTTCCACTTTTAGTATTACTTGACAAATAATTATGTTGTCACAACTAGGTATAAGACTTACATTTATATTCATCATAAATTGACTATGATTCATGTATTACTGAACTAGCGATTGAGTTTACTAGAAACAACATTCATTCCAGAACCTGAAAGAAAGTATTCCTGAGTCCAATGACACATGAGATTAATGCTTGTGGTTATACTCAACAATAGTTCAACACAAATCTTTCACTTGGCAATTAAAGAAGTCGTGTACTTCTCACCCCTGGCCTAGGTATCACCCTTTCACAGCTACTTGGAGAATAAACCTAACTTCAAGTAATGTTTCTATACTGGGTTATTGTATTTAAATACACATATGTAAAAAGTAGATAGTATTAAATACCAAAGTTGTAAAAGGAAACATTACATTGATGAATACACCTGATGCAGTAGCGACAACTTGGTCCATTAAATCATGTTATTTCTTTTCAACGTCCATAGTATTATTTTATAATATGCAATGCAAATAACCTCTGTTAATATCTCATTAATTGAAGGACTTCGCAAATATGTCATTGGCATCAAATTCCTTTGACCTTTTCACATTGTCTTTCAATTTATCCTCCCTAAGAATTAAAGCTTAATTGTATTTTATTCTAATTCACTTGGAGAACCATACTTGAATTGGTAATGAAGCGTTTACTCAATACCTGTTCATTTTGTAACTTAAAACAAGACTTCAGTAATGTGGTGAAAATCATATATAAAGATCATGACCGATCTTTAAATTTACACATACCGATGTAAACTTAGCCTTATTCATATCATTGCTTCGCTTTCTCCTTGCAAACATCTCAAAGATGAAACTTTATGTTATATAATCCATGTCCTGGTGAAGCGACCATAACTGACACTGGATGTTGATGAAAGCATAATGATATAACTATCATATTCTTTGTTCATTAGTATCCTGTAAGAAATTTTCACTCTCGCTTCATGAGGTAGTTTAACAGTGTTGGGGTCACTGACACCTTGAGTTTCCTATATCATTGTACTATGTGCACGTGCCTTTACTATTCATGGATACTTGTGTTAGTGTGGACATTAACATTGTCAATTATAATATCACAGTTTTAAACTTGTGGTATAACATGCCATTTTCTACAAAAAAATGAATTTTAGTAGATGAGTGCCTTTTATCAGGATTACCAGTTTAGGCATTTTTTGATTAATTACATAAATCATTTAATGTCTCCCACTATTTTATCTAATTATTGGAACCCCTAATACTAGAATTAGAATACTCTATCTCTTGAGTATTATAGTGGCAAGGATCCCGGAACCACCCCTCATAGTCTACAAGCTATGGCTACTCCACCACTTTGAGGGTTCTAGGTAGGATTCTGGCTGCCAACTGCTTTAACTTGTGGTTCCTCGATCTGTTGAGTCAATTCCCATATTTTAAAATTAGAATTCGATTTACTCAACGCTTGCCTCTAAAATTACAACAAGCTAGATATGGATATTTCTTTGCTATAATTTTGGTTAATTCAACCCATCATTCTTATAAGTACTCCCTGATAGTAAGAGACACCCTCAGCTATGGCATGATCGACACCTCAAACAACCAGTTTTGTCCAAAATTGAATGATGGAAGGCAGTTATGACATAATATATTTTTGAGGGTTTTATTATTTTTAGTGTGATGAAAGAAATAATTTTCTGTTTTCATAAGCACGTACTATGTGATCGCACTCACAAATGACCCTGTATGAAATATAAATTTCTTCGCATCATATGTTCATTTTATCATGCATGCCTATTTATTATTATTCTATGTGATTGCGCAATAAATTACACATGCACTAAAATAATGAACAATAAAAAAATAAAATAAACACTTGATCATGAGCGAGTTCTAATGGTTGATCTGTTGAGCGAATAACGGACCAACCCCAACCCTAGGGATAAGTACCTCTAGTCGGGTGGCTTGTAACTTGAACAACAATGTCTGCTCATCCAATGCAACCATCTTCTGTCTGGTGCATCGCCGTCACTTGGCACGAAGTGCGTCATATGTCCTCTCGTCATTATAAAACATGACTCAAACACATGTGAGGGGGTCTCGGGGTAAAAAAGTATAACTATGATAATGGGCGCACAAGCCCTTATACATATAACGACTCTGAGATGACACAAAAATAGCCTTTTTATTTAATTAAACTAATTATTACAAAAACATCGCAATAAATAAATAATTTAAAAAATAATTAAAAAGTGCACCAAACATGCATTGGTCGGTCTCATCTCAGGATCAGACATAAACGCATTAAGCTCGCATATATTCAATAAATTCAGAATAAAAATTAAACTTGTATTAAATAAATTTTGAGGTCATATAATCAAATTAAAAGCATCACTCTTGTTTTTAATTCAATTTTAATGTTGTTCGGTACCGATTAATTAATTTAATTTTAAAACTTTAAATTAAATTAATTAATTAATTTAATTATTCTCCCAATTAAATTAATTATATCGTAATTGTTATTAAATCAAAATATAATATTTAATTTATTTAATTATCAATTGTAATTAAATTAATTAGCTTTATTAATTTTTGATTAATTATATTATATCTCAGCCTCGAAAACTGGGTAGGTCCTATTCGGGTCAGGGCGTACCCACACATGCAAAGTTAGTGCCTTGCAGTCCCCGTGTAGGGGAGTTCTGGGATGGGAAGGTCTGCCTAAGCCCATTGCGGGTCGAGGAAGAACTGTCCGTACCTGTTTCGGGACAGATGTGGTCATGACCATGCATATCGGTTACTTCACAGTGGTGTGCAACGCACTGCTGATTCTAGCAGAGTGGCGAGTGATACATGGGGAGAGGGTCGGCCGGTGCACTAATTTACCAGCCTGGTACTGCGTGGAATAGGCGACGGTGGCCGGTGCGGGCAGCCACGCTCTTCTGCTCTGGTGCGGGCTAACACCAAGTCAGGAGGGGGATGAGGCGGTCAGTTGTGCGCCTCAACTCCGAATGGAAGAGAAGCGGGATGTTACAGGTTTTGTGCATTGGGTCTCCATTGGGAGGAGCAACCAGCGCCTATGTGGGAAGAGGAAGGCTTGGGTGTACGCCGAGCTGGAAGCACCTTTGCAGAGGTGGAGCTGCTACATGTCTACGGCGAGGAAGACGAGAGGGCCTTCGGGGCGCTGTTGCTGTGGCTTCATAGGAGTGTAGAAGTGGCATGCTACAACACCTTGTGGGGGCTGTTGCCGTAGTTCCTAGAGCGGAAGAGGGAGGCGAGGGGGGCAGGACCTGCGGGCGGTGCTGCCACAGCTCAGCCTTTGCTTGCCGAGAGGGCGAGGAGTAGGCACGGGTTGGCACCTGGTGCGTGCGGGTCGGGTTGCATGTAACAGAGAGGGAGGCAGGAAGGCTGATGTGTGATGTGCAGCTATTTCTGTGGGCAGGGAATCCATCGTGCATGAGAGAGGGGGGTTGCTTGGATCCCAAAAAAATTCCTTTCATTTTCATTATTTTTTGTTGCACCACCTGCCCCACCCTTTATTTTGTTTTTTTAATTTTTTTGCATGACTTAAAAGCCTTAAGTCTTTTATTCCTCCCACTTTTTTGAACAAGACATGAAGTCTATGTCTTTTTTTTGTTTACCATGACCTGCCTTGCAGGTCTTTTCCATCCCTTTAAATGAAATTCAAAAGACTATATTTGGTTTTAGAAAGATAATAATAATAATAATAATATAATAATAATATTATATTAAAATTAATTCTATTATAATAATAATAATACAATTAATTTTTAAAAATTAATATAAAAAAATTGATTTTTCGGTGAGTATTTCAGCCACGGTATTTCCAGTTGAAATACGAAACATCACTAGAATTTAATCTCGAATCCGAATTCGAAACATCAGATGGCTATAGACTGGCCATCTGATGTCTTATTCGGATTCCATCTGCGGCGTTGGGACTAGAATGAAACCCTCTTTATTAAATAAGTAAAATTTAATTTATTTGACTTAAAATTGACATGCATCCCTATAATACCTCTTGTTGGATCCGTGCATGTAGCAGAATCCCCAAGCAGGTGGGTTTTTAAAATTTTTCCACGGATGATCGACATAAAATTGTCGACATCGGTGTAGAGCAGCCCAGAAAAATCTGAGGATCTTACATGAATGTTTTTAAGAACAAAAATTAAACAGTAAAAAAACCTGGTTTAATTCTGAAGACGTGCATGATGTCTGCTCATCGTTTTTTGATTACTGCTCGAAGAATCCGAAGTCTAATTCCTCTAGATCGTCCACACGCACTTCAAGAAATCTGCGGGAGCGCCATTCGTTGTAATCCTGGTGCTAGTGCGGAATTGCAACGATGCCTTCGATGCTCCAACGATCACCGCATCACTTCTCTAGCGATGCCCGAGAGAGAGCTCCATCTGAGCTCCATGGATCTAGAGCCTCACTATCTAGATTATGGGATAGAAGAGAAGAGGGAAAAGTGACATGAAAAAATCCTAGAAAAAATCCCCTCCTCTTCTATTTATAGTGATTAATTAAAATACTTGGTATCGCCTCGCCAGCCCCGAATACATAATGCACTATCGACGACATTTTATGACTAATAAATAGAGCCATAAATATTAATATCATTTACTAGTAATATATTAAAATATATTACGTGATAATAATTGAATCATTAATTTGACTCTTTTCTCCCCGAAATAATAATTGAACCTTCAATAATTTAATATTCTCCAATTAATATTCTTCATTTATTTACTTAAAACTAATAAATAAATTTAATGAATAAATTCAATACTCATTATTCTAAACTCGAATAATATAAATTTATTTATTACATTGGTGATCTTTTAACTTTGGACAAATCGCGGACCCCTTTGGTGGGGCCCACCATGTCCAAAACTCTTATTCAAGTTAATAGGGAAGATTCTTGAATACGCTATTATGTGTAACCCTTTATGAACTTCTTTTGATAGTCGCGAATAGTATTCACAGACCAAGAGTGGGATCTAGCAACCCCTCATGTCCCTTGAAGAAATAAGGATTGTCACCACAGTGACAACCAACCTACGAAGACACACTGTTTAATATAATATCATTGTTTGTAATATCTGATAAAGTAGGATGCACTCATGTGTCATCACCCTTTTCTTGCTTTATAGCTTGTTGATTTAACTGGATGAATTTGCCCCTGAATTTTATGGACATGGTCTTATAAAGGTACTGCCATGCATATCAACATGGCCTGAGATATATTACTTCCATAACTCGTAAGTGAGAAATCCTTTATTAACCATTCATCCAATGTCATGCCACCAATGACGCACCCGACACAAACTACCTCGCCATGACTTCATTGCCATGGTCTTCATGATGCATCAAAGTACTCAATCAAATGGCATACATTGGTAATGATCTCAAGTCTGTAGACTATTAGAAATGATCATAGATAAGAACATCCAATGACACCTGAAAGATGTGGTGTTCCTATCGGCGGGTCAGTCCTCATGATCTCACTACAAGAGATCACCAAGTGCAAACTTCATGAGAAGAAGTCTCAATTCTTATGATCCCCCAACACCTAATGGTCAGACATCTACTGTGTCCAATCAGTAAGATGTATCTAGAATATAGAACATATGTTGAAGATTAATGTCATAATGTCTAGAGGTTCTCATTGTGGCCTGGTAACTTCTATAACCTTTCGATACGACAGTTAATCATTGTACATTACCATTTCAATAGTGGACACAAATAAGTCTTACACTATAATATTAAGATAAAATCACACATGGCTTACTATATACATGATATGGTAATCAAAATCACTGAATAGTTGGGTATAGGTCACCCACTATGTCAACATAAATTAAGTAATATCTATATAATAGTAAATATATATAAATAAATGTTATAATTTTTTGTATTTATTTATCTATATATGACTATTTTATCCGAACAATTAATAGGTATTTGTAAATATATATTATTATTTTCTACTATAACAATAATAATATTAATATATTTCTTATGATATTAATTATTTTTAATATAAACCATTTTGTGACGTCTTATTTTTTTGTTCTGCATAGGGGAAGATGCTTGTGGAGGTAGTGATAATTGATGTTTATCATTGCAAAAATGAAAGGGGAGGCACCAGCCAATTCAAGAGGTATATTTTGTTCACTGGCAGTTCATTGAAGCATGGTTACATGCATGTGAAGGCATGCCAAGTGGATGTAGTTGTTTCCTATTCACCTCTATTTTTTTATTTTTTTACTTTTATGAAAACGGGGACTTTATCCAATCGTTTTTAGACATCCATCAACCCCTAGACACGAAATTATCTCCTCCACCTATATTAAGGAACCCCTTTCTTCTTTCCTCTTCTATTTTTTTTGTTTTTTGTATTTTGTTTCATGTCTATAAACAACTTTTGTTATGTCTATCTGTATTTTTTGAATTGGAATTGTGATATATTTTTGTTTTTTCTTAACTATGTTTTATGATCAAGTATCTCTAGAAATAAAGAACTAATTTACGAGTCTAAATCCATTAAGTGAATCCCGATGTTACCTAGAGATCCAAATTTCTTCATGATCATTATTTTATCAGTATCATTTCAACGATATTTTGAAGGTGATTTGTGGTGTCTGTGAGCACACTCTTATACTAAATCGGTCTCTTTCTCAATTTACCAGGATCATTTTCTCCTTATTCTATTGACTCTCTTGAGAGGGTTGTTAAGTTAGGATTGTGTGAATTTTTACCCTTTAAGGACCACATTCGTTCAAGAGAATTTCTTGGCTGGAATGATATGCTTTTTTGATTTCTTCACTTTTGGAAGAGTGTTTGTGTCTTAGAAGTGATTCTGGACATGAATTCTCACTATTTTGGGTAAAATAGGTGTGTGCATTGATACATCAATAATGCATTGAGTGAGTTGAGGCATTTTGGTTTTATCCTTTGTAGATCAATAATAGGGAGTTGAGGGTGGATAAATGTAGCTCTAAACCAGTTCTCACTAACCTACTTCTATGTTTTTCTATCATTTTTCTTATCTTTGTGTTTTTCTATCCATATTTTCCTTCATTTATTATCCCCTATATTAGTATTTAGTTTTTTAATTATTTCTTAATTTTTAATGTGTTTTTTCAACACTAACATTTCTTGTTTTCATTTTTTGTTTTGAAAATATAAAAAACACAAAAATATTTTCAGAAACACCCCTAGGGATCTTAACACTACTTCCTTAAGAGAAACTCGAAGGCTATTCACTATTCTATATACTAGTTACTATAAATATATATTTTAATTTCCTTGTGACCAAGATGTTATCAATAAAACACTTCTTTTGCACACACAAAATATTATCCCTTTCCATTGAGACATTTACTAGGGATTTTCTTCCCATGTTCTCAAAATTTATGAAGTTAAATATTCATTACTCCATATACTTCATGAAACTCTATTTTATCTTATTTTGTTCATTAAAAAACTTGCCTATGTTTATGTTGTTGATCATATATCGAAATATATGGTTATTCATAATCAAAATACTTTTCATTCCATCTACCATTTAATTTTGTTTCTCTTGAAGAAAATTAATTCATCATCCATTACCTTCATCATTATCACAATTTCTATTAGTTCCATCAATTAAATAAAAACAAAAAACATATTGTGAGGAATAATAATCAATGTGAGAAATCATGTAATTATGTATAATCATCCATAATAATTCAAAATCGTAATATATTGTTTTCAATATATGAAACCCTAGGTTTAACTTTATTCATCCATTATCATTATATATTCAAATACATCATAATGAATTATAAGTAAAATTTTAATCAACCTATGAAAATACCCTAGGAGTGTCTATCAAGGTTTGTAGTATTAGGCCCACCCATAATGAACTGGAGATGATCACTATAATAATCAATCCTACACAGAGTTATTACCCCTAGGTTTATCTTTTACACAACCCCATCAACATTCCAGTATCCAAATAGAGACTCATTTTCTAGGAAATCAACACACCTTTAATTTCCAAAACATATGATTCTCTATTATACACAGGCTTATCCTATGGGTTCTCACTAGATTTTTCTAATCCTAGTTTCCAAAAAATAACATAAACATGATTTGAAACCGTCTAAGATAACTAAAAGTTTACTTACATAAATATTACATCTTATTAGATAAATATTCCTAAAATATCATTATGATCCATTCTAAAACCATAATGTTTTAGTTTATTTGGAATCTTGGATGTATAAAATATTATTACAAAAACATCTACATCATCTCCCAATTTTTTTTCACAAGTAAAACCCTTCTAAGATATATCCAACATAAAATCCTTCTTAAAATCATGAGGAATAGGAAATATAATAATGAGTGAGACTAGATTCCTGGTAAGGATAAACAAGGGAGATATCAATAAATGATCATTTGTAAGAATATCATAGGGGTAATTGTATGATAAAATGAGCTGAACATTTTAAATTCACACCTAGAAATTCATAGTTCATGATCATACCATAATTCATAGGAAATTTATAATAAATTAATCATAAGAGAATATAAGATCATTAGTGATGAGAGAATATCATAATAATAAGAACATTTCATTTTTAGTGGAATAAAAAGTCTGGAATAATAATAATCATGTAACTTATTAATCAAGGATACCCACCAAGACATTCATCACATGTTAGGCTTGGGATAACCACCCATGCACCTACTTTGGGATTTATAAAACCTCAAATGTACCATCCTTGCTGATTGGGATAAACTCTCACGTTCCCTTTGAGATCATAAACAATAATTGTTACCAAATCCACTAGATATACACAATGAACCCACCCATCATATAACCCTAAATTATTCGTATGAATGAAACAATATCATGAAAATATTTATTACTTCATCATATTTAAACTATTGAATGGAAAACTGGTTTCATTAATATTTTATCACCATAACCAATAACCATACAAATAAATAATAAGAAAGATAATACAAAATCATAACCGTTATGAAACCTAAGTAATATCTATATTTTTTATCAGAGATGGGAAATTAATTTAAAAGATAAATGTAATACTTTATGAGAAAAATAAAAATTTATTTTGTAAATAACTTATTGAAAATCTAAATATTTAACAAATATTAAGAAAAACGTTTTTTAAATAACTATGATAGATTGTAAAGAAAACAAAAAGAATAATTGTCATGGTAGTGGGAAATTTCATTCTTCTAGTATATAATAAAATAATGATTCCATTTACACTTTTTTGTTAAAATTACCTTATTCAGAAAATGATAGTAATATTTTGTTTATTTTTTTTATATAAAGTAAAAAATGGGTGAAAATGATTTAAAACATGATTGGGTAATAGTTATAACATTATTGGTTACATTTAAATGGAAATATATACATGGAAGATATGTATTCCTTATCAAATAGTGGAAAAATAATTGTTAATAAAAACGTTATTTCAAAATATTAAGTACATAGAGAGAGTAAAATTAAAGGAACACTATTAATTTTTAATGTTAACTATAGGATAATAAAATTCGTTTTAGTTCTTGAGAGATAAAACATATATTTTGATCATTGAAAATTAATGTATAAGAAATCCTTGTAAAATGAGAGATTATAATATAAAACCCTTACCACTACAAAAACCTTTGAATCATAAACCCTTATAAAAGAAATAATTTAAAGTGAAAAATTAAATCCAACAAATATAATGATATTCATGATATTTCTTTTCAAAGGGGTAGTATATACCAAACATTTGAGAAATAAGTGGTGAATATGTAATATGTCTCAAAAAAAGTGACATTAGAAACCCTTACATTAAGTCCATCTTGATTAATAAGAACTCTAAAAAGATTTATAATAACTTAAAATATATAATAATTCTCCATAAAACAATTTAAATTCAAATAATATCATATATTACCCACTTATAACATTTCCACGCCCATTTATTAATAATTTCATATTAACATTGTCATTTTGAGTGTTAATTACTTTATTTCTCATGTATGCCTCATTTCAGTAGTTCTAGTACCTTCCCATTGATCATGGTACCATCATATATATAATTTTATTAATAATAAAAGTTTCCTATATGTAATTACATTGAATTTAGTAACCTAGAGTCCATTCCTACTTTTTTACATTGGTATAAATACATGTCCCAAAGGACCAATCACATTATTAGTTTTGGATAACCACATACTTAAATGTTACCCATTTTATATTGGGAATAAAAATTAAAACATAATACATAGCAAAATAAAATGATCTGTATCCCTAAAACTCATTGAAATATTTCTTCTTCATACCTTGGAAAAGGAAACAAAATATTGGTGAGCTCAAATACTTAATAATGGTTATATATAGATGAAGCTGTCATGAATAAATAATGAATAATCAATATGGATAGTTAAATAACTGAACACACATAAATTCTATTTAATCAATAACTTGACCATCCAAATTGTGTAATTAATAATCAATATAGAAAGGTAAATAATTGAAAACACATTCCTTTTTAATCAATAATATTAGAATAAAATGAATCTAGAGATAACATCACTGGGAAAATATGATTCATAATAATAATAATAATTGAATTATAAATGATGGAAATTCTAAATTTCTAGATTTTATGATATCAATAATCATGAAATAACTACTGTCAAGACCATCCACTGGACAGTTTAAAACAATAATTAAAAACCCATCTAATTTGGAAAACTTCTTTGTCTCATGGGACATGTCGATTCATCAAAGGGCTCTTTATAAACAGGTCCCACCCATAACCGCATATCAAAATCATTTCTTATATATATAATAATAAATTTAATTCATGAATTAATATTCCTTATCATCAAATATCTATATTGAGTAAAGGATATATATTTATCAATATTTCCCTAGTCAATCAAATGACATTCAAAAAAATTACATGAAAGTCGTTTACAATTTATGAAATAGTCATATCCAACATACAATTTTTTTTATTATTAATAGAATTTAATGTCTTATGATAAATGATCACAATAATGTGATTTTTTAAGATAAACAAAACGATCACAAAAGAAAGTGAGATTTTACAACAATTTTAACCTATTTGAAAACATTTAAAATATAACCCCTCAAATAATAAACTTGAAACAAAACATTAATTGTCATGAATAAATAGTTATTCATGTTAAATATATAAAATGGGCAGTATATTCACCACATAGAAATTGAAAATGTTTATATTAATATATATTTTTCAATGAAATGCCAATTGAGATAAAATCTATTACCTCACTGTTTAATTTATTTGAGCATAAATTAAACCATATTTAATGGTTTTAATCATTTTATGAATTTAAACATGAACCTTATTCATATTTATAATATCATATATGATCCTATTATAACATTTTACCACTCATTTTTTAATAATATATCAATATTTTCATTGTTTCCGGTGTTAATTGACTTGTTCTCTCTTACATGTTTTGTCATGAATGTTTTGGTTCTTTAATATAGAATATAAATCCATCATATATAGAATGTTAATAATGTTATATATTTAATATATAGTAATTATATTCATTATTAGAGCCTTTAGTGAATGTTGGTTATGGGAAATGAGTCGCAACACTTTGTGAAGATTGTTGGTCATACGTACACATGAGCGATGATATCATTCACTTTTATGGTGAAAGGGTGAGGGATCATAAGAAATTTTAATTTTATATATTTTATATCATGTAATATAAATCAGATATATTCATTAAATTTATCCATATTATCTTCCATTTAAATATGATTTGAAAATTGAATCGCATCACTTCGGTAGGTAGTAGTCCCTTATACACATAGTAATGTTATCATGTTTTAAATGTAATGGAAATTTAGAAAGAATATGTGATATTATAATTCCAAAAGAATAATAATACCATAAATATCATTTAAATTCTTTAATTTTATCAATATATCAATCCTTTAAATGTGGTTATGTAATGAAAATTATATTGGTTCGTGAGGGGGTAGTCCACCGTAAATATGATTGATGATTTTATTTTTGATTTTAAGGATGAGGATATTTATATAGGTCCTTAATTGAACATATAACATATAAATATATGGAATATACTTATATTATTATACTAGAAAGATAACATAATATTTTATGTAGCTGGAAGAATAAATAAAATGAAAAGATCATCTATGAATGTTACATCTTCCTCAAATGTCCTATTTAGGTTTGAACAAAAATCCATAATTAGATAGATTTATGATGAAAACAAGGATATATTGTAATTCCTTGAACCCAGATGCCTAGATCTGATGCATTGTTATATTATATTAGAATTACATCAAGGATATATATCTTGAAGGACCATTCAGTTTAGTAGTCTTGGAAAGCCAGATTACATATATGATACCCATAATGCATTGGGAAATAGGAAATACAATCATGATACATAATAAAATGAAATAAATTGCATCCTTGAATACTTATTCAAAAATTTATTCTTCATAACCCGAGGAAAGAAACATAATAAGGGTGAGCTTGAATGCTCAGTAAGGGATTGTAATGTGGAATCAATAATATATCAATGGAAGTAAAATAATATGGAATGGTAAATAACTGATAACACATTCCATTCAATAACTAGATAAGGAAATTTCAATATGGGAAGGTAAGACACGGGAAACACATGACATTAAATCAATGAACTAAAAATGAAACACATCCATAGATATGTCGGTGCAAAATCTCAAAGATAATTAATAGATGAATTATCAATAAAGAAAATGCTTACTTTTTGGACGCCATGTTTCCCAGGCACATTATCCCTTTACGGTCAATGGACTGTTTAAACTGTTTGTCTATCTAATTTACCTATAAAGACAACTGATTCATCGAGAGGCTTTCATTCACCGATCCCCAACCTGTATGGCATTCCTTAAATAGTCCCCAACCAGCATATTGCATGTCCAAATAATTTCTCACATAGAAAATAAATAATGTTTTGTATAAAATATACATATTGAATATATATCATGGTTTTATCAATAATAACTCATAGGATATTAAGTATAACAAGGGTTGTTGAAATTAAAACATTCTTGAGGAAAAATATTATTTAATCATTCCAATGTGTCTCAAAGCACATCGAATCATTTAAATAATAATTACTATTGAACTAAATTAAACTTATAATATAATGATCATAAGTTTATTTCTGATATAACATATCAATGGGCAGTATATACATCAAATAAAAGTGAATTGGTGCATAAGAAATGTAAGTCTCAATGAACGTAAATTGAGATGAAATCCTTTACATTATATGTCCTTTTTGTTGTGTGATATTTAGCCTCATTTATAGTGGTTTAAAAATTGTTACTAACTAATATAACTACCACACTAATGTTTATAATTTTATATATTAACTTATTACAATATTTTATTCCAGTTTATTAACACACTTTCAGTATTTTAATGGTTTTGGGTGTTAATTTCATTGTTTTCTCAAGTATGTTTGGACTATTATTTGTTTTTCTTATTAAATATATCATTGTGTTAATATATAATGTGTGTAAACCATCACTAAATTATAATATATATTCAGTGCATATGTATTTATTATATTCCATAGCATTTTGATATTAGAAATTAAGTGCACCATTCATGGAGATGGTAGGTCGTACATACGCATTAACACTACTTTCATTTCATTGTTATATTAACGTAATTAAAACTAAATGGTAAATATGTACATTAAAATTAAATTATCATATATATTTTATATATGTTATATATATTTATTATAAACATCTTTTATAAGTTCCATATTGGGTGTGAACGAATCATACCGCTTTGAGGGGGAGGTAGTCCGCATTTACTCAAACGAAATTATCATATTTACATAACTACGATAGCATAATGTTATATTGAAAATAATAATTATATTATCATATGACATCATAAAAAATATCATATATAAATATATTTTCTATCATAACTTCCACCGTGAGAGGTGGTATGGAAAAATTGAACAATCATCATTTCGTGGTGCTGTATTTCACCGTACACAAAAACATTTGTTAATTACCCATTAGATGAAAGAGTGTGTAAGTGTAGGTATAAAGAATAACATAAAAACCCAGTATATTTATTATTATAGTGTTTTTATTTAATCATAGAATACAAATATTATAGGGAGTGGATAATGGAAATGAAATTGGAAAGAAAGAGAGAAGGCGTTGCCCCTTAATCAGGTAACTTCTTTTGGTTTATACCCAAATTATTTTGTGGAAAGATTTATACCAAAACGTATTATTATTGTTCAAGGATAAAGTTTTTGGGATACAATTTTTGAAGGTATTGTTTGAACTTATGTGGTTTTAGAGGTGTTAGGAATGGGGAGAGGTGGTGGCGTTTTACAGGGAAGGGGGTGGTACTTTTTTAAATACCAAATGGTATTCAATAATGGATGGTATATATTTTATACAGATCCTCAAAAATGGGAAAATATTGTATTAAAGAATACTAATGGTCTATGAAAATCTCATCCACAGAAAAATATGTGCATTTTGATAATTTGGTTCATTAACATCTATGACTCCCCAATTTTTTCATTTTCGTTTTTATTAAAGCATCTAGTTCTCTAATCTAATTAATTTAATCAATAAGACTCTATTAAATTCAGATTTGTTATAAAATATTAATCCAATTAATTATTAATATTATATATAATTGATAGTATAAAATTACAATGTGTTAATGAAATTAATTTTAAAACAAGTTCATGTGATGCGCTAAAACGTATCTTGAACCCAGACCGTATTAAAAATGGTTTTACAGTATTTTGTTCAATATGTAAATTATAAAATATTAATTGTTAAATTATTATACCATATTTAATATTTATTAATACTTAAAAATCTCTGGGCATAATATATAATTTTTATATATTTTAAATCATTTTATAAGATTAATTTCTTGTAAAACATCAATAATAAAAAAAATTACATTATTTATTTAATGTTAATTTTAATACATATATAATATATTAGAATTAAAATATATTATGATTAAATGTTTGTAACATGATATATGCATGTTAAAAATTAATATAATTCAATCAATTCACTTCACTTTTAATGTTTTTAGTATCACTTATTTTAATTAATTATTAACTAAATAATATGTACATTTGCATTTCTTAAGAATTTTAAGTACCTAAAACATACTAAAAGTTATTTATTATTTATTATGAAACAAATAACCCATATATATTTCAAAATTATATCTAAAACAGAAAATATAAATTTTTGTACATATATCAATGTTTTATAATTGTTAAAGAAAGGAAAGTTCTCTTTTTTTCTTTTTTTCTTACATACCCTATTATATAGGGAATTAGTTTTTAATAATATCACAAAAACACATATATTTCTAACCAAGTGGGTAAATGGTAAATGTATTGGTATATAAAAGATTTTGGACAAGTGTACAAGTCATTTTGGTCTTTAATATTATAGTTTAGTCCCTTATTAAGCTTAATCATACCTAAATCAATGTAATTAATCTTAATCACATTCACTAATCATTTTGGACAAAAAATTTATTAGAGATTATTAGACCACACATATCATACTAATTACTTACCTGTTTTTCAGATTTTAAAAATTAAAATCATAGAAGTGGTAAAATTAATATTAACGCTAATCCCGTAAATTGGGCGATATAATAGGTTTTTATAGTTGAAAAATGTTCAAAAGTTTGGTAAGTTTTTATATTCAATTTAAAAGTAAAAATAATTCAAATGAAAATAATTGTATAAATATATTTATAATTGAAATAATTTGACTATAAAACAAATGTATAATATAATTTATCATTAAGAAGTTTTTAAACGAAAATGATATTTTTAACTAAATTCAAGTAATTTTCACTATTCATCAAAAAATGATGTTTCTCATAAAAATCCAAAAAAAATCACCTTAAGATAATTTCAAAATTCTTAATTCAGAAATGATGTTTATTATTAAAATTAATATTTATAAAAATTTCAAATTTTATTTTTAAAATAGGTTCCCTAGTAAAAGGTGGAAAACACAATCTTGTGTGTAACGTAAGTTAATTCAGTGTCGTATGTAGCATAAGTTTAACATGGTGAATAAATCATGAAAAAAAGAAAATTATATTTATTCTAAATGTAAAATATTGAAAGTCGTGTGGTGTCACATTCTCCCCACCTTAATTAAATTTTTTTCCCCTTAATTTAAACATGATCTCATAAATCTATGTAGTGAAAATAAACTATTTTTGAAAGAACCTCATCCTAAAAACATCAATATCAAATTTTATTAATAATAAAGAAAGGAATTTAAAATGGTCATGTATCTAGGCCCCTTAGTAGGAGAGAATATGTGGGAAATTGAAATATGGATACAGAAAAAAAATCTAACCATCATGTTCTGATGGGGAGTGCTAGAGAACATGGTTAGGAGAAAGTTAACAATCAGAAGGACATATATCCACAATGATCTAAGAGGATATTTGATTCGTTGTAAATGAAGTTACTAAGACAAAATTTTCGGTTTTAAGATAATTTTTTCAATATTTAATGAATTATTTCAATCTATA